>JAQFVV010000006.1:2540838-3238338 GCA_028023455.1 Epiperipatus broadwayi
GCTCTACACCACCATCTGGTATCCATTAATTACTCAAGCTCCCAATAAATGGCTTCAGAGTAGCTAAAGGAGAATTAATCTTGGGAAGTGAAAGGTATCTATAATTTAAAATTGATGGCATTAAAATGTAAAATCACTGGCCTAGTGACATATGTAGGTAACTAACAAGAAAGTTGATATGGATTTAAAGTCTGAAACTGCTTTTTGACATTTAGGCTATTGGTTTGATAACGAAAGAGAGTAAATACTAGATACTATATTGTGAAATGAATCACGATCAAGAGATCCAGGTCCATAGTATCCAAACTTTTAACTGATGAAGGCTGTCAGTTAGAAACTATTCTTAGGTTTGGATATGATTATCTAATTATTTAGTACCCATTGATGATTCTTATCTTACAAAGGATAGCTGAAATAAAGCTAAGTGAATTAGTAGCGAATGTAAAGTGAATGAATATTAGAATTGTAGTGAGTGGCTTTAATATAGTTGATTGTTTACTTGATGACATTTGCACTTTAGATTGGCTCGGTTATATCTGAATTATTAATTTAAAATAATGAATTGCATTCAGTTTTTAGTTTTTTATAACTTCTATTATGAAGTCCAAATATGTGATAGTTTTTAATGCAGACTTATTTTGTATATGCTAGAACATAACATGTCATGTTATTAAAAATGTTATTCTTTTTTAATTATTATTTGTTTTCTTTGTAGATTTCTCAAGATGAATTTGATCAAGAATTTATTATAAATGTGGACAAAAAACCAAAGGACGAAGATAAGAAGACTTGAAGGGACCAAAATACTACTTGATTTATAATGAGTTCATTTGTCCTCATATTGTAAAACATCTTTAAATTTTAAAATATTATTTTTGTTTTAAAAAAATGTATCTTTATATGTTATGTTGAATTATTTTCATCATCTATCGATAAATGTCTAAAAACATTTAATGATAGATGAATGGAAGTGGTCTAACATATAATAACACCTAAAATACCATCATAAGAAACTTTCAGGCAATTACCAATGTATCTATATTTTGATTTAATAAAATTATTTATTGATAAACCATTGCAGTTTTAAAAAAATTTTATAATAAATAATTTCTTCTTAAGAAAGTATAATTTCAGTGACTAAAGCATGTTGTAGTTTAAATACAGATAAATTAATATATTTTTAAAAAATTAAACGACACCTGGGTCTCGTTTTATGCAGTAGATAGGTTCCTCAAAAAACGCACACAAAAGAAATTGCACAAAAATAGACTTAACTTACCTTGAAAAATGGGGAATAGGTGCTGTAATTTTCCAAAAATTGCACGAAAGCAAAGCAACAACATAAAATTACTTTAAAATTCGCACAAAAAAAAATAAGGAAGTAAAATATGACTAATAAAAAATTTCAAATTTGAAAAAAAATTGATACAAGACAAACTTTTTTTACTTGTTTATTATCTACAGCATTTAATTTTATTCAAAACAATATATTTTTATGCATAATTTACAGTATTTTTAATTTTTTTTATATATGTACAGTATTTTAATTATTATCGCTATTTGACGATAAGTAAGTTCGTTTGTAAACTACTAAGACATCAGATTCGTCACAAGAGGAAATACAACTAGTGCCAACTTAATTTTTTTAATTGCTCTTATCATGGACTCACCTAAACTAAATGTTTTCCGATCACTGTTGATCCTTCCGATTGCGCTAAACGATCTAAAATTGAAAATTTTGTTTCCAAAGAAATTCATTTTGTTGGGTGTTTTTTTTCTTCTCTGTTAGAATAAACTAAAAGTTTAAAATAAAAATAAGAACTTATGATAATAAAAAAACACCGACTCACCACTGTTGGGCAAAATTTAATTAAAACTAACAATTAAAAATTAAATTCTTATTTTTGTCTTTAATTTTCAATTCCGTTTAAAAATCAAATTTCATTGTTTTGCGTCGCATTATTTTCAGATCACATTACGTAATTTTTAAATTGTTAATTATAATTAAAAATCAGATTTTAATTGTCAAATTTTATTGTGCCCACCACTATAACTAACCTTTTAAAAATAAACTTGCGGACACTAAATGATTAATTGACTATATACTCTTTTTTAAAAAAGCAAAAATAAAATGTGATTTAAAATGAAAAAAAAACAACAACATGCATAATATAGGCATCTATAACGTTTGAACAGATTTACATTATAATCTTGTAAAATTTAATGTGTATATATAAAATAGGGAAATCCTGATTTTAAGTGAATTATGAACTTCTTTATTGCATAAAATCTATTACAGTACTATTATAAAACGCTGAAAATATTGAAATTATTAGAGAGAAGTCAAACTCCAATAATGCGCTATTACTTTAAATATGACATGAGTGCGTGAAATTTATAATATTTAAAGTAATAGCACATTATCGGAGCTCGACTTCTGATCTAATAATTTTTATCACATAAAAGAAAACCGCATACAAAGATATTAAGAAGAAACATGAAGCGCATAACTTCAAAATCGCATTAAATAAATCCGCATAAAACGAGACCCAGGTGTACTGTAATTTACACTTACTTCATTGTGACGGATTTAATGACGTTATTTCCTTTTTCCAGAATATTTCTTCAAAAATCATATGGACAATTTTACATTATTATTGTTTTTTTTTAATCTCATACTATATTTAGCTTTTATTTTACATGTTTTTTTCTTTATCAATTTACATCAATAATACCCTATTACTTTGAATACAACCCCCCTCCCCCATTTAGACCGCAGTACGATTTTAAGATTGGGAAAAAATCTAAAAATGATTTTATAATAGATACTGAAAAATAGGAAACATTTATATTTACTTAAAGAGAAACTATTATAATTTTTCTTTTGAATTCAGCATTTTATACTTACCATTTATCCATCATCACCAAGTATGAGTAATAAAAAAATTCAAATATGTCCAGATAGCATGTGATTCTACACAGTTCCTATCGATGATCATAATACTATGCATATGTGTAGAGCGTAAAACAAGGATAATTGTTGGGAATGCGAGACTAATAGAAGTAAGATGTTAAAAGATATTCAGTTTGAATTAGTATGAGTAATAAATTCAAAATTGAAATATGACCAGATATGAAGCAGTTTTACACAGTTGCTATCATATAGCAACTGAATTAACTCAGAAATATGCAAACGGAAATCACAAATAAGCTGCTATCAATGATCATAATATTATGTCCATGCATAGAGTGTAAAGCGAAGGCACAATCATTGGGGAATGTGAGATCAGGAAAAATGTTCACTTCAAATTTAAACCACTCTAATTTTACATCTTCAAAATTTGGATAAAAAGTGCAGCCTAAATTGGAAGTAATATTGTATATAATTTAATGGTGTTAATTACTCAGGAGATCACGTGATATTTGAGCAGGAAATGATAAGTTGAATAGTGATTACAGAATTTTTAGCTCATGTTTTTTTTGTTATCTTCCCCCCAATTTTTCTAATATTTTCACAGTTTGTATTACTCCATCTGTCTCTTGTAACTTAACTTTATCAAAAATCATTCATCCCCAATCTCTATTCCCACTTGTGTATTGTTCCAAATCTCAAGTTTACAATAGGTGAATCTAAAATAAACTGTGTATGTGTTGGTATATAATCTTTCCAAAATGTCCAAAACTTATTCCACTCTTTTCCATTACTTTTGTTAAATCTTTATCCAATAATTCACATTTTTAATCCATTTTTCATAATGCTTTATTTAATTTTATTGACAGTTTCAACTGGTTAGAAGTCATCTTCAGATCTAAAATACAATTGTAATTATCTTTTATATCAACATACAATAACTTCATTTACTGTGCAAGTACACATACATAAATAATAAATATGTGTATATGTATCCTACATGAAGTTATATATTTATGTAAAAAGATGGTTGTAATTTTTTTTTAATCTGAAGTCTATTAGCCAGTCAAAACTAAATAAAGCATTGTACAGAATTCATAAAAAAAAATTGGAGTAGTTTTTGTAACATTGTTGGTTTATATCATATTGTCAAAGGTCCGTATTCTATAATTATATGTTTACCTTTTTCTACTTAATGTTTACAAAATCTACATTTTTCATCTCCTATATTATGCCTTTTCTTCATCCATTCTCTTGTCTTACATTAATTTTCTCATGTATAATTATATAATTTCAGCTTTGATATGCTTTTTTGTTATTATAATGCCACAATGAATTCTTGAATTTATATTCCACATTTCTCTTTCTTTTACTCACTATAATTTGTTTTATTCTAATCCTTATAATGATCTAGTCTGAGAGTTTTATTTGCTTTTTATCTCATTTATTCTTCCAAATTATGCAATTAACATTTATTTCACTATCCTTTATTTAGTAGTCAGATTGTCATTTGGGAGATCATGTGATATTTGGATGTTACAGAGCCAAGTTGCAATTCACAGACTTCCAATTTAGATCACCACTTTTATCATATTAAATCAAGCAGTATTCTACTCATATTTCATTCATAAATACAAATCTACCAGTTCTCTAACTCCTTCATGTAGAAATTCAACCGATCATTTAGTTTCTGAACAGCTTCGGATGCAATCACATTTCTTGCAAGGACATTTTTTTAGTCTTTTTTCTTAAAAGCAATTATTTTTTATCAAAGAAATTGTTTTGTTACCTTAAGATAAACTAGTGAAATCAATCTCAGAAAATTCAGCATACTTCATATTTATTACATGCAAATAATGTCTATCTTAATTTGATAACTTATATTAATTGAAAATCATTGGGTTTCCCTCAGAAAAAGCATGGTAGTTCTGCTGTTTTGGATTGCTGTTTTACCATTATTGTAACTTACTGTACATTTTTTACTGTAAATTCTACCATACTGTTTTTAATTTTTAGTTGAAAAAAATCTGAAGAGATCAGTATCTTTTTAGACAGTCATGTTTATTCTATTGTTCTCAAAGAAATGATTTGTTTTATGTGTGTTCCTTCTTTCTTGACGGTGCTTTATGTGAAATTCATCGCATAACACTATGACCTGTCAAAATTGACATGGTCTTAGAATTTTTTCAAATGTTTTAATAATTATAAAGCAAATATCAGATTTTTTTCCATATGTCTTAGCATTGGCTGGGAGGTGAACCTACAACAACCGTCTACAAACAACTGCTTGCTTGCAAGGAAGCTCCACTGACCTCTCGGCTAACAACGATTTTAAAGCAGACTTTGATAGATTTTTCACAAATCCACCTTCATTTGATCATATTTTTTTTAAATAAAAAATTGAAAAAATGTATTCGTTTTTTGATTATTTACACTAATTGTTGGTGTCTTTTATATAATGTCTTTAAATATTTATAAAGTTCAAATATGATTTTTTAGGATATTATTAAAAATTAATCAAGTCCAATTTATAGAGTTTTAGAATAAAATAAAGATTTTATAACATTCAAAAACTTCTACCAGGTATAACAATGGAAAATGTCAATTTCAAAATGATTAATAGTACACTTTTTAAATTTTTTCTTCGTCCTGCCAAGAAAAAAGGTATGTTTTTTTAGTCCTCATCAATTCTAACATCTGTAGGTTGTAATTCATTCTTCAAATTCTATAACTAAATTGTAAATAGCACTAAAAGAGGAACGGCTTACCACCATCTATATATATATATTAGAATTACTCAAAGCTCTATTCATATTCTTTCTAAGCTTTTTCATAACCTCATTTTTTAAAATTATGTACATTTTGCCCATCTAAAAATGTTATCAACCCATTTATAGGGAAATTCTATTACTGGGTCAAAACGAATATATTAACTTCTAGTTTTTCCCCTTAAAATGTTTTGCATTTCTTCTATTATATCATCAGTTGTCATCCAATCACACAACTTCTAACATTATAATGAGAATGCTCACAGAGGCCTATAGTTAGTGCTCACACTCTATATATTGGGTTTGACAGTTCAATATTGAAAATCATTAACATATTTAAACTTTTATAGATTTTAAATAAAATATATTTAATACATTCTGATAATTATAATAAATTTGTATCAGATATTTAGGGCTGACTATTCACGGAATAAATGTAGCACTATTTGGGTGTTTATTTAAATAATTCTAGGGGAATATGACTTGTGAATTATTGTTTTCAGCTTTAATTGTTCCATGAGTAGTTTATTTTATTACTTAACGTAATAAAATAAATCTTATTAATCATATACAATTATTTTGTATTAATAACAGAAGAACAAACTTCCCTTAAATGAACCGTAATATTTAAATGCTCTGAAACGCACTTAAAGGCGAAGCTAAAGTGCAAATTATAATACTAAAGCGGCTTAGCACTTTAGAGAAGTTTCTATATCCTCATAATCATAGCTAAAAGATAGGAAATCACAAATGTAGAAATATATATCCAGGTCTGTATTCATAATTTGTTATGCATGTTATGAAACATATTGTGCAAAACAGTTTGTTTTATAAAATTATTTTGGTATTATATATTTGCAATTTATCTGTTATGTAACCCTAAGAATATTGGAATAAATAAATGTGGATATACTATTAAGACAATTCATAAGTAAGATTTGAAATTAATCATTTAATATATTGGGGATTTGAAATCAGACTTTCATATGGTCCTCAATTATCCACACTATATCATATTGCTGACACCCTTGATCACACACGTGATGTGTGTGATCAAGTGTGTCAGCAATATGAGATAGTGTGGATAGTTGAGGGTCATGTGAAATTCAGAGTTCAAACCCTCTATATGTGTGTGATCAAGTGTGTCAGCAATATAAGATAGCATGGATAATTAAAGATGATGTGAAAGTCAGTTCAAACCTCCTATATATTACATATTGGAGTGCAGATATGAAAAAGCCTGG
Organism: Epiperipatus broadwayi; assembly: GCA_028023455.1. Taxonomy (NCBI): domain Eukaryota; kingdom Metazoa; phylum Onychophora; class Udeonychophora; order Euonychophora; family Peripatidae; genus Epiperipatus; species Epiperipatus broadwayi. Next base: position 2,547,762 of record JAQFVV010000006.1, read on the forward strand.
ACTGTAGGAAAAAAAATTCATATATTTAAATGAACTTATTAAATAATGCCCATCTTTTGTTATATCAATAACAATCTATTTTCCCAGTTAGAAGATCTTTTCTCTGACAAAATAGTATGGTATGGATATAACAAAGAAAGAATATTGTCTACAAGTTTATTCAAATGATTTTTTGAAAATCTTGCTTGTGAATTATTTTAGTAATGTATTCGGACTTGTTTATTCTGTGAATAGGTTTACTATTTTATTATATATCTTGAAATGTTCTGTTATTGCTACTTATTTGACTCCAATAATGACTTTGCAATAAAACTTCCAAACTTTATTTAAACCATATGGTTAAAGATGGATGAAAAAATTAATTGATTTCCGCAATGCATTCCTGGGAGAACCAGTTGTTTCTGTTGGCGTAGATCCTTATCTACATGTCTTCATAATCAGAGTTTAGCTTACTCAGAACTCCTCCCACTCTTAATAAAAACCTGGTGGCCATTTTGGTTATATTTGTAACATTTATTTTTACAATTAAACGTTTATTCTATGTTACTTATTGATAATCTTTACATTATTTATTGCAAATATTAGCTTACAAATGAAATACATTGTAAAATTTAATACCTGAATTCTGTAAAATAGAATATAAATTACTAAAATGAATATTTACTAAGGCAATAAACGTAAAGTATGTGCAGTTGAAAATGCAAAGGTAGGGACCTCTACAGGTCTTAACCACAAGCTTACGCATTGGAAGAAAAGTGGTGAACCCTTCTTTACTTCAACCTATTTTCTACATAAATAGGTGAAGCTGAAGCGGTTAGATCTGAGAGCGTGAAGCTATTCAATACTTCACTGATTAAGTCCACAATTCCTATTATACATTAGTACTCATGAAATCTTTCGATTTACAATGAGTCAATGGAAAGATCTTATAGTTAGAAATCTGTTACAATAATTTCTCACTATAAGATCTTTCCATTGACTTGTTGTAAATCGAAAGATTTCATGAGTACTAATGTATAATAGGAATTGAGAACTTAATCAGTGAAGTATTGAATAACTTCATGCTCTTAGATTTAACCATTTCAGCTTCATCTATTTATATAGAAAGTAGTTGAAGTAAAGAAGAGTTCCCCTCTTTTCTTCCAAAGCGTAAGCTTGTGGTTAAGACCTGTAGAGGTCCCTACCTTTGCATTTTCAACCGCAAATGCTTTGGGTTTATTGCTTTAGTAAATATTACTTACGTAATCAATGTGCATTAAATAAATTTATAAAATGAATATGTAATGATAAAAGTGGCTCTTTTCATATTGGACCATAACTTTATTTATTTATAAAAATTATTGAATGAAATATTTTTTATTTTAATTCCATTTTTAAAATGGAAATGAATTTTAGTTAAGATTTCATAAAAAATTCCTTCACTGGGGTTTATGAAAGCATTTCCTTTTAACAAATAATAATTACTCCCTTTTTTTGTAATTATACTTTTAATGACATTAGAAACCAGTCAACACTTAGACAATCCCAATATAGATAACAATCTCGAACTGTTGTCAAGGCAACCTTTTTTTTTATTTAAAAAAGATTTTACAACTAAGTTGCTTAAATAAGTTTATGTAAATAATTGACTAAAAATTACAATTTTTCTTTCCGTAAAACAAAAAAAAAAACAAGCTGTGATAAACCTAAGACCAAATAATCTACCAGTCATTGTATTGATTGTTTCTTTGTATTATGATACAACCAATCATGATGTTATTGGCTCCTTTTGAGATTGGAAATTTCCATATTTATAAGCTATCTGTACTATACTGATATCTTCATATTTTTTAAAACTAATTCACTTCTGATTTCTGCACAAAAAGAAATAAGACGTAAACCAGAAAATACATAGATAATCACAAAATTAAGAAAGGGAAAAATAGCAGCAATATCATCACAATGTTTCAAAATATCTGAAAATGCATAACTCAGCATTGACTAGGTAGGATGAATTTAGTATTTATCCATAGCAAGCTACTATAATTCAATTTACAAGAATAACAATTCAGTATAAATAGTACATACAACACACTAAGAAAAGCTTATTTAATACTTTAAAATAAATATATCAACATAGTATGCTGAGCAAACTTTCGACTAAATGGTCATAGGCAGTTATAATTATTCAAGAGCATTGTGAGATAGCTATAAGGGTGACTACTAAATAGTCGAAAGTGGGCTACGTTGATGTATTTAACATTTTTATTTTAAAGTATTAAATATATATGCTGTATGTATCATTTATACTGAATTATATTTCTTCAAAAAAAGATTAAAACTATTGGAATTAAAGTATGATATTACTTGAATGCATTTATTTTTAATGACATTATTTTGGAAAAATATATTTAAGATTACTTTTAATCTTTTTATTAGCTACAAAATTATTTAATTTTTTCCCCAGATACAAATTTAAACATGAAACGAATACAAACTAATTTTTTTATAAATTTAATTGTTTGATAAGCCATAAAAATATATTTACGAATTTATAATCACTTTATTAACGATATTAAGTAAATATATAATAATAAATAAATTATAATCAAAGGAGGTTATATATCACACATTTCAATATATATCACATTGTAATTCTCATGTGAATTATTATATTTCACAATATAAAGTTGAAAACTCTTCATTAGTGCTGATTATATGCTAGAAACATCTGTTGGTGTGGATACAATACTATTTAATAAAAAAGTCTCCCCAAACCGCCATACATAGCTTTTTGCAGGGCTAGAAAGATAAACTCACTGATGAAAGCTACAAGCCAGAAACTGATCTGGAGATATTGGATAAATGATATTAGATACAGATTTTTATGTTTGATTACTATGGTTTGCACCAGGTGGCATTACTGTATAGAGTTTGCTTCTATTTTAAATTCTAGAATTAAAGATCTTTGGATTAAAGTTTAACCTATCTCTTCCAATGTACGAATGTCACATGACTTCTTCAGTAACTAATTGTTTAAGCTTATGTGATCACATGACCTCTTGAATGGCTAAAATGATCTGAGTGATTGACTCTACATTACTGAACTTGATATGTTACATGACCTGAATGACTGATTGTTTCTTGTTTGAAGTTACGTGTCACATGACTTCTAATGTCCAGCATTTTATTATTTATTACTCTAACTTACAACAATAGCTGATTCAAGATGAACTTAAATATAACTTTGTTTTAAAAAAGTGACATCTTTTCTCATCTGCACTAATGATTATTACTATGCTGAGCACATTAGCACAGATGTAAAGCTAATTGGGGAGGGGGAAAATTCAAGAGCTCTTGGATTGATTCTCAGTGAAGATGAAATTCTTAGTTTAGTCATAGTAGAATTTTCCCTTGAACAAGAACTAGTGTTTTTTGGTTCAATTCTTATCTAATTAATGAAAAATGTATATACTCAATCAGAAACTTTAGTTAGTAAATATCACATGACCTCCAGAGCAATTGTAGAATTAATGATTGTCTTGAAACTTGCAATGATCACGTCTTTGTGTATTTATATATTGGACTATTTCTACCATTTAGTTCAATTGTTAAATGTAGAGAAATTCAAACTGTACTTTTCCAAATATTGTGAACTATTAATAACAATAAACGAGTTGATATGGAATGGAGTGATTTGAATTATGTTATTCTCTTCTTTAAGCTTTTCCAAACTGACTGTTGACAGGTTAACTATTGAACTAGTCACCTTTAGATTTGTGACTTGAATGTAAGTTGCTATTCTAACCAATCAGGAAGTTACATTGCAAAAGGCAACTAACTGAAAGTATAAATTTTGTGTACTTATCTACGATGATGCTACTAATTTTTCCATTTTATTAAAGGACATGGTTAACATAGTTTATCAAACTAGATTGGTTTTTAGTATTATTTACCATTGCCATGTGAGTTAGTTTCTTTAAAATCTATATTATTTTTTCTCTGTGTTCAATATTCTTTTGTTTTTTCAATTGAATTAATCATTAATTTTATGATCAGTTAGGTTATTTGATATTTAAAAAATGAAATTTCTGATCAAGTATATAGATTTGACTTTCATCAGATGACAATTTAAGCAAACACATTTGTTCTTGGGGGAAAGTTCTATTATGAACAAAACTAAGAATTTCATCTTGCTTGAGAATCAGTACAAGAGTTTACCAAATTACCCTCCCCAATTTCTCTCTCACATCTATACTAATCTGCCCTACATAGTGATAATTATTAGTTCAAGTGAGAGAAGACAAATAGCACTTTTTTAAAACAAAAGTTATACTTATGTTTGTCATCGATCAACTATTGCAAGAGAAATAATCAAATGCTAGATATTAGAAATCGTATGATATGTAAGAAATAATCCAATACCCATTCAAGCCATGTGACATATCAGCTTAGGTAACATGTCAGTCACTCGGATCATTTTGGTGGCCACCATTAGAATCGGTCCTGCTGAATGGAACCCAAGAATTGCTTTGTCTTTTCAGTATAAAGGTTACCATTTAGGTGATCATTTTACATTTTTATTCACCATTGTCAAACTCCCCCCGACTCACAACTTTGACATCATCCACCTCAGATAAATACAATAATGATTATTACTAATCATATTCTAAACTAGAGATTATCTCTAGCACAGATGTAAACTTTAAACCTCAGTTAAAGATTAATAGATATGATTTTTTAATTTTACACACACACACGGAGTGATTCACCTTTCTCTTTCCCATGTGTAATATCTTTATAGATATATTAAACAATCTCCATACTTCAGCATTCTTTTTAAATTCATATAAATAAAGATATAATAAAAGACAAATGATCCCCAAGATGCATTTCATGCTGAACCAGCACTCATCAGTTGGCCCAGATCACTATCTCTCATATATATCTCTATTATATGCAAAATATTTATCTATAGTAAATTGTTACATTTTTATTTACTATTGTCAAACTTATTCCACTCACAACTTTGACACCATCCATCTCAGATAAATGCAATAATGATTATTACTAATCATTTTCTAAACTAGAGATTATCTTTAGCACAGATATAAACTTTAAACCTGTTAAAGATTAATATATTTATCAGAGGTGGATGGTGTCAAAGTTGTGAGTGGAGTGAGTTGACAATGGTAAATAAAAATTTAACAATTTACTATGGATAAATACTCTTCATATAATATATATATGAGAGATAGTGACCTTGGCCAACTGATGAGTGCTGGTTCCGCATAAAATGCATCTTGGGGGCCATTTGTCTTTTATTGTATTTTTATTTGTATTACAAGAATGGGGAAAGTATGGCGGTTGCTTAATATATCTATAGTTATCATTTTACTAATATTTAGACAAGTCTGGATTTTTCAAAAAGCATTTAGTAATTCAACTATATGGAAATAATTAACATATATCTACAAAATGTTTAATTAGACAAGTGTAACATTTTGCACTCATTCTATCAAATTGATGTTTAAATATCTGTTTAATATCAGATAACTGACCATACAGTCTTTAAGTGTATTCAGTCTTTAACTTCTTGTCATGATCAAAGTTTGCTATAGGAAACAGTAATTAAATGGTCAATCACACCAGATATATTTCAACACTAGAACTAAAAGAGTGGACTTTGATTCAAGGATTTTTTTAGCTCTGCGATTGTGCTAAACCACCTGAAATAAACTCCTACTATGCTGTGAATATGTTGCTATGAAATGTAAAAAATATTTAAGCTATGATTATTCAATTATTGCTAACCCTATTGCCTAGCTGTGGCAACTTGTCTTCAGGCAAAAAACTTGCAAACACATATATAATATATAGGGTATATGAGCACAGACTTTCAAACGATGCACCACTCTCCACTCTATCTAATAACACTGATACACTTGAAAAGATAAATAATCACCAATAAACGTTTTTCATGCTAAACCAGCAATCATCAGTTGGTCCAGATTATCATCTCCCACACATATATGCTATAAGTGCTCAGATATATATTAAGATAGACAATCATCATACTTTAATGGACAGGCTCCAATCTACTACACACTCCAACTCTTCAACCGTCCATCCAATTGAAAATCTGGTGATGGAATGCTCGAAGGCCACCCTGAGGCCGAGATTCTTGTCACACCCATGTTGACCTAAGGTCAATCTGAACCCCACATGTACAGGACATAATCCATTAAATACATATGCAAGGATGGGCAGACATCTCTACAATGTAATAACTGAAACACAGGCTTATTATATACCTGTGTCTATATATGTAATATATAGGGTATATGAGCATAGATTTTCACATGACCCACCAATCTCCACTCTATCTAATAACACTGATACACTTAAACACATATATGCTGAAAAGATAAATAATCACCAATAAACGTTTTTCATGCTAAACCAGCACGGTTGGAGTGTGGAGTGGATTGAAGCCTGCCCATTAAAGTATGAGGATTGTCTATCTTAATATATATCTGAACACTTGTAGTATATATGTGTGGAGATGATAATCTGGACCAGCTGATGATTATTTAGCATGAAATACGTATATTGGTGATTATTTATCTTTTCAACATATATGTGTTTAAGTGTATCAGGGTTATGAGATTGAGTGGAGAGTCGTGGGTCGTTTGAAAGTCTGTGCTCATATACCCTATATATTACATATATATAGACACAGGTATGTAATAAGCCTGTGTTTCAGTTAAACACTTCTATATTAAAATAAATTGAAATCGCTTTTAAAAAGATATTTAAAGCGCTTGGAATATAATTCTCTTTTTTCTGCTTTTTTATGTTTTATGAAAATGAATTGTATTTTGTATTTGGTTTCATAATATTTTGAAAATTGTCTCATCGATTTCAATTTCCACTTCAGACTTTTATAAAGTTATCGAATGTACTCCACAATACAAACAAATATTAATAAAAAGTATCTTCATATAAGAAGTTAATTTCCATTGGAAATTTCATTTTATTGTAACCTAAGTAGCATAGAAAATATCAATTTTAAAAATGCATTATAAGTTGTTGTTTTTTTTTAAAAAAATAAGCTATTAGTATGATTTTAAGTTGTTATTGATTGATACAAAATATAAACATTTTAACAAATCTATATAATCTGTATATATAATAAACGAAATTGGCGTGGACCTTACGAAATTTACTGTATTAATGCTAATTATATAAATAGGCCTGCTTGGCTTCATATAATGGTAGAGTCGCGGACTACGGACCTCAAGATCCATGAATAATGACTCCAGTCCGTCACTTCCGGTGCTCGAGCACAGTATTTAAATTATATAAATTCTTATTAAACTATAGTGTGTCTGTTAATCCCATTATAAAAAAAGTGAGTTCTTGCGTATTTTATACATGATTTCATTGCAGTTTTTGACAATTTATGTTCATGCATGGTTACTTCATGCAGACGTATAACAGCAATAAATGACTTTATCTTGATAATGCATTTATTTTGCCATTTTATGGTATTTTAGAAAAAATAAAGAGTTTAGTGATGTGTTCTGCCTTCTAAAAGCACTGATAAAAAAATAAACTATTACTATGAAGCTCATAAGAGTTTTAGCACTGAAGTAACAGTCTGGAATCCCAGTACATGGATCTTGAGGTGCAGAGTCCATTACTATTGTCACTACATTAAACCGTACTGACAATGCTAGTTGAAATGCTGGATAATGTTAACAGAATTAGCATTCAATGTGACATGAAGATTAGTGGGCCAGGACAATGGTAATTTCCAGAAATTCACGGAGATATCCTTATGGAAATAAATTGACTATTTCTCCAGCTAGATTTAAAAATTAAGTCTGTTAATTGAAGCATTTTGTAAGATCAAAAGGAACTACCATTTGTAGATGAAATGAATTAGTGAACCAATTCTCTGGATACATTTACATATTAAATTTACTGCTGGAAACATTTTGTGAGAGTCATGAAGAACTATGGCTTATAGAGCTCAAGTTCTAGAATGGGATTGTCTTGGATAGTAAAACACGCAAAAAAAAACCCTAAGGACTTAAAAAAATAGCTTCTACAAATAAAGTATTACCCCAACTGATGGCAATATCTTGAATGATCATGTTAAGTTCTGTGTCATATCTCACCTTGCCTTAAAATAATGGACTAGTCCAGATCAACATCTTATCTGTATTGAATTAAGCTTCATTGCCATGATCCAATGTATATATATATATATATTAATAACATATAGCCAATGGCAAAAGTGGGCCAATAGGTGATGATGCTCACTGAATCCAAATGTTTCCATTAAGTATAGGGATCTGGCTAAATAGTGTTTTTGAAAGTAAGGTCACAGAACTATTGCAACAATGCTGAAAGGCAGAATACATGTTTTCCATAGAAGAGGGTTAAGTTAAATGGTTGAATCGGTGGTTACAGTCCCTATTAAGGACTGGAAGCTGCTAGAATCAAACCCATCATGAGGCAGGCTTTCAAGTATAGCCATAATGAGGCAGGTTGTCCCAGAACTGCTAAAAATGATAGAAAATCTATAAGGGCACTTGCAACCTCTGTTTAATAGTTCATCCTAGAAGTAGGAGCTATATCTCACCAATGGTTGCAGGCAATATATTGTAAATATTTGAAATACAGACCCTCTTCACTTACCTGGAGCCTAATTGTAAATTTAGGGGATTTAAACTCAGACTTTCAAGCATCCGTCACCTATCCACACTATCTCATACCACTGTGAGAGTGTATAATTGTTTTCATGTATCATTAATAAATAGTATAAAACTGATTTACAAACATTTGTATTCATATATATAATCCAGATTAACATAACCATCTGGAAAACTTTTTTTTTGCTTACTAACTTTATTTTTCTACTTTCTTTTGCTATTTGTTGTTTTGTTTTTTTTGTTTAACTTTTTTATTTGTCTCTTTTTGGTATCGTATCATTCCTAATAACTTATTAAAAACCAAATAATGAGAGCACACATTTTAAGTTGAACAACAAGTTTGCAAATGAAGTTCCAATATCTAGATCAAACAGATACTAAAAGTATTAACAGTGAAAAAGAGATATGCAAAAGAATAGATGTGAGAAGTTGCCATTTTTATCATCAAAGTTATTGGACCATATCTTCCACAAGAGAATTATGAAGTCTCATATTTGTGCAGTTGTCCTATAAGGAGGAGAAATTTAGATGCTTTTAGGTAATAATACTAAAATATTAGGCATTTGAAATGTGAAAATGGACAAAATAAAAATGGATAGAGAAAAAACCAAGTTATGTGATTGATACAAAAGAAAAGATGGTTTCTCTTGAGTTAGGAGTAGAAGCTTCGATTGAATGGGCCATACTCAGTGGTACTCCAATTTTTTCAGAAAGTTGGTGGCAAGAAAGAGATAGCCAATAGGAAAATCTTATTTTACCTTCAAAGATCAAATAATATTTTAAATTTGCGAAGCGCAGATAGTTGAAAATTGAAATAAATCGAAATACTGCCAAATCTCCAGCACTCATTACAACACTTAACTGACAGCCAATCAGATTCATGGATAGCTGCCCAAATGACTTCCAAACACACAACAAAGATTTTACGAGAAAAGGGTGGCCATCTTTTCTCTACTTTCTTTATATCTAAGCCAGTTGTAAACATTTAGGTTTGAAAGCTTAAAGCTTTAAATATCTTCACAATTAACTCACTGAGTCTAAATCATAAACATACAATGTGAAATTTTATGATTTACTATGAAATAGTTTTTAGAATACATAACAAGCAGTAAAGTATGTAAATAATATTTTAATTTGCGAAGCGCAGATAGTTGAAAATTGAAATAAATCGAGATACTGCCAAATCTCCAGCACTCATTACAACACTTAACCGACAGCCAATCAGATAACATGGATAGTGTGTTTGGGTTTAGAAGTCATTTGGGCAACTATCCAAGACATCTGATTGGCTGTCGGTTAAGTGTTGTAACGAGTGCTGGAGATTTGGCAGCATCTTGATTTATTTCAATCTTCAAAGATCAACTATAGTGAGACATCGGAACTTGGAATAACCATTCATTTAAAAAAATATGACAGAAGATCAACAACTATGGATAATTCTCATTAGAAGATTTAACAGTCTTTGGACTGAAGAACAAATGATGATTTTATAAAAATATTGAGTAGTTTAATAAGTAAATAATTGAACTATATAAATATACTCAACGTATAAAAAGTTAGATAAAATCACATAGTAGTATCATGTAGCTTAGGTAGTAAACCAAAAATTGCTCTCTATTCTACTGCCACCTATAGTCATACTTTATAATTAGTAATTTCCAGATGGCCGTGCATTTAAATTCTTATTACCAGACAATAGAAGACTGCTCTTGTTATCACATATTGTATAAATTAAAAATGTTTTATATAATATATAAACATATCTTAATACTCTGTCATTACTAATAATAATGGGAAATACCAAAACAGAGTTTTAAATATATTGCATGAAACTTATGATTAATTCACATCCTAATAATGGTTATTCTGCAGAAAAAATCCATTTTTTGCTAATTTGAATACTAAACATCACATGATCAGATCCAAGGCTCCTCACTGACGAAGGTCACAAGCCAGAAACTAGTCTGGGGATATTGGATGAGTAGGCACTAGATAGGGATTTTATGCACAAGCCTTCTGGCATCCATTGATTACTCTGATTGGTACAAGGTGGCACTAGTGTATGGAGAGAGTTTTGCCTTGTTTAATTTGAATACTGTTTGATTTTTTGTATTCATTTTATGCAATGAACCACACCTCTTTAATCTTACATTTTTATTTGTTTTTTCTTCATACATTATTTTAATAATACTATAACCAAAGCTGTGCCCATGTTTTTTTTTATGATTGTATAATATTAATATATTATCTTTTCTATACACCAAGTTGTATTGTCTTATTCTTGTTTTGAAGATTCACTTCCATTTTGCTATAGTATGTGTATGGATAGGCTGCATCTCACGTCATATACCATGTTAGTCTGATTCAATTTGTGTATTTTGCCCTTTGCATTATTAATCTATTTGAGTTCATAGATCAATCACTATGATTATGATATCAGTTAAAAGATATTGAAAACATGCTTAGTGGATAACATTAAGTGTATAAAATAATTCCATCCTGAGGGAGTTTGTATATCTCGCTTCCCAGTAAACAATTTTCAAGATTTTCTTAACTTGCACCTCCATGTGCTTAAATCTAATTGGTGGGTATTCTAAAGCTCACATTAAACTTATCTGAACAGATCTTTATAATTCTTCTAATGTGTTGAAAATATGGTAGTGCTATACAACTTTTCTTATTCCTTATATTTTCAGTTCTGTTTAAAATATTTATTTTAACTAGGATTGCAGTCATATAAGTTGTCTGTATCTTAATGTAATTAATAGTGATATATTAAATTTTATAAAATTCTCTTTTATTTTTATATATTATAAATATTTAAATGTCTAACTTCCTATGCTTTTAACGTTGACACCTTCTACATTAGATAAATACATTAATGATTATAATTGATCACTATTAGATTAGAGATTATCATTATTTTTAGACTAGATATAAACTTTAAACCTAGTTAAAGATTTATATATCTTCTTTTTTAATCGTGAAGAAGGAAATCAACCTCCAGTCATGTGCTGCTTATAATGTATATTAAAATCTCCATGCATTCACCTGCCAATAATAATTTAAAAGCATAGGTGAATTCACTTACGCATGAAGTGTATTCTTATATAAGCTAGCCATTACTAACCATGCTTATCTCAGGACTTGAATCTATTATATGCCTGATGTTCAAATCCATTATTATGATGTACAAATTTTGATATTCTATCTCAGGAATGAAACAGAATCTCATATTTAGCCGCATGTGATTAAATGTATATTAATTATAAATAAATGTAAATCTCTTATACAGTTAAGAAAAACACTTCATATCATTAAATCAATTGTATCCCTTTTTCCATGTGTATTATAATTTTTTAGATATACTTAAAACTTTAGTCCTACCATAGAGATACATGAAAAGGTAAATAATATTCTTACCAAGATGCATTTCATGCTAAACCAACATTTTTCAAATTAACTATGGTCTCTCAATCACTTTCATATCTTCATCATTGGTTCGATGCTTATTAATATCAAACTACTTCAATATGATCTACAGGTGTCAAACTTGTTCTTCTGACTTCTTTGACACCAACCATTTTAAATAAATGCATTATGGATTATTACTAATTCTTTATTTGGCTAGAGGTTATGATAGGACTTCTAGCCCAGATTTAAACTTTAAACCCAATTAAAGATTGATATATCTGCTTTTTAAAATTAAATATAATCACATGATACATTTAAACTAACTTCATTTCTCATTTTCTATGTATTGTAATGCTTATTTATATAAGTTGCAAATATATTGGCATTTGGTAAAAGCTAAAAAATAAAAGTAAATTTAGATTTTTTTTTGACTAATTTTTTTTTTAAAAAAATAACGTACAATGAAAGTTAAATTATTCTTTCATTTTTTTTTTTATGTAATTAGAAATAAAAGTTAGAATTGGAGAGAACAAAAGACACAAATTACCAATCTAGATAAGAGAAAGTAAAAATATTTCAACTAATTAAAGATGGCAGAATTATGCTGAAAAAAATAGAGACTTTGTAACATAAATTTTATAAAGAATATATAAGATTATCAACGGATATTTTGACAAACAAAAGATATGCGCAGAAGTCGGAAAACTGGGCCTCTAGAGAGTATAAAAGGCAGAGATCAGTTTGAAGGACATCTTGTTCGTTGGTTTCTCTAGTTGGTCTTGGATAACAATAATATATCCAAGATCGCTCTACGCTGAAGTAATTCGGCTTGTCGGAGTGAACCGGAGCTTCTGAAGATGTATACCAGAAAAGCTTTCGTGACCGACTAGGAGAATGGACCACAAGATCAAATAATAACCAAAAGGCCGAGCTCATTCTACCCAAAAAACTATGCATAGTTATCTACTACTGAATTCCCAAAACTTACCGGTAAGTAATGCTTCATTATCCTGATTGTGACAAAAGTAACGTTTGCAAACAATTCTTAAAAATAAGCTTATAATAGGATCCCGATAGAGACTCTTATTTAACCAAGAACTTTGTAATTAATTATTCAGCAGTTATTTTTTTATTATTAATGTTTCACGTCAGAATTAAGTGTATTCTCTCCAATTTATTTGATAAATAATTTATTTCAAACATTTTTTATCTATTAGAATAAAAATATTTCTAATACCAATTTTCATTTGTGCGTTATTAATAATAGTTATTATTATTTATTATTAAATCTATTAGTAGTTTAATAATATTTAAAAATGTAATTTACCTTTGCCAATATGTTTGAATAAGCCCAGGAATAATAATCTTAAAAATTAATTCTCGTTATGGTATGATGTAATACCGATTAGTTTAAAAGCATTTTTTTTTTATTTGTGAGGTGTTATATGATGATTTCAGCGAATTCTTAGGAATTCTGGTGCCCAGATTAAATAAATTAAAAGCTGATTTCGTCAATAGCACAATTCTCAACAATTAATAGGCCGAGTTGATCAGGAAATATAGCTATGTTTTTAGAATAGAAATATAACTTTCTTCTTTTTTGACATAGCTTGATCAACTCACGCGCAGTTTATATTAGCGAGTAGAGGCCTAGAAATACAGAAAACGTTATAATGGCGACCCAACTCAGGCTTCGATTCAACAACTACAACCTGAGATAAGTTGTAATGATAAAGAACGTTACAACGATGACCCAAAGAAACTCACAGCCGAAAAATAAATAGTATTTTTTTTAAAAAAAAAAAAAAAATTATATAAACTAACGAACTAATTAAACCCTGATTATTAAAATATAAAAAATATTTTTTTAATATGACTTCCAGAAAGAAAAAAAATGTATGTATATTTTTTCTGATATGTCTAAAAAAAAAAAAACACGATCGTGGCTGATGTAGACGTAAGTCACAAGTATTTGACCGAGTAGGCAGTTACTGAAGAGGGGAAAAACATAGCCCCGAGTCCTAGTACGCAGTATATTAACATAAGACCACCTTTATATGCCCATCAGACTATTTCTAGCAGGGATCCCAATAAAGGGGAAGGTGAGATCGGACCAAGTTGCCACGAGCCTGTAAGACTCAAAACGATGAGCAACGCTCGTTAGTGCTTATAACTTGGGCTTCTTATCGTTACTATTACACTTAAGCGGAAAGGACACAGATGAATGTTGAAATATTTTCCATTCCCGCCGTGTTAGACCTAAAAGTGGGCGTTAAAGCCGAACATCGCTTGTTGAATGAGTCTACGGAATATATCAGCACGCTACTGCTACAAAAAAAACAACAACACGAATATGAATTTAAAAAACTTAAGAATAAAATTAGTGTAAACCCCTATTTTATTCTCATTTCCTGGCACTGGTGGTATTGTAACGTTTATTTATATACATTGCAAATATATTGGCATTTGGTAAAAGCTAAAAAATAAAAATAAATTTAGATTTTTTTTTTACTAATTTTTTTTTTAAAAAAAATAACGTACAATGAAAGTTAAATTATTCTTTCGTTTTTTTTTTTTTTTTATGTAATTAGAAATAAAAGTTAGAATTGGAGAGAACAAAAGACACAAATTACCAATCTAGATAAGAGAAAGTAAAAATATTTCAACTAATTAAAGATGGCAAAATTATGCTGAAAAAAATAGAGACTTTGTAACATAAATTTTATAAAGAATATATAAGATTATCAACGGATATTTTGACAAACAAAAGATATGCGCAGAAGTCGGAAAACTGGGCCTCTAGAGAGTATAAAAGGCAGAGATCAGTTTGAAGGACATCTTGTTCGTTGGTTTCTCTAGTTGGTCTTGGATAACAATAATATATCCAAGATCGCTCTACGCTGAAGTAATTCGGCATGTCGGAGTGAACCGGAGCTTCTGAAGATGTATACCAGAAAAGCTTTCGTGACCGACTAGGAGAATGGACCACAAGATCAAATAATAACCAAAAGGCCGAGCTCATTTTACCCGAAAAACTATGCATAGTTATCTACTACCGTGAATTCCCAAAACTTACCGGTAAGTAATGCTTCATTATCCTGATTGTGACAAAAGTAACGTTTGCAAACAATTCTTAAAAATAAGCTTGATAAGACTGGATCTCCGATAGAGACTCTTATTTATACCAAGAACTTTGTAATTAATTATTCAGCAGTTATTTTTTTATTCATTAATGTTTCACATCAGAATTAAGTGTGTTCTCTCCAATTTATTTGATAAATAATTTATTTCAAACATTTTTTATCTATTAGAATAAAAATATTTCTAATACCAATTTTCATTTGTGCGTTATTAATAATAGTTATTATTATTTATTATTAAATCTATTAGTAGTTTAATAAAATTTAAAAATGTAATTTACCTTTGCCAATATGTTTGAATAAGCCCAGGAATAATAATCTTAAAAATTAATTCTCGTTACGGTATGATGTAATACCGATTAGTTTAAAAGCATTTTTTTTTTATTTGTGAGGTGTTATATGATGATTTCAGCGAATTCTTAGGAATTCTGGTGCCCAGATTAAATAAATTAAAAGCTGATTTCGTCAATAGCACAATTCTCAACAATTAATAGGCCGAGTTGATCAGGAAATATAGCTATGTTTTTAGAATAGAAATATAACTTTCTTCTTTTTTGACATAGCTTGATCAACTCACGCGCAGTTTATATTAGCGAGTAGAGGCCTAGAAATACAGAAAACGTTATAATGGCGACCCAACTCAGGCTTCGATTCAACAACTACAACCTGAGATAAGTTGTAATGATAAAGAACGTTACAACGATGACCCAAAGAAACTCACAGCCGAAAAATAAATAGTATTTTTTTTAAAAAAAAAAAAAAAATTATATAAACTAACGAACTAATTAAACCCTGATTATTAAAATATAAAAAATATTTTTTTAATATGACTTCCAGAAAGAAAAAAAATGTATGTATATTTTTTTTGATATGTCTAAAAAAAAAAAAACACGATCGTGGCTGATGTAGACGTAAGTCACAAGTATTTGACCGGGTAGGCAGTTACTGAAGAGGGGAAAAACATAGCCCCGAGTCCTAGTACGCAGTATATTAACATAAGACCACCTTTATATGCCCATCAGACTATTTCTAGCAGGGATCCCAATAAAGGGGAAGGCGGACCAAGTTGCCACGAGCCTGTAAGACTCAAAACGATGAGCAACGCTCGTTAGTGCTTATAACTTGGGCTTCTTATCATTACTATTACACTTAAGCGGAAAGGACACAGATGAATGTTGAAATATTTTCCATTCCCGCCGTGTTAGACCTAAAAGTGGGCGTTAAAGCTGAACATCGCTTGTTGAATGAGTCTACGGAATATATCAGCACGCTACTGCTACAAAAAAAACAACAACACGAATATGAATTTAAAAAACTTAAGAATAAAATTAGTGTAAACCCCTATTTTATTCTCATCTCCTGGCACTGGTGGTATTGTAACGTTTATTTATATACATTGCAAATATATTGGCATTTGGTAAAAGCTAAAAAATAAAAGTAAATTTAGATTTTTTTTTGACTAATTTTTTTTTTAAAAAAAATAACGTACAATGAAAGTTAAATTATTCTTTCGTTTTTTTTTTTTTTATGTAATTAGAAATAAAAGTTAGAATTGGAGAGAACAAAAGACACAAATTACCAATCTAGATAAGAGAAAGTAAAAATATTTCAACTAATTAAAGATGGCAAAATTATGCTGAAAAAATAGAGACTTTGTAACATAAATTTTATAAAGAATATATAAGATTATCAACGGATATTTTGACAAACAAAAGATATGCGCAGAAGTCGGAAAACTGGGCCTCTAGAGAGTATAAAAGGCAGAGATCAGTTTGAAGGACAGTCTTGTTCGTTGGTTTCTCTAGTTGGTCTTGGATAACAATAATATATCCAAGATCGCTCTACGCTGAAGTAATTCGGCATGTCGGAGTGAACCGGAGCTTCATCATGCCTGAAGATGTATACCAGAAAAGCTTTCGTGACCGACTAGGAGAATGGACCACAAGATCAAATAATAACCAAAAGGCCGAGCTCATTTTACCCAAAAAACTATGCATAGTTATCTACTACCTGAATTCCCAAAACTTACCGGTAAGTAATGCTTCATTATCCTGATTGTGACAAAAGTAAGCGTTTGCAAACAATTCTTAAAAATAAGCTTATAATAGACGATCCTCTGATAGAGACTCTTATTTAACCAAGAACTTTGTAATTAATTATTCAGCAGTTATTTTTTTATTATTAATGTTTCACATCAGAATTAAGTGTATTCTCTCCAATTTATTTGATAAATAATTTATTTCAAACATTTTTTATCTATTAGAATAAAAATATTTCTAATACCAATTTTCATTTGTGCGTTATTAATAATAGTTATTATTATTTATTATTAAATCTATTAGTAGTTTAATAAAATTTAAAAATGTAATTTACCTTTGCCAATATGTTTGAATAAGCCCAGGAATAATAATCTTAAAAATTAATTCTCGTTACGGTATGATGTAATACCGATTAGTTTAAAAGCATTTTTTTTTTATTTGTGAGGTGTTATATGATGATTTCAGCGAATTCTTAGGAATTCTGGCGCCCAGATTAAATAAATTAAAAGCTGATTTCGTCAATAGCACAATTCTCAACAATTAATAGGCCGAGTTGATCAGGAAATATAGCTATGTTTTTAGAATAGAAATATAACTTTCTTCTTTTTTGACATAGCTTGATCAACTCACGCGCAGTTTATATTAGCGTGTAGAGGCCTAGCAAAACAAAAAACGTTATAATGGCTTACCCAACTCGGGCTTCGATTTAACAACTACAACCTGAGATAAGTTGTAATGATAAAGAACGTTACAACGATGACCCAAAGAAACTCACAGCCGGAAAATAAATAGTAATTTTTTTTAAAAAAAAAAAAATTATAAAAACTAACTAACTAATTAAACCCTGATTATTAAAATATAAAAAAATATTTTTTTAATATGACTTCCAGAAAGAAAAAAATGTATGTATATTTTTTTTGATATGTCTAAAAAAAAACACGATCGTGGCTGATGTAGACGTAAGTCACAAGTATTTGACCGGGTAGGCAGTTACTGAAGAGGGGAAAAACATAGCCCCGAGTCCTAGTACGCAGTATATTAACATAAGACCACCTTTATATGCCCATCAGACTATTTCTAGCAGGGATCCCAATAAAGGGGAAGGCGGATCAAGTTGGACCAAGTTGCCGCGAGCCTGTAAGACTCAAAACGATGAGCAACGCTCGTTAGTGCTTATAACTTGGGCTTCTTATCATTACTATTACACTTAAGCGGAAAGGACACAGATGAATGTTGAAATATTTTCCATTCCCGCCGTGTTAGACCTAAAAGTGGGCGTTAAAGCCGAACATCGCTTGTTGAATGAGTCTACGGAATATATCAGCACGCTACTGCTACAAAAAAAAACAACAACAACACGAATATGAATTTAAAAAACTTAAGAATAAAATTAGTGTAAACCCCTATTTTATTCTCATCTCCTGGCACTGGTGGTATTGTAACGTTTATTTATATACGTTGCAAATATATTGGCATTTGGTAAAAGCTAAAAAATAAAAATAAATTTAGATTTTTTTTTTACTAATTTTTTTTTTAAAAAAATAACGTACAATGAAAGTTAAATTATTCTTTCGTTTTTTTTTTTTTTATGTAATTAGAAATAAAAGTTAGAATTGGAGAGAACAAAAGACACAAATTACCAATCTAGATAAGAGAAAGTAAAAATATTTCAACTAATTAAAGATGGCAAAATTATGCTGAAAAAATAGAGACTTTGTAACATAAATTTTATAAAGAATATATAAGATTATCAACGGATATTTTGACAAACAAAAGATATGCGCAGAAGTCGGAAAACTGGGCCTCTAGAGAGTATAAAAGGCAGAGATCAGTTTGAAGGACATCTTGTTCGTTGGTTTCTCTAGTTGGTCTTGGATAACAATAATATATCCAAGATCGCTCTACGCTGAAGTAATTCGGCATGTCGGAGTGAACCGGAGCTTCTGAAGATGTATACCAGAAAAGCTTTCGTGACCGACTAGGAGAATGGACCACAAGATCAAATAATAACCAAAAGGCCGAGCTCATTTTACCCAAAAAACTATGCATAGTTATCTACTACTGAATTCCCAAAACTTACCGGTAAGTAATGCTTCATTATCCTGATTGTGACAAAAGTAACGTTTGCAAACAATTCTTAAAAATAAGCTTATAATAGGATCCCGATAGAGACTCTTATTTAACCAAGAACTTTGTAATTAATTATTCAGCAGTTATTTTTTTATTATTAATGTTTCACATCAGAATTAAGTGTGTTCTCTCCAATTTATTTGATAAATAATTTATTTCAAACATTTTTTATCTATTAGAATAAAAATATTTCTAATACCAATTTTCATTTGTGCGTTATTAATAATAGTTATTATTATTTATTATTAAATCTATTAGTAGTTTAATAAGATTTAAAAATGTAATTTACCTTTGCCAATATGTTTGAATAAGCCCAGGAATAATAATCTTAAAAAATTAATTCTCGTTACGGTATGATGTAATATCGATTAGTTTAAAAGCATTTTTTTTTATTTGTGAGGTGTTATATGACAATTTCAGCAAATTCTTAGGAATTCTGGTGCCCAGATTAAATAAATTAAAAGCTGATTTCATCAATAGTACAATTCTCAACAATTAATAGGCCGAGTTGATCAGGAAATATAGCTATGTTTTTAGAATAGAAATATAACTTTCTTCTTTTTTGACATAGCTTGATCAACTCACGCGCAGGGTATATTAGCGAGTAGAGGCCTAGAAATACAGAAAACGTTATAGTATATTATCATTATTAGATATACATAAAATTTCCATTCCAACATGCATTCTTGAAACCTGCATGAAGATGTCATAAAAAGGTAAATAACTCTCAAGATATATTTAGGGCTGAATCAATCCTCTCTGATTGGTCCAATTTACACTCTCTTAATCATGTCTTCATATAAATGTATTGCTACTATAGAGGCATGATGTACAGTGATAGTTCAATCTCCTGCTATGCCTTTATTCTAAGCATGGGGGGGTCAGTTTCTAAATAGGCTTGGAATTTTTAAAGTAGCTAACCAGTAAATATTGGTCAGATAATGGGTACCTAGCTTTTTCTTCCTTTACAGTTCAAAATAAGTACAGTAAACACCTCAAACCCTCATCACTCAGGATTTGGCAATCTGATAAGGAATGTTTCTTGCTCATTGTTTTTTTTTCTAGTGTCTTTTGGAAGATCTTTTACTCTGCCATTAATTATTTATAGACTGTTTTGTCTTTATATATTTAATAATTGATTTTATGAATTCAATGCATTTTTAAATTTGTGGTTTAATGTCATATTAGAGTAACAAACATAAGAGCTACAAGTCTTGATTGTAAGCTCTAGTCTGCGACTTCAGTGCTAAAACATCATCTGGCCTTTAAGTTAAATTCCATTCAATAATTCATTTTACTTAGAGTAAATAATATATAGGGTATATGAGCACAGACTTTCAAATGACCCACCACTCTCCACACTATCTCATAACAGTGATACACTTGAACACATATATGTTGAAAAGATAAATAATCACCAATATACGTATTTCATGCTAATCCAGCAATCATCAGTTGGTCCAGATTACCATCTCTACACATATATGCCATAAGCTCAGGTATATATTAAGATAGCCAATAATATAATATTTGAATACAAATATAATTTATATACTTGGAGTTTAGAGGTAATTATAGTGAATTTGAACACCGTCTTTCAAACTCCCTTCAGCTACCCACTTTATATCATATAACTGATACACATGTGAAAAAAGATAAATGATCTCCAATATAAATATTTCATGTTGAAACAGCACTCATCAGTTGGTCCAGATCATCATCTCCCATATATATATAATCAGTGCTTGGTTTGTATTAAGATAGAAAATTTCAAACTTTAATGGATATGCTCCAAACTACTCGCCACCCCCCATTAAAGTTTGAAAATTTGCTGTCTTAATATAAATGGAGCACTAATTATATATATATGGTTGGGAGATGATAATCTGGACCAACGGATGAGTACTGGTTCAGCATGAAATATGTATATTGGAGGACTTTTTTTTTTCACATGTGTGTGGTCATGTGTATTCCGTTGTATGAGATAGAGCTGATGAAAGCTTGAAAGTTTGTGTTTAAATCCCCTATAATTATATCTAAACTCCAAATACACTTGTATTCAAATATTAAAGATTCAGCCTCTATCCTGTCCATCCCTTTTCTGTGCATTTAAATAGACAAGGTCCTATACAATAACATTGGCACCAACAATGGATTTGCGCATTCCATCAGATTTTCAATGGTATGGATGGCTGAAAAGTTGGAGAGCGAGGTATATTGGAGTCTGTCCATTAAAGTATGAAGATTTGCCATCTTAATATAAAGCCAAGCACTGATTATATATGTGTGTGGGAAATGATCTGGACCAACTGATGAGTGCCGGGCATGACATACGTATATTGGAGAATATTTACATTTTTCACATGTGTATGATCTTGTGCGTTGGTTGGATGAGATAGAATGCATAGCTGAAGGAAACTTGAAAGTCTATTTTTATTCAAATCCCTTATAAATAAATAATAAATTAAAAACATTAACACGTAAGCTCATTACAATTGGTACATTTTCATAACTTAAAAATAGTAATTATACAAAACAAGCTTTGTAATTTTTTATATTTGTTTTTCTTTTTAATCTCGAAATGTTACTTCTCTTTAACAAAACATTGATTACATTTTAAAAAATTTACGTTCTATATCAGCGTAATAAATATTTTTCTCCTCATCTTTTATTACTCTTGAGTTAGAAAAAAATAAATTAATTGCTGAAGAATTAATTAAAAGTGTTAAATATCTTTTATGCAAATAGTTCTGATTTACATTTCATTATTGTAAATTTACATATGAGCAAGTGATAAGAAGATTAAAATGCGAAAATTGTTGAATCGTGATTAAATGCTTTCTTTCATTTGCCTACCAAAACAAAAATTAGTGTGACAAAACAAATGTGTTTGTCATTCTAATTGCTAACTAAAATGGCTAAAACTAATTAACTATATATATATATTGTAAGAATTAAGAGATTGAAACAGTGGTAGGCTGGACATATTGCAGATGGGCAGTTATAGTTTTAAAGGGAATCTTATGAAAATGTAGAAGACCTAGAAAGAGAGCACATGTGAGATGGATGACTACGATAAGAAAGTTTAAAGTGGTGAGGACGTTATAGATAAGGAAAAAATGGCTAAAATTTGGAGAGATCTTCTTTCAGCCAGCGGAGTGATATTAATTGAAAATATGTTTATCTTACGACGTTTAAAAAGAATATAAATAAGAACAAAACAATTAAAATACTAAATAAGAACAAAACAATTAAAATACTAAACATGGGATTAATTGGCAGCAAACTATATTTTTTCACATCTCGTATTGTTTGTATATGCTTATATTGTTTGTTTGCTATGATTACATTCTTTTATTTTTTAGAATGATTTTTTTTTTATATAGTTTAAGTAATTTATATTAAATACATCGGCAGAAATGATTTTGATAAATTAGAATTTCTTGTTAATTTTTGTAAGCTGATTCTTATTTTATCATGAAATATTTTAAATATATAAATTATCGCCTGGAATTAATTGTTAAATGTCTTTTTAAAAAAATTCAAACTTTACTTCACCTTTTCAAATACATTTAGCTGTTAGTAATAATATACAGGTTAGTATAAATCGCTGTAGTTGCAAGTGGTATTAATTCTCTATTTTTCAGATGTTGCTGGTTTGACCAGTTACAGTACTAGCATAGGAATCCAACATGGGTACTTTGGTTTCATAAATACTTAATTTAAAGTGATGCTCTAACCAACTAGGCAGTTCAGTATTCATAAATATTAAAGTCTCAGATTCGATTTCAACCCTAGAATTGGCGCTGTCAGGCTAGCAACAGCCGAAGAAGACATCAGAATATCATTTAAAATATTGTGTTATATAATAATATTTTTATCATTATTAATAGCCGAATGTAATTTGAAAAGCTTAAATAATCAAAGAAATTTAACAATTCTAGATGATGGAAATAATCCAACATTGGTGGTCGAGAGGTCAGCGAAGGCTGCTTTACATGCAGTTGTCCCGGGTTAGCGGGTTCGCTTCCCGGCTGATGCTATGACACATGAGAAAAATATATATATTTTTTAAGTATAATGACAACACCATATGCTTTCAAACAAAGACAGTTAAATGTGTGCACACATTGTTAAGTTCTCTTAAATATAATTTTATTAATATCTAAGATTATTGTGTAATATGTTGAGTAAATGCATTTAAATGTTATATTTGTTTCTTCACATTTATGCTACTCGCTGTGATACAGTCATATGATATTTTATTGGTTAAATCTAATATTATTATAGGAAATGGTAAAAATACATTAGAAGTACTAATACATCTTCAATAATCTACATAATGAATGAATGAATATGTGTATATGAGAAGAGAATTATAAACTTTTTAGTAGTCAGCAATTTCCAAAATGGAGCAGGAATTTTTTTAAAGATAGCTGGATTATTTTTTTTTTTCCTCGTCAGTGATGAAAGTTTTTATTCATCAAAAAGACAAAATACACAACAGGTAAAAAGGTTTACAAAGAGATTAATTACATGACAAAATGAAATTCAAGTACAATATGGGGAAGGGATTTGGAAAGGGTGGGTAGTCCAGGCAAAGAAGAGTCTTTGGTATGGACCAATGTTGATAGGCTTGGTTGCCCAGGTGGATTAATAGGAGGATCCATATGTGACATTAACTTTAAAGGAATTGCTATATGTTAAGTCTTTAGAGGTTTCAGGGATGAATGAGGAGGTTTCTGAGTTATGTTTAGATGCAACAGGCTGATTTTTATCCTTTGTAGATGAGTAATTTTAGTTTTCCCTGATGTACTTGGAATGACGTTATGATTGCTCATGTTGTTCTTTTTGATTTGCTTTTTATCTTTGATAGAGCAAACCACAGTCTGAAAAGGAGGAAAGTTCAGAGGGAAAAGGAGATGGAGACTTTGAAATAGGTTCTTTGGTGATGATATTTTTAGTCAAGTTTTGTTTGAAATTTGATTTGGATAAACTTTGGGTAATTTTGAAGGTTTTAGTTCATGTAGTTTAGAATTCTGCACGTTTTTTTTCCGCTAGGGGCAGTGGCCATCTTTAAACTGTTTGAAAGAATGAAAAGTAAAATGAAAACAATTTTGAAATGGAAAAATTAAATATATTGATGTAAAAGCAAAAAAACCACTGGAAAACTTTGTTCTTAATAATTTTAATTGAGTAATGAGAAAATTGAGTGGAAAACTTTGTTCTTAATAATTTTAATTGAGTAATGAGAAAATTGAGTGGAATTTTAGGCGGGTAGTTACCCCAGAGGAGGGGAGGTCTGAAAAAAAAGATCGTTAAAAATGGCCTAAATAACTGGAACAACACACAAAAAACTTTCTAAACAAGTTCTGAGTGACAGGGAATTAGAGTAGGAGAAATATTTAAGAGTCTAAGAGGGAATAAAACCCTTTATGGTCCAAGAAACAGTTGAACCACTCACCAAACAGGGGAAAAATTAGATAGTTAAATGCTGATAAGCACAAGGTAGACATAGGGAAATGCACCAAAACTAAGATTTAGTGAATGAAAGAGTATATTAGCAGCAAAATAAGGCCTTTAAGGGGCCAAATAAATATAAAAGGCACCTTTCACTGCTGCAAAACAAATCTTTCTGAGCCACTCTGGGTGAACTGTGAGGAGGATGACTTGCCAATAAGAACTGTTATCAACAAATGAGATAGCTGGATTATTGCCAATCTAGTTTGTCATTCAGTTATGTTTGGAAAATGGTTATATTTAGGAACTTATAAAGAATTTTTATTACCTCATGATTTGTTTAGAAACTGCTTAATGATGAGCAACATTTAAAACAATGTTGTACAACCTGTGTCTTATTCTCTCAAAAGATAGCAAAAATTGTTGGAAGTTGTGAAAAATGGTATGTACTGAGATATAAACATATATATTTGTATGTGGTAAAATGACTTTTATCATTACTATCTTATAATAAGATGGTAACAATATATAATGGCTCACATAAGTTTCAGTCTGAGTGTGAAGGTCACAAGTATAAAAAATTGTGCACCACTAGTTTAAAACATTAAACATCACATGATCACCATTTGCAAGGGTGCTCACTGATGAAATCCACAATCCAGAAAGTAGTCTGGAGATATTGAATGAGTAAGCACTAGATAGAGATTTTATGCACAAATCTTTTTGCATCCATTGTGTACCGGTCAATATCATGTGTTCATTCAACAAGACCTAGAGTCCAAGCAAAAGTACAACAATCTAGCATGTGTGAGATATACAGGTCTGAAACAATACTAAATGCTAACCTATTTACCTGTGCTCCAACAGCTATGACTATATGAGCAACGCTTTTGATGATACTAACAAGCTTTTCATTACTCCAGTCCCGACAATGGAAATAGGAAGAGCAAAGAGATTTAAAATCAATGATGCTAAAATGATTAACTATAATTGCAACATGAAATAAAGAGTTTAAGTGATAATTTGGGAGAGTCCATTAATTAAAAGGGTATAAGATAATTATATCAATGAATTAACGCTAGGGATTCAGACACTAAATAGCAACATAACATAGCAGATAAATGATATAACATAAATTTATTAAACAATAGGATAGTTGATTATTATAAGTGAAACAAATATATATATATATATATGGGAATGTCTATACAATCATTATGAGGTTGCAGAAATAAATATAAATATTATGCTTAATACATAAATGAGTGGTTATTACATGGAATTTGGTTGATGAGGTTAATATGCCATGGTTAGAATAATTTAATCAAATAAACAATAAAATTTATAGTTTAAACCTCATTAAAATATGAATTTACATATAACAGATTTTATTACGACATCACATATAAAAGTAATAGTCAGTGATGTGTGATTTTAAGAGCATGCATTTATCACATTTCTACAAAATTTGGGAGATCACTCAAATGTATGGAAGCAAGACATTTAATTACATAATTGAACCTAATACTTAAATAGACTGGTTGGCAAAAGGCATACAATTATATGTTACAGATAGCACTGCAGGTTTATAAATAAATCAATAATAAAGTAATATGAATCAAGGCAGTATTACGTTATCATTTATAATTGCATATATAAGAATGTCATTTAAGACATTCTGGTGGGATTTGTGATATTTGCATAAGAGTGATAGTATACCTGCACAATGCCAAGGACATCTTGAATAATAGTGGCATAATACACTTATCCAATAAAAGTGCCTGAAATTGATCCCCAATATGAAAAGCATATACTTTGTGAGGGGTAATGAGGAGTGGGTCTAAGCATTCTGAAGATCCCAAGGTGCATGGAAAACAACAAAATCAATTAATTAAATGATTGTAAAGATATCTTTATAATGCCTATAACATCTGGATGATTCATGTCACTAATGAATATGATAAACTAATTAATACCTATTTAAAATAATATACTATCAGACACAATGGGATGCATAAACAAATTCTTTAGGCAATTAACCAATGCCAGATAAATATAAAATGGGTCACGATCGAAACTAAAGGTAATAAATTGCTGTCTCCCATATTTCTAAAATATCTCCCTACATTTCAATAGCAATTAATACATGAACAGTTTGACATATGGATGACATAAATTTACAGATCACCCATACATGTTGATAATATCTTGAATATTAAACTCATTTATGATAGATTTTACTTAAATAAGTTGGCAAAACATATTTCAATGATTAGGTAAGGGTTTAAATTTTAGTTAGCAAGGGTAACTAAGTACAGGCTTTAAAACTTCATCTGTCATTTAAATAGCAAGCAATATTATAGAAAGAATTGGTACAAAACCAAGCGAGTTTTCTTAGGATAATTGACTAACAAGTAACATTCATGTCTCCAACAATTCAATAGGAGTAAACTATGAGTGGTAGAGTCAAGCTACTCCCTGGGTTCAACTTGGCATATTAAATAGATCAAATAACAAACTAAAATCAAAATAAGTTTCAATCTAAATTGCCACAGCAGAGTTAAAATTAAATTAATACAGCTTGAAATTAGATTGTGTAGACATTAGTGAATATTTGCAGATTAACTTCGAAGAAAAAAGAACAGAAAGCTTACAAATACATTGTTGAATTGAAATACTAAATTAATAAAAGTTCAATGGTTGGTGGCAATGCAGACATTTACCTTGGCCAACTTGTTGATGCGAAGCAGGTGGTCAATGGATCGTGATCATATACTGGTTTTGCTGGAAACGGGCATCAGTTGATAATTAAAGTTCAAATTCAGGCAATAATTCTCCTTGAATGGTTCACTCCATTGGGCCCAATTGTTTCAGGCTTCGGCATCATGAACAAGAAGACGAGAGTTCTAGGGGCATAAGGAAGCAAATGGTCATTTCCTTTACTCTGACAATTTTATTTCACAAATTAAAATCACATGGACTATGTTAGCACTCTAACATAAAACATCAAAGAAAAATTCAACTGATAGCCAAAATTTCAGCTATTTATACATAATGATCCATAGTTCCCCTTACATTCTTGCCAGCCATTGTTTCAAACTCAGTATACTTGGTCATATCTTAAATTGACCCTCATTTCCATATATGGTAATCAAATGCTAATCACTTAGACAAGTGAAATTTATTCTTATAAAATTTTATACGCTCTTTTAAAATATATTCCAATATATGGTAATGGAAAACTGTTCAATTAGCCAGGTAGAAATTAATTAAATCACTTTTGTTCTTTTCAATTTTTGAAAAATTTTCAAATTAAGACAATGGCGGCCAAAAATAGCAGATTTTACGATTTTGTTGCGACTCGAAATATCTCTTCTGTCTTCGAAATTATTAGTAAAATTATTTGAAATATACAAAATATAAATTAATTTGTCTTGTAGAAATTATTACTAAATTATTTATAATACCCATAAGCTTATTGATTTTTCATACGCACATACGTGTATGCGAGTTGAATGGGTAGAAGAAACTAAATGTTCTTGATAATTTATCAAAATAAATGTCTATTTCGTTTACCATACATTTAACATTTGGTAGAGATCCATTTAGAGTAGTATACCCACACATCCATATGCATACTACCGTCTATTGCTTGAGTCAGGTGTCCATTACATATATAAGTTGGATTCAAACCCGAGCTAGTTCTTATATAATTGGCACTAGGTGAAGGACAAATGTGTACAGCAATATTTACAGCTTCAATTGATTATTATGGCTTGCCCTGGGTGGCACTACTGTATGAAGAGTTTGCTATTGTTTAATTAATAGTGTTGTATATATATAAAGTCTTTTCAGGAAACAACCAAGACCTAATATGTTTTTCACAGAGGCAAAATTCTCCATATTCAGTAGCGCCACTCAGTACAAACCAGAGTAATCAATAGATGCAGGAACATTTGTGCATAAATTCCCATCTAGGGCCTATTCATCCCAATATTCCCATACTAGTTTCTAGTTTGTGACTTTCATCAGTGAGGAGTCTTGTATCTGAGAGCACTGCACCTAGATCTTAGAATCTAATACATTCCAGCAGCTACCTTTTACTTTTTTCGCTAACTATCTATTGATTCCTCTAGCTTGTACTGAATGGCACTACTGTATGAAGAGTTATGCCTCTGCCAATGTTTCTGCATCTATTGATTACTCTAGTTTGTACTGAGTGGTGCTACTGTATATGGATACTTTTGCCTCTGTGAAAAACAGCTTGTGTAAGCATAAAGAATGGTGATTATTTGATGTTTGATGACCAATATGTTTCTCAGATAATTTACCAGCATGTTTTTTAAGAAATAATTTAAATGAAATTAAATAATGCCTTACTAAAATAATGCCAATCTACCATGTCAGACAGATCATAATCATTTTTTACCTGATAAAGTTGATTCTTTAGGAACCATGTTTGCGAATTAACTTTATAATGTATTTGATCTTTTATATTATGCTTATTTAATAAACCTTAAAAGTATTTATTCACTCATTAAAATCTATTCAATCTTATATCAAGGAGCATTTTAATCAAATATGCTATCATAATAGCAATTCAAAAGTCTATGTTAGGCAGCCATTTTACCAAACTTATAAATAACCACTTTCTCATATCAGTACTAATGTATTGGGTAGACAAAAGATGGCCCTTTGAATGTGACTATCATTTTTATTTATATATGGTGGATAAAACATTTATCAGCACTTGAAAGGGATCAAACATTTTAAATTAATAGTTTCAAATAATAATAATAATAATAATAATAATAATAATAATAATAATAATAATAATAATAATAATAATAATAATAATAATAATAATAATAATAATAATAATAATAATAATAATAATAATAATAATAATAATAATAATAATAATAATAATAATAATAATAATAATAATAATAATAATAATAATAATAATAATAATAATAATAATAATAATAATAATAATAATAATAATAATAATAATAATAATAATAATAATAATAATAATAATAACAACAACAACAATAATAATAATAATAATAATAAAAAAATGAATGTATATATTAAAATGCATTTTCTTTAAAGTTTAACCATTCTAAACAAGCATGCTAAACTCTCCATACAGTAGCACCACTCAGTGCAAGCCAGAGTAATAAATGGATGCAGGAAGGTTTGTGCATAAAATCCTTATCTAGTACCTACTCATTCAATATCCCCAGACTAGTTTCTAGCTTGTGGCTTTCATCAGTGAAGAGCTTGGATCTTATAGCATTGCACTTAGATCTTAGGATCTAATGCAAACCTCCAGCATCTCACTGATGAAAGCTACAATCTAGAATCTTGTCTGGAAATATTTGATGAGTAGGCACTATGGAATTTTACACACAAAGCTTCCTGCATCCATTATTACTCTGGCTTGCACTGAGTGGTGCTACTGTATGGAAAGTTTAGCATCTGTGTAAACAGCTTGTGTAAGCATAAAGAATAGTGATTATATGGTGTTTAGTGATTTCATATCAATTCTGCTCAATAGGACTATAGTGACTGTGGTTATTAAACAACCAAAGACACAAAAAGGTATGGATGTTGAACTGAGTTCAGATCTATGACTATATAAGCTAATGAACTTGAATTGAAAACATTGTATTATCATTTTGGACTCAAAGCTTTATATTTAGTTAATAAGGTAAAATATGTTTGCTGAAGGGTTGCATTGGATCCTAAGATCTAGGTGCAGTGCTCTCAGATCCAAGGCTCCTCACTAATGAAAGCCACAGGCTAGAAACTAGTCTGGAATATTGGATGGGTAGGCACTAGATAGGGATTTTATGCATAAACCTTCCTGCATCCATTGATTACTCTGGCTTGCACTGTGTGTAAACAGTTTGTATAGGCATAAAGAATGATCATCATGTGATGTTTAATGGTGTCATTCTAAATGAACAATGTTAAGCATTTGTCTGAGGGTTTGTGTTGGTGATACATCAAACCACTAGACATCGTGTGATCACTATTCCCTATGCTTCCACAAGCATCATTGTATGGAGAGTTTTGCTTGCCTCTGTTATGGTGGGACATTACCTGTTATTATATGCTGAATTACTTCCATCATCTAAAATTAATTGTTAAATTTTGTAGAAAAATTCAAACATTGTTTAAACATCAACACTCTACTGTTAGTAATAATACACAGGTAAGTACACAACTCAATATTTTGTGTGGTATTATTCCTTCTGACATTAATAATACAAGAATCAAACCTAGGACCTTTGCATTAAGATGGTGCTTTATTCAATTAGCCTAGTTGTTTAGAATGTCACTTTTAAATTAATATTCACAATTCTAAAAGTTGAAATAAATCGAGATACTACCAAATCTCAAGCACTTATTATAATACTTAACTGACAGCTAATCAGATGGCATGATAGCTGTCAAATGACATCCAAACCTAAACACACCTCAAAGATATTATGAGAAAAGAATGGCCACCCTTTTCTCTACTTTTCTTTCTATATATCTAGACAAGTCGTAAGCATTTAGATTTGAAAGCATGAAGCTTTAAATATCTTCACAATTAACTCACTGAGTCTAAATCATAAAAGTACAACGCGAAATCCTATAAGTTCCAGATTTGACTCTGGTGCTAGTACAGACACCTGTCAGCAACAACTGAAGAAGAAAAAAGACTAATTAATTCTCAAAATGTTTTGTTATATACTAACCTGCATATTAGTATTAACAGTTGAATGTATTTAAAAAATTTAAATAAAGTTTACATTTTTTTAAAGATATTCAAAAATTAATATTAGATAATGAAATAGTCAATAAACATCACACGACCACCTCCTCTTATGCTTGTGTATAACTGTTGTTAAAACAGGAAAAATTCACTGTACATATTGCCACACACAGCAAGCTAGAGTAATCAATGGATGCCAGTGTCTGGCAATATATATAGTGAGTTTTGCCTGTTTTAACAACAGTTATACACAAGCATAAGAGGACATGGTCATGTGATGTTTATTGGCGTAAAACCAATCCTGCCTTATAGGTAGTGGTGGCTATGGTTATTAAAGAACCAAAGACACCAAAATGTAAGGGTACTGAACTGGGTTCAGACTATATGACTATATAAGCTAGTGGGTTTGGATTGAAAACATTAAGTGTTTTCAGTTTAAGACTCATAGTTTTGTAGTTAAATGGAGATAAAAGGCGGTTGCTGGAGGGTTGCATTAGATCCTAAGATCTAGATGAAGTGCTCTCAAATCCAAAGCTCCTCATTGACAAAGGCCATAAGCCAAAAACTAGTCTGGGGATATTGGATGAATAGGCACTAGATGGGGATTTTATGCACAAGCCTTCTGGCATCCATTGGTTACTTTAGCTTGCAGTGTGTGGCAATATATATAGTGAGTTTTGCCTGTTTTAATAATGAAATAGTCCAAGTATGGTAATTAAAAATAGAGTTGTGCATGGATATGAGTGAGTGTTTAGTGTATCTGGAAATTTATATTCATTTGCAGTGGACAGGAATAAAAAGGTAAATATTAATAGCAAAAAACAATATTGTTACTATCCACTAGAAAAAGCATGAAATGGTCAGAAATAGGTTGAGAAAGCAGAAGTACCTTTTAAGTGAATATTTTTAGTTTTCAACTAGCAATATAGGGTGCGTTCATTTGCAGTAGGTATCTTGCCCACAGGTGTAGCATCATTTAAAAGGTATTGCTAACATTTTTATTCAATCAAATATTCAATAACCACTGTGAACGAGTGCTGTAAAAGTCAAACACTTCATAGAAAAAGCACCATTACTTGAATTATTTACATCCGTTATTATTTAGCTAGATGAAAAACAAGGTATCTATCATCCAGATATATATAAATCTATCTTTATCAATAGCTTCAATGCTAAAAGAGATAAAATTCTAGAGATCTCAGCAGATAATTTGTAATGTAGTCAAAATTTTATTACACTGAATAAAAAAAACCCCAAACTTCATTTAGATTTTATAGCTTATTCTCAGTGATGTCAGAAAATTTTTAAAGAAATACAATTACATAAATACAAATAAAAATAACTATTGTTTGTTATTTAACAACCCAAAAAAATGTTGAACAAATTTTGATGAATTTTTTTGATGAATGGATTTTTTCTGTATATTGTTTTAAAAATTTGACAGTTCTCTATTAATGTAAACAAAGCTGTGGATGCAGAATTTGGACATCTGTAGAACAGTGCCCTCTAGTGAATTTTTAATAATATCTAAAAATAATATTGTATCAAAATTCATTGTATTGAATAATTTTTAATGTTGTTTAAAGTAATTTATAAAGCACTTAATAAAAGATTGTTAATTTTTTGTGCACATTGCTATTATTTTTAAAAGTAATTTAGAGAAACTGCATCTTCAAAATTGATCACCTGCCCATTCTAAACTTGCCAAATATGTTAAAAGACCCACATACAAAAGTGAGCATCAGTTATAGACATTATAATATAATTTAAATATTTCAATAAGGATTAAAGAATTTGCAGTTAGCAATGAAGATAAATACTAGAACTCTAAAGCAAATAATTCAGGAATATTAAAATCAGCTCTATTGTTCATAAATTAGCAGTTATCCTTTATCACTTATTCATTATTCTACTAACTTTAAGCAAAGCACAGGAACAGCTAATATGTTTATATTTTCATTATGCACACACACACACACACAAATGAAAAAGTAATTAATTGATCTTATACTTTGAATGCGAATTAAAAGTAAATAATTAAAAAAATATTTAATATTGCAAAATATGAATCTGTGAATATGAATGTTTTTGTATCTAGACTGAACTTAGTATTTGTTTGTGTAAATCAGATGGGCATCCAATTATTAAAACAGATGGAAATACAATTATTAAAACAGAGGCAAAACTCTCCATAGAGTAGCGCCACCCAGTGCATCCACTGATTATTCTGGCTTGCACTGAATGCCACTGTATGGAAAGTTTTGCCTCTATCTGAACAGCTTGAGTAAGCATAGTGAATGGTGCTCATGTGGTGTTTAGGGGTCATTACATACAATTGTTGTTTATCGTGTTTTAACAATTTAATATCTCCCATCTGTAGCTATGTTAGAATCAGATATGGTAAAATTCTTATCCTATACTAAAATATATATTTAAACCTTTCATTTTATTCTCACATCAATTTGTTAATTAGTAAATATTATTAATTATTATTTTTAAATTATAATAAATTCATTTAAATATTAGATAAATATTTGTCATTTTTATACTTTCCTACACATATTTAGTTGTCTGCTGTTATCCATGAATGTAGCTCCAATCAATAAATATGTAAAGGAATTTGATGCATGTATATGGATTTTATATAAGAGGGATTATAGGATTACGCATATAGTTGTGAACCAAGCTGATTATTATGATGATCACAGCTAAATTAATGCTTTTTCTTTTTTTTTCCATTTATTAGAATGACATGCAAGATAAAATAATCATTCTCACTGTGCAGGAATCATGGGAAGCTTATAAGTGCCTCTTTTGTTTGATACATTACAATTGGCAACTTAAACATGATGTATGATAAGGATTGAATCCCGGTATCCAATTCTGGCAAATCACTGATAGAATAAGGCTAAATATAAATATATACTTAAGGGACAAGCCCAAATGTTATTTCAATATCACAAAAGATTAAAACATTTATTTGTGGAATATACGACAAGATTGTAAAGGGACTTGATAAGTAACTGATAAATAATTGATTATGAGTCATTAGTATAGATTATGATATAGAGGCAAACATGTTGGTGAAAATATAGGAAGCAATATTGTTTAATGTAAGAATAAATACGAGATTCATAGTTGAGAGAGGAGAGAAAAAAAGATGCAAAAATCATAATGATTATATGGGAGTTAAAATATCAGAGATGGTGTAGGTGTATCTCACCTTAATAATAAAATGAAGATTGTTGCCACCAGTTTTAAGATATAAAGTTGGCAAATAATCCAGCAATGCTACTATCTCATATAGTGCACCGATTCACTCATGTATTTATATACTGACCCTTTAGGTTTCAAAAAAGAAACCCCTATTAAGGATTTCAGTGTATCTATGTTTCATATATAAAGAGATCTTTTAGGTCTCAAGCTTTACTTTAATGGACTCCTACTTTATAATATATAAGGGAAACCAAACATAACCAGAATTGTTCTCTAGTAGACATACCTGTTGTATTACATACTTCTGCAACTAGATATCACTTGCAGGAATGCTTCAGTATTAATCTGCCAAATGGCATGACCATGTGAAATTGAAATGCTGTAATGGACATTTTTTTGTAAAGTGCCTTTCATGCATTTGTCAATTTTTGTAATGACTGAAAAGTTGGAACAATGTAAAATTCTGTTTCTTTTAAGGAAAATGGCAGGAAAAACAGTTGTAATGCCTGGAATAACTTGCAAGTAAATTGCTTTTGGAAAAACACAAGTTTATCAGTCGGTTAATGGAAGTGTCAAAATCATCATGTCACTAAAAAAGTGTGGCAAGTAAAGCCCAATGCCAAAAACACTGATTATTTTTTGGATACAAATGGCATTGTTCCATCAAAATTCATTAGCAATGATCAGGCATTTAAAACCTACAAGTTGTGAAACTTTTGCATAATGTGGTAAAACATAAATGTTTTGTTTGTGGCAAAGTGAGGAATTCATGCTTCATTATAATAGCATGGTAACACTCAAAGTTTGAACGTGAAACAATTTTTAACTAAATTTAGCATGACCCAGCTTATATATCAGTTATATTTGCTTGATCTCATTCCATGAAACTTCTTTTTATTCTCTCAAATGAAAAAAAAATTAGAAGTGGGGAAAAAAAATGATGGAGATATTAAAAGGCATTACTTTTTGAGTGCTTCTGGAGTACTTCCAAAACTGAAAACATGTTTAGACCTGTGCATTGTATTAAATAGACTATACTTTAAAATCCATTTACAATGCCTAAAAATAAATCAACAATTTTTTATTATAAATTTCAGGTTATTTTTGAATTCCCCTCATAATTTATCAAAATTTCCCTCCATGTTTTGGATAATTCTTGTAAGCCAGGCTAGATATTTCTAGGATTCTGCTAGTTATCCGATTTTTTAGAATTTAGGTAAAATGCAAAGTTTAAATGGAAGTAATCTTCTACTTCATTCATTTTACACTGTATATCATCCGGATTGATATAAGGATACTTCCTACATCGCACAGCTGTAAGTGCCATGTTCATTCAGGTTAAGTTGAAATACTAATTAGATATTAGGAAAAAGAAAAGAACACTGGCTTAGTTGATGACTTCCTCATATATATGAGCAAAATGAATCATCAGAAATATGTTTTTCTTTTTAAAAAGGGGAGGAATTATGAATGATTTTTCCTGCACACGTCAAAGTGGATTAGTAAATTTGATAGTGTATGTCCATAAATATGAATCAACATTAAAAACAAGACTTATATAAATGCAATTTATCCACTATATTTTGAACACTTTTTAGCAAAAAGCTTTTACTTTACATATATGCATACACAATTTTACATTTCGACTGATTCAACTATCCTGAAGTCTTTTTAAGAGCTCTGAGCTTTGAAGAAGACTGCAGGATAATCGAAACATAAAATTGTGTATGCATATACATACTATAAAGGTTTTTGCTAAAAAATGTTCAAAGTAGAGTGGATAAATTGCATTTATATAAGATATTACACAAAGTAAAGGAAGTGATGAATTTAGTTATATTTCGAAAAACAAGATTTGTTTATATATGAAACTTATATATATATATATACCCAAAAAATAAAATTATTGAAATCCATTAATGGTGTCTTTTATATAAATTATAATAAATAATAAAAAAAATCATATGCAACAACTATAAATATATATATTATTTATTATACTTTATATATACAAGTATTAAAATAAAGACTAGAATGACAAGAAATTAACAAACAAGTAATAATATTCATAATATTTTTAATTAAATAATTGAAAATTAAATAAAACATCTATCCCAAAAATACATTATTTAATTTATTTCTAATTCTGATAAAAATAAAGCTACATTATTAATGTTACATAAAAAAAAAAAATATTTTGTAGAAAAAACGAATGATGTTATTTAGATGTGCATGTAAATTACAAAAGGTAATCTAATTGTATTTTGTATTAAAAAGACCTTTTAATTAAAAGATTATTTCTGTTCCTAGTTAAAGAATATATAATCTGATTTGTCTTTTAAATATTTACATATAAGAACAATGATCGATTTAAAAGTTAATCTTAATTTTATTAAGTTATGAAGAAAAGATACTGAACATTTTAATCTTGTTACCTGTCTCTAGACCACCCTCAGAAAATTGTTGTAACTACTAAGATACATTTTAACAGAGGTAAAAATACTTCTAATGTTAAGCATCTCCACACTGGTTAGAGTTTGGGTCTGCTCATATGTACGCATGTTGACTGTATTATACATTTTGACTGTAAAATCCACGCACTGCTGTAAACATTTCCTATCCATGAAATTCAAAAGATATAGTCATTTTGTGTGAATTGAACATTATGTATGTGATATACATATAATGTAAGAAAATATATGATATGACTTATTAAATAAATGTGACAAGAGAGAATGTAACCATCGACTAAACAACAACACAATCTCACTAAATTATTTGTATCTGTCAGAAGAAAATGTCTCAATAATTTATAAGAAAGGCAAGTTTAGACAATGCTAACCACAAGCTTACGCATTGCGTAAGCTTGTGGTTAAGACCTGTAGAGGTCACTACCTTCGCATTTTCAACCGCACATGCTTTAGGCTTATTGCGTTAGTAAATATTACTTACGTAATCAATGTGCGTTAAATAAATTTATAATTACAATGCTAACTGTGAGTGCAAAATTGTATTTATTGCAAACGTAAACCAATTCACTGAATTTGAACATATTAAAAAAATCTTAAGTCAGAATCTAAATTATCTGGTCTTTTTTAAACAACTGTATAAATGTTCAAAGTCTTCGTAAACATTTTCTTTAATTGACGTTTAGACAACAAAGTTACTATGAGATTTTTAACATTGTTTGGGCAATAATCAGAGAAATTTTCAATTTCAACAAGTGTATATTAATATATAATATTTAAATACATATATATTATCTGTACTAAACTTAAGGTAATCATAAGGGACTTAAACTCAGACTATCAAGCTCCTTGCAGCTCTCCAATCTTTCTTATACAACTGATACACATGACCACATACATGTGAAAAAGATAAATGATATCCAGCACCCATATTTTGTGCTGAACCAGCACTCATCAGTTGATCTGGATCATTATCTTCCAGTTTGTATTGAGATAGCAAATCTTCAAACTTTAATATACGAGCTGCAATTTTTTCCACTCTCCAACTCTTCAGCCATTTGTATCATTAAAAATCTGAGGATGAAATGTTCAAAGTCCTTGTTGATGTTGCCCATCCATCTTCTATATAATTAAATGGACATATTAAAGTTCTATGTGTGAGAGATCTGATTGAGTTAAGGTCAACATAAATGACAATATTTGAACATTTCATCTTCAGATTTTCAATGAAATGAATGGCTGGAGAGTGGAGAAGATTGCCACTTGTCCATTAACATTTCAAAGTCCTTGTTGATGTTGCCCATCCATCTTCTATATAATTAAATGGACATATTAAAGTTCTATGTGTGAGAGATCTGATTGAGTTAAGGTCAACATAAATGACAATACTTGAACATTTCATCTTCAGATTTTCAATGAAATGAATGGCTGGAGAGTGGAGAAGATTGCCACTTGTCCATTAAAGTTTGAAGATTTGCTATCTTAATTTAAACTGAGCACTGATTGTACATATGCATGAGAGATGGCAATGTGGGCCAACTGATGGGTGCTGGTTCAGCACAAAATATGTATATTGGAAGTCATTTATTTTTTTATGTGTGTGGACATGTGTATCATTGTATAAGATTAATTGGATAGCTACAGGGAGCTGGAAAGTCTGAGTTCAAGTTCCTTATAATATATATAATATTGTTTTGAACATCATTAATTATATGTAATAAATTCTGCATATATATGGTGATATTCTTTATGAAGTGTATAATTATTATTTCTATGATGCTTTTGGTTTTCTACTTAGGTTAATGTATTTTCAATGTCATAATATGTGTAAATCAGTCAACCCTTATCCTAATATCAATAGCAATTAACAATCTCAACCTGTTGTCAAGGCAACCTCCTTTTAACAATAAAGGTTGAATCCCACCTTTATTAATGGTCCAATATATTTATATAGACACTGAAGATTGCAACTTGATGACAAAGATTGAAGTTATTGATGCAAAGAAGTTTAAATAAACCTTCTTAAACAGATAAATATAACATGTTCTGAGTATTGTTGAAATTGAATATATATATATATATATATATATATATATATATATATATATATATATATATATATATATATATATATATATATATATATATATATATAAAAAAAAACAAAAAAAAATAAACTCAAATATATAACATAATTTCAATAAAAATCTTAATCTCTTTATTATTTCCTCAAAAAACAACTACCATCAAAATCAATTTATCTTTTCATGACATAAACAGAATAAATATCTATTTTTATTTTATGAACCTTACTCTTTCATTAACTCAAACTACTCTACCTATAAACCTTCACAAAATAAACAAGAATAAATATACCACACAAATACTTCTATCAAAACTTCTTTATATTCAATAAATTATTAATTAACACCCCTTTTCAAAATTTTCTTATTTCCAAACAATTTACTATTTCTACACAAATTTTATAGAACAATTTAAATCAAAAAATAAACATATTTTCAACCACACCTTAATATACTATTAAATAAAATACTTTTAACAAATTTACAATACCAACACTTAAATAACTTTATAAAATGATATTTAAAAATCCCCACTAGAATTATTTATTTAATATTTATAAATAACTTAAAAACTTAGAAACAGATGATATCATTTAATTATAGATCTTAATTTTACTTTTAACTAATACTCAAATAAACAATTATTCTATATTTTAACACCAAAGATCTAAAAATTTTAACTCAAAACTAACCCCCCCCTTCTAACACAAATTTTATAGAAGACAAAACAATTAAACCATTTACAAATTCCTCAATACCATTCTCAACAACAAATAAACAACACAACATACACAAATAATTAATATAAAAATTCTTAAAAAATTTCCCCATAAAAAAAAAATAACATACAAAGAGAAAAATATAATATACCACCTTCTAACTTATAAAAATATTTATAATAAAAATAGAACTTCCAATAAAAAACAAATCTTAATACCTTAATTTTATTTTTATAAGAATTTAACAATACAGAAAAGAAACAATACTCTTAACTAAAAGACGATACATATTTAATACTAAATTCCAAATCCCAACTTTCATTTAAAATTATAACAAAAACCTCAAAAAAAAAATGACAAAATCAACAAATTTTTTAAAAAATTATAAATAAATATTACAACACTAAAACAAAAAAAGGTCAAAAAAAAAATAAAAATAAATTTATAACAAATTTATTAAAAAAATTATAATATATAAGAAAATTAATTTAAAATTTTTAATGATATTATTTAAAATTACTAATATTTAATCATAGATTAAATAAACCATAAAATTTTTTTTAAATTTATTTTTATTTTACATATTTGGTATTTTAGATTTTAATAATTTTTTAAAAAATTTTATTCAATTCTCTTTTTTTTGATAAATTAATAATTTTAAAATGGAAAATTATTTAATTTAGATTTGAAAATATATAATATACATATTATTTTTTTGTATTATTAAAAATTTTTATCAAAAAATAAAATTAAGTAATTAAAGATTTTTTGTATTGGAAGATATATTTTACTTATAAAGGTAATTTTATAAGATTAAGGAAGGTGAAATAGTTATATATTCCTTTTATTTTATATAGTTTTATGAGAGGAAATTATTATTAAATAGAATTGTTTATATGTAAAATTATTTGTCAGATATGTTGATGATTGTTTATTTGTTGTTGAGAATGGTAAATTGAAGAATTTGTAAATGAGTTTAATTTTTGATCCTTCTATAAAATTTGTGTTAGAAGGAGGGGGTTAGATTTTGGAAGTTTAAATTTTTAGATCTTTTGGTATTAGAAATATAGAAACTAATGTTTATTGTGAGCATTTAGTTAAAAGAAAGAATAAGATCTATATAACCTGTAGCTAACTGTATCTCATAAAGACGCTTTAAGGAATTATTGTCATAGGAATATTAAATTAAATAATTTAGTGGGGTGCTTTGTTTCAGAAATATCAATTTTATAAGATTATTTAAGTGTTGGATACCTGATAAATTTGTTAAAAGATTATTTAAGTAATTTGTGGATGAAAGGTTAGAAAATAGATTTATTTTTCTAAAGCTCTTAAATGTGTGTGAAAAATTGTTTGGAAAAGAAAAGCTTGGAAAGGTACATGAATAATTTATGAATATCAAAGGAAGTTTTTGATGAGCTATTCTGGTGGTATATTTTATTCCTTGTTTATTTTGTAAGAAGGTTTACATGGTCAGAGAGTGAGTTTAAGAAAGAGAAGTCTAAAAGAGGTAAAAAGATATCTAGTTCGCTTTGTAGTCCAGAAAAGAACAGGCCCACTATTGATTTATGGCAGGTTGCTTCTTGAGATGAAACAAAAGGTAAAGAGCTTTATTTGAAATTTA
Source organism: Epiperipatus broadwayi (assembly GCA_028023455.1). Taxonomy (NCBI): domain Eukaryota; kingdom Metazoa; phylum Onychophora; class Udeonychophora; order Euonychophora; family Peripatidae; genus Epiperipatus; species Epiperipatus broadwayi. The sequence continues at coordinate 2,589,530 of JAQFVV010000006.1, forward strand.
TGATTCGAAGCAATAACTATTTAAGGTCTTTAATATAAGGGGGATGGGAGTGAAGTGTGGGTGTTTTTATAGATATAGGTTTTTTTTTTTCTTCTTGAGCTGGCGAAACGGTTGGTTTTAAATTTTTTTCGCGGTAATTTTGATTTGGGGTGTTTTGATATTATATATATATATATATATATATATATATATAAAAAAATATATATATATATAATAACAAGAAGGAGAGAGAATGGCAAGAGTGCTCATGCATAATGTCATGTTAAAGTAAAATGGATAAAGTAGGTTGAGATTATTGATTGTCATTGATATTGGGAATAATTGGAGTTTGTAGTGTTATAATTAATTATTTATTAGTCTGCATTCAGAACATGTTATATTTATTTGTTTAAGGAAGTTTATTTAAATTTCTTTATATCAATAATTTCAATCTCTGTAATCAAGTTGCAAGCTTTACTGTCTATATAAATATTTTGAACGAAAGGAGGTCGCCTTGACAACAGGTTGAGATTGTGGATTGTTATTGGAATTGAAAAATTATATATATATAGAAAGAGGGGGAGAGAGAAAAGAGTGAGAAGGAGATGCATAATATTTGGATAAAAGTAAAATAGTTAAAGTAATCTTTAAATAACCCACTGTAAGATAACTCTGAAAAAAGTATTACTCATATAGATGATTATCAGGAATTATGGCGGTTGGTGTGTTTTCTTACCCATTTCTTTTTATTAAATGCTGGATATATTGAATGATTAACTGAGTTGAATATGATGTAATTGCCTAAAAGAACAATTTTATACATGCTAAAAAAATGTAAAGTTTATTCACCAGGATTTGATAATTAATTAAATAAAAAGCTGGAGTAGTCATATAAAAATTAAATCAATTTTTATTTCTATATCTATGCAAATGATATAAATATAACTTTTTTTTCAGAATATATTTTTGATCAATGCTAAGAAGATTCCATGATTATTGATATATTGAATTGAGCGCCATAATTCTATTCAATTGTCAAAGCTGATTTTTTTTACTTTTCTCAAGTGAGAATCAACAAGGTATCTTTAACTGTTAACTATGACTGTGGACAAATTGCATCAAACCATAGAATAAAATACTAATTGTAAAGAAAATTGATTCAATGATTTCAATTTTTATTTAAAATAATATTAAAGAAAAAAACAACACATGAATAATCTTCAATGAGCTCTAGGATATATATAATTTTAAAATTGTTGCCATCTACTGAGAATTTTTGCAAGCTTTATTTTTAAATAGGCACATATATATATAGGGACATATTCTTATATATATATATATAATGAAAAATTTTAGTTCAGAAAAAATTCCACAGATGGCCAGAGAAGTGAAAAATTGGCAAAATAAGAGAGCATCAATGAGTGTCCCTTCTGTATTTAAGACATTTTCTGATGTCACTAATTCCTTATAACATTGTTTGGAGAAAATAGGCTGAATAGTTAAAAATGTCATTATTTGTGAATTTATTACAACTGAAGATTATTTTTGTACAATTATTGAACAATAATTATTACAAATCAAGAAATAAATTACTAATAATTTATTTTGATCATAAATATTTTATTTTTAAAATCAGAACATTGTATTTTTGGACAATGCAAATAGCTATTGCAAACTTAAATACATACATAACAAGTGCAATTAGTAACTGAGTATGAAAATATTGTAATATTCTTAAAAATATTAAGAGACATAAATATTTATTCATTCACATTTTAAAAACAAATATCCTATAAGCAAAATTTTATTAATTTTATAAAATGAAAATATTTTTCCCAGCAATAATGATATATGAGACTTTTTGTTTAATTACAATCTTTTTTTAAATATTTTCAGAAATAAAATATGAATATTTAAATTTTATTTCATTTGTACAAATTATGTCAAACTCATTATGATTTAACCTTAAACTTAATGCTGCAAGTGAAAACAAAGAAAAGCTGAATGCTTGAACAGTTAAGTAAACATTTGGTTAAAAATATCTCATATGAGATCTGACAACTATTATGGCTGTTGTTTTTTTTCAGAAATTGACCAATAATTCTATCACTTTAAATCACATGTCTATGGCTATCTGGAATAATATTTTCATAATTTTTTTTAAATGTTAAAAGTATAAAATTATTGATATTGACATATTAATTCAAAAAAAATTTGAAGAAGTCACTATTTTTCAAACAGTTGGCAAATATCAAAACATATTCTCCATGTTGAGTTCTACTTTTATGTATTGGATGGTTTTATTTCTTTGCAATCAGGTTTTCACAGCATTTGTGAGATTACTTCAAAAAATCTTTAAAAAATATATATAAACTTTGCCTAATTTGTTAAATATTTTTGATTATTTTTACACAGAAAATGTATAATAATTAATTACAACCAAAAATACATGGACATACCTTGATTTTATTTGTATATGTTTTATTTTTAAAAATATAAATTAATAAATTTGACAGTAATGTTAACAAATAAATATTTCGCCAGAAAGATGAACATGTCTTGTAACACCAATTATATAATGTCATCTAGTATTATTGATACTGTCTTAGGATATTTTGAGATATTGTAAAAATTATATAGCAATTTTAATATTTTAAAGCAGAATTTGATAGATTTATCAGAGATTAACATGTATTCATTCATATTTTAAAAACAAATTTTAAAAAAAGTCAAAAAATATTTCATTGGCTTTTGGATGTTCCTTATGTAGAGTGTTTCCTACTGACCATAAAGGATTTAAAATATTTCTTGTTCTCCTTATGGACTCATTTTTTCAATATTAAGAAAATTAAAATACATTTTTTTAGAATGTTTTTTTTTGCTTGTGAATTTAAATTTCTAAGGAATGAAATCTAATTTATTGAGATTTAATACAAAAGAAAGATTTTGTATTAAAATTAAAGATTGCATATTGATAAAAATTGCCAACAGGAATAATAACAGAAATTTTTTAACCTATTAAAAGGTTTAATTCTTAATAATTTCATAAAGAATAGTTTTTAAATTTCTTATGAAATTTATTCAAAATAAACTAAGTCATTATTTAAACATTTAAAGAAATAACTGTTATACTCTATGAAATGTAATAAATCATAAATAGTGCATTAATATGCAGCTAAAGAGAAGTTTATGAATTCTGAAAATAAAAACAAAACTAAGTCCAAGTGCTTTCAAGAGCTTATTTTATTTCTCTCATATTCGTAGCTAAAGACTGTTGTAAGGTTGTGGAACAGATGTGCAATTTTGTATATGTATGATAGAAGATATTTAAATGTATGTAAAATAGAAGCATACTGTTAAAATTTGAGAGTCCATTTTTTGGAGAGATGGAAAGATGAATCTTTATGGTTGATGGAGTGTGTGGAACTAGCTATATAGCATGTCACTCTCCAGCTGTGTCTTAGCATGCTATTTATGATTTATTATATTTAAACATTTAAACATGTCCCTATTATGAATGGGCCACTAAATAGATTATCTTAAAATTGATTATCTATTTCGTTTTCAAGTGTGTGATACAATAATTTGTGAATCCTTTTTGTAATATTGTGAAACAACATTAATCTACTACCACATCCAAATTTTTGAATTTGATTGTCTATCATTTTATAATATATCCATCAACCCATGTATTTTCACAAGTGCCATTAAATATTAACAATATAAGTAGATTCATTAATATATTTTCCAGCGCCAATAAGACATGCCATGACCCATTTTTTATAATTCGTACATAATGCTATCACAAAGTTCTTTTTTGTACCATGGTTATGCCACTTAATGTTAACTTTGATAATCACTGGATGCCATATGGAAGTGCTTAATACATCCCTACTCACTACTAAAAACAGGTCTGGTGGAGATATTAAGTGGGATAGCACTGGACAGAAGTGTATTAAGCACTATTTTCAGATATTTATTGATTACTAAAGCTTATATTAGGTAACATTATTATGGTGAGAAAAAATATTTTCTATCTACTAAACCAAATTATTTTTAACCCTACAATAATTAACATTTTTTCTGACTTTGGTAAGAAAATACACAATATTTTAATCAAGGATGTCATTTCAATAAAGCAATGTATTTCTGTATGTTTATAAAAAAAATTACATTTTAAATATAGAAGTGTACATATTTAAAAATTGTATATATATATATATATCATTATGATCATCACCAATTTTATTCAACATCAATCCACTGCAGGATGAACATCTTTCCAGGTTCAATCCATCCTCTGATCTTTAGACTCCCTTTTTCAGATCACCCCAGCACACTTCCTTATTTTGTCCATCCACCTCACATGGGGTCTCTTTCTAGCTCTTTTACAATCTCTTGGAATCCAATTTAAGATGTCAACTGCCCATTATTATCTTTTCTAGCAATACATCCAGCCCCAATTCCACTTCAACCTCTTAATTCTTTCAATAATGTCACCTATTTGTTCTCTCACCCATGTATTTCATTTTCAATTTTTTATTGTTACTTCTAACATATGTATATAATTAAAAATAAATTATTTAAAATTATAGTGAAAAAAGTTTATTATTTTTACAAGTTCAGCACTATAAATATATTGATTGCATGTAATTTTATATTGCATATAAGAACAGTTTAAATGTAAATCTAAATCTTATATAGTTATTAAATTATATATATATATATCAGGGACAAAACATCCATTTATCCAAAGGAATGAGTGCTCCTGTAGAAAAATTCACTAAACTTTCAACAGCTTTAATTAAAATTCAATTTAAAAAATTCACTTTCAATTTTTTTTACCAACAGTTGAATTGTTTTTATATACACAAAGAATGAATTTGACTAATGCATTCTCAGTTGACTATAAGAAGTTCAAATATTGCTAATATCTAATTTACAGCTAAAACATTTAAGAATGTTAAAGGATTTGGAAGATAAAAAATATTGATAATGTATTATCTATATTTAAACTAATCACAGTATGATTAGAATGAACAATTCAAATTCATTATTTTTTGTATGGAGTTACTATTGTCTTTTAATTTTTTACCAACAGTTGAATTGCTTTTATATATGCAATGAATGAATTTGACTAATGCATTCTTGGTTGATTATAAGAAGTTCAAACAATGCTAAGAATTAATTTACAGTCAAAAAACTTTTAAGAATATTAAACGGATTTGGAAGATAGAAATATATTGATAATATATTCTCTGATTTACAGATAAAGTTTCAAATTTTTCTATTATATATATATATATATATATATATATATATATATATATATATATATATATATATATATATATATATATATATATATATATATATATATATATATATATAAAAGGCTGAAGAGCATAAATGAAAGGTGTGAGTTAAAGAAGATTAACAACATTTGGAAGAAACTATTGGAAGAGAAAATAAATTTTAAAACTTCTCAACCAATAGAATTTAAATATGAGGAGAAAGAAAACGATAAAAATGATTTTAAATCTCACATGCATTCTTATGATTTGAGAAAGAGGATGCTCTGAGGAAGGTGCTTGATATTGTATTGAAACATCAGCATTTAGCTTTTTTACTACACGGAATATCCCGCAAATAGTAATAATAATATGATATATATATATTATTAGGTGCTATTATGTAAAAATTGTTGTGGCAAGTGAAATAAAAGCATTATAAAAAGAGAAGTGGCTTCCATTCATAAAGAAGTCATGCTTTGTCACTGATATATATATATAATTAAATGTTTTCAAGGATTTATTATGATGTAAACAAAGAAAATAGAGTGATTATATCCATGTAAACAACCAAAGTTACATTTTCCTTGATATTATTAAGTAACTAGCAATGGATAATTGGAAACTCTGAGGTTAAAGAAGTTTTCTCAACCTATAATAGCTCTTTTATCTTGACTTTTTTATTATTATTACCCAAGTTATGTTTTTAAACTCAGACATCTATTCTTATAGGTATGAATATTTAAAGGACTTTCATCTATTTTTGAGATTCCTTTTCATTCTGCTTAAACTTGAGGCAAAAGAACTATTGTAGATTTTTTGAGGAAACTTATGTAGTGACAAAATTGTCATTTTATAATTGTTTTTTTATTAATATCAAAAGTAAAATTATTCCTCATTATTTAAATGGAAATATTTTATTTTCCTTTTATAAAATAATATATATTTAAATTTTAAATTTAAAAATTAAATATTATTCACTATTATAGCCTACTTTGCAACTTAGACCTTTAAAAGAATACATTAACTATTTTTATATAATCATTTTTGCTATTACACAAATGCAGTTTTTTTAAAAATATAAGAGATTTCATCTATTGACAAAAATGCAATTAAAGTTTTACAATTTTTACATTAATATATTTATAAGAATTAAAATAAGCTAGTTTTTACACAAGCTTATGTAAAAGTATTATCAAAAGGTATAAACTGACAACTGGAGAATTAATATATTTTAGAATATAAAATAAGTTATTTTTTAAACTGCAATGTGAGTTAAAGTCATTGCCTCTCTTATCTATGATTATAAAAAAATAAAAGTTAGCACAAAATTTATAATTGGTATGCATTATGATAACAAAATAATACATCCCATCATATTATATCACAAGAAAATGGCATTTATGAATGCATAAGTAAGCATATACTTCAAATTCCAGGTAATAATTTAATACCTCAGAAATATTGTATTTTTTATAATTTATCTTTATTAATATTTATCACAAAAAGAATGAAAAAATGTTTAATAACTTTATTTTTATTGATGACTTAATCTGTGTGTGTAATATTTAAAAATAATAAAATGCTAAATAATCTCATCCTTCTTATTCATTTTTGTTTTAAAACTTGATCCAGTTTTTATCAGCTATAGGATTTAAAAATATTTTATAATTTTTATTATATAAAACATTTATAAAATATTTTAAATGTTTATATTTATTTATATTAATCTCTGCACAAACAAAAAACAAACTTCAATCCCCCTACACACAAACACTGATCTAGAAAAAAAAACGACTCTTTTAAAAATTTTTAAAACCATCTAACAAAAACAAAAAAAAAAAAAATACCAAAAATAATTTCAATACTTACTCAGTTTTCAAATTTTTGATTTGTATCATATTGTAAACAATCTTTACTTAATAGGCATGATTTTACTTTCAAACATTAGACTGATTTTGGGAATAAGTAAAAAACAGATCAACAGCACTAAAAGTTGGTGATCGAATCGGCAGCACAGCCGCCTTACAAGTAGTTGTCCCGGGTTTGCGGGTTCGCTTCCCGGCTGATGCTTTGACACATGAAAAAAAAAAATACTAAAAATTTAAAAATAGTAGATATAAAAAAATAATTATAATGAACACTTTTATTTATTTACTATGGACTAAAACCCAGAAATTAATTGTTTCTTCAACCACAATTTGGGTTTTTAGATTCTATAAAGTAAAAGTGTAGGGGTGGGTGGGTCCAGAAATAATTCTCAATCTCTTGTTATAAAATATAGGGATTGATTTAATTAATTTCTGTATCCCCTTCCCCACTTTTATTTCAAGTTAAATATAAAAAACCCCAATTGCGGTTGAAAAGACAATTAGTCCACAATAACAGTAAATAAGAGTATTTTTATATCGCTTATTTGCATAATGTGATTGTTTGAAAAATGAATAGTTTGAAGAAAACACAAGTTTACTTTTTTCCTTTATATTAATATTATTTGAAATGAAAATTAGAATTTTTTATCTTTAACTTCCTACTTATGGATCTGAGACATGGACACTTAATAGAAGAGCAATACAGAGACTTCAGACCATTCAAAGAAGTATGGAGAGATGCATGTTGGGAGCGACAAGAAGAGATCGAATATATGGTTAAGAGAACAAACAGGTGTTACTGACCTCATTGAAAGAATTAAAGGACTGAACGTGGAGTTGGGCTGGACATATTGCTAGAACAGATGATAGTAGATGGACAATTGAAATCTTAAACTAAATTACAAGAGATTGTAAAGGACCCAAAGAGACACTACATGTGAGATGGATGGATGAAATTAAAAGTGTGCAGGGGTGGTGTGGAAAAGAGAAGCTAAAGATCAGAGAAGATGTTTTGAACTTGGAGAGACCTTCCACCTATAGTGGATTGATAATGGCTGATGATAAAATTAATTTACATTTATCAATTACTCGAAATTTAATCACCTAAATTTGATTATAATTTATAAATATAAATACAATAATTTCACTTTTTTTATCATTCTTTTTAATTTTTAGTTCAAATTTTGGTTGTTTCTTTTATAATTACCTAGTTTATATATATATTCTGACCTTGTAATCGTGTGTAGCTCCACTACACCTCGGGCCAATCACGTTGAGGGCCATAATCTAACCATCCCGTTCCGCATCTCCACTTTCCCCAAAATAAATATAATATAGTGAAAATCACCTAACCGGGTTCTAGCTCTAATAATTAATGAAATATTCAATTAAATGCTTTACTAGCTCAAGTTTCTTAAAATTAATTTAGGTTCTGTTTTAAACTAACTCAAATAAATATTCAGGAATTCATGAGACTAGAAGTGGAAATACGGGTGACAAGGTAGATTACATTGAGACAATATCCCACAGGATACCACCTCAATGGCATAAGAACACTATCCCCCCTTATACTACTATTACAAATAATAACTACATAGTATTCTTATGACTTCCGCAACTTCTAATCACTAAGACTCATTTAACAATTAAAGTATTAATCTTTTATCTCTAATAATAATAATAGTAATCATCTAGCTCAACTGAAATAATCTCAGGTTCTTAAATTTATTCATATGTTAATAAACATATGGTAGCAAAATATGATAAGGGATTTTATGTCATAATCTACTACTCTGAAATTAGATTAATAATAAAACAATAATAATCACAATCTTCATTGCTTAATCCAACTAGTACAGCTTTTCTTTCATCGCAAATTTATAACCGTAATAAATTAGTTAATAATCTAATATCCCCTTTTTTTATCTTTAAGTAATAAAATAAATTAATAAGTGGCAGTGTTTAGATAATCTGATAAATAAAGCAAGTGGCAACTAATAGCATATAATTTAGCAAAATATTATGATAATGGATTGATGACCAGTAACGCAATGCAATTTTATAATTATTTAATTACAAGAACATCAATAAATAATTAAGATTAAACATACTTCTCTATTTATCTTTTATGCAAACAATCATATACTTAGTTTAATGGTTGTGAACATACCCTGTGAATTCATGCAATGATGTAGAGAAAACAAAACTCAGACACAAGTTTTAATAAACAAATTTTAAAATTTTATTAACATCAATAAAAATAAATAAAATAAACAAATCCATCTACATCTATTTACAAGGGATATCCTCATTTTTCTTTACACTACAATAGCTGAATTATACACATTTATATTTCTTTTATCGTTAATTAAACTTATTATGCCTTTTAAAAGTTATTTATTTATTTCTCATTAGGTTTATCATATCACTTATTTTAACTATTTTATGGGTAACACCATTCTTTACCTTTTAATATTAAAGTTACTGTATTATAAATTATCTATGTGGATAAACATCATTTATAACATCATAATTTTATAATCAATATGGTTTTTAAAAGAAAATTACATTTTCTTGTAACTTTATATAAGTCACTCCGCATATTATTCAAATATTATTATTACTTTTAACGTTTGTTCTCCAATGCTCGTAAACTATAATGCGTTTATTCCATAAGCCATCCTCATGTATAATACTATAACACAGGTTTAATTATCACCTGTTACAGTTTCACATATACTATAATTATCGAATGTTATTGTATTTTTTTTTTTAAATATGCAATACTTATATTTTTTAAAATATAATTAACAATAAGAAAACGTGAAATTATATTTAATATTTTTTTATATTTCCATTCAGATATACTTTTATAAAATTATAGTTCATTTCTTAAAAAGGAATTAAAATAATTCTCTAACTCCTTCCCTTCTTAGGATATCTGCATCTTTCTTTCAATAATCATAATCTACTCTTCGTTAACACTTAACTATTCTTATTCCAAATAATAGCATGACATACATTCTAAAATATCTATTGTTTCCCTTTTAATAGACTTATCATATAACGATGTAGTTGCAAGAAATACAGATAAAGATAGCGAAAGATGTATAGGATATCGGGAAAATAGATAGATAACTTATCCGCAATATACTTCAAAAATGTATGTAACAGTGTGAATAGGTCCGACATTCATTGTCTAATAACCTTGGCGATAAGCATGATGTGGCAGCTATTTACTCAGCTTTACCAAACATCTAGTACGACTCACAAGAAATATATAAAATACCACTGTCCAAGACAACATGTGTACCAATCATAGGGCTTTGTTAACTACGCTGATTAACATCTAAAACTACCTATTATTTCACTCCCTGTAGCATCCTAGTTTTTAATACATCCTCTTGGTTTCCGAATCACCACGTACTACCAAGTCACTACCCAAACTATCTCTCGAGATTTTTACTGTATCCAACATCGATAAAATACTAACTACTTTTTAAAAACAATAAACAAAATTCGCTAATATAAAAACATTTCCCTATTCCATAAGAACAATTTGTCTTGCTTTATTACACTGTAGGTTCAACATCTACGTTTTGTTAAAATAACATTTAAATATCCCAATCGGAAAATTAATAGAAAATATCACATAACCATCGGTTATATTAAACTATATTAATAACACATAAAATGATTATCGTATGCATATTTTTAAAAATCTAATCCCATCTCAAAGTGTTTTAGAGTGTTGTTTTCAAAAATGCGTTTTACAACAATAATAACAATAAAACTTTTGCGCTACATTCATTCGATTCTCAGCTGATCTAAATAAATAAAACATACATTATATATCATTAATAATTATAAATGTTACCAAAAACAATCTTTATCTTCCTATCAGAGTTCGTAGTAGGTTTTCTTTCTCTTCGAGCATCGCAAATATACAAATTTCCACATACATACAATTTTATTTTAAAATTCAAAATCAAAACATATTATTTCCTATAATGTTATATCACGAATTAATGTATTTTGTTTTCCCTATCGCTATCTAAAACTTAATGTTTAACTTAGATTAGTAAAGAAAATAATTCAAACTATAATCACATATTTTTCTGACGGTAAATCTTGGTTAGTCCCATAATATTTATTTCTTCTTTTGTCCGAATGTTCTCCTTTATGCTTATTAAAGTTTTAAATAAATTAGTTCATTTAATAAACTGTTTAGACGATCTTTAGTTTTAGTGTTTAATCCAAAATTATTAGAAAACATTTTATTTAGTTATCCCACGAAGCTTTTTAATGTTCTGGCGAATATTACCTCGGCGCGTTGATGCATCTTTATTTCTAGTTAAACTACAATTATTTAATAATTACGGTACCAATTGCATTTTCCATGGATCCAATATTTTATATTTCTCTTCTGTAAAATTTTTTTTTTCTTTAGGCAAGTGTTTTCCTTGGTAAACTTCACTTTCATTCATTATTATTTTATATACACTACTTTCGATCTTTAACTATTTTCTAGAGTATTTTCTCAAGTCATCTTAAAGAAAGCAATTCAAACTATTTCAATATTAAAATTCCTTTTGTCCATTTATTCTTATATGAATAATACTTATTTTTATTTTCCATTATCTTCATTAACTTTGCGCACAATGTCCTTTCATTGATTTTATACGCACGAAAACATCTTTCATAGTGATACGCTATATAAACTATATCAACGAATAATATTAACATATTTGGAACATTATAAAATTTACAACAAGGTTTTAAGAATCTATCCATTTTCTATTGAAAACTCCGATTATATTTCGATAGAATCCACTGGCAGGTTACTGTAAAGTTAGTGAAACATTACTATGAAAAACTTTTTTTTAAAACATTTTATTCTAAGATTCTCTTCGGATGATTTTTAAATTGTCAGTTGGTTTCTTTCAAAGATATTATTAAAATTATAATAAAATTGACTAATAAATTGAAGAAAAAAAAAAATTAGAGAGCTTAAAATTTTACCTCTGCTCAGGAGTCAACACATTTTTGTTCTCCCCTGTTTATACAATTAGTTGGCGCGATTTTGGTTGTCTGCCAAGATCTATTTTTTTTTTTTTATTAGTCAATCCCTACTTGGATTTATAAACAATTTCTAAAGTTTTAAAATCATGACGTAATAGACTTAAATGTTAACTAATTATTATTTTTAAATCAATTATTATCTATTACAATTTAACTACCTTTAAAACAATTTTGAAACAATAATTAATAAAGGTGTATACTACTTATTTTTATTATGATGTGTGACAATTACATCCACTTCTATAATATACTATTTAAATATTTTAATTATTAGTATTAATTTAAACCGGTGCTTATACATAGAATATTCCAGACAGTCATGTAGTCATTTCCGGTGTTTAGTCTATTTTTATCTGTCTTAATAAATTTGCTACTTATATTATATAAAATAATTATATAAAATTTTGAAAAACAATTTAGAAAATATAGAATTAGATACAATTCTCACCATCACAATATTTATTATTAAATATATCATATTAATCTTTTACTGCTTAATATAATCTATAATTTTAAATACTATATAATATTAATTTTAAATTTTTTTAGTAATTGACCATTTATAACCATCATTGACCTATAGAAAAGGGCACAATATATATATAAAATCAAAGTAACTAATAAAAATAAAACATAGGCTCTAGATTATAGATATGACATATTCATCACTGTAGTGAGGGACACAATATCATTGCTTACAGTAGATATTCACACCAACAGCTCAGATTAATCTAGAATCTTTATAATTCCCATTTAAGAATTGCTGAATATTAATTACTAACCAATAGTGGATGGCTAGTTAAGTTATCCATGAGATGAATATCTAAAAAAAAGTTAATTATGTTCATAACTTTCCAAGATGACCAAAATGACTTTCACTCTTACTTTGTTTCTATTGCAAGTTTCATGCTGCATTTAATTCATGGCAGTTTCGACTGACTAGGAGTCTTCTTCAGATATTTGAATTACATCCTACACTTACTTTTGCCCCAATATCTGAAGACAACTGCTAGTCAGTAAAAACTTATACATTAATTAAAGCATTATGAAAGGTACATTATAAAAAGTGAGTATGTTTTTGTTAAGGTGCTGATAATCTGTAAAATCTTTCAGAATTACCTACTGTAGATTTTAATAGAGGGGGATGCAGATGCACTTATCATTGATGTAGGTAAGACTCATCATCAACATAATGCATGACATGAAGCAAACAATTTTTGTCACCCTACATCAGAATATAATCTGATCATTAACTAAAGTCATAGATGATGTATTTTTTTTAAATTTTCAATAGTAATATTTGAAAGTATAAAAAAATGAAACAATAAAAAATATATATTCTTATATGAGATGTAAAAAGTGCATGAATAATTGTTTACATGTTACTCCTGATCAGACAAATAACTGAAAACATAGGCCCACATCATCAGACCATCTCAAGGATCATCATCACTGATCATCAATTATTTAATGTATAATACTTAATCTGCAAGTATGTGTTGAATGGTAATACTGATTACCATTTTTTAATAAATACAATATTACCCCAATTAGTGAGTACAATTGGTGTCTCACAATGAATCATAAATCAGAGATTTCACCATAAATTAGACAATTATAATAAGTTACTAAAAGAAAAAAAATAATTTATTACTTTAAAATTTAATTAAAAAATTAAAACTTAAATTGAAAAAAAGTATAACTTGATTAATACACCTTTCACTAAGCTTATTAGTAATAAGAATTATTAACCTATGGGGAAATATATGTTATTAAAACATTTCAGTAGCTATCATCATCAACCATTATCAATCCACTGCAATATGAATGTGTCTCCACCATCTTTTCTGATCTTTAGCTTCTTTTCTCCACATACCTCTGCACACTTTCTTATTTCATCAATCCATCTCACATGTGGTCTCTTTCTGGATCTTTTACAATCTCTTTGAATCCAGTTTAAAGTTTTAATTGTCCATCTATTATCAACTCTTCTAGCAATATGTCAAGCCTAACTCCACTTCAGTCTTTTAACTTTTTCAATGAGGTCAGTAACACCTGTTTGTTCCCTTACCCATACATTGCATTTTCGATCTCTTCTTGTTACTCCCAACATACATCTCTCCATACTTCTTTGAGTGGTTTGAAGTCTCTGAATTGCTCTTCTATTAAGTGTCCAAGTCTCAGATCCATAAGTAAGAACTGGCAAAACACATTTATTAAAAACTTTCCTTTTCAAGCACATAGGCATATTTCCTTTTAGTATCAAGTTATTTCTACCAAAAGCACACCAACCAAGTTTAACTCTATGATTAATTTCATCCATTATGTTTCAATCTGTATTAATAATCTGACCAAGGTATTTGTAACTGTTAACTTCTTCTAATTCATCATAATCAATCTTTATTTTCATATTTTGAGAAAATCTATTAAACATTACTTTAGTCTTTTTAACATTTATCTTTAGTCCTACTTTCCTACTTTTATCTGATAACTCCTGCAACATTTCCTGTAACTCTAAAGCATTATTTGCAAAAACAACTACATCATCTGCAAAATCTAAATGACTTAAATAATCTCCATTTACTTTCACTCTTTTAGCTTTCCATTTTAATCCACAAAACACTTCTTGCAGCACTGTTGTATTTTGGAGATATGGAGTCACCTTGTCTTATACCCTTCTCAATGTTGACTTTCCTACTATCATTATGTAATCTAATTGTTTCTGTTGCATTTTTATAAATATTCTTTAAAATTTGACAATATCCTGGATCTATACCTTGATGATCCAATGCTTTAATCACTGAAGAAATGTTTATAGAATCAAATGCCTTTTCATAATCTACAAATCCAAAACATAATGACAACTCATATTCATTTGTTCTTTCTATAAATTCTCTCAATACCTGGATAAGATCTACTCTACTAAAACCACTTTTAAATCCAGCTTGTTCTCTTGGTTGGTGAAAGTCCAGTGTTCTCTGTAGACGAGTTGTAATTATCTTAGTAAAAATTTTGTATAAAACTGATAAAAGACTGATAGGTCTGTAATTTTTAATATCTTCTTTATAACCTTTTTTAAATATTAATATTAATACTGAATTCTTCCAATCATCTGGTACATCTTTATCATTTAGACATTTGGAATCTAACTTTGCTAATAATTTTTGTATTTCTTCACCTGATTCTTTTAATATACCAATTATAATTCCATCATTACCTAGAGCCTTCCCTTTCTTCATAAATTTAATTGCATGTCTCAGTTCCTCATTCAAAATTCTGGACAATTCAGAAGATATAATAGGTATAGGAGGTACTTGTTCTTTATTACTATATAATTCTTGATAGAAGTCTTCTACACATTTCATGATGTCATCTCTCTTTTTAGTAATAATTCCATCTTTTTTTCTTATTGCAGATATAAATTTCCTATCAATACCAAAATGTTGTTTTACACTCTTTACACTTCTATTCTCTTCTACAGCTCTTCTTGCTAGTTCACAATTATACTTTCTTATATCATTTTCAACTCTTTTCCGCACCATTTTACAAAATTCAAGATATTCAATTTTTTTTAATGCATCATTGTTGTATATCCTCATATTCCTTCTTTTCTTCATAAATTCTAGAGTCTCAGTAGAAATTTTATTGGTCAATTGTTGCTTTTTTCTACCAGCTAACTTTGTTGCAGTTTTTAAAAAGTGTATCAGTTATTTTCATATTAATTTCATTCAAATCTGAATAATGTTCAAAATCTACTAATACCTGAAACTGATTTGTAAGTTCTAATTCAAATTCATTAGAATGTTTCTGAAGATTAGGAATATCAACTGTAAATATTGTTTTTCTTAATAATTTTTGTCTCTCTAGTTTTGCATTAACATGTATCTTACATCTTCCTAATCGATGATCACTTCCTGTGTTAAATTTATTAAGAACATTACAATCTTGAAATATGTATTTTCTGTTAGTCAACTCGGCTGTACCTTCATTTGGATGCTTCCATGTCCATTTCCTTTTAACATTTTTCTCAAAAAACGAATTCATAATATAAAGTTTTTCTTTTTCAGCAAACTCCACTAGTCTATGTCCTCTCTCATTTCTATTACCATAACCAAAATTACCTACAGCATTTTCGTCTTTCGTTTGTTTACCAATTCTAGCATTAAAGTCTCCCATAACAATTTTAAAATGTTGCTTATTCTGACCAAAAGACTTTTGTACATCCACATAAATATCTTCTATACCTTCATCACTATGAGAACTTGTTGGGGCATAAACCTGAATTATCTGCATTTGGTATCTGCTATTAAGTTATAAAACTAATCTTGCCACTCTGTCCAATACACCATCAATCTCCACAATTTTATTCTTCCATTTTTTATTTATAATGAATCCTACTCCACTTGTATTTCCAATATTTGTGCCTTTATAGTAAAGTACATGTTCACTTTTTAAATCAATTGTTTCTTCACTTTTTCTTCTAACTTTACAAAGTCCAATAATGTCACATTTAATATAAGACAGTTCTTCTTCTAACTCTTGCAATCTTCCTTCACTTGAAAGTGATATGCAGTTGTAAGTACCTAAATAAAATTGTCATCAAATGGCAGCCTGGGTCCACAATCAGGGGATTCTTAGTACCCTCTGTCTTCGGCCACCAACCACTGCCTTGGTTGGTGACTTTACAGCTTCCTGGGAATAAGGGCCATGATTTATTTTTGTCTGTCATAATTGTATATATGTATTGGAAAAATATTTATCATTTACACAATTCATTCATTCTGCCTTATCAGGCACTGAGAAGAAAGACCATGGTGTTTCTTGATCATAAACTCAGAGGTAAAAAGCCAATACTCACCATGCTGGCTAATGCATGTTGGTGAGCAGCCCATCCATGTTCGTATACTATATGAATAATCATATAGTAATAACAGCTTCAATGACAAGAATGTATGGAGTGGACATTAGGAATTTGCTCTTCTTGGTTCCTTTAAGGCCTCCAAGAGGAATCAAAGGGTCTCCTTTCAGCTAATAGCAAACTCCTTTCTGCATCCTCACTAGCTATAATCTAATATATATATATATATATATAATTTTTCTATTGAAGTCTGCCATTTTGTTTTTCATGTAGCAAAATAGTATTTCCTGATTCATGATTGGTTTAAAGTATATATATAAACTAATCATAACGTACATTTTAAAATGAAAACAAAACATTTTAAAATTTATTTTTGGTACAGTTTATGTTCTACTATCAAAGTTTTATATTTTTGTAATGTGTAGTCAATAAAACAGAATTTTTTTGCACTACATTTTTTTTTAAAAAAGAAAGCACAAATTTATTTATCTATATATATATAAATCCATGTGAATGTATGTTTGTCCACAATGTTGACATGTGACCCATGTGAATATTTGTTTGTAATGGTTATCATGTCAAATTCACATTCAATTTAAAAAAAAAATATTATGCTTGTCCATTCACATTTGAAAAATAAAATAAAACAACTTTTAATTTGTTTTTATAAATAAATAACTATACTGAACTAAACCATAATTTATATTATGATCATTTTATGCAAATTTATGTGAAGGAAGTAATTCCACCATTAATAAACTGTAGTACAAAAACCATGGCCTGAAAGTCCATTGTTTGTTAAAGTAACCAATTAAAATAATGATTACAAAAAAGCAGCCCTTCAGAACGGTACATTTCTCGCATTTATTTTATATAATATTAAAATCTTTTGTATAATTTACATTAAATCTTTAAAAAAAATTGTTAAAGCAATCAAATAAAAAAAAATACAGCCTTTATAAGCTGGGTATATCTGATTCTACATAAATGCGGAGAATTTAAGATAAAAAAAATTGAACAAAGAATAATGTAAATAATTTAATTCTTTTTTTCCATTTTAAAGGTGTATTTTTTTATATTTACAATTAAAGCTACAATTTTCTGGCAACAATCTACAAGATTATTGATTTAAATTGATCAAATAAATGATATATTAAACTTTTATTTTATCACCTCTGATCATAAAATTGATTTTTAATTGCATCTTCTATGAAACCCTTTTTTTTTCTTTTTTTTTTTTTTCTCAAAATAATTTCCATTTATGATGATTATTTTACTATTATAATTAAAATGATAAAAAAACCAAGTCAGATGTCACATGACTTAATTTAATAAAACTTGTATTTACAAATATTATATATAGAGTTCAGAAAATAAGCTCTTAACAAGCTTTGAGAATATCCTCAACCCTAGACCAGTTTCTGCTTCTGGTGTATCTTAACTTAGTTCAGTCCCATATGGCTATTTGAGTTAGATAGCTGGACTTGAACACATATGGATGGCTGACAATTTCAGATTTTCTACTCAATAGTTATACATTAGATAAAGCACTGGGTTTGTCATAGTATTTTTAATCTAATGCTGAATATCCTGGCACCTCACTGACGATGCCAGAAGCAGAAACCGGTCTGGGGTTGAGGATATTTTCAAAGCTTGTTAAGAGCTTATTTTGCAAGCTCTATATATAACTGTTATAATTAATATCTTTTTTGCCATATGCAAAATAGTCTTCATTTGAATATATTTTATTAATATTCACATTTTAAACTTGAATATTAATAAACATTGTTGTTGCATTTCATCAAAGTATATTTTTAATTACATATTGAAGTGATGAAATTCGCATTTATTTTTTGTTTTAAGAGTCATGAATGATAAAAATATTTTTTACTTCGAATATGTAATAAATAAAAGCATTGAATATTTTGTAAGGATAATGGATGATAATCAGATAAAACCCATTATTCTAATTTTAATTCTATAATAAAAATAAAAACATTGGATGTCATATAATGCATAAATTCTACTGCACTTAACATTTCTAATGTCACCAATCTTATAAGATCATCACAATTTTGAAAAAATCGTAGTATAAAATGGTGGCTGTCTTAAATCAAGATCTTTTTTCTGGTTATTCAACTATGAATCTATAACGGAAGAGTTATGGCATAAAAGTAGACCTTTTATGAGGTACTAATCAAATTTCATTTTTCAAATCCAATAGTAAAAGCCAAATGGATTTGACCTCCCTAGCCATTACTAGAGTTTCATTAACAGCTTCAGGCCAACCCATGGTCATGGCACTCATCTGCTTCATGAATAAAATTTTATAAACACTGATCTTTATAATTAGGGACATCACAACCATGAATCACATAGCTAATTATTTCACATGACCCACCACTCTGAACACTATCTTATAACACTGATACACTTGAACACATATATGTTGAAAAGATAAATAATCACCAATAAACGTAAATCATGCTAAATCAGCAATCATCAGTTGGTCCAGATTACCATCTCTACACATATATGCTATAAGTGCTCAGATATATATTAAGATAGACAATCCTCATACTTTAATGGACAGGCTTCAATCTACTCCACACTCCAACTCTTCAACCGTCCATCCAAATGAAAATCTGATGATGGAATGCTCAAAGGCCACCCTGAGGCCGAGCTTTTTGTCACACCAATGTTGACGACCCCTCATGTACAGGACATAATCCATTTAATACATATGTGTTCAAGTGTATCAGTGTTATGAGATAGTGTGGAGAGTGGTGGGTCATGTGAAAGTTTGTGATCATATACCCTATATATTACATATATAGACACAGCTATAAAATAAGCTTGTGTGTTTCAGTTATACCTAATTATTAGGAATTTACGGATACAATTGAAAAACTCAAATATGTATTTCAATAGAGCTTTGAACAGTTGAGAAATGATAAATGGTAAATACTGCCTTATTACATGAAGTATGAGAAAATAAGTATTGTAATTTGGCCTACTCTTTTTTATAAAACAGATTTGATAATAAAAAAAATTCTCACTTCAATCAATTTGAAATAAAATGTTGAAATATAGATTGTCCCTTTAAACTTAGCACTCATGGTATTTAAATTTTCTCTCTCTCTCCCTCTTTAAAAGCCTAGAGTAATTTTTGACAAGATCCCAATCTATAATATAAGGTAAGCGTAAAAAAATTTAAAGGTTAATTTCTAAAAGCTCCATTTAAGATATTGCTTTTAAAAATATATATAATAAAAGATTAAAGCAAAGGCATTTATACGATCTTGGCGTAAACCATAAGATAAATCCAGCGTAATAACTCCAATCTTACTGCTACGCGCAGCACGCATGCGCACAAACATCGACATACACGTATATATATTCAAAAAAGCCAATATTCCGATTATCATTATTCATGTACAGATGTTAAAATAATTTTAAAATAAGTTAAAATTTTATTAATAACAAACAATTTGGTAATCTCAATTAGCTAGCTGTTTTAATTTTAATTTACTTGTTTAATCTATTATGATTAATATCTATGGGTACAACTTTTGAACAGTCTTAACAACGACTTACTGCATTTAAGATAAATATATAAAAAATATTAATAATTATTTATTAGGCTAAATATTTTTTTATTGTTATTAGTCCATAGTTTCAATATATTGTGATATTCTGAAAAGAATATATATATTATCAAAATGTAAAGTAATTAAATTACATAGTAATACTAGGAAGATTAACATAGAGAAAGATATATGACAGGGTGAGTCATATCTCCAAAAATGTTTACAGAAGTTTTGTATGAAGCATTTTTGTGTATCAAAATGAGAGGCTAAGGAATTTAAAATAAATGGAGATTATTTAAGACCTCTAAATTTCGCAGATGATGTGGTTATTTTAGTGAATAATGCTTCAGAGCTTCAGAAAATGTTGCAATAGTTATCAGATAAAATTAAGAAAGTAGATCTAAAGATAATTGTTAAAAGAAGTAAATTAATGTTCAAACAAACGAAGAAAATGAAAAATTGATAATGATGAATTAGAAGAAGTTAATAACTACTAATATGTTGATCATACTATTAATATGGATGGAACCGCTAAACATCACGTGATCACCATTTCTTATGCTTGCTCATAACTGTTATTAAAACAGGCAAAACTCTCCAAAGCATGAAACCATTGGTCAGGGGTTTGGGTATAATTTTTCTGATAGAGATATTTTAAATGCTTTTCTGGCTAAGCATTTATCACAAACCACTTATCATCACATGATCACTATCTTTTATACTAGCACATAATTGTTTATAAACAAGGCAAAACTCTCCATACAGTAGTGCCACCCTGTGATCTAGGTGCAGTGCTCTCAGATCCAAGGCTCATCACTGGCAAAGGCCACAAGCCAGAAACTAGTCTGGGGATATTGGATGAGTAGGTACTAGATAGTGATTTTATGCACAAGCCTTCTGGCATCCATTGATTATTCTGGTTGGCACAGGGTGGCACTACTATATGGAGAGTTTTGCCTTATTCATTTATCACAAAGTTTGTTGAGCAATTAGCAAAGCTCTTTGTTTATATTTTACAAGCTAAAGAAATGGAGTCATGTGATATATGACTCAATTTTTTTTTTTTTTATTCACATAAGAATGTTTATTAAATATAGTCCTCCATGGCCAAAATGGGGTCATGTGATATATGACTCTGTTTTTTTATTTTTTATTCACATAAGAATGTTTATTAAATATAGTCCTCCATGGCAAACTGTGGCTCACAAGCTACATGCATCTCCTTAGATGACCCAGTGTGGCTTTCATGAAGCTTATAAAATAAAATCATGATATGATTTGTATTAGCGTGATACCATTACATTTTATTTTGAATCCATACATGCTTTATTTTTTTTGCATAGTGGAAATTTTCAATTGAATGTTTACATTGTCAACTTTGATGGTTTATTGTTTTTGATCCCTGGAAATGTAATGCATTGTTTGAACTTATCAGATCAGTTTTCATTTGTATTTCATTGAGCATTATTGTTACATTTTGTATAGTTTGTAGTACAGATTTAATTCAAACATCATTGAGAGTGTTCTATTTTGAGTTACAACATCCACTTTCAGATACTTTTATCGAGCAATACAGTTAATTATTTTGAATTTACATTAAAAAAAAAAACAATTATTGCTATAAAAATTCTCATTTAAAGAAAACCAGTTTGTAAACTAATATCAATTTTTGGGACAATGCATTTTTATGACTCATTATGTTCAATAATTAAGTTTGTAAAATCAAAACATCGATTACAACTGACGAATTAACACCTTTGGAACTATTGCATGCTTTGTTAATAAATTATAGCCAAATTTTAATGCTTGTGCTAATTAGTTACAATCACATGTTAATAATAAATAATATTTTATTGATTTTGTTTTTATTTATTAATTTTGATCTCTTGATATTTTGTGCAATTAATAAATGACATTAACAAAAAAAATCCATGTCAAATATTTGCTTCTGTTGAATCCTAATTGTGGCTTTTGAATATGTTTCAATTTTAACATATGGGTCTTATGGTTATGAAGTTTGGCTATCCTGATATATAGTGTTACTCCAGTTAATATATCCCAGCCATTTATTTTCAAGCCTTCCCACTGATAAATGAAAGGGTACTTATGTATTATCCCATCTCCAGAAGCTAGTTCACTGGTTTTTTTAATTATCCATTTTCTGGACCTCCAATAAATCTTGAAAACAATATGGCTGACTAGAAGCTGTCATATTTAATATGACATTTTATTTATTTTTTTAAATAATATTATAAAAATATAAGAAATTATATAAAAGTAAGACAATTGATTGTAATAAAAATAAATTTAATACAACTGCAGTAAACAAAGTACAAAATGTGGGGAAACAAAATGTTGAAAAAATAAAAAATAAAGACACTCAAAGACAATTGTACGCTAAACATAAAACAATCAGGACAATGCTTGCAAAGTGTTATATATATATATATTTATAAAAAAAATATTAATTAAATCTTGTGAATCAAATTTATAAGACATTGATTAATATTTATAAGAGATTTATTAATATTAAACCATTAAACATCACAGGATCATCATTCTTTATGCTTACAAAACTGTTTACTCAGAGGATATTGGATGAATAAGTGCTAGATAGGAATTTTATGTACAAATCTTTGCATCCATTGATTACTCTGTCTTCCACTGAGTGGCACTACTGTATGGAGAGTTTATCCTCTGTGAGATTTATTGGTATTTTTCGAATAATAAAACATATTCGATAAAATAATTTTGAGAAAAAAACATAAACAAATGCTTCGATATTTTTGGAAATGGATAATTAAAAAAAACCTAGCAAGCTTCTGGAGATGGAATAATATATAATTACAATATATAAGTACCAATGGAAGCCATTGGTAATAGTGAACTTCATTTATTAAATGTGATTAATATAAAATTGCACAGCATTTATGCATTTAATGTTAAAATGTACACATCAACAAAAATATTTAATAAAAGCATATTTATATAATACATAATACAGTAATAAATCTCAGAGAAAGAAAAAGTAATCATGTAACAATTTGAGAGTACAACTTGAGAAAATTATTGGTTGAGAGATAATTAATGAAAGATGTAATTATAAAATTTATAAATTCAAATTTACAACTCTCATTTTTTTATATTTCTTATCTAATACATTTTTTCAAATTGAATAAATGAAAACATGAATCTAATGATTTAATGAAGTTCTAGGTTTTTGGTGAATCCTTGAGTTTAACACACCACAAATTGCTTTTTAAACTCTGCCACTTTTTGAACTTCTGGGCCATAAGTAATTTTGTTTTATTATTTGCAAGGTGCAGTGAGACAAGTGGTAAAATGATGGACTCTGGGATTCAAAGTCACAAATTGTGGCTCAAATTCCATGACTTCCTGTTCTTGACCTTATAAACACCCAAGTAATAATCCATTTAGTTAATATCATTCCTTTTGTGTGATCCAGTGAAATGGTAGAGTAAGCAATCTCTTAAGCTTAAAACTCATGGACCATGATTCCTACTCATCACTTCAAATGCTTGCACTTCATGAATTATGATTCCAACCATAACACTTTCATGGCTCAAATTTTGAATGAAGACCCCTGAGCAATAAATCATTTACTCTTATATTATTAAAAACATTAAATGGTGAATTCATAGTATTAATTTCCAGGAGCTTCCATGTAATAAAAGTATAATAGCTAAATAGCTGATGTTTCAATACAATAAGAAGTACTTTCCTAACAACTTTTTTTTTTCAAATCTCAAAATACCTCCATTCTGTAAAACAATCTTTGAATTTGAGAAAGAAGTGCTGAGGAAAGTACTGGTTATTGAACTGAAACATCAGCTATTTAGCTATTATATTTTCATTACGTGGAAGCTCCCGGAAATAATAATATGAATATATATATATATATAAATATAAGTCATTCTATTTATTTTAAAAAACAATGAAGAGAAAGGCATTAACTTATTGTATTTGTTAAAATTTTATTGATAAGAATTTTAATGACATATATCCTTTGTTTTGCTTTTTATCTATATTTCATTGGTTTTCTGTAGGTTAGGTGATCAGATAAAATTTAAATTTATTTGAAGCTTGACAAAAATTTAAAAGTTTTACTCAGCATGGGTTTAAATCCAAGTATAGGCATGACTGTAGAATATCTATGCCATAACAGTCTGTATATATATATTATTATTAATTTCAACAGCATGCAATAACTTTTACTAATGCTTAGATATGTAATGTGTGATTACAATCACATCACAAAACATTCACGTTTTAATACATTACTCAAAATTATTTGTAAGCAGATTCATAACGAATATTTTAATAAACCTGCAAATATAACTTTACTTTTCATTTATCAATTTCCTTTATGCAGTCTGACAAAATCTTTTTTACCATATTGAATCAGCATTGATAAATGAAAAGTAAAATTGTATTTGCAAGTTTATTTAAATGATTCGTTACGAATTTGCATACAAATAATTCTGGGTAAAGTATGAGAATGTTTTGTGATAACATATATATTATAAATATTAGCCTATTGGCTATTAAACATAAATTGACTTACCACACCTTTTCATTCTTAAACAAACTAATAGGATATTACAGCAGTCTGTTGGCAATGCAACATTACAAATAGAAAGTAAACGAAATTCCTTTATTTCCGGGTTATAGCGTTGCCTTGGCAACGGATTATGAAAAATTGTATTGGTTTGTTTAAAGGGTGGGATTGTGGTGGGTTTATATATATAAGAAAAAGAATAGACTTCAAAGAAAAAAAATAACAAAAAATAGCCTTAATCTAAAGCAATGTGTAATCTTGAATGTTTGAAAATTTAAAGAAATAAGTAATTTTTAAAGTTTATTTTTGTTGCTATTTAATCTAATAAAGAAATTCTCAAGCTTATTAGTTTGACAAACTATCTAAATGGAAAATTAATCTGTTTCAAAGCCATAAATAATTGAAATGCTTTGGCTGAATGGGAAATAAATACAAAATGTTTAAACATTAAAAAAAATAGTCTCAAGTATTCAAAACTTGCCCAGGATTTTTAAATACAAAACATCTCACTCATTAAATCTTTCTATCGATGTGCATCTTGCATTATTTTTTCTAATGGATGTCATATTTTGGCATGGACATTATTTGCAGTTTGTATCATAACAGTGAATAGCAAACTAAATAAATGTTTTTAAAACAAAATGAGCATCTAAAAGCCAATAACGTTACAATGTTTCACAACATTGTATATCCAATTTAAAATAATTTTAAAATAGGCAACAGAAATGCTTAATCTTCAAATTATAAATATATTTACATACATGTATATAAAAGACATATCCAGTTTCGTCCATGTATAATTTATTGTACTTAAAATAGACCATGTATGAGATGGATAGATGAAATAAGAAAGTGTGCAGGGGTATGGTGGAGAAGAGAATCTAAAGATCGGAGAAGATGGATTGAACTTGGAGAAACCTTAATCCTGCAGTGGATTGATAATGGTTGATGTTGACGATGAATTCAGATGTCACACTGGCCATCAACTGAGTAATGAATATTATAAAAAGGATTGTAGAAATGCTGCAAACATTTATGTGCACAAGATTGTAGGTAAACATTAGAATTTTATATTTAGAAATATATAGTCTAATTTGTACATAAGTTAAATTTAAAATGCTTAAAGGATCAGGACAAATCATACACAGTCTGGTCGAATCATTTTAAACTACAAGTCATAGTTCTCACGATACATAATAACAAATTCCACAAAAATGGTGTCACTATTGCAAAGTGTCCTGAATGAAAGTTCCTGCAGATAGAATGAAAATAAGGCATTACTGGTACCAAATTGCCATTGTAGCTTAAGTTTCACATCCATCAACATAATCTGCATTGCCATCTAACACCATCTGCACCTTCAGCTTATCTCACCAATGAACACTGTTTATTACAATGCTGACATAGGACATTGTTCTTTAGCATCCGCTTCATCGCTAACCACCTTGTTGCCAATTCCAGAGTTTGAAGTTCCTCCATCAACTACCATGAATGCCAAGATTCTGCACAAATAGTCAGAAGATTTAACGTTTCATTTACTGGCATGATACACAATTTATGCATTCCATAGCCTTATTGTAGTTAGTCACGAAGTAATATGATTCTGACACAAGTTCTCTGAATGGATTTCAAGCACCAGATAGCGAACATACAATTACTTTGTCAATGTACCAACTTTATAACTACAGGATAAAAAAAGTAACAAAAAATTAAAAAAATGTTCATAATTATTCTGCCAGAGTGTATGTTTTGGCCTGCTAAAGGTAATGTTTACTGAAAGTTCTACTAATAAAAAAAAGATAGGAATAATAAAAACCAGAAATTAAGGGTTTCTAAAAAATTCCTCCAATTAGAAGATATTTTATATGCATAATCATGTTTGTTGATTCAATCTGGTCTGTTAAGGATCTCAATGGCTTTTCTAAACTTACGTTGTTGGAGAGTGTTATATCTGGATAGAATTCTGGTGTTTGAGAAAGTAATAGGGACTGAGAGTGATTATGATGATGAGTGCTGTTTAATTGGATTAACAAGTTAATCTAATCTAGCACTATGTGATGATTGCTCATATCTGAATAAAAAGTTTGGGATTCAAAAAGGACTGATTCTTTAGACTTAAATAGAAGATCATTAATTTTTTGGTAAATAATATATGCTGTTTTTATATTATAAAGTTTTAGAATACATCCAATATTGTCATTCATCATCATCATCATCATTATCAACCATTATCAATCCAGTGCAGGATGAAGGGCTCTCCAAGTTTAATCCATCTTCTTCGATCTTTAGCTTCTCTTCTCCACATCACCCCTACATACTTTCTTATTTCATCCATCCATCTCACATGTGGTCTCTTTCTGGGTCTTTTACAATCTCTTGGAATCCAGTTTAAAATTTCAATTGTCCATCTGTTATCATCTCTTCTAGCAATATGTCCAGCCCAACTCCACTTCAATCTTTTAATTTTTTCAATGAGGTCAGTAACACCTGTTTGTTTTCTTACCCATACATTGCGTTTTCAATCTCTTCTTGTTAGTCCTAACATAATCTCTCCATACTTCTTTGAGTGGTCTGAAGTCTCTGTATTGCTCTTCTATTAAGTGTTTGTTTGCTGTGAGCTGCTTTTAAGTATATTGTCTGAATATCCTAGTGGCCATTGATGAGCGCCATTAGCTTGAAACTATTTTGGGGATAAAGATAATTCCAGATAGAGATTTTAAATACCTTCTCTTGTGACATTTATTGAAAAACCTTGTTTACTGCTATTTGCACGCTCATTGTATTAGATTGTTTGTTTCTTTTACATATATAGTGATTCTTATCATTTTCTCTTATAAATATATACAATTAATACATTGAGTTCACTCCCTGATTTAAAATTACATAAACAAACTAAATAAGCATTTATTTTATAACGTCTTGCATGCAATTATAATTACGATAGAATGACAGCCTGTTAAGCTAATTGCGCAGACGCTGTGCGCAATTAGCTTAACAGGCTGTCATTCTATCGTAATTATAATCGCACGCAAGACGTTATAAAATAAATGCTTATTCATGTATATGATTTAGTTTCATTTAGAGTGGCGTTTAGTAAATTCTAGAAAATTTCATTGGCGTCATTCATACAGACATTATATATAGTAATTTAAAGTGACTATTATGTAGTCACGCCTTCGTTACAACTACTTTAGATTTGCTCATATATAAACATTTGAGTCGTAAGAGTAAGAGGATTCCTTTTTACTCTTATATAAATACTATATCATGTGGTTGTTCGAAGGTATTCATTTATTAATAACATTCTCACAGCGTCTGCGCAATTAGCTTAACAGGCTGTCATTCTATCGTAATAAACAAACTAAGCATATATAAGAACAAATGTTAAGAGATAGGTAATATCATGAGGTATCATTTGTCTTTTATAGAATTTGCTTATGTTACATAACTCATTGAACACTTTAATGACTTCTTTTTCAGTTACCTATATATATATATATATATATATATATATATATATATATATATATATATATATCATATGTATAGGGTATACGAGCACAGACTTTGACACAACCCACCACTCTCCACACTATCTCATAACACTGATACACTTGAACACATATGTGCATGGGTTTGACAAGAATCTCAGCCTCAGGGTGGCTTTTGAGCATTCCATCATCAGATTTTCAATTGGATGGACGGTTGAAGAGTTGGAGTGTGGAGTAGATTGAAGCCTGTCCATTAAAGTATGAGGATTGGCTATCTTAATATATATCTGAGCACTTTTGCATATATGTGTAGAGATGATAATCTGGACCAACTGATGATTGCTGATTTAGCATGAAATACATATATTGGTGATTATTTATCTTTTCAACATATATGTGTTCAGGTGTATCAGTGTTATGAGATAGAGTGGAGAGTGGTGGGTCATGCGAAAGTTTGTGCTCATACGCTCTATATATTACATATATTGATACAGGTATATAATAAGCCTGTATTTCAGTTATTTCCAAATAAAGTAAATATTTTTTTTTTATAAAAAATAACATTCACCCTTTAATTTCTTTTCTTTGATTTATTCAAGACACTCATATATCATTTACAAACTTCTATTTTTTAGATTTTTTAGTTGTATTTTATTAATGAAAACCATTTTCAATAAACCTTACCTTTAGCACACTGAAACATATTCATTGTGATGGAATAATTTTGAAAATTTTTTTCTAATTGTGTTACTTTTTCTTTTCCCCTGTAGTTCTAAAGTTGATACTTTGACAATACCTATAGTTATAAATTTGGTCCTTGGACAATATCTGTAGTAGTGAAGTTGGTACTTTGACAAAAATAATTGTATGAACACTATCTGGTATTTGAAGTCCATTCAGATAACTTGTGTCAGAATTGCATTACTTCATAGCTAACTCCAATCAGGTTACGGCAATGCCAGTAAATGAAAAGTTAGATCTTCCTCTCATTCAACAGAATCGTGGCGATCATGATAGTAAATGGATGAACTTTGAACTCCAGAATTGGCAATGAGGTAGTGTGAAGGGGGCTGATGCAGAGAATAATGTTCACTGGTGAGATATGCTGAAGGCACAGATGGTGTTAGATGGCAATATGGATTATGTGAGCCCCAATCAGATACAGCTTTTTTTTAAGGATCACATCATTATGAACAGGTTGGATGCATACTGTAACCTAGGCAGAATTTATACTAGCACATATATGCATTTTGTTGTTGTGCAACCAGGAAAACTTTAGATCCAGACAACATGACATCCATATGCATTAGATAGAAAACCTATAGATGTGTGTGAAATATGAGTTAAAAGGGCAATTTGATATCAACAATGCCTTATTTACATCCTATCATCAAAAATTTTCATTCAGGACTCTTTGCAGTAGTGATGCCATTTTTAGGAAATTTATTATATGTATTGCTGAGAACTATGCATTATTTTTCCAGAGTGTGTATGTTTTGATCCATTAAAGGTAATGTTTACCCCATTTTCTATTTTATCTTTCCATTTTTTACAAATTTCATTAAAAACCCAAATACATAAATTACATTAGCCTAAAAATTAATATACCAACCTTGCAAATGAAAAAATTAGTAAATAATAAAAAGTAATTAAAACAAACATTTTGTTTCAGCCTTTAGGCAGAAACATTTATTTAATAAAAAAAATTCTCTAAACAAATATAAATATTTAAGACATATTTTGTTAAAGCATAATTCTAAATAATGAGCAGGATTCTTTGAAATATTAAATTTCAATTTTTGACATCAGAAAATGAACAGTAGAATTATTTTCTGCTAAAAAGCTAACATTTTCAAAACAAATCTAAATGAAAATGTTGAGTACTTATTAATAAACAAATATTTAATAATTTTACAAAAAAATTAAATAATAATTCATAGATTTATGCTTTATGCTTGGCAATTATAATAATAATCATGTTGTGCTAACACAGATATAATGTAAAGCTGTATAAATCAACAAATTAATTGTAGTCAACAAATTAAAATGGCTAAGTGCTTTTGAAAAAGTGTATTTCTCATAATCATAGCCTGTAATGACTCTCTCATTGGAATCATTACATATGTATAATAAACAAACTTTATGCAAATGAGTCAATTAGTCCATCTTTTAAATATAGCAAAACATGATTATTTGCAATTAATGGCAAAAGAGTCTTCTGCTATGAGATAAGCTTCCTTTACCTTACATTTAACATCATCTTGATGAATATTTACTTTTATACTGCACAATATTTATTTTAATATATTCAGAAGTAAACCATTTTTAACATGCTGTTTTAATATAAATTGACACATACTCACCTGTAAGCAATGGTTTTAAAAAAATAGTCAATATATGTCTTTTAAGATTCTTTAAATATAAGCCAACATTTTCTTACCATACATTATTCAGGGCTTGAATCTATTATAGGCTTACTTTATTAAAGAATGTTAAAATTGTAAAAACATAATTCCAATATTACAGGAATGAGAATTTATCTCATTTTTATCTACTTGCAATTCTCTTGTTCTTTAAAATCTTTGCTTACATCTGAATGCATATCAATTTATATTAAAACAGCACACATGTGAAGATTGGTTCACTTCCAAGTATATTAGAATATAATTCTATCTTGCATGTGTATGGAAGGTATTTTTATGTCTTGTGTAGAATCAATACTCACATATTATCTTAAAGCTCTTTATTGTTTTTTATATCTGATATCTATTGACATCTAGATATTGTAGTTAGAACTAATATTTTTAAATCATTCAAAGCTTTTTTAAAATTAAAATTTGTATTACTAAGTGATGGATTCTTTTCAGTAAGAACATACATACAGGATTGTAGTAATAAAGACTAGCTTATGTAAAAATCAATTAATAATATTTAACAACCTGTTACAACTGTTGAATTTAGTTTATTTAATATTATAAGTTTTTATTGCTATAGGTTATAATGCAGAAGTCTCATGGTATGTGTATATTCTATTAGGTTATTTTATAATGATTCCAAAAAAAAGTGCTGCAATTGTTTAATATGTGCATTCTAAGTCTCAGCTTGTCAATGTAATAAATTATATAATTAATTGTATATTTCCAAATTGCACATTCTAAGATTCTAGTTTAGTCATCTTTTGAAAAGTGAGACATTAAAATCCTAGCTTATTTACCTATTCATGTTTTTGCCTTTATCAGTGCATATTTTTAACTCATTCTTATTATGATTATCATTCGTCTCAGAAATCAGAGCATCTCTCTCATTGCAGATGCATTTGAAACATCCACTTTAATATTTTAAGTGGCTAAGACATACATAGTGCATGTTATTTTAAAGTAATATGCCCATTTTTGGTTATACTTAAGTTTAGCTTCATATATACACTTCTACTTCATCACACAACCTGAAATATGTGACCAAAAGTTCATGCTAAACCATCAAATCATCAGTTAGGCCTAGATCAAAATATCTTACACATATTTTATCATATATCATCATCATCATTATTATCATCAACCATTATCAATCCACTGCAGGATGAAAGTCTCCCCAAGTTCAATCCATCTTCTCTGATCTCTAGCCTTTCTTCTCCACATCACCCTGCGCACTTTCTTATTTCATGCATCCATCTCACATGTGATACCTTTCGGGGTCTTTTACAGTCTATTGGAATCCAGTTTAAGATTTTAATTGTCTATCTATTATCATCTCTTCTAGAAATATGACCAGCCCAACTCCACTTCAATATTTTAATTCTTTCAATGATGTCGGTAACATCTGCTTGTTCTCTTACCTACGTGTTGCATTTTCAATCTCTTCTTGTTACTCCTAACATGCATCTCTCCATACTTTTTTGAGGGGTCGAAGTGTCTGCATTGCTCTTTATTTAAATGTCCAAGTCTCAGATCTGTAAGTAAGAACTGGTAAAACACATGTATTAAATACCCTCCTTTTCAAACACATAAGCATATTTCATTAACATATTAAGTTATTTCTGCCAGCAGTACTCCAGTAAAGTTTAATATCTATGATTAATTTCATCCATTGTGTTTTCATCTGTGCTATAATTTGACCAGAATATTTGTAGTTGTTAATTTCTTCTAACTCATTGTAATCAATCTTTATTTTCATCTTTTGAGAAACTCCATTGAACATTATTTTAGTCTTTTTAACATTTACTTTTAATCCTACAGTTGCAACATTTCCTGAATATATATATATTGTAACGATCGGAAAGAAAGTGAAGATTGAATCTAACCGCAATCTGCACTACAGGGGCGCCATCTAGGCATTTGAACCTAAAAAAATTATAAAGTAGGCAGATACGCGCTGTTAAGATTCCAGTTTATTTAAATATTTAGATCATTAGCCCAAGTCACTAGCTCATTGGAACAGCAGAGATTATAAAATATAACTTTATATCTCAAATATATATATAAAAAAAAAAAGCCACTGCCAGAAATTAATACATAAAAATAATTATTTACGCACATATAAAATCATTCTAATTTGAGGAATAAGTTTAACATTTTAGATGTTCATATTAATCTTTAATTTTACATTTAAATAAATTTCAATGAGTTTAATATTTTATTTAGATGGTCGAGTATGAATAGACTACATAGATCTGCATTTGAAAAGAAAATATTCTATCCCTTATTTAACCTTAGGTCAAAAAGTTCGGAGTCAAACTGGCATCAATCCATCTGATACATTTATGTATTCAATGTAGCATGAAAATACGACAACACAAAATACTATACTGTCAGGAATGTACGTCTGAACAGTAAGTAGAGTTAGAGAAGACATCGTCTCTCCACCAACAGGAATGCTGCATCTGTTGGCGAGTAGAACAATAAACATAAAACTCCATAAGAATGGATTGCGGTCCTTTGCCATCTTACAACCCATCCATAGGCAAACAGAAGGTGTGTGGCATATATGTGCAATCCTGCCCATAGTGGATCTCATACTACATCTACTAATTACACAAATATATCCAATCCATTGAGCCAATTCAACTACGAAACAAATAACCGAAGATTACCCTCCCTTAAACTATATATAACTTTAGAAATCTATACAGCCATTCACACCCAACTTAAATTTAACATTTATTATGTTCACACAGATGAATTTTATAAAATTTGTTTTAAAATGTTGAGTATAGATCGGCTGCACAGATTCCATGGTTAAAAACATTCCAAAATAAACATAACCGATCAAAATACAAAGTCATCGCTAATGTCAATTACATAGATAATACAAAAAAACCCAATGGTGTTCATCATAAGACACCGCAGTGACATGATGACTTATATATTCCAATCGACTATGAAACAGCAACATAATTAACCGCTAACGAATCTATGCAACATCTATACCCAACTTTAAATTTCATGCATTTAAATAATTT
Organism: Epiperipatus broadwayi; assembly: GCA_028023455.1. NCBI lineage: Eukaryota > Metazoa > Onychophora > Udeonychophora > Euonychophora > Peripatidae > Epiperipatus > Epiperipatus broadwayi. The sequence continues at coordinate 2,623,729 of JAQFVV010000006.1, forward strand.
ATATGATAAGTATTAATACAATAAATAATTTATACGATAAGAATAAAAAAAAAATGGAAATGATGTTTATCAATGCAAAACATATAAATTTAAACATTTTCAATTGATTTTAAACTTAAAAATCAGATATAAGTTCATAAGCTTGAACGAAAGTTCTTAATTATTTTTAAATTTTAGAGTTCATGTCAATAGCTTACAGTAGAAGAAATCACTGCTCTTGATGTAAATTTCCATGGAGTCTTTATTTGAAAACCCAGTCAGATGTTCTGGAGGTAGCATTAGCTGGTTCATTTTGGTATCACAGTCAGTTCATTTTTTAAAATAGAGAGAGAGTGTGATATGTGCATCCTATCACTGACCCTCAAAAACAAACTGGAAAAACTGACTGGAACTCAATATTTTTCTTTTTATAGTCCTCCTATGGATTCCATGAACAAAAATGTCACTGTTCCATTTTTTTCGTTATGGTCTGGGCCTTTATTTGCTTCCATTGGTCAAGCTAAAATCTCTTTCTTCTCTTAGCTATTTTTCATCTGACTTTTTAATTATGCAGCTTTTGGATAATTAATAAAGAATCATTTCCATTTACAGATTACAGGAATTAATTAATACCTGTTTTTATTTTTACTTACGTTATTTCTTTTTTTAAACTATTTTTATATTTAAATCTTTTTTTATAAAAAAAAGTACATTCAAATACCTTTTTTTATTTATAAAAAAAAATATTTTTAAAGTTTAGTATCTGTGTGAATATATACGTTTAACGAACATTTTAATTTTAGCGTTTAGTTTTTTTTTTTTAATACATTTGTTTTTATTTGCGAACTTTAAGATTTCATTTTAAATTAATGTAATGGCATATTTATATATCGTTACAATATATATATATATATAATAAGAGATAACTGCATTGTGAGTTAATGTAATCAGTATAAAATATAAAATTTTTAATGCATGCTTAACAGTTAGTGGTAAGAAAAAGCAGCAACCTAGCACAGATATTGTGGTTTCATGCAACTCAATTGCATTGCAATCACTACATCTTCTTTACATTATTTTAAGCTTTTCTATAAACTTACTTTACCAGTGTGCAATTTTATTTTGCATATTTACAAATTTAAAATTAGTTGAAAAAACTCTGAAAATGTCAGCATTATATGGACTTTTGTGACAAAGATAATAGCCTAATTTGCATGACAATGCCACAAGGGAGGTGATCTTAGACAAAAATGTCTGATTGATAGAATATTCCTGAGGAAAAATAACTGAATAATTTACATTTCCAAAGAAAAATTGTAATTTTTAATAATTTGTTTACAAATTAAAGATTATTGTGCAACATTTTTCTAAAACACTTATTTAAAACAAAAACTTAATCACTAATAGATTTTCTTTGGAAACAGTTTATTTTTAAAAAGACAATTTTTAAAAATGTTTGTTGTGCTTTAGCGGAAACAGTTTTTAAATGGGTAAACTGAATTTACCTTTGTTAAAATGGTAAAGAAAATATTTTTTTAAATTTTGATAACATTAAATAATAAATTAACTTTCAAATTATTTTTTCTTTGATGATAACAAACCAATCTAATGTTAAATATATATGTTTTTTAATAACATAAAATTCAAATTTCTAATATTTAATTCTACTAACTTTTTAAATACATAAATTATGGCCAAGGGACACCAAGAGCCACTTTTACAGATAATAACTCCATTTAGAAATTTATTAATATCAAATATCAATATTTAGAACATCTATCACTTGAAAGCTTATATTTGTAATTAATAATGTTAAGATTATTAATATATGATATAGAAAAAGGTTTAATCTAAAAATAAAATGTTCAAATATGGAGTAAAAATTAACTAAAGACATATTAGGTCCCATTCAAAATAGAAAGGTGAAATTTTTGCTGAACAGATTAAGCTAGTATAAATATACAAGCCATAATCCAGATAAAAGGATCCAGATTTATTTCTCATGCATTTCAGGTCAAACAATTTTTATCAAGAGCTTTGAATACCTGATAAACATGGTAAAACTATTGGCTCAAATTTTATGTAAATATTTAAAAACTTGTTATTTAGCTATAATGTTCTTATAATAATAAACCTATAATTATAAATTTAGCTTTCAACATATATCTGTCTTCAGTAGTAAACATTTTGTTAAAGTTTGTGGTGGTCGTATTTTAGTAATATTAATATGTTGGACTATTCATAATCTAATATTAATTGTTAAATGTTTTCAGGACTTTAAAATTTTCAAATAATTCAACTATTAGCAACAACAGACAGGTTAGTATGTAACAATATTTTTTATGTTATTCTTCTTCCTTCTTCAAATTTATTTTCTAATTAGTCAAAATACTAGCATGAGAATTAAACCTAGACCTTAATCTATGAATATTGAATTTAATGTTTCTCTAATAATTAGAAATTTATTAAATGCACGTTGGTTATGTAAGTGATATTTACTGAGGCTGTAACCTCGAGCATATGCGTATAAAATGCGATAGTAGGGAGACCTGTCAGTATGAGTATAGGAATTGAACCTATGATCTTTAGATTCATAAATATTGTACTTAGAATGACATTCTTCAGCCTAGTCTGTCAAAAGACGTTGACAGAACTGCTTAGTTGGTTAGAGTGATACTTTAAATTTAATATTCATGGTTCCAAAGATTTTAGATTGGACTCCCATACTAATACCATTACCAATCAGGTTAGCAATACCTGAAGAAGAGAATAGATAATACTGCCTGAAATGTTGTGATATATATCTAATATTTGTGCTATTGTCACAACAGGTGAATGTATTTGAAAAAATAATAAAGTTTGAACATTTATAAATCTAATTAATAAAATAATGGCGATAGTCATATAAACAGAGAAAAATAGTGATAATATTAAATACAACCTTTAAATCATCTTTGATAAGGACTCTGCATTAAAAATGGTATTACTGCATGAAATGGTATTTACAATGTAATTAATTTATTACATTTGAGGTCCCTACCTTCGCATTTTCAACCGCACATGTTTTAGATTTATTGCCTTAGTGAATATTACTTACTTAATCAATGTGCGTTAAATAAATTTATAATTACATTTGTGTTTTTTATTTTATTGTTAATTTTTTTAATTATAATTGTTTTATTTATTTTGGACTAAGAAGAAAAAAAAAAGAAAAGGGAATAGTTTATTACAAAGGAGTATCAAAGCATACTCTTGAATGACAAAGTCGATTTGTGATCTATTAATATTTTTCTCTAAAGACTCCCATTATTTCTAAAAGCACTCATTCTAGAACATATATTAAAGCTAATATGGATTAATAAATAAAATGTAAACCATGAAATATTTTTTATTGTAAAGTCTTACAGCAGAAAGTAAAGAAAATAGCTTTGGTTTTACTTCCTTAATTCCATTTGATTTACAAGCGTCAAACTTTATGCACTCACAACTTTGATATTATCCCTATCAAATAAATAGATTAAGGACTGTTACTAATCACTTATTAGGCTAGATATTATGATATTATTCTTAGTCCTGATATAAGTTTCAAAATCAGTTAAAAATTAAGTATCTGTACTTTTGTTAAACATGATCACATGTAATAATTCAATTTCATTTTTTTTCTTTTCCATCTTATAATTCTTTTTGATAATAAACATTGCATATATTTGAATATCAGTTATTTTGCATCACATGTTAATCTCTATCTATTATATTTGTAATAAGGATTTTTAATAATGGAATGATAGCCATCTCCTTCCTTTTAGTAATTATAATTATAGAATCAATCATAAATAAAATAAATCAAACTTATATTTGATTCATAATAAACTCACTCTGACAATCTAAAGTTTACATTAGTTAGCTATCAAACTGAGAGAGTGCAAACCTCTCAAACGTTTAGCCAATCAGATCGCAAATACTGGGACAGAGAATTTGACAAGAAAAGAGTGGTTCCACTCTCTTCTTTACTTGTCTGTCTATATATTCAAGTCAGTCCAAAGTACTTAGATCTGCAAGCATGAATCTTAAATATCTTCACACTTAACTCACTGAGTTCTAATTATAAACATACAGCGTGAAATCTTTCGATTTACTACGCAGTAGTTTTTAGATGTTATAACTTGCAGCAATATATGTAAATAATATTTATTTCTACAAATGCAGACGGTATTGAAATCAAACTGAGAGAATGCAAACCTCTCAAGCGTTTAGCCAATCAGATCACAAATACTGAAACAGAGAATTTGACAAGAAAAGAGTGGTTCCACTCTCTTCTTTACTTATCTGTCTATATATCCAAGCCAGTCCAAAGTATTTAGATCTGCAAGCGTGAATCTTAAATATCTATAAATAGAACACATCAGGGTAAGCAAATTGTATATGACATGATCTGGATTAGGTAACTGGCAAATAAGGTTGATGTCTCAATTTCAGATCTTACCAACAAATGATTTTATGTTATATAGATCAATGATGATTAAACTTTATATTTTTGCAAGGTAGATAAAAGAAATATTTTTTGAAATAAAAGTAAAAGGACTTCAGGAACCATTTATTGACGACAAACATTTTAATAGGCTTTTTAACTAATAGGCGAAAAGAGATGGAACTTATTGTTAGGTATAGAATATTTTTCCATTCTTGTTTTAGATCCTTGTTATGAATAAAATAAATAGTATTTACTAATTAATGCTGACTGTATCAACAATATTTTTAAAGGCAATTTCTTTATTCTATGCTAAAGCCATTTAGAAAAGTGTGAAGAAACTAATATTGTATATTTAAGTGTTTCATGAATCAATGATAATATATCTGTCTGGCATCACAATGTGGATTTCAATCACTTGAAAATATTTTTATGCTCTAATCAGATTTATATTTTTTTCTCCACAGCTTTTCTCTAATCAGATTTATACCCCCCCCCCCCCCCCAACAGCTTTACCCATATAACCTAAACTAGCTATACATTGGTCAGTAAAAAGGGATTTTAGATATTTTTATCTAAAGGAAAAACAAAGCTTGCAAAAAATACTCATATCTTCATCAACCACTAATAGACATGTCTGATGTGTATAGTCTTTTCTTTTACTTTTTATGAGGCCACATGGTTAGCGATTTGTCAAATTGTGGGTAATTTAAAGAATAATTTATCTTTACCTTTTTTGGGTGGTTGGTGACTGTCTGAAAAAAATCATATGTCCAATTTAAACCTGAAATACATTAGGTTTTTAATCTCACCTAGTTCAAATCTGGGCCATTGACATGACTGATGGATATGCAACTTTTATACCATGAGACTTAAACCATTAAACATCACATGATCACAATTTCTTATGCTTGCTCAAGCTATTGAAACAGGCAAAATTCTCCATACAGTAGTCCCACTCAGTGCAGGCCAGAGTAATCAATGGATGCAAGCCACAAGCCAGAAACTAGTCTGGGGATATTGGAGGAGTAGGCACTAAATAGGGATTTTATGCACAAACCTTCTTGCATCCATTGATTTGCACTGAGTGGCACTACTGTATGGAAAGTTTTGCCTGTTTTTATCATGAGGTTTCATAGTATTATGAAATATATTCCACTAATTATTATGAAAACAGATGCTTAACTAAACTAAATATCATTATGAATTTGCACTTTGAATATAATTCTCTGTGCGTTTTAAAATACAATAAACAAATAAAAACCTGTCAAATATTTTTAATATAAACATTCGTATATAAAATTTTACAATCCGAGATCATTAAAGTTGTTCCTGCGGTTGCACCTGTCGATTGTTATTATAACTTCAATTTTTCAAAAATAAAAAAATCATGCGAATATTTTATTACAAAAAATATTTATAATATATATAAAAAATCGACCAGAGAAAAATCTAATAAAAAAGAGGTAAGAAGGGAAGGCTCTCTTACAAGAGTACGTTTTAAAAAGTAAATTTAGATGTGAGGCATATAAAAAATATATAAAATATTTTAATCAGCAATTATTTATTATCATTATTTTCAGCCATTGTTTATTCAATGTAAGATCCCTCAAATTAAAATTCAGTTTCTCCGACCTCAGCATATCGAAAATTTTTATTTCATCCACCTATCTCACATGTAGTCTTTTTCTGAGTCTTTTTACTATCACTTAGAATCAAATTTAAGACTTTACTTATTTATTATCATCATCTTTTAAAAAAATACATTTAACCCAGCTCCAGTTCAGTCTCTTAATTATTCCAATCTCTCATCCATGTATTTTATTTGTTATTCCTTCTTGTTATTTTTTACATGTGGTTGGGTGGTGTGAAGTCTCTGTATTGATCTGTTTTGAGGGTCCAAGATTCGATTTCTAAGTATGAATTGACAAAATACATCTATTAAGTCCCTTTTTTTTTCAAACACATAGGTATGTTTCTTTTTAATATTAAAGTATGTCTACATAAAGATCTCTATCCAAGTTTAACTCTATGACTAACGTCATACCCTATGTTTCCGTCTGTATTAATAATCTAAGATGTTTATAATTGTTAACTTCTCAATCATGAATTTAATCTTTTGAGATTCTTTCTTTCTTTCTTTCTTTTTTTCTTTCTTTCTAGTCTTCTTTGTGAGTAGCTATTTAAATATGTTTATTTATTTTAGCTTTAATAAATGATTTTTTGTTAATTGGAAAGAGGGTTAATTTCTGATTTATATTCTATTTTTGAACTGTCTTTGGTAATCTAAAGTAATTGATAGACTACAGATGGCAGCATCATACCTGTATTCCCAACATTACATCACATCCCATCACTAAAGATTACAGTTGTGGAAATGGGATGGAGAAGATTATGGGAAAATGTAGAGTGGGGAGTGGAAAAGGAAATTCAAGTGACTAATAGGTTTCTCTGGACATAGTTGCTGAGATATTCCTGACTCCATATAAGGAGAAGTCACAGTGCATTACATCACTTCTCTAATTTGACTAATAAGGTCTATGCATGTAAACTTTCAACTCCAATTAAGAAGAAACCATTTCATATTATATTGCAATCATCATCACAGCCAGGGATATTGGACTTCATCAGTGAGAAGTTTTAGTACAGTGTTCAAGTGATGAATTCTTGATCTCATGGCTCATGTGAATTGGACTTGCAATTCATCACTTTCAGTGTTTGAATGTCTTATGATCATCTGAAGAAAAAGAATTCAATTATTTACTTAATGAGGAGCATTCAATTTGTGTCTGTACATTTATAAGCAATTTTACTTTGTTTTATAGTATCCAAATTAATATTGTGAGATTCAAACATCTTTAAGTTTTGAACATGAGCTGATTTACTTGTGGCTATCAAAGGTATGAGAACATCCATTCTCCAATAAATTCAGTCATGTATCTCATGTCTTCATTTAAATGTTCATGGTTTATAGAGGCATTTTTGTTTTTTCTTTTTATTACAATATAATTCTTAGTAGAAATATCACACCCTTCATGATGTTTTTTTGCTTGTGTTTTAAAACTAATTCTCTTCTTATTGTTATTACAATTTTTCCCACTCATCATTACCAGCTAATCATATATATATAATATAATATAAATGATGAGTTTGTGGATCACACACATCCCATTATATAACAAGTTGTTTACTTGATATCATGTATGTTGTCCTTTGACTTTTACAACAATGAGTTATTAAGATAACTTTTATGACTTAAATGGGGAAGGGCTCTGATTATCCCATGCCTGCATAAGTTTATCCTAAAATACTTTTTAAGAATCTGATAGTAATACTAAGATGATAATGTATTATATCAATCTTTTCTTCTCCAAAGATTGGCTTTATGTATATTTCTTATAATATCATTTTTAGAACAATATGCATAATTCTACATATTCAATTTTTCTAATGTTGCTATTTTTGATGAGTTAATATATTCTGGCATATATTTCTTTGTCTTAATAAAAAAATTTGCAGGTGAATTTTAATTATTTGTTCCCACTAATTACACAGTTGTTTTAATAAATTAACGAATGAACCTGCGAAATATTTATAAGTAATCAAATTTTACAGAAATTCAGGACATTCTTTTCAGAGCTTATTGTCACATCATGGCATATCATCCAGGGTACAATCTCCCATCCCAAGTTCCTTCATTATACATGTATTTCACAGACCAAGCTGAATCGTCAATACTTAAAAATCTGAAATAGCCTTTGACCTTTTGTATTTACAGGTATTAAGTATAACCTGTTTGATGTTTCAATTTGAATGCTCTAATAGTCAATTTACATCATATATGAGATTTAATTCATCAGTGCATTAGAGTTCATTATAATTATAATGGTAATTATAAGTTGGACTTAGAAATATTAAAAATTTATTTAAACTTTCAAATACATTCAACTGTCGGTAAAAACCACTGATTAGTATGCAACATGTTTTGATTGATATTAGTGTCCTCTTTTCTTAAGGTAGGGACAGTACTAGCATCAGAATTGAACCTGGATCTTTAGATTCTGGAATATTGACTTTAAAATAACACTAACTAAATGATCTATTCTGATGACAACATCAGTTATTCTTATCAATGAAAGTCCTTCTGATTTTTTTCATGTTCTTAAGAGCAAAGTTGATAAGTGTTTCTCAAAGTTTAAAAATTATCACACTAGGTGGATTTATGGCACTTTTGCCATTATCATGTGAGAAGCTTCTTTAAATTGTCTTCCTTATGCTATTTTTTCTATACTTAATATTTTTGACTTCTACCAATCAGAGATATGTTCATTAGTATATATATAATCTTATGTTCATTAGTACACATATAATCTATGGCTTTGGTTATATCTGTCTTTTCATTTCTAATCATCAGTTTGCATTCCTTTAATTGCTTTTCAATAGGATGATTGATTTTACCAATGGACATCCTTCTGCATTCACATGGTATATCATAGTTGTAGTTTTTGTTTTTCAGCATATTCAATTATTTTAAATATTTGCAGACTTGATGATCATAGGATTCATCCATGAAATAGATATATAATGTTAGAGATTAGTCTGGAAAACTTTATATTAGATGATAACTCAAGATTTAATATTAAGCTTCAATGAAGATTATTGCAAATCTGAAAGATTTGATTAATTATAAATATTTCTTGACTATGTTAATCAATTTTATTACATAGATTCCAATAATGTAATACAGAGAGCGTATCAATAGCTCAAATAAGCTCTTAATTGATAAGTGTGGTATGAGAAAATATTTAAAATCTCTATCCAAAACCTTCCCATTTCCAGGCCAACTGGTTTTGAGCTTATGGCTCATACTGCACTTTATCAATTAAGAGCTTGTTTGAGCTATTGGTATGCTATCTGTGTTACATTTTTGTAAACACAAGCTTATAAAAGTAATGTCATGTTATATATGACTTGCTTTTTTGATTATTATAGATTACAATGTAGTGTTTTTGTTCTAATAAGTGTTGGTTATTGTCCTTTCCCTCCTTCCTTGTTTAAAGATCATATATAATTGACTTTTAAAACATTCAGACTCAAAATCAAATAGGTCATATTTGAGAAGAACAGACTGTCATGCTTCAAATATTAGCTTAATCTAACACCAGAGTTTGTTCCATAATATATAATAAGAGCTTTGTTCTGAAAATTTTGGAAAAATTTACACGCTATAACACCAATGTTACAGCGAGTATGCAGGATACTCTCAAACCTAAACGCAAGGCAGAAACTTTTAAAAGATAAAAATGGTATCTTATCTTGCGATTGGGTTTGAGAGTGCCCCGCATACTCTAACATCGGTGAGATTAGTAAACACTGCATGTCCAAGGCTGATTACCTTCTAGTTAGTAATTACTAATGAAAACTGCGCTTATAAAATTATGTTGTTATTAAAATGTTTTAAATATAAATTTATATATTAACATCTTTTAAACTTAATTTGTTTTTTAATGAAAAATTAAAAACGTAATTATATTTTTTATTATAAAAGACTCAAATCTTTTATTTTTTTAAAAAAGAAATATTTTCACACCTTTTTTATTTAACAAAATGAAGATTTTATAACCTGATGTTAAGAAGATTTAGAGAAAATATTTGTAATGATAAAATTTTCTATTTTAAGATTTTGAAGTTTTGTTTTTAAAATAACGCTTTTTATTTATTTCTGATGTTAAGATCTTTTAAAAAAAGAAATCATAATTGCGCAGGATTTTAAAAGTAAAACGCAATATTTATTATTGATTTTCTAATCCTATTTTATTTTTATCTTTATCATTACTGTTATTAAGAAATCAAAAATTATTGCTAAAATAAAATATTTTAGACCCACTCACTCACTCCCCCCAAAATTGATATACTTTTTTAAAAGCCATACAAAAGACATTGATCGTGTTATTTTTTATTTTTCCACTTTGTATTTACTATAAAAAAAAATTTGGTTCTAATAGTTTCTAAATAATCAACAATATAAAAATATTCTTTTATGTGAAATAACAATTTGAAATTCGTAGATTTTGTTGAAGAATCGATTTCAAAACTTCTATTTCATTATTAGGATTCAAAACTTTTTTACAGTTTGCTTTTGTGTATATACATATATAAAACTCAGAAACATTTGTCTATAATTTAGCTACTATTATTATATATTTATTCTTAAAACCCTAATCATTTTCATTTTTAATCCCATAAAAAATCCATTCAATGATTTTTCATTACTTTATTTCTAATTTCTTTGTTATTCATCTAATCTTAAAGAAAAGGTACTTAATATTATCCTATCAGTCAAGCTTGGCAGCCATGTTTTTTTTTAAATATACATTTTCAGGGCCATACAAGAATTTGTTTAGGTTTTTTTCTCAATTTTATTTTGCGGAAAATGTGTTAGTTGTTAATTTTAAAACATATTAATTAATAAATTTATTATAAGTTCCTGTTAACTTTAAAACATAGTAATAAATCTATTATAAATACTATTCACAACATTGAATTACCTTTTTTTATACAATATAGCATATAAATGCTCACACATTCCAAATATTGTTGTGATGATGTTTTTACCTTCGGCATGGAATTGTTCTCATATATTTATGCTCAGAATCTTTGCTCTTTTTAGAAACATTTTCACATAATGATTACAATTTAGGATCTTCCATTGATAGAAGATTATGCAGTGGAGTATTTTCAAAGATACAGAATCCTACTCTCCTAAAAAGTCTGTTTATGCACAAAAAAAACATGCATTTGAGGTGATTTTTCAGGTTGCTAGGGATTTTAGGCCATTGATATGAATAAACCATGTTTGTTATTTTGTCTACTGCAGTTTAAATTTTTAAATTTATTTTAATTACAATTGTCATACTTTTGTGTAATTTCTTTCACTTTTATAATAATAATAATAATAATAATAATAATAATAATAATAATAAAGATAAATATTAAACATAACAGTGGCTAATCAACCATTAAATCCTTGTAGGCCCCTGAAAATGTATATTTAAAAAAAACATGGCTGCCCAAGCTTGACTGGTGAGATAATATGTAAGTACCAAAAAATATCCAAGTTTTATTAGTTTTTGATTTTATTTTATGAATTGATCCCTTGTTTAAATATATATCTTTCTCCACATGCATTATTTGTCTTTTTGGTCAAAATCAGCAACTGTAGAAATACATATTAATTTTTAAGAAATCTATCATTTTTTAAACTTATTTTTTATATCTATCATTGATAATTTATAGTTTTACACAATACTTTCCACATATTTGTTTGTCTAATTTTTTGTTATTATTGAATTCTTATATATTAATTCAGATATAACAATTTCTTTGCTTTTAAAAAAAAATTAAAATTGATTAATGTCATTTCCAATCTTTTCTTCTTATACTAGTCATTCCTTAGCCCTTTTTTGTGTATAAGTGTTGAAGTTTTGAACTTTTAAAAATGTATTTTTTTCCTAATAGAACTAAAATGCTGTACACATGCAAACTAACATATATGAAGTAAAAAATATAAAGCTTTCAAAAGTGAAATGATAAAAAGTCAAATCAGATGTCACATGACTTAATTTAATAAAGCTTGTATTCACAAATATTCAGAGCTTGTTTTGTGAGCTCTATATAAAACTTTCAAAAGTCTAAATATAAAATGGAATCCTAAAATATTTATTAAAATAATATAGAAATTCATATAACAGTATAATACTAGTTAAAAAATAAAATTCTACTAAAATTATTCCACAACCATGGGTTAGTCTATTGACAAATAGACCTTTTCAAGTAAAATTCAACAATATATACAACATATATATACACACACACATAAAATGAAATATCCTTTCCATCATTCACTTCAATAATCAACTTCCTTTTTTCTTCTCATCATTCATTTCAACAATCAACTTCCTTTTTAAAGAAAGTTTGTTGTTGAAGTGAATGAAGGAAAGATATCTTGTTTTGTGTATATATTGTACGGTTTGTTTAATTTCACTAGAAAAGATCTATTTGTTAGTAGATAAATCCATGTTTGTGGAAGAATTTTAATAGAATTTTGTTTTTTGGCTAGTATTTTAATGTTATATGAATTTCTATTTTATTTATAATTATTAATATATTATTAGGCAGAATTTAATTTTTATTAAAATAGATATCTGTAAACACAGGGATTAGAAGTCAGGCTTTTTCAATCTATTCATCCTTCACTCCATCTCAAACAACTGACACATATGTCCACACACATGTGAACAAGATTCCTCTACTTACATATATAAAATTATTCAGTATAAACAAGTTACATACCACCTTAGAATTAAAATAAATAAAATTTATGTGAAATATATTTAATAAATTTGAAAGATTAATTTCTTGACATTTTTCTACACAACGTTTGTAAACTGTTCAATGTACATAATAGATTGTATGTATTTGAATGCAAATATTTCACCTAAAATGCAGCTCAAAAAACATTAATGAGTTGGATCAAGACAGATAAAGCTAATTTATCTAATATGAAAGACAGTATCAGAAAGGGATCATACCCAGAAATTAGACTGATGCTAATTCTAGATCATTTGATATGGCTTACTAGAGATGAGCTAGTGTTTAATCCTGATAAATTTGATCCTATTGCCTTCATGCAGAAAAAATAAAAACAGACAAAAACAAGAGATGAACTGATAACCCCTGAGATCATTTTCTCTATGACCTGGGACATGTTGAATTTAGACTCACCATGTCCCCAACCGATGGTAGGACATTCCTAAAATGGGAAAGAGAAAAATAAAAGGCTAAAGTCCAGAAATTCCAAATGAATGAAAATGAAACCATATCAAATAAAATATATCCCAAAGATCTAAACAGCATCTGTGCCAACAGCAGAGACTGATGATTAAAAGATAACATGATCAGCCTGGACAATTAAATTTAAAACTATATGCTAGAATATCATAAATGCTAATGTATTGACGTAATTATAATAAATTATTTGAAAAAAAAATCTAAAATATAATATTTTAGATATATATGTAATGGTACTTATCCAGCTAGCTAATACATAATATTCATAGGTACTAAAGTGTGATGCCAGCAAACTTTAGCTCACTTGAAGAATTACAACCTTCAAATTATAATGATTAAATAAATCAATATTTCATATTAATTTAGCATAAGATTGAATTGAAGAGAGAGTAAACTACTTCTTTAAATCATTGACCTATGATTTATCACTACAAAATGGATCCTTTGCTTACCTAAGAAATAAATAAAGAGCAGTCAGTTTTCCCACTTATGTATATCTGACTTTATTAACAATTAGTTTCGCAATGGGCTAGCTTTTGGATCATGTTTTACAATTATAAAAACTAAGCTCATAAGTAAAAGAACATATTTGATTCCATGACCTCTCTGACCTTAATTGATTTACTCTCATGGTTTAACCTGACTAGTGAGACTTAGTTACTTACCAAAATATAAATTGGAAGCAAAGGGAATTTCATTAAATCCAACTTATATTTGCGGATGAATGGTTATATACTATTCATGGGTATTTCAGAATTCTTCAAATTAAACAAAACAATGTAGCAATTAATAACTGAAACACAGGCTTATTATATACCTGTGTCTATATATGTAATATAGGGTGTATGAGCACAGACTTTCAGATGACACATCACTCTCCACTCTATCTAATAACACCGAAACACTCAAGCACATATATGCTGAAAAGATAAATAACCACCAATATACGTATTTCATGCTAAACCAGCAATCATCAGTTGGTCCAGATTATCATCTCCCACACATATATACTATAAGTGCTCAGATTTATATTAAGATAGACAATCTTCATACTTTAATGGACAGGCTCCAATCTACTACACACTCCAACTCTTCAACTGTCCATCCAATGTAGCAATTAGTTACAGCTTATGCAAATAATCATGAATTTGAATATTTATAAAACAAAAATATATATTGCACTGGATTGAAATCTGATTCAATGGTGTTATTACAAAAAGAAATTAAGTTTTTAATTTTCACTAAACGTTTAATGTTTAAATTTTTATTATTATTTAAAAAGAATACGTGTATCCAAAATACACATGCGTTTATATGTAAAACGGATCATTTCAATGTTTATCGATTTATTTTAAAATAGTTTTCTTATACCACTTGTTTTTACTTTAAATCATATAACAGGCAACCTAGCTAATTACATTCCTGTGGCTTTTATTTTAATTATTGTAAATTAATTCCAAAAGCGGAGATTTGATTTTTATGTAGTTGTTTTCGTTTCAATAATCCCTGGGTAGAATTCTTAGATTAGATTGAGTGGGAGATTAATATTTGCCCTGCCTTAGGCATAGAATTCAACAACAAGGAAAGTGTTTCGCAAGAAATGGAGCGAGGTATAAATAGCCCCAAAAATTTGGAGAGTTAGTTATTAATTATTCTTAACTAGACAAGCTGTTTCTCAGGTGAAAGTTTATATCAGTTTGGACATTTAAATTCTTCAAGGAAATTCGCTGTTGTTAAATCCTTTTGCTTGCAACAAGATGACAAAGACTGTATGTGTTATCACCTACAGAATAGCTTGCTAACTTAACAAAAGATGGATCCCTAACTTCCAAATTTGCTCCAGTAATGCCTTAAACATCTAGAAGAAGCCGGAACCTCTTTACCTCTATCTTGCTGCTGTCAAAGGACTCGAAAATGAACTAAAATAATAGTGTGCACTCTATGTGAACGTTGTTTTTACCGAAAGGTAATTATTTTTTTTATTCTTCCCAGAGCAAATTTTTTTTATTTAATCTCCGCTCAATCTAATTATAAATCTGAATTTCATAAGAAATATTTAGCTTCCTATATAATATTTGCTGTGTTTCCTTGTATTTTGTAGTGTGTCTTGGAATCTTAGTTTTAAGATTCCAAGTTTGCTTTCAAATTTTGTTTATTGGAGAGTGACGAGTGAGTTTTCTATTTTTATGCCTAACTTTTACTAAATGCTTTAGCAGTCGTGTATATTTTAAATGCTTACCTGTAATTATTTTATTATTCAATAATTAATTTTAAACACTGTGTTTGCACTTTTGCAAACCTCCAAAAATCTTTTGGCTGGCGACTTTATTGTCTAATTTTCCGCAGGTGGGGATTTCATTTCTTATATCTCTGAAAGCAGAAACTAGAATTGTTTTTCTTTGTAATTTTATAAGTCGTCAGCAGGAAGATAATATTTATCCCTTTTTAAATTACAGGTGAGAGAGAATTTCATTCTGCTAAAGTATTTAAAACTTTTAATATTTTCATACTCATGCGCACTCTCCAATAGATTTACTTTTGTATTTATTACGTATAGCTTAAAATTTATCAGAGCGTGTATTCAGAACTTGTTTCATAAATTTATTTCTTAATTACCATTATTTGTATTCATTTTCTTTAATTGCTGGGGCAAATGTAACTGTTTTTCTAATGATTTACTTGTCTCCAATTGAGACCTTTAATTATTATTAGTTTTCACCAATCGTTTGGTTGAGATTCGCCAGTTTCAATTGTTTTCCTTTCGTTTTCAATCATATTTTTTGGTTGTTCTTGGGGTAAATCAATCACCTTTATTTTAAATGTAATAATAGGTGCAGCTTCTACTGACATAATGACATTCGGGGTCTGACACATTTTCGGGTCTTGAAAAGCTCATTGGTGCTGGTTTCGTTGATTTGTTTCAAGAACGTATTGTTTAAATATCTGAAAGTGAAAACCAAGGTTTGGGTGAATCCTCTGCGAATGAAATTTGCTACTTCCCTTTATAATTTGTTTATTAGAAGATCAGTTGGGCTGCCAGAGTTGTGCATTTTGTCTTTCTGATACATGCCTGAGCTAACCCTATTTCTTGTGTCGTAAACTTATACTTTATTTATTTTCTCTTAAATAAAATTTTGTTAAATATGTTTAAACTTAATTTGGCTGACGTTTATCTTTGTGCTTTTGTCTCAATTGTCTAAACAATTTTAAGATCTCTTGTTTCTCCATGAGTCTAGTCAGCGCAAACCATCATCATCATCTATTCTGATCACAGTAAATAAATTTTCCAGACATGTAGTGGTCTGGTGGCGCCCTCTGTGCCAGAATAGATTGAGTGTCCAGTATATAGGATAATAATTTTTAGCGCAGCCAACATAGGGCTTCGAGTTTTTAAGTCCATGTGAGATTTTTGTTTAGACAATTGAGGAAGATTTCAGGTGTAAGAGGCAAGATCTAGTAGGTGGAGGTTCAGTTTTTGTTAATTATTGCATGTATTTTGGAGCAGTTTGGTAGAATGGGGTTCGTCTTCTTTTTAATGAAATAATTTAGAAACTTAAACAGCGTATTTTCAAAAGTCAGTCAGAGTTAATTTTTTTTGAAGAGTAAAATATAGTTTGTCTTTGTTATGAAATAATTTATAAAAAACAGTAAATAGCATTTTATTTGCTTTTAGATTTTTGGGTTTGTTTTTAAGAAGTTAGTATAAGCGAATTTAATCTTGTGTGAAAATGGGAATAGTTGAAAAAGAAGAGAGTGAGTCACTGATGATGATGAAGATGTTGATAAAGTTGGTGATAAAAATGAAGGAAGAAATTAGTGAAGTTAAGCAGGGCCAGCAGGCAATAAAGGAAGAAATGATTAGGTAAATGAAAGAAATGAGATGAGAAATGATGGGAGAAGTAGAAAAAACTCAGGAAATAGAAAAAGAAGTTGAGATGGAAAAGGAGCTGAAAAATGAGTGGAGTAAAGAGAGTCAGGAAGTAGAAAAAGCAGACGTCATAAAAGATATAGAAATTGAAGTAGCTTAGGATAGTGTTAAAATGGATAAGGTGGAAATAAAGTTAGAAACAAACAAAGATTGGGTACAGATGGAAAGTTTTTTTTTTTTTTTTTTTTTCCCCCTTTTCCCCCAAACCCCCTCCCCCCCCCCAAAAAAAAATTTTTTCTTCCCACATAAAATAAAAATCCAAAATTTTCTTTTTTAATTATTTATATTTGCTTTCAAATTTTGTTTATTGGAGAGTGACGAGTGAGTTTTCTATTTTTATGCCTAACTTTTACTAAATGCTTTAGCAGTCATGTATATTTTAAATGCTTACCTGTAATTATTTTATTATTCAATAATTAATTTTAAACACTGTGTTTGCGCTTTTGCAAACCTCCAAAAATCTTTTGGCTGGCGACTTTATTATCTAATTTTCCACAGGTGGGGATTTCATTTCTTATATCTCTGAAAGCGGAAACTAGAATTGTTTTTCTTTGTAATTTTATAAGTCACCAGCAGGAAGATAATATTTATCTCATTTTAAATTACAGGTGAGAGAGAATTTCATTCTGCTAAAGTATTTAAAACTTTTAATATTTTCGTACTCATGCGCACTCTCCGATAGATTTACTTTTGTATTTATTATGTATAGCTTAAAATTTATCAGAGTGTGTATTCAGAACTTGTTTCATAAATTTATTTCTTAGTTACCATTATTTGTAATTCATTTTCTTTAATAGCTGGGGCATACGTAATTGGTTTTCTAATGATTTACTTGTCTCCAATTGAGGCCTTTAATTATTATTAGTTTTTGCCAATCGTTTGGTTGAGATTCGCCAGTTTTAATTGTTTTTCTTTCATTTTCAATCATATTTTTCGATTGTTCTTGGGGTAAATCAATCGCCTTTATTTTAAACATAATAATAGGTGCAACTTCTACCGACATAATGACATTCAGGGTTCGACACATTTTCGGGTCTCGAAAAGCTCGTCAGCGCTGGTTTCATTGATTTGTTTCAAGAACGTATTGTTTAAATATCTGACAGTGAAAACCAAGGTTTGGGTGAATCCTCTGCTAAATGAAATTTGCTACTTCCCTTTATAATTTGTCTATTAGAAGATCAGTCAGGCTGCCAGAGTTGTGCGTTTTGTCTTTCTGATACATGTCTGAGCTAACCCTATTTTTTGTGTCGTAAACTTATACTTCATTTATTTTTTTTTAAATAAAATTTTGTTAAATATGTTTAAACTTAATTTGGCTGACGTTTGTCTTTGTGCTTTTGTCTCTATTGTCTAAACAATTTTAAGATCTCTTGATTCTCCTTGAGTCTAGTTAGCGCAAACCATCATCAGATATTCTGATCACAGTAAATAAATTTTTCAGACACGTAGTGGTCTGGTGGCACCCTTTGTGTCAGAATAGATTGAGTGTCCGGTATAATATATATAAGTAAATTCACAGACTCAAGCATTGCATAATGACCCTTGTACTTAAAAGAAAGAAAAAATCAAATAAATCATAGTCATTTTATATCGAATAAATGGTATATATTTTATTTTGATTAAGATTTAATTTTCTTTTCAGATGGCAATAATGACCATCAAACAACATACAATATCTGTTTCTTTTCTAAGTTTTAATTTTGCTTCAATATCATTCACATTTGTCAACAATATGCACGGATTGGGATTTGTATCTGAATGAGGACCATTTACTGTTTAACATAAAGAAAATACAATAATATAAAAATACTGATGATTAGTATGATTCAAAATCATAGATGCATTCTTGAAGTTAAGATCAGCTTAACTTTCACTCAAAATTATCAACCTTTTCTTCATACTGTGCTGAATATGTATATGCCCCATTTTCTTTTGTTAAAACTGCACTTTTAAAATGCGAATGCTAACTTCTTACATTAATCATTTACAACAACCCTTAATGTTCATTACAATTTATATCATTACAATTCAGTATTAATGAATGCATGGCCATAAAGGTGTAAATTAAAACATAACAAAGCTCTTTTGGTCTGCATAGCCACTAGATCCACTTTTGCACCTTCATTGGTAGAGTTCACTGAGTTTACTGCAGTCCTTATGCTCAGTCATATAATATCTTTGGGTAGACATGACCAACTCCAATGATGTAAGTGTATAAAATAGACCCTGATTCCTCTTATCTGTGAGTGTTTATATCTTTCTTGGTGGTGGTGTCATTTTCTAGAACATTAATTAACAAAGGCAAAACTCTCCATACAGTAGTGCCACCCTGTGCCAAACAGAGTAATCAATGAATGCCAAAAGGCTTGTGCATAAAATCCCTATCTAGTGCCTACTCATCCAATATCCCCAGACTAGTTTCTGGCTTGTGGCCATCATCAGTGAGGAGCCTTGGATCTGAGAGCACTGCACCTAGATCTTAGGATCTAATGCACAGGGTGGCACTACTGTATGGAGAGTTTTGCCTTTGTTTACAACAATTATGTGCTAATATAGAAATGGTGAGCATGTGATGTTTAGTGGTTTAACATTAATTATTATTATTCCTTATCTTTTTAATTAATCATTTACTAATCCAGAAAAGCTTATCAACATTTTGTCTTTAACATTCGTAACTTCATAATACATCATTTCTTTTAATTTTAGCACACATTTTATTTCTGATTACATTATCTCTTTACATTAAAAATATATACATAGCAATAAATATCTATATACAGCATGTCTTCCACTTTAGAAATTACAACTTCTGAAATCTCACATTGTCTTTCAGATAGCTTGATTCCTTCTTCATTTTTTTGGGATCTATGGGGGTTGTGTTTTCTTTTTGACAGTAAAGTCCTTGTCTACTTTGTGTCTTCATTTATTTTCAGCAAGTTCGATTCCTCTACATAATATGGAATGTCTGATACTATATTACTTCTGGTCTGGTTTACTCAATTACTTTTTGCTAGTGTCTGGCATAATTTACATGTAATTTCCCCTGTTTCTGTCTCAACAACTACTATTTGCTTTGACAAATGTTTTTTTAATTATATCTTTCATTTAATACTTTCTAAGAATATTTTTCAACAAAACTTTTTCTCTTTCTGCATACTGTAATTCTGTGTTATTGTTTTCATTACTCAAAAATTTTTTGATCTGGATAATTAAAACAGGCAAAGCTGTCCATATAGTGCCACTCAGTGCAACCAGAATAATCAATGAATGCCAGAAGGCTTGTGCATAAAATTAACAAAGATATATAGTAATAAAAAATAAGAAAACAAAGTATCAAACCACTAAACATCATGTGATCACCATTTCTTATGCTTGCTCATAACTGTTATTAAAAACAGACTTGTGCATAAAATCCCTATCTATTGCATTAGATAGGGATTTTATGCACAAGCCTTCTGGCATCCATTGTACTCTGGCTTGCACTGAGTGGCATTACTGTATGGAGAGTTTTGCCTGTTTTAATAAGTTATGAGCAAGCATAAGAAATGGTGATCAGGTGATGTTTAGTGGTTTAATATCAATCCTGCCGAATGATTATTAAAGAACCCAAAACACCAGTGTATGGGTACTGAACTGAGTTCAGTTCTATATGATTACATAAGCTAATGAGCTTAGATTGAAAATATTGTGCTTTCAATTTTATTCTCATAGTTTTGTACTTAAGTAGAGATTAAAGGTGGCTGCTGGAGGGTTGCAATAGATCCTAAGATTTAGGTGCAGTGCTCTCAGACCCAAGTCTCCTCAATGACAAAGAGTCACAAGCCAGAAACTAGTTTTGGGACATTGAATGAGTAGGCACTAGATAGGGATTTTATGCACAAGCCTTCTGGAATCCATCGATTACTCTGGCTTGCACTGAGTGGCAATACATGTAGAGAGATTTGCCTGTTTTAATAACAGTTATGAGCAAGCATAAGAAATGGTGATCATGTGATCTGAGTGATTAGAAATAGTTTTGTGTAGATTTTCTATCATCTCTGCTGGACATTTACCAATACTACTCATTGACGTACTGTGCTGATGCAGTAAAACAGAATACAATGTTTCTTGTATACTTGTAGAATGTTCCTTTCATATCATTTCCTTTAGCATTTATACTGTATTTTCTGCAATACTATTGGACTCAGGATAATATGTCTAATTCCCCATTTCTTAAGAAAATACTCAAATTTAGTGAATGTAAAATTGGTTCTATTGTTGGATACTACTCTTTTTGGGAAAACCATGAAATGCAAAAATTTTCTTAAAGTTTTCTGATTGTTTCTTTGGTGCTCATATTTTTTTACAATTCTATAGTCAGACCACTTTGAGTATGAGTCAATCATTATTAAAAAATTGTAGCCATGGAACAGTTCTGGCATGATCAATGTGAATATGTTTCTGAGTTTTATTGACTACCGGCTAGGTAATATAATTTTTGTTTGAACGTTTGCATTCACTTGATAATAATTCTCATAGGTTTTCAGAAATTGTTCTATCTCAGAGCTAATTCTGGGCCACCATACATAATCTTGAGCAAGTGCCTTAGTCCATATAATACCTGGATGACCTTGATGAATAAGCTGAAGAACCTGACAATATCCACTACTAGATATTGATACTCTATCATCCATTAACATGCACTCCTTATTTATAGATAGTTTTTCTTTTACATTCTATATAGCTTTATGAGCTATCCTGGGCTGACTTCTAGGCGAGTCTTTGCTGATCCACTTGATTAGCAGTTTGTAAACATGCTCAGATTTTTTCCAACACACTACCTTCTACTGCCTGTTACTATATTGTTCCAGTTGTTTATGTATTTAATGATTCGATCAAGTTCCTGTGGAACTGATTTTGTTTAATGACATTTCTTTTTTGAAAATGTAGCTCAAAATCATAAACTTCTAATAAATTTAACCAACACAACATTCTAGGACTCAAATGATCTAGTGCAGTTTTATTTCTAACCAATACCCCTAACAGTATCTTATGATCAGTAAAGATCTTGAATGGCCAACCATATAATTATTGGTGAAATTTATTCACTGCAAATATAACAGTCAATGCTTCTTTATCTAAGGGACCATTGCTTTGCTCTGCTTTGGTCAGTGTTCTAGAAGTGAAGTCTATAGGTCATTTACACTCAGCTACTGCATGGCATAAAATCTATCTGACAACAAAATCCGATGCATTAGTTGTTAGTATTGGTTTGAGGCTACTATTATAATGGGCTAATAAACTATCTGATGTTAGCAATTCCTCTGTAGCACAAAAAGATTTTTATTGGACTTGACCCAATGCCATTTTGGGCCTTTTCTTAACAAATTGTATGATGGTTGTGCTATATGTGCTTTTCCCTTTTAAAAAAAGTTTCAAAATAATTAAGGAGACCCAGGAAAGCCCATAGTTCTCAAACATTTCTGAACCTTGAGGCTTCTTTTATAGCTACGATCTTCTGAGTTTCATTTCTTGATATTATAGGTCCCCAAAACTTTATTTTGGTCATCATCCAGATACATTTTTCTAGTTTTATTCTAGCTCCAAAACTGGATAACATATCGCAAACTTATAAAAGTCATTCGTGTAATTTCTCTTCCGAATTAGCAACTATTAAAATATCATCAAAATAAGGTTTTATATCATCCATTTGTTGGAACAGCCTGTCTACCTTGGCTTGGAAGATAATTGGTGCAATGATAATTCCATAAGACTATTGTAGTTAAACAATTATTTGTGAGTAGTAATCGTTAATAGTTCTGAGGTTCATTTAAAATTTGAACCTTATAAAATGCAGCCTTCAAATCAATTTTAGTGAAATGACTTGCCCTTTACACATTAGCTAATATTTTACTGATATTAGGCACCAGAGACTGACTCTTTAGTAATGACAAATGTAAATGCAAATTTGTCAGTTTGACTTAAATATCACTACAATTGGTGTGGCTGATTTAAATATCACTACAATTGGTGTGGCTGATTTAGATATCGCTACAATCGGTGTGGCTGATTTAGATATCACTACAATTGGTGTGGCTGATTTAGATATGACTACAATTGATGTGGATGATTTAGATATCACTACAATCGGTGTGGCTGATTTAGATATCACTACAATTGGGTCACTACAATTGGAGTGGCCGATTCAGCCTTCTCAACTGGTGTCAACATTCCCCTACTAACTAAATCATTTAACTCTTATTTCACTGTAACTTGTAGTACAAAAGAAACTTTCCTAGGCCTGCAAATTATGGGGTTGTTCCATCTTGCAACACTATACTGTCATAGTAATGATTTGGCTCTCTGCATTTTTAAATAAACTTTGTATATTTATTTATTTATTCCTCAATAGCAATCTTGTTAACCATACATATTTCTCTTCCCAAAGCATTGAACCATTCCCTACCTATAATAGAGTTAATACTGTCTTGCACTATATACAATTGTAACCTATGAACCTTTTTATAAAATTTCTCCACTTACGTCTACTTTTCCTAATACTCACCTAATATTATCACTAACATTTTTCATTCTCAAATAACTTCTCATTAATCTAAGGGGATTCTTGCAATTTTTTGTTACTTTATTCCAGTCCTTGACTGCCATCATTGACCCATCTGATATTCTGTTAATTTCTAATTTCAATTTTGTTTTCAATAATTTCATTGAATTCATGAATCAATTGCAATGAGCAATATGGGTATTATAAATATCACATTTTTGCTTGTTTCCCTTTGAAACATTGGCAAGATGCTATGATATTTTCTTCATTAGTCTTACCTGTTTCTCTAAATGACTAATTTGCCATAGGCTATGGCCTTTTTTTGCAGAACAGCAGCAAATAATTTACTTCATCTTACTCTTAGCAGGCTGATATTTATTTTCAGTTTTTCATATAAATGCATTACCTTCTTTATTATTAGTAAAATTTCAAAAAAATTCCTTTGATTTGTCCAGCACTATCTCATGGGTGACTTCCAGTTTGATTGCTTCCTCATATGTCAAGTCACATGAGACCAGTAACAGCTGTGTCAGTCTATCCTTGGACATCTTCCAAAGTAATTGTTTAAGTAGAGTATTTTTAATGCAACACTACAATTACAATTTTTAGCAAGTTCCCTCAATATTTTATCTTAGTCACATATCATTCCTCTTTATTTTGCTGTCTATTCCTAAAATGTAGCCATGCTTAGAGGGCTTGGGGCTAAAATAATTATTTAAATCTTTCAAGTACTACTTTGTATGGCAACTTCTCTGGTTCTTCAGTTATTATCACTTGTTGGCTGGCCTAACATAACAATGTGGCAAATTTAATGGGGTCACTGATCGTCCCATTAAGCAAAAATATTTTATTGGACAATCAACAGGACTATTAACATTAATGGTCAATTGTGGACAACCATCTTCTTAACTCTTAATCCAAATTAAATAACTAATAATTAAAAATATATATATTTTCTTACAAGATTACTGACTTACTTTCCAATATTCCCTTACTACACCTACACAATTCTACTATAATTCAAAGTTACAAGTTGAATTCAATCCTGTCAATAACTGAACCAATTTTATGTTATGTACAGCTTCCATGAATGTTCCAGTCAGATAAGCAGAAACAAAATTATTTCAAAAACAGATTTTATAACTAAAATTTGTCTTTATTGCTACAAGTTAATAATAGTAAAATTAAACCAACAATGCTTAATATACATTATAATTTATATAATTACAGTTCAGTATTAAAATTACTGCTTATAAATGTACAGTCATTAAGACATAAATTAAAACATAATAAAGATGGTTTGGCCTATATAGTCTCTAGGTCCACTTTTGCACCTTCAGTGTGGAGTTCACTGGGTTTCCTGCAGTAATCATTACACTTGGTCATTTACTACATTTATGTAAATACTTTTTAAGCCAGGCTTTAACCTGTATCAAATGTGCATTGAAATTTTTTATAATAGTCAAGCTATATCTTCATTTTGCTGATAGAGGGCCCTCTCAAACCATGACACAAGATAGTGACTTTTATAAAGATTAGAGTGGTCATCTTATCTTTAACCTAAGTTTCCATTTATATAGGCCAATCTGAAGCATCTTGATTTGGGAGTGTGAAGTTGTTGTTCTCTCCACTGTTTAAGTCCACTATGTAAACACAACCAATCAAATGATGTGAGTGTATAAAATAGACCCCATTCCTCTTATCAGTGAGTTTTATATTTTCACAGGGATAGTAAAATGTTCTAGAATATAATTAATTATTATAGTTCCTTATCTTTTAACGAATCATTTTCTAATCCCGATACACTTATCAACATTTTATTTTAATACTCATAACTTCGTAAAATAGCACACATTTTATTTTTAAGTACATTATCAATTTACATTCTTAATATATATGTAGCAATAAATATCTATATATAGCACAAATGTAGACTTTTATGAAATCAAATCTGTTTTATCTATTTCTAATGTAGAATTATGTTTTAATACTAAAATCAAAAGTTGAAAAATTATAAAATGTGTTACCAGGGAAAACAATGGATCTCTCCTAGTGCAGAAGAATTAAAAATATGTGAACTAGAATTAAAATTAACAATTAAATTTAAAAAAAAACTAGTACATAACATATTATCAAAACATTTTTTTTATTTTAATACCCAGAATCCAACAAATGGGCTGGAAGTGACTAGTATAGTAAAAAAGTAAAACTATACATAAAAACAATTAAACATTAAAAGCCTAAAACTAAACTAGTCAATAAAACAATCATAATTAACCAAAAACAATCCTAATTATTAAAAAAAAAACAATCGTAATTACTTCAAATTCGCAACTCAATCAGACTAGCCAAAGAAAATAAACTTTAAAGCACAACCAATGATTTCACTGCTACAAGAAGACTTCTCAAATGTAAAGGACTACACGATAACAATATTTATACTAAACATTACCCACAATTCCTCTTACCTCAATACACTCTTAATATAAAAAGAATTTTTAAATGAGTTGATTGCTTCAAAATCATACATTTTTAATAACAAAGATTTTTTAATTTTTTTTATTTCATTTCTGTCAAAGACAACCTCAGCCTTATCAAAATCAATAATGTGGTCTGTATCTTTTTCATGGTTATATAAAGCAAGAACTAAGATATTTATTTCTGACCCTACTCTTACACACCTTTATTCTTTCTTTTAAGCTCAGACTATTCTGACCTATATATATATATATCTTCTTACAAAAACAAGGGATAATTCAACTCCAGGAAGTCTTTCTATCAAAAATTTTCTTGTATTATTTAATAAATTAGTCAAAGTAATACCACTTTTCCAAGAAATTTTCTTATTTCCTAACAAATTACTATATTTACATACAATTTTATAAGAAGACAATTTAAATATCAAAGAAATGAGATCATATTTTTCTTTATCTTTCACACAATTACAAATATTACTATTAAATAAAATACTTTTAATAAATTTATCAGAGTAGCCATCTTTCAAATAATCTTTATATAAACTGACTTTTTTGAAAAAAAAAGCTTCTTCATTAGAATTTTTTAATCTTTTATTTCTATAACAATAATTTCTTAAAGTAGCTACTTTATAAGATACAGATTGATAGCCATTAGATTTAATTATAGACTTTAAATCTTAACAGCATGGCTATACATTTAACAATTATTCTTTACATTTTTAATATCAACAAATGTAAAAATTTTAATTTAACAAAATCTAACGTCCCTCCTTCTAACAACATATTTTATAGAAGGATCAAAACAATTAAACTCATTTACCATCTCTTTCATTTCATCCTTCTCAACTATAAATAAACAGTCATCAACATATCCAACAAATAACATTAAATATAAACAATTCATTTATAAAAAAATACTATTATAAGTAAAAGTAAATTTTCAAATAGAAGTATAATTCATATTCTTGGAGTTCGAATGTATTATAGGGGATTTGAAAACAGACATTCAAGCTCCCTTCAGCTATCCATACTATCTCATATAACCAATATACATGACTACCCACATATGAAAAAGGTAAATGATCTCCAATATACCTCTTTTATTTTGAACCAGTACTCATCAGTTGACCCAGACCATCATCTCCCAGCCATAATCAATGCTCAGTTTATATTAAGATAGCAAATCTTCAAACTTTAATGATGATGGAATGCCAAAATCCCTTATTGATGCTGACATTATATAATGCGCATGTTGACGTTAAGTCCCTCTGACACTTCTTATAGGACCTTGTCAATTCAAATACATAAAAGAGGAGATGGGCAGGATATAGTCTAAATCTAATAATTTTCAAATACAAACATTATTCATATTATTGGAGTTTAAATTAATATAGGGTGAACACAAATTTTCAAGCTTTTTTAGCTATTCATTCTCATAAAATCAATATACATGACTATACACATGTGAAAAAGGTTTCCTATCAACATATTTTATGCTGAACTAGCACTCATCAGTTGGTCCAGATCATCATTCCCCATATATATATATATTATAACAATCAGGGAGAAGGGAGTCTTAACATATCTGCACTACAGGGGGCCATTAGGCATTTGAACCTAGAAAATTTATATAGTAGGCAGATACGTAAGTTTAAAAAATTTTTTTTTTTAATTTTAATTTATATATTTGGATCCTGACCATTAGTCCATTGTCACTAGCTCAGTGGAACAGCAGAGATTTATATTTTATAATAAATTCTTATCTAAGAATATCTTTAAAAAAAGAATAAAATAAGCCACTGCCAGTAATTAACACACAAACAATATTTATTTACGCACATGTAATCATTTTAAATTTGAGGAATAACATTTATTATTTTAGATTTTAATATTAACATTTAATTTAAATTATTATTTTAAAATTTTAAATCATCCACACAGATGAATTTTATATTTACTTTAAGATTGTCGAGTATGAATAAACTCCATAGATTGTATTTGAAAAGAAAATATTCTATCCCTTATTTAACCTTAGGCCAAAAGTTCACAGTCAAACCGGTGTCAATCCATCTGATACATTGATGTATTCAATGTAGCATGAAAATATGACAGCACTAAATACTATACTGTCAGGAATGTACATCTAAATAGTATAGTTAGAGAAGACATTGACTCTTGTCCAATACAGGAATGTTACATCTGTATGGCAAGAAGAACAATAAAAATAAAAACTCCATAGGAAGGGACTGCGGTCCTTTTGCCGACTTACGATCCCATTTCAATAGGCAAAAAGGGGGTGTGCCGTGTATAAATCGATCCTGCCCATAGCGAACCTCATACTACATCTACTAATTACACCAATATATCCAATCCATTGACCTAATTTAACTACAAAACAAATAACCTAAGATTTCCCTCACCTAATTAATTAATATAACTTTACAAATCTATATAGCTATTCACGCCCGACTTAAATTTAACATTTATATAAATTCGCACAGATGGATTTATAAAAGTCTGTTGTTTAATGTTGAGCATAGATTGACTACATAAATTACATGCTCAAAAACATTTCAACATAAGCATAAATGATCAAAATATGAAGTCATTGATGTAATTGCAGAGGGAATTCACTAGAAACCCAATGGCATTCATCATAAGATGCCGCATTGACACCAATAACTAAAAAGATATTTGAATAAATACATTTTAGATATTCAACGTGAGATATCCTTATATACCGAATGTCTATATATTTTAATCATATATGAAAACAAAAACATAATTAAACGTGAATGAATCCATGCAAGCGAATATGCCCAACTTAAATTTAATGCATTTAATAATTTTTACAATAAATATTAATAAAAAAAAATGGAAATGATTTTTTTTAGCAAAGTTAAATAAAAAAAAAAATTAAACAATAATTGATTTGGGAAAAGTCAGATTATAGTTCATTTTACAAAAATTAAATTTAGCTTGTTTATTAAACTTGTCAAATCATGACAAAAGTTGTTAATTACTTTTAAATTTTAAAATTGTTCAGTTCAATAGCTTACAGTAGAAGAGTCATGGATCTTGGTGCCAATTCCCGCGATGTCCCCATTGGAAGACCGGTCTGATGTTCTCCCGTAGTTCTCAATATGGAGGCTGCCTTAGCTGGTTCAATCCTGTTTTTTAGTCATTTTATTGGAAATAAGAGAGAGAGAGCAATAAGTGTGTCTTATCACTCTTCTCACAAAATCCAGCTGGAACTATCAGGAACTGTCCTTAATTTCAATATTTTTCCTTTTATAATCATTCTATGGATTCAACGAACAAAATGTCACTAATCCATCATTTTCATTAGGGTCCGAGCTGAGGCTTGGTGCTTCCATAGGTCAAGCTAATTCTTTTTATTCTCTTATCGATATCTTTCCTCTGACTTTTTAATTATATAAGAGCCCCAAGGGCTAGTTTGCTTTTCAATTAATTTATAACACAATCATTTCCATTTACAAAAATATTTTATCTTTAGATCTTGTACTTTTTTCTAAAAAAGTACGTTCAAATATATATTTTTTAAAAAAGAAAATAATTTTATTTAAAAAAGAAATAATTTTTAAAGTTTTGCATCTGTGCGAATATATACATTTAACAACTCTTTAGTTTTAGATTTTAATAAATTTATTTTTATTTGCAAACTTAAAAGTTTTTAATTTAAATTAATGTAACGGCATATTTATATATCATTACAGTATATATATATATAATCAATGCTCAATTTATATTAAAATAGCAAACATTCAAACTTTAATTGACAAGCTTCAATCTACTCCACTCTCCAACTCTTTCCTCATCTACACCATTGATTCTAATATTATTGTTATATCCATGTTCACCTTGAATTATTCTGACCCTTTATGTATATAATCTCATCAGATTTTCAATAGTATGGATGGCTGAAGAGTTGGAAAAGTGAGTAGATTGAAGGCTGTCAATTAAAGTTTGAAGATGTCTTATAATATAAAGTGAGCACTGATTATATATGTGTGTGAAAGCTGATGATGTGGTCAACTGATGAGTGCTGGTTCAACATGAAATATGTATATTGTAAATCATTTATCTTTTCTAGATGGGTGTAGACATGTGTATTGGTTATATGAGATAGAGTGGATAGTTGAAGGGAGCTTGAAAGTCTGTGTTCAAATCCCCTAAATTACCTTATAAATAAAGTACATAGATCCTCCAATAACAAAAGCAAATCTTTAATAACTTTAATCTTATTCTTTGAAAAAAATCCATGTTTTGTCACCATAGACATAACCAATAGTACTTAATCTATTTTCAGATTGATACTTATTCTCAATATCCAAACTACCAAATACTCAATTACTTTTCATTTTAAAATTATTAATCTTATCAAAAGCTTAAAATAAAATGAAACTGTGTATTGACCAAAATTAAGAAATTGTTTTAAAAAATATTCAAGAACCTAGAAATACTCTCTACAACACTACCTGTAAAGTCAAAAATAAATCTTAATGGAAAACCATCTTTGTGAGTCTTAATATTCATAAATATTTTAGCCGATATGAAGTCATTAGGATAACATTTTAAGTAATCTACTCTATTAAAATTTTTTAAATTTACCGCTTTTTTGTAATATTTATTAACATTCTTTTAATCACATTACAACGATATTTTTCTAAAAACATATTCACCACTATTTAATTCTTTCTCTATTTTCTCCCAAACTCATTTCCTTTCATAATGACAAACAAACCAGCTTTGTGTTCATCAGAAATGGTCACATCATTAGCAATTAACATATCTTTAAGATGTCTAACCTCAGCAGGATTAATAATAAATTTTTCTTTCTTTTTAAATTTTTATTTAAAACCAATTAAATGCCAACTTTCTGTTCATCACTCGAATTATTAGATTCAATAGATGAAATTATGTCAAAAACTACATTTTTTAAATGAAAAGAACAGCCGAGAGGTCATCGCATCCACCTTGCCAAGTAGTTGGTTGTGGGTTCGCGTCCCGGCCGATGCTATGACATATGAGAAGGAAAAAAAAAGAACAAAACTAGACTCTTTACCAAGAATCTCCAATTCTCTATTATTTAACGTAATTTAAGAAAGATTAACAACTTTATTAATAGAAACATTACCCTCATACCCCTATCACTACAATAAACTTTATTCATTTTTCCAAACAACCATTTAAATTTTCTTTTATACTTCCTACAATAGAAATTTGACCTATTTATTATAAACTGCCTTATGAAAAAATTTAAAATAGAATAATCAAAATCTTGCCTTTTATCTAAATAATATTTATTTCTTTTATATTCATAAATAAATTTGTAAAACTAAAAAAAATTTTTTTACAAAAAACTATTCAAATTATACATTTGTAAATTCAAAACTAAATTCCGATTCTTAAACAATTTTCTAATCTTCTTAAAATTAATAATACAACTCTAAGAAAAAACATTAAATTCCCTACATTTCTTAAGAAAATAAATCTGCCATCTTAAAGATTCTATCCTATCACTTAGTCTACATAACTTTTAAATCATGTAATATTATTCAATGAAAAATTATTAAAAACTAAACGCCACAAACCCATAATAAAGAAAAACTACAAATAACAAATACGCATCTAAATTTACAAAGAAAAAAAATCTATATCAAAACATACATAGTTTTTGTTTATGTTTAAATTTTTTTTTTCTATATGTCATAGCATTGGCCAGTAGGCGAACCCACCAATCGTCTGCAAGCAACTGCTTGCTTGCAAGGCAGCTGCGCTAACCTCTCGGCTAACAACGCTTGACACATTTTTTTTAATATTATAATTTTATTGTAGAACCCAACTTTATAATAAACAAATATTACAAAGCAAAAACCCTATACAAACACCAATCAAAATAAAACAAACATATATGTAAATAAATGACACAAACATATACGAACAAAACCAACATATATAAATAATTACATATATAAAAACCTTTATATCAGCAATTTTCCCTTAAATGCAAAGAATCTCATCAAATATAAACATTACAGGTCTAAAGGTAAACTAATCAATAAAATAATCAAAATTGTCCTAAATTCACAACTCAACAGACTAGTCAAAGAAAACAAACTCTAAAACGTAATAAATGGATTCACTGCTACAAGGAGACTTCTCAAGTGTAAAACTACAAGATAACATATTTGTATTAAACCCAATTCCACTTATATCCCATATACTCTTAATATTAAAAGAACTTCTAAATAAGCCAATAAACATTACTTGATCACCAATTTAAGACTCATAGTTCTATAGTTAAGTAGAAATAAAAGGTGGCTTCTGGAGGGTTGCATTAGGTCCTAAGATCTAGGTGCAGTGCTCTTAGACCCAAGGCTCATGACTGATGAAAGCCATGATCCAGAAACTAGTCTGGGAATATTGGATGAGTAAACACTAGATAGGGATTTTATGCACAAGCCTTCTGGCATCCATTGATTACTCTGGCTTGCACTGAGTGACAGTAATGTATGGAGAGTTTTGTCTGTTGTAACTTCTAAATAAGTTAATTGCTTCAGAATTATAAATTTTTAATAATAAAGATTTTTTAATTATTTTTTAAATTTCATTTCTCTCAAAGAAGATAACCATAGACTCATCAAAATTAATAGTGTGGCCTGTAACTTTTATATGGATATATAAGGCACAACTAAGATATTTATTTCTAATCTTATTTTATGTACTTTTATTCTTTCATTTAAGCTAAAACTACTCTGACCTATATGTACCTACTTACAAAAACAAGGGATAATAAGCTACTCCAGGAATAGTCCTTCTATAAAAAAAAATTCTTTGTATTATTTAATAAATTATTTAAAGTAATACCCCTTATCCAAGCAATTTACTTATTTTCAAACAAATTACCATTTTTACATATAATTTTATAAGAAGACAATTTAAATGGCAAATAAATAAAATCATATTTTTATTTATCCTTTTTACATCATTACAAATATTACTATTAAATAAAATACTTTTAATAAATTTATCGGAGTAGCAGAACAATCAAATAATCATTATAAATTGACCTTTTTTAAACAAAGCTACCCCTCTGGAATTATTTAATCTCTTATTTCTATAACAATAATTTCTTAAAGCAGTTACTTTATGAGGTACAAATTGATAGCTATCTGGTTTAATTATAGACTTTAACTCTTTACTCTTAACATTATGACTACATACCAAACAATTAATCTTTGCATTTCTAATCACCAATAGATCTAAAAAATTAAATTTAACAAAATCTAATACCCCTTCTACCACATATTTTATAGAAGGCTAAAAACAATTAAACTCTTTTACCAATTTTTCCAATTTATTATTCTCAACTACAAACAAACAATCATCAATATATCCAACAAATAACTTTAAATATAAACAATCCTTCTTAATAATAATTTTCTCTTCCAAATAAAAAAATACGAAAGTGTTTTTTAATAATTATATAAATATATATATTTCCAAAATGTGTTTACAATTGTTTTTTTCAAACATGTATATATGTTATATATAGTGAGTGTGCCAATAGGTTTTAACAAGCTTTTTAGAATATCCCTATCCTCAGACCAGTTTCTACCTCTCACTTTCATCAGTGAGGTACTAGGATATTCAAGCATTAGATTTAAAATATCAAATTTAAAATATCTAATGCTTGAATATACTAGCATCTCACTGATGAAAGCCAGAGCTAGAAACTGGTCTGAGGATAGGGATATTCTGAAAAACTTGTTATATTGCCATGCTCATTATATAATATTTGTAATATAAGCTTATTAAATTAAGTCACGTGATATACGACTTGATTCCCTTGTGATTTAGTTGAGGCCCATATAGTTATTTCAGTTGGAGAGCTGACTTTGAAGACATTAGTTATCTGAAAGTTTCAGATCTTCTTTTTGATAGTTAAGTATCAGATAAATGCTTAGTTATAGTTGTAATTTGTGTATCTGATGTCCTAGCTCCTCACTGAAGAGATCCATAGCTTGAAACTAGTCTGGGGATGGAGACAATCACAGATAAAGTAAAAATAAATAAAAATAAGCTTGTTTAGAAATACTTGCTCTTCATTATATATATTATAACCTTGCATTTAACTCCTAAGAGTTCAATATAATTTGTAATATTTAAAAAAAAAATTTTTTAACATAAATAAATATAACTTTGTAATAAATTCATTTTGTTATTGTTAAGATATATAAAGTCCTAACTAGTTATTCTAATTTATTGGTAACCATGTTTGAATATTAACTGCTCAAGTAATATCAATTAACTTATTTAACACTTGCTTAAAAATCCAAATTTGATAGTTTTTGTTGCTGTTTATAAAGTATGATTTATGTATGTTAAAGTTTCTATTTTGCTAGTTTTCAAAATAAGATACATTTAAAATAGTATTTCATAAAGTATTAGTTAATGTAATATTTGTTTAAAGTTAGAATTTAAGACATTAAACTTAAAGAGAGCTAATTTGAAAAATGTTTTTACTTAAATAAGTTTTAGTAGGTAAAAGTTGAGGTTTACTTCTTTTAATATATTGATTATTTCCTGATATACATGTGTGTGTAGATGTTTGTGCATGTATGTTGAAAGATTGGGAAGTTTAAAAGGAATTATTAAAATTATATTTAAAAAAGGGTACTTTAAATAATGATAATATTGAAAAGCCCTTAAATAGAGTCAAAAGGTGTTTATTCTGAAATGAAGATATTGTTTTAATTAAGAAGACAATTTTTATTGAAATTAAATAAATAGTTTTTATTAAATAATTAAGATAGAGTTAATAACAGTTAAATATTTTATTTTTTAGACATCATGTGTTTAACATCTTACTTAGTAAAGATTTCAAGGTCAAGTCTATAAACATTAAAGTTTGCAATTAAAAGAGGTTAATATTATGCTAATGTTAAACATCTTGCTCTAATACTTTGATTTGATTGATTGAGTTATACCATGGGATAAACTCTTCAATAAAAAATAGCACACACACACACAATTTAAAAAAAGGGAAAACTGAATAATAAAAGACATTATCTCAAAATTAACACATTATCTTTATTTTTACTTAGCCAGTTTAAAAGTTTTCAGTTTATCTCATTTATAATTGCTTATTATTTTTATCAGTTTAAATATTGGAGTAAGAAATTAAGATCATTTTTGTAAAGCTGCTTTATTGTATGTGTTCATCTGTTTATAAATTAATAAATCATTGGAAAATACAAAAAAGTATATTATTTTTTAAAGACAATTATAAAGTGTCTTGAATAGAAAAGTTATTGGAAACTGATAAGATGTCAAGATATGCATGTGTTTATTTTTGTCTATTTATAGACTTTTAGTTAATTCCAACATTTTGGTTATTAAACTATTCTGTTAACACTTTATTATAAAACTTTGAAGTTTGTTACTTTCACTAATTCCAATTGCTAAACATTTTTACCTGTTATATGTTAATAAAGCTCTGACCTTAGAATAAAAATTCATGTGGGCAATTTAATTAACGAAATACAATCACTCTTAACTAATTAAAAATAAATTTGAAAACAATTATATCGTTATTAACCAAAAAATATTGTAATGATGAGTTGGTTTAAAATTATTGCCAGTTTTAAAAACAAGATAAAATATGATAATTTTAAATTGCTTTATATAATTCTAGTGAAGGAAAATGGCATCTGGATTAACTTTCTCAATATTTTAGAAAAGACATTGGTCATCTGTTTTTCTGCTAATACAAGTAAAATAATACTTTATTGTTATTATAATTTATTCACCTAGAATTCATCTATCTATTGATTTAAATAATATTTACTAAATAAACCTAACATTTAAAATAAGTGGACCCTACTCTTAACCACAACTATCATAAAAACAAAGAGCTTTGGTTAAGACCTGTAGGGTCCTACCTCCATTTTCAACCCAATCTTTAGGTTTATTGCTTAGTAAATATTACTTATAATCAATTTGTTAAATAAATTTATAATTACAACTTTACTATTATTTAAAGTATATTTTATTACTTTCTAAAGAAGAAATAGTTCAAATTTATTTCAAGCTATAATATTAACGAAATAAAGTTTCAAATTTATAATGGAACTTTTATTATTTATTTATTAATAACCTTGCTATACCTGTTCTCAGCTCATTTCTCTAGATTTACATTTCAATTACAAACAATGATGTCAAGGAATTCTTGCTCTGAACTGTTTAAGTGCACATTTATTTTATGTACATTAATGAAAGTCTATATTTTGGTATATTTCAGCAAAGAAAACAACAAAAGATGTTCTCAATTAAAAGGGTTAAATTTCATTTTAGAAATCAAAGAACTTTTAATCCTTAATGTAAAATGGGTAAACCAATGTAGTGCATATTTGTTTGTTTTACAAATTTGCTATATAATTCTTATTTATAATTTTATAACTTATGCATATTTTATTATTATTTTATTTATGATATTATAAGGTATATTTATAATGGTATATGTGTTGACAGATTTAGTAAGAAAATATCTAAGTAAAAGGTTTTATTTTAAGAGATCTCTTTAGTATTATATACAAAGAATAAAATAATACATGTATATGCCTATACACAGGCCACTAGTATGATATTAAATACCTCACAGCACCAATCATGTCTAAAAATAAGTGTGGAAGTATACTTCTTATTGAATTGTAAAGATAGCTAAATATTATGCAAGCATAATTAAAATATTATAAATTTATTAATACCTATGAGGTATGAGGAAATAGATAAGTTCAATACCTATACTAATATACCTAAAATTAAACAGTAGTAGAGCTAATAAAATGATTGCAAAGATGGACATGCTTTAAAATATTCTCTCATATTA
The DNA here is from genome assembly GCA_028023455.1 of Epiperipatus broadwayi. Taxonomy (NCBI): domain Eukaryota; kingdom Metazoa; phylum Onychophora; class Udeonychophora; order Euonychophora; family Peripatidae; genus Epiperipatus; species Epiperipatus broadwayi. The sequence goes on from JAQFVV010000006.1 coordinate 2,660,887, forward strand.
ATAATACCCACTAATATTAAGTGATAGGCAAAGTGGATAGTGGAAAATATATGAGTGGACACCCAATAACTTGATCTGGAGTGCTGAAGAAAGTAAATTACACACACACACACTGTCCTAAAGAGGCTTAACACATTTAAAAGCAATAAAATATACACATAAAAGTACCTAATTTGATGCCTGTCTCCAAGCAGTGTAGCAATTAAAAACTACACAAGGCATAAATTTGATGCTAATAACAATTAGGCACATTCATAAGCATAATAGTGAATGTATTTGGTCTATTGCTATATGTAAACTGATACATCGTGATTGCATAACAACATTAAATAAACGTATATACCAACTCTCATATATTCCATTCATAATCATATGTCAAAATTAAAAGCTGTTTTTACCTAATTATGATAATACATTCTATTATACAAGAATAATAATTGAGAGAATTCTTAACCATTTTGATGTGATGTGACGTATTATGGCTTCTCCTTAAACAAAGTCAAGAATATCTCAGCAATTATGCCCAGATAAACCTGTTAGCCACTTTATTTTACATTCCCCACTCTAAATTTACCCATAATCTGCTCTATTCCATTTCCCCAACATAATCTTTGTCAACTCTATAACCTTTATATCTAAATCCTCCTTATCTTTTCCCAAACCCAGCATAAAAACCAATAATTCACTTTCTGTATAATCACTCTTTTCATATTTATTTTTCCACAACTTCATTATATGTACCCTTTCTGTTTTCAAACATTTACATTCAATTAACAAATGCCTAATATTTTCTATTCCTTCCTTACATAATTTTGAATTCTGATATTTTCTATTACTCCACCTGGTGGAAGCTTTTGAAAATTCTTAACCTTTAATTTCTCAATAAACTTTATTTTATTTTCAAACTCAATAAATTGGACTCGATTTTTTTTAAATTTAATTTTATAACCAAATAGTATTCTAAAATATAGTTAAAGTTTTTACAAATATTTAAAAACTAACTTGTAAATTAGAATAAAGTGTGTAAATTTCACGAACAATTTTAGTGTTTCAGACTACAATTTTTTTATTAAAAAATGTGAGTATTAAATGTAAATTTGTAATAAATCTATCAAATTCAGATTTATCATATTCTGTGTTAAAATCTGATATTTGCTTTATCATTATTAAAATATTTGAAAAAATATCACATTGCCAATTTTGACAGATGATGATGATATGCAATGGGTTTCACATAAATCATGGTCAAAGGAGAAGAAACACCCCTAAAAAATCTTTCCTTTAAGAACAATAGGGTTACAACTATTGATATTTGCCAATTGCTTGTAAGATATTGACCTCTTCAAATTTTTTTCCAATTAAAAAAAATCAATAAAGGCTGTATGGCAGATTTTACGATATTAACAAAATATTACACTAATACAAGTCATGCTTTATCTGAGGGCCACACCCAATGATACTTAAGAAATATGAAAGATATCAAATTGATTTAAGGAACTATAAAAATCATCAATGAAATGTAATAATGTATATTAATTAAACTACTGCTTCTTTTATAGAGCCCAAACTCTCCATACAGTAGGACCACTCAGGGCAAGTCAGACTAATCAATAGATGCAGGGAGTTTTGTGCTTAAAATCCCTATCTAGTACCTTTCATCCAATATCCCAAGTCTAGTTTCTAGCTTGTGGTTTGGATTTTATGCACAAGCCTTCCTGTATTCATTGATTACTCTGGCTTGCACTGAGTGGCACTACTATATGGAGAGTTTGCCTCTGTGAAAACAGCTTGTGTAAGCATAAAGAATGGTGATCATGTGATGTTTTATGGTTCAACACTGCTTCTTTCATGGATAAAATATGAAGAACATTTAATATAACCTTAATATATGTTCCATACAGAACACTTACTACTAAGGCAATTGTTATTATCCAAACTAAAAAAGGAAATATGGATATTTATTCTTAATTGCACATGGTCTGAAATGAGCTTCATTGAATGTTATTAGATGTCCAGTTCATTACTGAGCCTACCTAATTTAATAAAAATGCCTTTTATATTCTGCTTTCTACCAATATGGATGGTTGCAGTAAAAATAATAATAAGAAATAAAAAAGCATGTTAAGTAATAAAAAACATCATTCATATGGATGCATTTTGGACCATGCACAAATAAATGTAGAAATGTATATTTTCTTTTGTATTTTTAGTGTAACAATTGGTGGTAGAGAGGTCAGTGATAGCTGCTTTACAAGCAGTTGTCCTGGGTTAGCGCGTTTGCTTCCTGGCTGATGCTAAGACACATGGGGGGGGGGATTGTCTTTGAATAGAATGCTCTACGCTATATATTACTAAGATTGCTTTTAATGTTTTTGATGTTTATGGTAGGTTAAAAGCATTTATGTAATTGTATATAGATTAAATATTAATGTAATTATATATATATTGTAACCTAAATAAATGAGTTCAAATAAAAGATATTACCATACCTGAGTAGTCCATAGAATGATCATAAGTAAAGGAGTCCAAAATTAAATGATGATCAAAAGATATTATTATATCTGAGTAAAGGAGTTCAAATATCAAAAATTATAAGCCATTGTAACATAAATAAAGTTACTCAAAGAAATATTTAAAGGAGTCCAAATATCAAGATATTAAGTAAATTATTAGCAAATTATTATAACTCAGGTATATGGAAATCACGTGAAGTGGGTACACTAGTAATTCAATAAAATATAACTCAGGTATACAGGCAGTAGGTTTTATCCACTTTCATTTCTTGGTTTGATGTTAAGTGCATGTTTAAACAAATACTAAGTGAATATGGTCTAGCAGGGCGCCACTAGATTATCTGAATCTAGACATGGTTATATCTAATAACCTTTCACATGTACCGGGTTTGAATCCCCTTTTTGGTACTTTATTTCTAATAAAAATGGAAGATTTTGCTTTTTGAGCCATATCACTATAAGCACTAATATTTAGGTAAAAGTAAAACATCTTTAAACCAAAGTGGAGTATACTAGACATAAATCATTTCTCAGATCTTAACATAACAAATGTGTTTCAATATTTTATAAGTTCACTAGCTCAGATTATATATAACTAATTTAGGATGGCAATTCACTCATCCTTGCATGAAATAGATGATGGGATGTGGTTATAATAATACTAAGAAATCACTAAATATTATAAAATCAATATTTATTTATGGCCTTTAAACAGTTAAACAGCTCATTAATTAAAAGGTTGATGACGATGATGATGATGATAATAATAACGATAATGACAAGGGTTTCAACTACAGCTCTAGGACTAAGCCTAAACATAAAACTAAATTTTATAAAGAAATGCATAATTATTGCTTAATTTTAGCATACTTAATTATATCTTAAATAACCAATATTCAACCATTGATGATGATGAATAATCACACTTAACCAAGACTACACTTAATGAAATATATACGCCTCGTTTAATAAAACAAACTAATATTTATTACTACATTTCTAACATATACAGAAAAATTTCTAGATAAATATGAAAATTGACATGAATAATAAAAATAATTGATTATATAACAATCCTCAGATTAATTTTAAGTTCTTCCCCCTTTCCCTTCAAATGTATTTTGTATTAAGTTGGACGTCACATTGACCATGAAAAGTATTTCAAGACAAAAAATATTATCTGCTCATTAACACACATACTTAAAAAATCCAACATGTAAATAGAATAAAAAAAAATGTTAGTAAAATTGAAAGAGCAAGTTTTAGAAAAAAGTTTTAAATTATTTTCTCCCCCTCCCTTCCAAGCGCTGAAATCTATACTGAACTTGAAACAAAATAATCTAATATTCTAATACTACTCATTATTCCTCATTCAATCGCAATTATACACATATAAAATATCATTATGTATGTGCGTGTTTTATCCCATGATAACAAAATATTATAAAAAACCAAAATAATATTAGTTAAAACTAAAATCATAATACCATAAAAAAAAATTGTTTTACATATTCATATTTCATAACTGTAAAATTAATAAACATATAATTTTGATACATTCAAGATAATTTATGAAGCTCAAAGTTATTATTAGTAAGACATTCTTGTTTTAATCGATCTGAATAGTCTTTAAAAGTTCTTTAAATAAAAATATACCACTTTATTGCTAAAATGTTTATTAAGACTGATATCATAAAGAAAATAGATATAAAAAGTCATATTACCGATCTTTTGTTTGTAGCGAATTTCCAAGGGTTCAAACTTGTCTTGTATAATGTTTATATTTCTGTAGCTACCATTTCCGTTTTACTGGGAACAATCTCTTTCTTGAGGTGGATAACTATTTGATGATGATGACTCTATTGAGTTTATTTGCTTTAGTGGACAATTTGGAAATCATTATAGTAAATCTTCTTCTCTTCTTGTCAAGCATGTGGATGAAATACAGCAGTTGTTTTCCCATTTGTAAATTTTCTTGAGTTCAAAATCAGTTGTTGTAACAATTAATTGGACTTGATGATTAATATTTATCAGTAGATTAATTCATCTTCTTTGAATGCAGGTGAATGCTTTCTTTCTTCTATTAAAAACATCTTATTTATCTGGTCAGTTGAAAGGTGTAGAATATTATTTTAGACACATCTTTTCTTTCCTATGTGATGTGCAGCTTCCCCAGATGGTCAGGAATCGATGGAACATACATATAATTTTTTTTAGCAAGGCATTTTTTTATATTTTCAGCATTAAATTTGATAGTTTAACAATCTCAATCAATCACAATAATAAAAATTCAAGACAGCTTTTTATATCCAATTTTTAGCTACCTTAACCAATCAGAGATAGCATCACTTGCTATTTTTGGACAAATTTGTTTTAATTAGATCTCTAATTTATTTTCAACCAAAGTATTTTTTAACTGAAAAGTTTAATCCTTTTTCCAGACACTTTTGTTTTAAAAAAAAAAATAGACTCAATTCTTATTTCCTTTCTTTTGTTTTTTTTTTTTTTTTTTAACATCCAGGTAACACTTCAACATCCAGGTAACACTTCAAATCTTTGAGCTTCCTTCTTTAGATCTTGATAAGACAAATTCAATTTTTAGAGTTCTGACTCATTATGAGCTTTCAAAGTGACAATCATTTACAAAAAAATTTACTACAAAGATCGATATCTGATTAAACAGATTTCCTCTTTTAACAAAAAAAAAATTGTACAAAAAAAAATAATTTGACAGATTTAATACTTCCTTTTCTTTCAATATTTAAGAAATGTAAATTTTTGTATGTAATGTACACACATCCTTCATTCTTTCAAATCATTCATGAACTAACCTTAAATAATATGATTGCTAGCTTAGGAATTATAACCCAATTATTTAATTAAATCTGTAACTTTTAAATCCCACTTATAATTAAAGAAAAGCAAAATAGAAGTATAGAATAAAATGTTAGAATTGATCAAGCATAGCTTAGTTTTAAAGAAAGTTAAAATGTTGAATATTTGAAATATAAAACAAATAAATAATTTACTCATACATTGCCTATATGTATGCATTATAACTTTGCTTTTTAACAGAAAATTTAAATATTAAATAGTTTAAATGTGTGTATTACCTTTCTATCAACACACAAACAAGTAAAGCATGTAATTGTGGACCCATTCTTTCTGTTTAAAGCTTTTGAAATTTTGATCTGGAAGGGTTTGAACTTGGATGCCCTACAGCTTCTTTTATGATTATATAAAATTGTGATGATGATTTTTGGTTTACCTTTTCTACATGCACATTACTATAAATTTGGCTAGTGACCAAATTGTAATGGCACAATATATATATATATATATATATATATATATATATATATATACATATATATATATATATATATCATTACATATATATATATATAAATGCAAAACCATAAAACAATACAGTACTAGATTAAATTCAAAATTTTATCAAAATCCTTACACAACCATGGTTTCATCTACTACAAATAGACCTTCTCAAGTGAAAATCAACCTAAAGGAAAACATATATATATATATATACAAACAAATAAACCTTCCCATAATTCATTTCAAACTCTACCTTCCCTTAATATCAAAAGAAGTCTTCATAAGATTGATAGCCTCAGAATCAAGGAGTTTTATCATCAAAGTCTCCTTTATTCTTCTTTTTAACTCATTCTTTTCATATATATATAATTGAAATGCTTGTAAGTTTTAGTGCTATTATCCATGTGACACCGATGATTTTTTTCCTGCCATGGAGAGTAAAAAAAGTTTAAATATATATATAAAAGTAAACGGAATATTGGGTGCAAATTAGTGTATGATAATAGCAAGGAAAGTGATTTACTGTTTAAGTGCTCGAACAGAAACTTTAGCAACAAGTGAATATACACACAAATGGAAAAATGTGAGGGGTTTAGTCTGCAAGTTGTGTAAGGAAGGCATAAAAAAATATTAGGCATCTGCTAATTAAATGTAAATGCCTGAACGCAGAAAGGGTATAAATAATGAACTTGTGGAAGAATAAATATAAACAAAGTGATTATACAGAAAGTGGGTTCTTGAATTTTATGCTGGGTTTGGGAAAATATAAGAGGGGTTTAAATATAAAAGCTATGGAGTTGACAAAGATTATGTTGTGGAAATGGGATGAAGCAGGGTAGAGAAGAATATGGGAAAATTTAGAGCGGGGATAGAAAAGGAAGGTAAAGTGGCTAACAGGTTTCTCTGGGTATAGTGGCTCAAAGATTCCTGACTCCGTATAAGAAGTCACAGTGCATCACATATCATTTTTCAAATTATATAAATCATTTTATTTTTAAATAATATATATATCTTAAAACGCCCACAGCTATATCATTTCAGTCACACACCACCTTTAAACAAAGAAAAGTTTTTTGTGGTGCGTTTAGAATATTTTAGTGAGACTTTATATAACGTTACGCATTGTTTCTCTTTATATATATTAGCTTAAAAACATTCTAAAATATATGAATCTTATATTAGTTTACATATAAATTATATCGAAGCATCAGTCTGTGAAATTAATTTTAACTGATTTAAGAAAAACAAACTGCAGAAGGTAAAAAACTTACAAAGAAAAGTAAATAAAATGAAAAAAAAAGGAAGTTGTATCATTAGTACGAGCCTTATAAAATAAAAAAAAAACAATAATAAAATCTTAGATTACGCCAACTACATATTTGTTCAAAAGTGCTTTTTTCCAATAACTTGCACATTATAAACAAAAATGTAAAATAATTTATAAGTTCAAAGATTTTTTTTAACATTTTTTATTTCAGGTACGAGAAAAAATTTAGTTACAAAAAGTATTTTACGTTATTCTCTTTATCTCATTCTTTCTGTATCATACGTAAATCAATAATCTATTATGTATATAAATAAATTGGTTTTATTTTTAGATATGAATGACTTAATCGCAATAATGAATAATATTTATGTAGTGTAATTTTCGCTACATCACTCTCACGCAAGGTAGAGACTGGTTTCTATTCGCTTTTAAGACCTTGTGGAAAGGATGTAATCACAAACGTATGACCAAAGATATGTGAAAAAAATGTATGATCCCAAGATGCACATTTCATGTACCACAATTCATCAATTGACCCAGAGACTACAATCTCTTACACATATTTTTATTATCATTGTTTAGTGTATATATATATATATGTTGATACGAAGATTTTCACTGGTTGCATATATAAAAGAGATATTTTGCGGGTTCATCCGTGTTAAAAAATTTAAATATTGATATACCGACGTTTCGATTTGATCACACAAGTCATCCACGGGTGATAAAAGGTAGAAAGACGATTGTAGAGGCGCTATAATCACAGATTTAAAAAAAAATTAAGGTTCCATCAATAGCAAAAATATTAAATTAAGAATGTTTTTTTTAAAAAAATCTTTCCAAATAGCAGGAAGTTTGCATATATCATCTCACTTACTGATACAATCTGGCCTTTTAAGTATCTCAATGTCTTCTGTAATTTTGCACTGGTAGAGATTATCACATCTGGATATGATCCCGGTATTAGAAAAATCAATTTTATGATCTGAATCTATAGTATGGAGTGAGAGTGCTGATGATGATGAGTTTTGTTTAACTGCATTAGCATGCTCATCTCTCCTAACACTGATGCGATGATTACTCATACCTATGTAAGAAGCTTTACAATTTTCACGTGACATTTGATAAACACCATGAGATTCAAGAGGGATTGAATCCTTAGGCTTGGTTATTATATTGCTGATCTTTTGATAAGTAAAAAATGCTGTATCTATATTATAGCGTTTTAATATATGTCCAATACTGTCTGTAGTTCCTTTTACATATGGAACACAAATCCTAATAGCTAATTTATCATCTTTTTGTTTTCTATTTTGTCCTTTTTGAGCTTGAAATAAGGCTTTTTATATAAATTTATAATTATAACTATTTGCTAATAAAACACTAATAATATGATTCATTTCTTCTTTCAGATGTGATTTATCTGAAAGGTTAATTGCTCTATTTAAAAAAGTTTTGACTACAGAAACTATATGAGTTGGGTGATGATGAGAATGTAAATGTAAATATCTGTGTGTGTGTGTGTACTCTTTCTGTAAATCGAAAAAGATAAACAATTTGATGTTCTGATGACTAGAACATCAAGAAATGGGTGTTTTTATCAGACTCTGTCTCCATTGTAAATTTAATATGAGGATGCATATTATTTAAATGTAAGAAAAAATCATCTAATTAATTTTTTCCATGTTGCCATATGACAAAAGTGTCGTCTATGTATCTGAGCCAAATGAGAGGTTTTAAAGATGATGATTCTAAACATTTTTCAAATCAGTGATTGTGGCGCCTCTAAAATTGTCTTTCTACCTTTTATCACCCAGTGGGTGACTTGTGTGAGCAAGTTGAAATGCTGGTATATCAGTATTTAAATTTTTTAACATGGATGAACCCGCAAAATATGTCTTATATATATATATATAGCAAATTACTACAGTTTAATTATTAAGTGTCAAATGTATTGCACTCACAACTTCGACACATTCACTTAATGAAAGTATATTAATAATTTTTATTAGTTAAGAGATTGTGGTCTGGGCCAACTGATGAATGCTGGTTCAGCAGAAAATCTGCATCTTGGAGATCATAGATTTTTTTCACATGTATTTGATCATATGTTTGTGATTACATACTCTCCACAAGATGTTAAAAGTGGATAGAAACCACATCTCTCCACAAGATGTTAAAAGTGGATAGAAACCAGTTCCTAACTTGCATAAGAATGGTGTAGTGAAGAAATATTATTCATTATTGAATAATCTCTAGTCTAATGAATGACTATTACAAATTATTAATTATACTTAATCATACTCTTTCATTGGGTCCACCACATCCCCAATTAAATCAAAGAATAGGTGGAACATTTTTACCCACTAATAGAAATTACATAACATTTTAAATATATATAAATGACCATCCTGGGTGCAACAATTGTATATCTACCTGGATTCAAATCTGGACCATATAAGCCTAAAATTTACTTTAATAGGTTTGGATTTTTTTAGAAAGCAGACCTAAAATTAATTCAGTTAATCACTTGATATAAGCTAGTTAATGAGTATCTAACTATTCTTTGCTAAAGGTAAAACAATGTACAAAAATCACTTAAATCCTTACAACCAGGCAGTTTGCAAAGCTACTTAAAAATAGATTTTACTTATATATCTATGTAATATGAATGAATTTGATTCCGCAATTTATATTTCACCAATTGCCATCTTGATATTTGATTCTTGATACACAGTGATTTATTAACAATAGGCAGCACTTAGCAATCCCAGAATGTATTGTTTTTCTCTTCACTATGAGATCTCTTGAAAGGCTTTTTATCTTGTAATAGACTATTTAAAAATGCTTATTTTGTCTACCTGCTTTTACATATGTACTTGTAATATATAATTTTATATATGTAGTTATAATTGCCTGATTTTGTTGTGAGTTTGATTGAACACTGCTTTTTAAATACATTTTTTGTTTTTGATGATAGAGGTATAAACCAACATCAGGTTTAGCTATGGGTTCACCAATTTCTCCATCATTGGCTTTCATTTTTAAGAAGAACATGGAAAAGAAAATATTGATATCAACAATTAAAACACCATTTGTATGGCTGAGGTATGTTAGTGATACCTTTGTTATTTGGACTCATGGTAAGTATACTCTTGATGAATTTTTAATTTTCTTAAATTCCTTTCACAACAACATCAAATTTACTATGGAAGTAGAAAATAACCAACTTTCATTCTTAGATGTTTTAATTGAAAGAAGGAAAAATGGTTCTTTATTCCATGTTATATATGGAAAGCAAACATACACTGGGAGATATCTACATTTTTTTTTCTCTTCACCATCCAGGACAATTATTTTTAGTGGCAAAGACATTGTTAGATAGAACTCAGAGAATTTGTGATGATAGGCATTTTCACTAAGATATCTATGCTACTAAACAAATGCTTCTTGATAATGATTTTGATCACAAAATTATTAATAGGGCTTTTTTTTATATAATAAGAAAAAAGATTTTGACACTTCAAAAATTAAGACTGTTGTGCTATATATAAAGGGAGTAACTGAAGAAATTGGTAATGTTTTGAAGAAAAATAATATCCACACAATTTGTACATTAAAAAAAAATTAATGAAGTATTTCCACACCCCAACGAGAAAATTACTTTGGAGTCTCATGATGTGTATGAAATTCCAAGTGGAGTTTGTTCACATTCATTCATTGGACAGACCAATCATAGAATAAGCATAAAAAAGGAAGAACACATTTTAACAGTAAGAGAAAAATCTAATTTATTAGCTGTTTATTATGTTTTTTTCTTAGTACATTTTCATAGTTTAAATTAAAACTAATAATTAATTATAATTACCGAAGAGAGAGAGAGAGAGAGAGAGAGAGAGAGAGAGAGAGAGAGAGAGAGAGAGAGAGAGAGAGAGAGAGAGAGAGAGAGAGAGAGAGAGAGAGAGAATTACCGAAGAGAGAGAGAGAGAGTCAAAAAATTTGTTTACATTCTTTTAAAGTTTTTTTCTCTCTTCTATAATAATCTATAACTCTTATTAAAACATTTACATATTAAAATCATATTATTACTTAACAAATTTAAGGTTTGAGAACCCTCATACTATTATTTTGGGACTTAAAATATTTAGTTAATTAAAAACTCATTATTATTATAAAAAATATAAATGGGAAAATTAAATATTATTATCCCCATCATTTAAATAATTCTGTACTTAAACCCGAGGAACTTCCTTCCAACTGTCTAATTATTTTGAATGCAGCTATGTAACCAACTTCTATCTATCTATCTGTCTATCTGTCTATCTGTCTGTCTGTCTGCCTGCCTGCCTGCCTGCCTGCCTGCCTGCCTGCCTGCCTGCCTGCCTACCTACCTACCTACCTACCTACCTACCTACCTACCTACCTACCTACCTACCTACCTACCTACCTACCTACCTACCTACCTATCTACCTATCTATCTATCTATCTATCTATCTATCTATCTATCTATCTATCTATCTATCTATCTATCTATGCCAAGTTTGAATCTTGTGCTGTGTTAATGGTTTACTGTTTCCATATTAAAAAAATGAGATCGCAATCAAAACAAAAAGATTATACATTATCATTAGAAAGATTATTTTCAGTTTATAAAATCTTGGTTTTTTTATTTTAAAAATCTAAAAGATTATTTATTTCTGTTATATATAACAAAATACAGTTTAAAAGTTTAATGTTTTTGAATATTTTTATATGTAAGTATAAATCTATTATTATTATTTACTCATTAGTATAAATAGGTTATTTACATAGAAGCTAAGATTCTAAATACAGATTCAGGCCATATACACATTAGCTGCTAATACAACATTATATTTTTGAAAAAAAAAGTATTTCAAGTCAAAATAAGTTATTAATAATTTAAATTTCTTGATATCTAATAAATATAGTGAAATATGAAAGATATTAAGAAGAAACATGAATTGCATAACTTCAAAATCACATTAAAATAATCTGCATAAAATGAGACCCAGATGTGTGTGTGTGTATATATATATATATATTAGGATTTGGTGAACATACAATTTTTTTTTCATTTGATTTGGTCAAAAAATTGATAAGCTGATTTTGGATGATGATGATAGATTATTCATCTTAAATGTTACAGAATTTTATGCATATATAAAAAGAAAGAGTCTATTTATGTGATTGATCATAGTTGATATAATAAAAGAGTATGGAAATTTAAATATTTATTTGTTAAAGATTTATTAAGTTTTACTGTCAATGTTGAAAATGAATGAAGTTTGACCCATGGGATTGTGGGAATTTCCAGTTTCAGCTATCACATGTATCACATGTACTTATTATATATTGTCATATTACTAAAAGAATATCATAAAAGAGTTTTTTTCTATTAGGTATGTTATTACCAGATAACCTGTGATGGTACAACATATTTTTTAAAAAATGATATCAATAGAAACTTTATGGAGAGAATATAAAGAATTTGTACATCCCCAAATCAAATGTTCCTCTTATGTATAAATTAATAAATTTAGAACATTCTTGTTTTAGAAATAATATGAGTGATAAATTACCCAATATTGAAATATATGCTAGTGAATTATTAAATGTAAAATTTAATAGAAAAGATATTCTATTTACATAATTATTATTACATATAGCTGGAAGAAGAAAAATATTGAAGAGAACACATAGATTCCACTACACATATATAAATAATAGAATGTATAGTATGATTACATCTTAAGCCAATAAACATCACATGATTACCATTTCTTATGCTTGCTTATAACTCTTATTAAAACAGGCAAAACTCTCTATATGTATTGCCACTCAGTACAAGCCAGAGTAATCAATGGATGCCAGAAGGCTTGTGCATAAAATCCACATCTAATGCCTACTCATCCAATATTCCCAGACTAGTTTCTGGCTTGTGGTCTTCATCAGTGAGGAGCCTTGGAACTGAGAGCACAGCACCTAGATCTTAGAGATTCTGAGTAGCAATATGTATACAGAGTTTTTCCTGTTTTAATGATTACATCTTCTCATTTTAATGATGCATTTAATGTTGGACCAAATACTGGTGGATTTATTATTAATGAAAAGGATGCTGATGATAAAATTAACAAACAGATTGTTTATAAAGTGTTGTACCAATGCAAGTCCTGGTATATTGTTGAGTTAAAATATATATTGAAAAAGAGAAATTCATAAATGTAAACTTTTAAGTTGTGATATTCTGTGAATGATCTTAAATCAATATCTGCTGGACATTCAGTTATTTATAAGGGAAGTTTTTGCTTTGATAGAGATTTTATTTTATATGTGTGAAATGATTTAAACAAAAGTAAAATCAAAGAACCATAATTTATAAATAGTATAGACAACTTCTTAAATAAATAATATAATTGTGTTAATATACATAAATTGTGAAAATTTAGCTATTTATAAACATGACGGTGTTAATGTGTGATTTTAATAAGATTTGTTTCCAAAATTTTAATAGTTAAATGTTTCTTAGGATGGCATATATATCGTAAGCTAGCTATTATTTATTTTTAAATATTGGTATAATGGATATTGTTGAGTTTATTTTAGAGATTTTGCTTATTATATATATATATGTGTGTGTGTGTGTGTGTGTGTGTGTAATATAATGAGCATGATAATAACCCTAAACAAGCTTTTTCTATAAATGCCAGAAGAGAAAGCATTTAAAATCTCTATCTAGAATTATCCCTATCCCCAAACTGGTTTCAAGCTGATGGCTGTCATCAGTGAGGCACTAAGATATTCAGACACAAAATCTAAAATACCAACTCAAATACAGCATTTATTTAAAAGTTAACTATTAAGTAGAAAATCTGAAAATTTCACAGTATGTCTTCCAATCCAGCTATCTAATTAAATAACTATACGGGCCTGAATAATTTTCAGCTACACCATATATTAATAGCCTTAGCTGAGTTGATATTTTGGATCTAGTGTCTGAATGTCCTAGTGCCTCACTGACGATAGCTATCATCTTGAAAACAGTTTGGGGGTAGGGATTAATTCTAGATGGAGATTTTAAATGATTTCTCTTGCAGCGTTTATTGAAAAAAGCTTGATTAGAAGCTATTAGCATGTTCATTATATTACATTTGTAACACAAGCTTATTAAGTTAAGTCATGTGATGTATAACTTTATTTTCTTCCTATTATACATACATACATACATACATTCATATATATCATCTATTGTTATGTGATGGTAGAATATTAACATTTATAAAAATAGCTGGCCAGTAAAAGTTTTTTAAATATCACTATCAATTAAAATAGTAATTGATTCTTTATTAAGAGTAGAAAAAAAAAAAGTTTAAATTGAATTATATTGAATATTTTAACTGTAATTCATATTTGATAAAAGTAAAAGGCACTTTTTGCCTTCTGGATATTTACCACTTTGATACGCAACATTAACTTTCTCTCTCACGTTCCTTTCAAAAAATTTCAAAGCAATAATTAATTTAAAATATTTTTTAAAAAAATTAAATATAAAAGTAATTTTATCGAAGTTCCGTCGTGTTAACATGTTCAGTTGTACAGGCAAAGTATTTTATTTTAAAAAAATCGAATTAAAATAAATGTCATCTTATCTAACATATTATAACACACTTTTAAAGTAAAATGCAATTAACCATTTATTGTATGTATATATATTTATAATATAATGGTTAGGACATTTATCTCTAGCTGAACTTTGAATATGGATGAAACTTTGCAAGTTCTCTTTAAAGAGATCAAGATTTCCAGGCAGACTTTGCATTCTTTCCAGATAGCCATTACATGGTCAAGTTAACAGTCTAATTATTGCTTAGTAAATGAGCATGTGATTATTTATGGATAAAGGATAAAGCAATAAAACACCAATGTTTTTCCCTGCGGCAGGGATGAGATGAGTAGGTGGGAGGGAGGGAGACTATAGAAAACTTTTCCCCAAAGGGAGCTGTTTAAGGCTATTATATAAATATTCATTGTAGATTAAAGACTTCTCCATGACTCTTTATATAAAAATTGTAAATAAGAAGTAATCACTAAAGTAGTCAATTGTTGGGTAATCTGTGTTAAAAAAAATTCTATATTTGTTAAACTGTAGTTAATAATGGTTGGATACCTATTGACTGACCAATATTGGATGATTAAGTGGATTGACTGTGGTTCCAGAAATATGTTAAAAAAGTCTCAAGTCTTTTGAAAAAATTTCAAGTTTACCTAGCTCAGATACAAATCTAAATAAATTGTATATATTGTAATACTATGGGTGAATATAGTACTCTGTGCGAGCTCATGCATGAAAGCCAATATTGTAATGGGGAAATATAGCAGCATAAACAAACAAAATTGTAACATTATAATTTTAGAATGACTTCAAGATTATTGCCACACCTTCAAATGTATTAAAATATTATTCTTGGTTTATCCCAACTTGTAACTATTTATAAATTTTGAGTGCCATGCAAATCAACATGGATACATATGACATAGTTATGTCATTTCACTCTAACTGTTACATGAACCTTACAGTCAACAGACTAATGTTTTCCTAAAAATGTGTGATGATGGTGTTTTAGTTGTAATTATACATTGGGCTATTTCCATAACCTAATATGAGTATTAAATGTCTTTAGAAAAATTTAACTTTATTTAAATATTCCAAATACATACAACTGTTAATAATAGCACACAGGTTAATATATACACAATATTTCAAAGGGTATTATTCTCCCCTCTTTTTCACGTGCTGCTGTCTGACCAGTGACAATACTAGCATGGGAATCGAACCTGGACCCTTAGATTCTTTGAGTATTGAATTTTAAGGTAATGCTCTACTCAACTAAACCATTCTGCCAAAGGCAACAATCAGTAGAAATTTTATATACTTATCTATGAGGTTTCTCCTGATTTCTTCACTTCTTTCTAAGAGCAAAGTTGATTGGTGGTTAATTTTACCAGTGAAAAGTGCTTGCAGGAACACAGACTGATGCTTAGTAGAGAGAAAGCAGTTGTGTCCAAGGTAGCAGACCATGTATGTACCTATGAACATATGTTTAATTGGGAAAATATAAAAATATTGCATAGAGAACAAAAGGTACAAAGAAGAAAATGTAAAGAAGTTTCTTACATGACAATGGCAAACAATCCCATAAGTCAATGTAGTGTGACTATATATAATGTATGGAAACCACTAATCAACTTTGCTCTTGGTAAAAAGTGGAGAAATCAGGAGGAACCTCATAGATAAGTATATGAAATTTTTCTGACTGTTGCCTTTGGCAGGATAGCTCAGAGCATTATGTTAAAATTCAATACTTAATGAATCTGAGATTTCAGGTTCAATTCCAATGCTACCACTGTCACTGGTCAGACCAGCAACACCTGAAGAAGAGGGAAGAATAATATCTCTCAGAATATTGTGCATATAGTTGAATGCATTTGGAATATTTAAATAAAGTTAAGTTATTCTAAACACATTTAATACTCATATTAGATGTATTAGATGATGGAAATATTCCAACATACATTTGACAGATTAAAGGTATATATTACAAGATTAAAGAGGCAATA
Source organism: Epiperipatus broadwayi (assembly GCA_028023455.1). NCBI lineage: Eukaryota > Metazoa > Onychophora > Udeonychophora > Euonychophora > Peripatidae > Epiperipatus > Epiperipatus broadwayi. The sequence continues at coordinate 2,677,640 of JAQFVV010000006.1, forward strand.
TTAATTGATAAATATAAGAATGATGTTATTAATAGGCAAGTTGCAAATATGGCCATACACAGCTTATGGAAATATATGTAAAATTAAGTTTTTAAAAAATTTGAAATTCAGTTAAAGCTGACGAGGATTACCATGTAATCGAAAGCACTAAAAAAGAATTTAGACTATAATATTGCATTTACCATTATATATATATATATATATATATATATATATATATAGCCAAAATAGATTCTATTGTATTGTCTTTATTTAAAAATACAAATTAATATTTGGTCTCATGTTCTAGCTGTTAAAAAAAGATATGATCTGTTAATAAATCTAATAATGAATAAATAGAGTGATTTGCACTTAGGATTATCCATCTATATTCATTCTCCATTCTATCTTAAACAATGGATATACATGACCACACACACGTGAAAAAGATAAATAATCCCTACTATATATATTTCATACAGAACCAGCAGACATTAGTTGGGGCAGTTCATTATCTTCTGCGCACATATATATAATCAGTGTTCACTTTATATTAAGATAGCAATTTCTTAAACTTTAAGGGACAGGTTTCAATATTCTCACCCTTCTAACAATTCAACCATCCTTTTCATTAAAAAATCAATAATGGAATGCTCAAAGCTCTTGGTGGATTTGATCTTATAGTCATATCTATGTAGACATTATGTCAATCTAAACTCCCATATTATTGGACCATTACAGTGTTCAATTGAATGAGTATTGAAACATGCACAATTAAATGTAGCACATTTGTTAACTGTCTTCAGAACATTTATTGTAAGCTTTAAAAAGCATTGATAATTATCAGATGGCAGTGCTTAATAAATCTCTATTCTATATTTTTCTCTCCCCCCCCCAATTAATTTTAAGTTTATGGCCTTCATCAATAAGGAGCTTCATATCTTAGAACAGCCAACTGGACTTTTAAAATATAATGTACTTTCCTTCAATCTTCCATTATTTTTTTTTTCTCATGTGTCATAGCATCAGCCGGGAAGTGAACCCGCTAACCCGGGACAACTGCTTGTAAATCAGCTGTCATTGACCTCTCGACCACCAATGCTTGACAATCTTCTATTATTTATGTAATATTATCAAATGATCAGTACAAACTGAAAAACATATGTGTTTCAAGCTAAGCTAACTTGCCTGTATAGTCATATAGAACTGAATCAAGTTCAGTTTCTATACACTTTTTTGGTATCTTTTATTATCTGCCAACTCTCATTGCTTTCTAAGGCTTACAATAAATGGTATGTAGATGAACAAGTATGCTACTAAAACAGCAATAAGTAAGCTGAAGTTAGGTGGTAGGTTATGTGATATTGTATTGACACAACCAATATCTAAGTTTGTATTTTTTGTTTTGAAATGAGAAATTTGTCTTTGAAAAGAGGGCTTATCATCAAAAATGCATTAAGATTATATTTAATGTTGATAATATTCTCTCTGTGTAAGAAATAATATTATGATGGAATTTAATTTATTACATTTCAGTCTTAAAGTTTTCATAATTTATTTAAGCATACTATTGATTACATAACAGCATTTATGGATACAGAATAGCAAAAATAATTTGAAACATTTGTGTATAACCTACTGTTGATTTAACATTAATCCAGTCATACTTAAAATAATAAGAGCTGAATGACTTACATTTTTTTGGGAGATTAGTGGTCTCCAGGGCAACTGATGAGAATTGGCTGATTAGACATACAAATGTATCTTACAGAATGAGGTGTCTGTTTAATAGTAATCATACTTTAGCGTTTTCAGTACTGTGATTGAAATAAATAAGGTTTTACTTCAATGACATATATAAATCTATAAGCTCTTTGCACACAGACAATGAAGCTTTAAATTTAATTGTATATTAAGCTAAGGGTTTTCCGGAGTGAGTATTGTTTGTACGAAGAGAAACAATGCAAAACGCAAGGTTAAAGAGGCTTGCTACATAGGTAATGATCCTGCAGCAATTAACAGAAAAGAAGCTTGCTTCTTCATATCAAGAAAATGGACACTGTAAGTGAGGCACTCAAATTTACATATATTTGCATATCATATGCATTATAGATAGCTATGAATACGTTAGTACGTATCTTCCGAAAGTGCTTAGCTTAATATACAATTAAATTTAAAGCTTCATTGTCTGTGCGCAAAGCACTTACAGTACTGTGATTGGTAACTTTTATCAATTCAACTTGTTTATATGTGTATATTAAGATAATAAAGCTGCTTTTGCTCAAAAGTAGATTGGTTTATAAATGAAAACAGTCAACATTTATCAAAAGCAAAAATCTTCCATTTTTAAGGTAGTATTATTTATAAGGAAAAAAAGGTTCCATACTTTTTTTAATAAATAAAAGGTAGTCTCGACTGCCAAAGGAAGATTCTTGGTGTAGATAAGTGTGGATTGCTTTTATAAAATTTACATTTATAAACCAATCTAGGGATTAACTAAATCATGTTTATCATCAATTGGATTTAAACATAGTTTTTTAAAAAGGAAAATGGCACAATTCTTCAGAAAATCCCCCCACTGATGGTAGACCATACTTACCTTATCAAAAAATCTTTAATAAAACATTTTATTCAATACCTTGCTTTCTGCACCACCCTCAATTAATAAACTACTGAATAACTCCAAAGAGAGGTTTCAACCTGAACTTACCTCTAGCACTGTTTACAAAATTAAATTCACACAGACTGGATGTCAATCAATCTATTATGAGAAATCCTAACCATCGTTGTCTGCATAATTTCCCATTCCCAATACTTCTACAAAAGAACCGCTGACAAGCCAGAACATGGCTCTATATTCCTTGAGCACCAAAAAGAAACAGGATATCAATTTGCCACATTCTATGCAGCAATCCAATACATCAAGCAAAATGATTCAATAGAGAAAAATAAGAGAGATTTGCTATATAGCCAATATAAATGCTATTAAACAAGGCAAAACTCTCCATATAGTAGTGCCACTGTGCCAACCAGAGTAATCAATGGATGCCAGAAGGCTTGTAAATAAAATCCCTATCTAGTGCCTATTCATCCAATATCCTGACTAGTTTCTTTCTTATGGCCTTCGTCTGAGAGGAGCCTTGGAGAGTTTTGCCTTGTTTAATAACAATTATGTGCTAGTATGAGATAGTGATCATGTGATAAATGCTATTAATTGTAGAGACTCCTCCTTCCCTTTTCCCAAAAAATGATGCTTTAATATATTTAACCTCAAATTTAAATAATTTTTAATCTCTTCAAATATATACAATTACGCTCATCTCTCCTTTATGATTATAGTTCATCTTGCTAGGAATATGAGAACGCTATAAGTTCTTGAAAAGCATCGAGCCGTATTTAATTTGTAGAAACAACAAGCTTTTTTATAGTTGCATATAAGTGTAGTATTACAATATCTTAATAATAGTAAGTAGCAATGAAGTTTGAATGTTTTTAGTATGTCTATTTTTAATCTACTTTCAAATCAGATTGTATTTGCATGTTTAACGGGTTTGTATAAACATTTATGACTTTAAAATCTAACTCTGTTACAGTTCAAGTGTCAATCTTTAGTGTTTTTATTAATATCTTAGATCAGAGAGAAATGTGGGATCATCTTTTTCTTATAAATAAAAGATTGCCTTGTTATCAGATAGAAGATTCTTGGTGTTGAAAAATATATGCTATTTTTATATGATTTGGAAGAAGCATTTAAATAGAAATAACTTCATGTTAAAAGGAAATATATCTAACTGTTTGAAATAAAAAGGGGAGGTTTGCTCAATATATTTTATTTGTGCTTATGTTTGAATCTAAGATTTGAATGCTTAGGAAAATAATGACGTATTTTCTTCAATCGTCACATCAAAGTAGGGGAAGAAATATGTTGAGAATAATAAAGAATGATGAAAAACAAAATTATATGAATGAAAGAATACACAAAATATGTTGAGATCACTGAAAGAATTAAGAGGCTGAATTAAACTGGGTTAAATATACTGCTAAAAGAAGCAACAGTAGATATACTATTGAGGTCTTATATTGAATCCTAAGAGATTGAAAATCCTAATAGAAGATCATATGTGACATGTATCAATGAAATAAGGAACTTTTCTACAATGATGAAAAGGGTGTGGAATAGAAAAATGTAACATTGAGTAACGTTAACTCTTAAAATAATCTATAATTATTAAAAATGATTTATAGACACAAGCATCGTAAGTCTTATGCATGTTAAATACATTTTTCTTCGCATATTTAAATCTCACATACATATAATAATAAGTATAGAATAAATCAAAGTTGAATCAACCTTTTTCAATACATTAAATCGCATTAGCTTAAAAGTTAGCATTAAAATTTTTATCCACCTTTTTGATATATAAAGATTTCTTTTTTCTTTTTTAAGACGGTAGAAAAAATATAAAAGAATCATATATAGTTGTTTTGAGATTAAAAACTTCCCTGATCTTTAAATCTTTTCAATTCAGCCCAAATCTTTTTTTTTAACGTTTTTAAATATATATAAAAATCGATGAAAACTTAGAAAAAAAATTTTTTTTAAATAAAAAGAATATTTCATTTATGAAATATGTAAAATTACTCTCGCACACGCACTCATTTTTATCTACATATATTCTTACTAAAATATCATTTTGATTTCCTCGTAAACGTACTTCATAATCCATATTTACCGTTAATATATGTATAGCCATAGGGCAGATTTAAATATGTTTTGCTTTTCTGTCTGACAGAAGACCAGATAATAGAATGAGTTAATCAAACCCTGTGATGTTTCATAATACATAACAGTTATGATTGTAACCATATTAACGCTGCACATTAGAAAGATCAAATGTAGAAAAAGTAAAGCTAAGAAGGATTATGAACGAAAACACCATTATATAAAAAAAATTATGAGATATGTTTAAACGTCATATTTAATTTATCTTTTTAAAATAACTTATATATATATTACTGCAATTTAATCTATAAATTGTACTTTTCTTATATTCCACTTTATGTTTAAAGTATGTATGGTAAAATAAATTTTTTAAAATATATCTAAGATAATACACAAGGAAAAAGAAGAAAGGGAATAGGATTAATCATACCTTGTGGTTGTATTTAATAAAAATATACAAATCTTAAGTCTTTAATCAAGTTTAAAGTTTATATCTAAGCTAAAACAGGTTGTTGCGTTTCGTTTGGATTACACATATAAACACAAACGAGTATACATACGTTTTATAGTATAGCGTGGTATAGCTACTAGTTATAATGTAAACTGTTGATGAAGGGATTGTAAGTGCCCTTATGAAATCTCTACAAATTTCCAGCTGTACACCTGGGTCTCATTTTATGCGGTAGATAGGTTCCTCAGAAAATGCGCACAAAAGAAATTGCACAAAAATAAACTTAACTTACCTTGAAAAATGGAGGATACGTACTGTAATTTTCCAAAAATCGCATAAAAGCAAAGTAACGATGTAAAATTACTTTAAAATTCACATAAAAATATAAGGAAATAAAATATGACTTATAAAAAATTTCAAATTTGAAAAAAATGGATACAAGACAAACTTTTTTTACTTTTTTTTTTTTTATTAACTGCAGTATTTAATTTTATTCAAAACAATATATTTTTATGTGTAATTTACAGTATTTTACAATTTTTTCATACATGTACAGTATTTTAATCATTATTGCTATTTGAGATATCAGATTTGTCACAAGAGGAAACACAACTAGCGCCAACTTCATTTTTTTAAATTGCTCTTATAGTGGATTCACCCAAACTAAAACATTTTCCAATCACTGTTGATCCTTCCCATTTCTCTAAGCGATCTAAAATTGAAATTTTTGTTTCCAAAGAAATTCATTTTCTTGGGTGTTTTTTCCTCTCCATTAGGGTAAACTAAAAGTTTAAAATAAAACATAAGAACTTAGACTTCTGATAATAAAAAGACACCGACTCACCACTATTGGGCAAAATTTAATTAAAACTAACAATTAAAAATTAAATTCTTATTTTTGTCTTCAATTTTTTAATTTTCAATTCCATTTAAAAATCAAATTTCATTGTTTCATGATCACATTAATTTCAGATCACATTACGTAATTTTTAAATTGTTAATTACAATTAAAAATCAGATTTTAATTTTTAATTATCAAATTTAATTGTGCCCACCACTGTTACTCACCTTTTAAAAATAAACTTGTGGACACTAAATGATTAATTGATTACACACTCTTTTTTAAAAAACAAAAATAGAATGTGAATTAAAATGTAAAAACAACAACATGCATAGTATAGGCGTCTATAATGTTTGAACAGATGATTTACATTATAATCTTGTAAAATTTAATGTGTGTATATAAAATGGGGAAATCCTGATTTTAAGTTAATTATGTACTTTTTTATTGCATAAAATCTATTACAGTACTATTATAAAGTGCTGAAAATATTGAAATTATTAGATGGAAGTCAAACTCCGATAATGCGCTATTACTTTAAATATGCCATGTGAGTGTGCAAAATTTATAATATTTAAAGTAATAGAGCATTATTTGAGCTTGACTTCTGATCTAATAATTTTTATTGCATTAAAGAAAAACACATACAAAGGTATTAAAAAGCAATATGAATGGCATAACTTCAAAATTGCATTAAATAAATCCACATAAAATGAAACCTGGGTATACTTGACTGCCTGCTTCATGAGTAGGTATGGCGACTCTTCCAGTTGTATTTACAGCTTGCCTTCAGCCAGCTTTGGTTGTGGCAGCTTCTGCTCCTGAAACATGGACTTGCCTCATTACATTAACACTGGCAGGTAGATATGACTCTTATACACATTCTGGCATTTGTAATCCATCTTTAGAATATAGGTAATATACATTTTGAAGGATAAAAATATTCTGATTTATAATGTAAAGGAGCAAACCAATTCTGATGATTCGTTTCCTTTTATAATAAATTGTTATTTTCTAATAAAATTTTCTTGATATACTGTCCAGTTCATGGGCAGACAATGTTGATTCTTACTCCTCCATTTTGATCAGTCAACTATATACTTTAAATGAAATAAAAAGAAAATAATATAAAGAAGTTTATACATGCTTCCTTTTAAAGCAAAAACAGGAGAGAATGAGTTCAAACTATTCACTTCTATTTATAAGATTTTTTCATTGACATCAGTGTAACTATAGCAACCCTCTGTATCCACTCTTTGAGCAACTTCTGATAGTGTTCCATAAATAAAAGAAATCTTCTTACACAATAATGACAAATAAAAAAAAATCAATTATTACCTATAATAAATATTTAGTTTCTAATACACAAATACTATTTTTCATTCTAACAAAAATTCAACAATCTACATCACATTTTCAATATTACACTGGAAATATATTTTGATACATATTATACAAATAAAAAGAACAATATAATTGAAATATTAAACATTTATTTGTATTGTTTATAATTTCCTATCATGAATGCAGTAATGAAAATGAAATATATAACAAAAGGATAATTTTATGCAAATTATATGCTTTATTATTTACATATTCATTTTCCATTTTAAAATGAATAAAGTCAATTTACAATCTTACAATACAATTAATAATAAATAAATTTATATTAATATTATTGTTGTCATAGCAACACAGTTCAATGTTTCATAAGTTAACATATTCACCATCCAAAAATCAACAAGAAAGAAAGAAAAAGAAGTTATAACTGACATCTTACCACATACTGAAATACATCTCAAATATCAGTAGGTATAATATATTGAAGCATTCAACCTGATACTCGGATTGAGCTTCACAGCCCACTCAGAATCTCCCACCACCAAACCATATTTAAACTCCATCCTTACGCATATATACATATTTACTAATACATATTTTTTTTTCTTGCTTAACTATTAAAATAACTGACACATATATATATATCTTAATGTAACTAATTTTAATAAATAAATATTTGATTTTATTTTAATTCATATACGTGCATAATGTGTATATATTATAGGTGAGGGGAGATTATTTTTAAAACATATTTCAAATAAAAATTTATCATATTAATGTATATTTTAAATATATGTATAATTTGTTATTTATTTTAATCATGGTGGTCAGAAAATGACGCAATCCTTCTAAGAATATTCTCGAATGTAATTAAGACAATTTACTGGAAACCCCATTAGCCCATCTAAAATATATGATAATTTTATAGAATAATGTAAAAATCCATTAGTGGAAATTTTATCCACTTTCAAATTTGTTTTAAAATCATAGACTATAAAACAATCATTCAAGAAATTCTAACAGAATTGCATCATTTTAAAATATACTTAGACAAAAAGTGCATCCAGTCAGCAAATTCCAGATCCACTAAGTGCATAAAGTGCCTCAGGTCTAGCATCTAAGTGCTTTCCAATCTCATCGGAAAAATAGTATAAATACTGCCAGATTTGAATACAGAGAGAAGTATAATATTCAAACAGCTATGGCAGATCTAATCCACACTCATGGTAACAACAATACAATGTATCATGAGTAGAGGAAATTTCACTTTTCTCTCCATTCAAACATGTTCTTTTCCACAATCATAACTCTGGATCCCATACCCATAAAGTTTAATATGCTTAGAAACTGAATAATTAAATGCTACCTGTCTGACTGACCAAATCTAGATCTAATTCTCCAAATCCCAATGGACACTGAATCATTAAGGATAGCTGCTAATTTTATCAAGATAAAAGAACTTTAGCCACTGCATAATGTATAAACTCTTAAATTTAGCCTTTGTAATTATTTATAATAACCCTGTCTATAATTTAAGATATCGTTCTATTGGAAATTTAATATTTTGCTAAAATGATTTGTAATTTACTTACTTATATAACTCTATATAACTTTCTTAAGTTTCTGTCATTGAGCCTCTATTAAATAAATGTAATCTTTTTTTTCACTTTCATGCAGCAATAATATTTTATAATTTTCATTATTGTGTTTTATATATTTAAATATGCCAATAGTTGCTTAAAGTTGCAAGAATTTTGCTCAACTTTTTATTTTATTTTATTCCCCCTTCTTTTCATGGTGAGGTCAGTTTAGTTTTTAATTCAAATAATTTTGTTATTTTGATGAAAGCGAATGCTTGCAAAGTTGGGAAAACAAATTATTCTATAATGTTAATGTGGAAAAACAGAGTAAAAAATCTGTTTTTCTAAGAAATGTTTTTCTTTTATTTAAGTAATAAGTGCTAATTTTAAAAACTATATGAAATCAAATCTGTTTATTATGAAATAAATAACCACCACCCCATTCGTATATGTTTAAATTATGTTTAGTACAATATACAGCATGTATAACCGAATTCTCATTTATTTAACATTGTGGGAAGTTTATAGATAAATTAAAGTAAGGGGAAAGGGGAGTCTCTTTTCTCATGATTATGTATTCTAGTATTAAATTTAAATAATCCATTACTGTTTCGTATTTAAGTCATACTATTACGTTGGACATTCCCAATATATATATAGGTTATAATTCATTCATCCTTAGTGTTAGAATATTATATGTTTTTCATTCCAAGCATTGTATGCAAATAGGCCTCTGTGTTCAAATACACCTATGTGTGTCTTCATGCTTTGTTCCCTGGGATTTTCGGTAATCTGGATCCCATATATTTGTTCCAAGAACACAGCTGGGAAACCCCCCTGTGGGACTTATTTTGTTGTATGAGCTATTTACATAGGGTTTACTCTGGGAAAACACCTGGCCTATTGTTATTAATAGCTGACACCTTCATCTGTGAACTGAACCTGCCAAAGTAGCAAAAGAAATTTGGTCACCATTCTTCGTCCTCAAATTTGGAAGCACATTTTTCCAGATATGAGATTGGATCATCTAATTCTGCCATCATGCATACACCACTCTCTTAAAGTTTTCTCCATAAATAAAACCTATGGGTGTTCATAAACTGTAATATTATGATTCTATAAAACAGATCTATTTATTATATTAATATTTTCATATGCGCACCTTTTTGCGATGCCATTATATATGTTAACGAGCTCTTCCGCACACGTTTCTCCCTCAGTAAAACTGAGATCCTTTCACCTATTAATAAAATGTATTTTTGTAATAAAATTAATATTCAATCATAAAATAATGTTTGTAAGCTAAATCGGTTAAGTGCTATAAGTTTTGTTCTTTCTGAGGATGGATTGGTATCTGTCAACAGATATTTCCTCAGCACTAAATCCACTGTTCATCAGTATATTTATCAAATATTGGCATATGAGCTAGCTGCTATATAATAGAATAATAATTTAAGTTCTTATTTTCTAAGTTACAAATAAATGTCATATGATTTTCCTGAAACTGCATAAATGTCATTCAAAATATATGTAAGTTAAGAGGCCAATGATTAATAAAATAATGAAACAAGTATTTATTCATATTTCTTTAAATTAATAAATCTTATATATATATATATATATATATAATAAACTTGCAGAATCATTGTTTTCTTTTATTTAAATATTAATATTTTAGTTATTAAATTATGCTCACTCTGACTAGATGATGTCCCGCTAATCTTATAGATATAATTAATATGAAAGGTCATGACCTTTAAATGAGTAAAACTTCTATTGTATTCTAAAATATTCCGTATATAATTTTAAATTAGATTGATATCATCAGGATTGTTGCTCATAAGTTGGTAGATCTGGAAAATAGGCAAATAGGGCAGAGTTCATGAGTGTTCCTAACTTATGTATCATGCACATAAACCCACATAAGATAAAACATGTCTTCTGATATACGAATAAATTTATTCTCTTCTAACTTCTGAAGTTAAAGAATATTAGACTCAATTATTATGTAGATTGTTTAGAAATTCTAAATGATGGAGACCAGGTGTTATTTTATTCTCTATGGTGTATATATAGGGTATATGAGCACAGACTTTCACACAACCTATCACTCTCCACCCTATCTCATAACACTGATACACTTGAACACATATATGTTGAAATGATAAACAATCACCAATATACATATTTCATGCTAAACCAGCAATCATCAGTTGGTCCAGATTATCATCTCTACACATATATGCCATAAGTGCTCAGATATATATTAAGATAGCCATTCCTCATACTTTAATGAACAGGCTTCAATCTACTCCACACTCCAACTCTTCAACCATCCATCCAATTGAAAATCTGATGATGGAGTGCTCAAAGGCCACCCTGAGGCCAAGATTCTTGTCACACCCATGTATGTTTAGTGCAGTGGAAAATGGCAGAATTTAGAGCTAGAGCTACCTGAAACATAGCAGGATAAAAATATGAAATCTTTTGTGGCTTTACAATTAGTACACCCTCCTTCTATATTCATGATGTATACATAATGTGGTTTGAATATGGGTAAGATAAACTTTACATTTTTTCCAGTCACAATAAACTTCATACTTTTTCCAGGTAAAAATCCAAATCCAGCTAATCTTTTAACATTGGTCAGTTATTGGGTATTTGACTATTCTTAGCAAGATATTCTGTGTTATTAGCTTAATATTTAACCAGTTTTTTAGAATGGATCCAGATTTTTTCTTATTTAAAACAAAACTTTTATTAAATATTCATATCATTTATTGCTTATTTTAGAAATTCATTTTTGCTTTTATTTTCTTATGAAAGAAAATGTATGTGATAAGTATAGATGCATCATTCTGCAGTTAATTCACCAAGAAGGACATTGTGCCCCTGACAAACAGCTCACTAAGGAAGAAATTTTGCTAAAGAATGAGGGTGTTTTAAAAAAATATTAATATGTTTTTTCCATTTAATATTTTATATATTGCTATTCTCATGTCAAGGTATTATTTTATTTCTTTAATTGGTTTATAACAGAACATGTAGGTATTCCTATAACATGAAATGTAAATTTTATATATTTTATATTCATTGGTTTAAAGTAAATTTTATAATGCCTTTTGGTCCAGGTAGAGATACTTATCTCTTACATTTTTTTAAATAGTGTTCATGAGTGTTTCATTTATTTATGGGTAAACAGCCAATGTAAGTTTATCAGAAGCTCACAACAGTTTATAATTATTATTATATAATAATTTTATAGTAAAGTTTTAATATAAATAAGCATTTATTAGTCATATATTTATTAATATTTACCTTTGCTATTATGTCCACTTTGTCTTTATAATTTTTTTACTATCCATTGCATGTGTGTATATTCCTTATTCAGTGCAGAATTTTTATTGTGTTATTTTAAAATATTTTGCAGTCATTTAACTGATAGTAAATTTGTTGGTTTCAGACATTGTTTAATGTATATAATCCTTTGCATGAACATTAATTTATCTAGTTTATGAGTGATGATTTGGTTATCTTGCCATTGCTTTGTCTAGGATTTATGCCTCCCAGCATTAGTCTATTAAATGTTGCATTACTTATTGTGTTTTATGGGATTGAGTGAACTCTCCCCATTGTTTTACATATGTATTACATGGCAGGATAGTATTTTATATTCTAGGATTATTTTCATGCTTTGATAAGGTATCTAGGTTCATGAGAAGATTGTTTCATGGTATGTATTCTATTTTTCTATGTGTTGAGACCTTGTTCACAAATGTATTTTTGCTTAAGATAAAGGTGTTGGAATCTAATATACTATTTCCATTGATGTGGTTTTGTTCTAAGGAGCTTGTCTTTATTAATATATATATATATATATATATCATGATGTTATTAATATATATATATATATATATATCATGATGTTGTTAATTATTTTCCATCATGGAAGGTGAAGTTGTTTGTGATTTTAGGAATGATATGGCATGATAAGATAGCTGTTGAAGTGTTTAGTTCTTCAAAGGGCACTTTGTTATTTGTAGGGCTTTTGTTAAATGAAAAAGTGTCCATATTCTGCTGCCATGCCTTGCCAGCAGTTAACAAGTAAACCAACAATGCATTGTAATTTTAAATGTTTATTTTGGTGCATAGCATAATAAGAAATACATATATACAATGTCATTTTTATCACTATCTGAAAGTAATTTACTGATGGATTAGGAAGACATTTTAAGCTTAAATATTTTTTTATTATGTGAATATAGATCAAATATATAATATGTGTGTATGTGGCTTTGGATGAATATTTTCATATATTTTTTTATTATTCAAAAAAATAGTGCTAGACAATAATTAATAAAAAAAATAGTCATATATCACATGACCCCATTTCTTTTTTAAGCTTGTAAAATATAAACAAAGAGCTTTGCTAGCTGCTCAATAAGATTTTCTACTCAATTTTTAACTCTTAGATAAATGCGGGCTTTGGGTTGGTATTTTTAGATTTTGTGTCTGAAACTACCCTAGTGTCTCACTGAGAAGTGCCAAAGCATAAAACCATTGGTCCGGGGTTTGGGCATGGTTTCTGATAGAGATATTTTAAATGCTTTCTCTTGTTAGCATTTATTACAAAGCTTGTTAAGCAAATAGCAAAGCACTTTGTCTAGACAATAATTGTCTTATTTGTCTTAATATGAAAATTGTCATTATCATACAAGTTTACTAGTTTAAACTCAGTCATAAATTAGTTCAGATTAAACTTATTTTAATCTTTAGTGTGTTTTAATATTGTTAATAAAGGTATTATGAGTTGTTACCTGACAAAAGAGTATATTTCAGGGATTGTATTGATTTATGATATATATATATATATATATATATATATATATATATATATATATATATATATTGTAACAAAACCAATTATAACAAATCCCATACCTCTCACTAGATAGAGTACACTACCGAATATACCTACGATATAGCAAACATATGTGGCTACATATTTATATTTAATTAAAATGGTTTTAACTTAAATATTGTTGTTCAAAACTTCTGGATTCATTCTTATAACTGTAATGTATCCCCAACATGTATTTATGGTCATCCGAGGACTCCAAGTGCCAATCTTATACGAATATAAGAATTACATGAAGTGAATATATTACCAACAAGAACACTATCTTAGGTAATGTGAGAGGGGTTTTTGACCATTGGATAGCTCAGTCTCATGGTCAGGTGGCATCACAGCTGAGAGTAGCTATGAATGGGGTTAAGAGTTTTTTAAACACACACACACACAAAAAAAAGATCTGCAAAGAAAATATCACAATAAGATTTATTTTGAGCTTCATTATCAAATCAGTTATTTTAAAGACTTCTAAAGACCATTTTTATTCTTTGATCTTTTAGATAAAACAAATAATTCAACACTCTACTCTTTTTTTATATTTAATATTATATAATCGTAATTAACACTCTGTCATTTTGATACACAAACATACGCCATTCTTTCCAATAGAATTATCACATAAATCAAGTAGCGAAGGTCGATACTAAGAAAAGTTTATTTCACATGACCTCCGACAATAATTACATTATTTATGTCTGCAATTAAATAAGAATTTAAGAAAATTTCATTAACTTAGATTGTCACAAATACTTATTATAAACGGTAATAATTTCTTTCTCATAAAAGAAAAGAATAATCAGTACTTAAAGTTCTTTACCTGAGTTTCCCGGAGGAATTAGTGGAAGAAGATTTATTTCTTTTAAAGAGTTCCATTCATCACAGGTAATAACAGGTAATTCAATGCAATGGTTCGCAATCTTCATGTCTGTTGGTTGACGAGGTTCAGCTTGGTTCCACGTTGGGAATTATGCTTTATTCTAAGGCATCTTGGTATCATTGTGTGAGACAGCTGCAGTTGGTTGGAATTAGGGGTTTGAATATGACATGGTATGCCTTTACCCCAACATTTCTTTTGGATTCACCATTATGTAAGAAAAATATTACAAACTTTTAATATTTTGGATTTACAATTTTACTGTTCACAGCTGTAACTCTGCAGGGCCAAGACAAAGAGCATTCTGGGTGACTCTCTTTTATAGCCCCCTCCATTTGTTCTAAAAGTTTCCTTTGATCTCACTTCCTGTTTCCAATGCTGACTAACCAGATCTGGTTGACATGTGAAAACTTTTATCATAGCTTTTATTGTACATAAAAGAAAGTGAAATCTCATTTGTGTGTGGAAACTTCTAGTTTTCTAATGTGAAACAAAAATCTCATTTCTCTCTTTTCAACTACTTAACCCTTTCATACACACATTTGTCACAAGCACATATACATCGTTTCAAAATGACAGAGTCCTTCCGCCGTGTTTGTGTATTTGTAACCACCATCATGTAATAAAAAAATTAAATATTATATATCTACATCTACATATATGTTTAAATACTGATCAATAATATTATTTGTGACTGGGTTCGAACCCATTCTGTCACAATATATATATATTATACACTTGTTTAATGAGATGATTTAGCTTAGAATAAATTAAAAATAAATTATCTAAATATTGAAACAATTTACCTTAACTGAATGTATTATTAATAACACATCCTAAATTTTTAAAACTATAACAGATAGTTTGCTAGTGTTAGGTGATGATGTATTATTATTTGTGGCATCCTACTAAAAAAATAACAGTGCCTTTGTTTGGCAAATAATTTTCACAATAATGCTATAAATAAATTTTGTGTTTGTACACCCAGTATGTTAATAAATGTATTTAGTGTTATTTTAATCTAGTCTCTGTTTTTTTAATATGATTTACTGTGTCCTGAATTTTTAATTATAACAGAAATCTTGGTGAATCAGATGATAAATTCTCATACAGATCCAAAATCTAAATGTTAAAACTGAAAATACTGCATAAATGTTTTAATTCCAAAGCTGGGAATTGTAATTAAAAGAAGTGAATATTTATTTAATTTCTCTTTGGATTAGTTAATCCATTTTTCAGACTGCACATTATTTTATTTATCTTATCAATAAAAAAGTATAATAATTAAACTTCATTATTTTAATTGTGTTGTTGATGGATAATAGAAAGATACAAAAGCCTTCTATTATTTAGAGTTCCATCCTGGGTAAAAAAAACATGATTTTCTAAATTTTATTTATTTTTGTTTTATATGCAATTGTTAAGCAGATTAAATACTTCATTATGTAATTGTTGTTGTTGTTATTATTATTATTATTATCATCATCATCATCATCATCATCATCATCATCATCATCATCATCATTATTATTATTATTATTATTATTATTATTATTATTATTATTATTATTATTATATTAGGATACATTAGCTTATAAGAGAAGTATATGTCTCCCATAGTCTACTAGGCAACATTTTCCAAAGCTAACAAAAAGAACCCTGAGATCATTATTTATTATTTCATTGATTCTTAATTCATTTATTAGTATCAAAATTATGATAGTGGTATAAGAAATTCATTATTGTTTATTGTACTAGTAGAAAGGTACATTTCATTTCACTCTACAAGAGTAGAGTAGATCAGATCATGTCAATAAAACAATTATTTGGTGATAAATAACTGCTCCATAAGATTGAAAGAAAATACATAAAGATTCTATTAGAAGATGTTATCTTAAATGTAAAATATTTATGTTGCTCAGAGAATGTATTTTGATAGAGGGAAAATATATGTTCCAAAAGTGTTACATAGGAATGATTGAAGTTTTTTCTCTTTCTAGTTTATTAATTTACTTTATAGTAATGCATTTATTATTGTCTTGAAATTCTCTTATACTTTAATGCATGTCTCTGTAGTGAATGTTAAAGTAACTAACCACCTGCTGAGCTTAGTACTAATATTAATATTAGTAGCATTATCTTCTTCCTCTTCTTCTCTCTCATAGTTAGAATATATATATATATATATATCACCATTTTTTCCTACAATCATTCTAATGCTATGACTATGAGGACATAGAAAGCCCTCGAAGGCACGTAGCTGCCTTTATATAATCATTATTCAATTATAGCTTTTTATTTTTATTGGGTTTCAGCACACATAAGGTATATTATATTTGTCTAAGGAACATCTGGTGTTTTTATAATTACAATGAATGTTATATATACCTTGTTGATTTTTACTTGAAAAGGTTTATTTGTTAATCGATGAGATCACGTTTATGGAAAAAAAAATTTAGTCATTATTTTTTTTTGGCTAATATTATAATGTTATATAATTTTTTATTTTATCTTATCTATATATTATTTTGCAGCAGAAAAGTCAAATTTAGATACCGCTGAAGTAAACACTTGGTCCCAATCAAAACACTCATATGAGGACTTTATCAAGAATAAAATAACCACTATTACATTACAAAATAGAAAATGAAATCTTATGAAGTAAATTATTACATGAAATAGTATACTCATTCAGAATCCATGCTATTCAAAACTGTTTTTTATCCCAACAAAATTTCAAAATTGATTTTTAACCTTTTATAATAAATGAATTAGTTTGTAGCCCCATTTGCAGAAAAAAAATCAGAGAAAAAAATTAATGAATACCTGCAAGTCAATAAGCTTAATTGCAGCAATCTATCCATTCTTGAAACTAATAAATCCTGAAATCAAGAATTTTAAATTAATGGTGTTTAATGTACAAATTCACAACTTATGACATTATGGAATACTGTGGTAGCACTGCTGTGTTTCAACTTTAAATCTTTGCAGCTATTTTTAGCTTTATTTTACCATTTTATAACCACTTGATGCTAAAATGTGAAGCTAAAATAAATACTGATTTATTCAAAAAAGTATCTGAAGATGTCAGTAATGTTCAGATAATTATTACAAAGAAAGGGCCTGATAAAGAAATTAACAGTGCTTTCATATAATAAATGTGATGTATCTAGAATTGTATGGAAGGAAGTGGTAGTAGCAGGGTTAACATATGATAATGATGTGTTATGTCTTAGTAAAGAGGTATTAGATTATTTAGAAAAAGTACAAAAAGAAATAAGAAGACATGCACTAGATGCAGATGTGTGGATGGCAAAGGAGGAAATTAAGGAGTAATGGGATGGTCAATTTTTTAAATGAGAGATCCAAAAAGAAAAATGAAAATGTTCAGTAGATTGCAATTTATAGATAATAAGAGAATATCCAAAATAGTATTTAATTGAGTTGGATTATGAGTAAAGGACAGGCAACAAGATGAGTGAGAAATGTAGTATGGTATGCAGAAAATGTGGATAAAGAATTTATGTCAGTATACTTATACAACAAATAGGATGATTGTGTTAGGAGAATTGTTAAGTGTAATAGTGGCAAGGAATGGAATAGGATAAATGCATTAATAAAATATAGGTAGTTGGGAGAACAGGTGAACTAGTATGGAGAATAGAAAGAGTTTAAATATATAGAGAAATAAACAGAATATTGATTATGAATTAATTCATGATAATAATAAGGAAAGTAGTTTACTGTTTAAGGTTTGAACAGGATCTTTAGCAACAACGGAATATATACATAAATGGAAAAATATGGGTGATGTAATCTGCAAATTATGTAAGAAAGGCATGGAAAATATAGGCATCTTTCAATTGAATGTAAATGCTTACAAGCAGAAAGGGTACAAATAATATCACGGAAGAATAAATATTAACAAGGTGATTGTACACAAAGGGGGTTCTTGGTTTTTATGCTGGGTTTGGAAAAAGTTGGAGGTAATTTAGATATAAAGGCTATAGAGTTGACAAAAATTATGTTGTGGAAATGAGATGGAGCAGGATAGTGAAGAATATGGAGAAAAACTAGGATGGGGAATAGAAAGAGAAGGTAAGGTGGATAACAGGTTTATCTGGGTATAATGGCTGAGAGATTCCTGACTCTGAAAAAGGAGAAGCTTCAGTGCATCACATCACATCACAAATAAAGTGACAAAGGTCTAAAACTTTTCTGATTGATAGATTCTTTAATCTTGAGTGAGTGAAGAAACTTGTAAATTTCTCTTTGATTGTTTTTAGCAATAATGAAAAATGTATATTGTCCATAGTTTATTTAAATATTTATGCTTATTTTTACAAAATACTGGTGGTACACTAATTACTAAAAAAAGTATATTCATGTTTACACTTAGGGTTTTTTTTTTTGAAAATATTTCATTTTTAAAAATACAAGTCAAGAAATTAGAAGTAATAATAAAAAGAAAAGTGTGATTGTTTAGCTGAAAGTTATGATGGTATTTTAGATATGATAATATGTTGGATTATTTCCACCATCTATCATTAAATGCTGAATGTCTGAAAAGTTTTAAACAACAAACATTGTGTAATCTACTAACTTGTGTTGTCTTTATGTGTTATCACTAACAGTTGTTTGTATTTGGAAAAGTTTAAATAAAGTTTAAAATTTTCTAAATATTGCTATGTTTAATGCTAGATAATAAAAATATTCCAACATGTTATCCCATCTAAAATACCATCAACATAAACCTTCAGGAAAGCACTAAGAATTAATTATAATTGTGTAGCTTGGTCAAATACCATAATGCAAAACTTTTGTGATATGTAATTTATGATGGTGTTTTTTGTTTGTAAAGTTATATTTCTAATAAATGAAGTAGCATTTATTGATTTATAATATTGAATAAAGGTTTTAATACTAAAGAAAAATGAACCATTAACACAAATTGCCACCAGGCCTTGATGGGAAAATGTTGAACTCCAGAAGTGCTATTAATGGACCATCCTCTCACTTAATATGTAAACATAAGGTGTAAATTATATATATATGTACATGGACATTTTTTGTACATTGGATTTTAACATTTTAATGTAAATAATACCAAAAGGTTGTTATAATGTTGATAGTATATTTTTATATCTCAAGCAAGTGATTTCAAATGTTTCTTTTGATTTTAAAAAGTAAGAGCAAACATGTAACCATTCATGCATGACAGGATACTCATGGAAAATGTCGAAAAAATATTGAACATATATCGTTTTTGTTTAGTTAAATAAATGTTTGAACTTAGGTTAGTTATATTTTTAATAATTGCTTTCTCTTAAATCGGATATGATCATTTTAAAGCGATTTTTCTTTTTTTTTTTTTCGATTACTGTAGAGAGAATTAGCAAAGAGGAAATAAGTAAATGTTAGAAAGAATGTAGAAAATTTTCTCTTAAAAAAAAAAACACAAAAAGAACAAAAAACAAAATCGATTTTAAATAACATTTTTTGAAAATAAAACGTACATAACAGTTTTTTTTATATTTACATTTTATAAATTCTTACGATGTATATATTAGTCTTTAAAATATTACTATAGTAAGTATTTAAAACTTGCAGATTTACATGTGTACAAAAGAGAAATCAGGAGGAATTTTTGTGGGCCAGCTATTACATGGCAAAAACAAACAACTAAAGAATGCAGGTAATTAAGTTAACACAACAGTAGAGTAGTAGATATTTCTGTTTGCAAAAGAGGGAGAGGATTGGGGGGGAGGGACTAAAGTCGTAAAATATAGATAATCAACTGAAGAACATTATTAGAAGGGATTTGAAATCAGACTTTCAAGTTTCCTACAACTATCCATTACATCTTACACAACTGATACACATGACCACATACATGTGAAAAAGCTAAATGATCTCTAATACAGTATATGTATTTCATGCTGAACTAACAGTTATTAGTCCAGATCATTAACTCCCACACATATATGCAATCAGTCCTTAGTTTATATCAAGGTAACAAATCTTCAACTTTAATGGACAGATTTCAATCTTCACCCTCCAACTCTTCAGCCATTCATATCATTGAAAATCTGATGGTGGAATGCTCAAAACCCTTATTGATACCAATATTATTGTAATACTCTCATTGACTTTAAGTCACTCTGATCCCTCATGTATAGGAGCTTAATATGTTCATTGAAATACATAGCAGAGAGATGGCAGTATGCAGGCTGAATATGTAATATTTAGTATATGAAATCAGACTTTCAAGCTGCCTGAAGTAATCCATTCGATCTTATACATATTAAGGTTCTATATACAAGGGGTCAGAGTGACTTAAAATCAACATGAGTATGACAATAAGATTGGCATCAACAAGAACTTCAAACATTCCATAATCAGATTTTCAATGATGTGGATGGCTGAAGCGTTGGAGGCGGAGAAGATTAAAGACTGTCTACTAAAATTGGAAGATTTTCTATCTTAATATAAACTGAGCACTGATTGTATATATGTGTGGGAAATGATGGTCTGTACCAACTGATGAATGCTAGTTCAGCATGAAATATGTATATTGGGGAGATTTTTTTTCACATGTATGTGGTGTGGGGAGCTTGAAATCTTGATTTCAAATTCATTCTAATTACATTAAGTTCAGTATAGACAATAAATTTGTATATAAATACCAAAGAAAATTAATAATTAACTTTAGAATAAATAAATAACTCAAAAATTTGCTTTGCATCATTTACCTTGTCAGAAGAAGAATAATAAGAATTTTCATATGCACAAAAGAGAAAGGGAATTTTGGTAGCCAGTCACACTCCATGGCCAAAGTTGAGAAATCCTGACAATTAAAAAATATAAATAATTAGCTCTACATCACAGACAAATAATTAAATCTGATTAGAGTCATTTAGCACAGATAATATACAGACCTATATATATATATATTCCACCTTTATTGTTAAGTGGAGGTTGCCCTGGCAACAGTTTTAAATTGTTGATTGTCAGTAATATTGGGATTGCCTAAGTGTTGACTCATTTTTAATGATATATAAGTATTGTACTGGGTTGAAACTTTTTCATCTGTTATTTTTTTATATTTATATAGATACCAATTATTAAAGGGGTTTTAAATCATTTATACTTATACATACAAGTATAATAGATTAACATTAATGTATGACCAAATCGCTCTCTCCTATTTAATTTAATAAATATTAAGGAAAAACGCCAATATATTTCCTGGTCAATCTAACCCCGAATCATATTATATATGATATAAAAAAGAACAATAACTTGTGACAGTTTTTATTTATTTGTTTCAGGCATCAGTTTGTGTGGATGTTAGTTGAATACACCATCACAAGATTAATTAATAGAGACTGATTTTTTCCCTCTTCTTTCTAATTACAGTAGTTTTTTTTATTGGATTTTGATTTACTGAAATTTAGTAAATTAATTACATGTATTAGCACTCATACATGGAAGAATTTAAATAATGAAGATTTCTGAATTTAAATTACCACATAGATTTAATAAACAAGTAAGTACATACTATGAATACAAAATTATTTATTAATACTACCCTATTGAATATTATTAAGCACTAACATATAAATACAACATTTCATAGAATAGATATGTAACACATATTCTTAATTGCAAATTTAATTAGTGATTCCATTAGCAATAATAAAGTTTAGTTAATCTGTTTTATTAGTTCATTAAAAGTTTATACTATTATTTCAGATAATTCTTAAAGTTAGATATAGAACTCTCATTAATTGTACATGTTATTTCTTTGAATGGGTTTAATGACTGATGTAATAGGTATATACCATGGCCATGGGTTTTTTATTTTGAAGTGTTGTTTTTTATTACCTTGCTAGGGTCCTGGTATTATGTAGGCACAAGTGTTTTGAATCAAGGCATCCTCTTCACTTTAGGCTAAGAAGAAGGCACAGACAACCTCATCTGCTTAGCATTGCATCTTGTTTGAGTTATATCTGCAGGTATAAGCAAACACATGGCAAAACATTTTTTTACAGCTTTCTGGATCTTTTTCTGTTATATGCTGCTCACTAAAAAAATCAGCACTCTAATTTTCAGAAATCACGAACAAGATCAATGAAACAAAAAAGGAATGAATTACCACACCTGATTCCATTGCACAGGTACCTATTCATACTTTTCTTTATCCCTGGTTTTTTATTATCTTTAATATAGAATTTATTTTTGGTTGTGGACTAACATAATTTCATTAACCAAAATAAATGAATTCTTTACAAAATTTGAATGAGATTTGATTACTATTAAACCTTACTGTATTATTAAAATGCTTAACATGTTTAAATAAACCATATTTATTGTAACACACACCTATTGATTCAGACATATGAATATTATCTTTTTTATCTAATTCAAATATATACAGATTATGGTTGCACTGCAAGAAGTCGGTGAAATCTGCATATTTATATCCTGGATCCATGCAAGGTTTAAGATTTATATAGATTCTAATATAATAGTCTTAATTCATATTGTGGAGTCCAATATATTGTTAATATGTCTTATTAACATCTGGATATTTAATATTTCCATTAACCTCATGTTCAGTTTGGATTCTTATTCAAATTATCAAAAACATTGTTTATCACTTTCAAAGGAGCACAAATAAAAATGTCATCAACATATCCAATGAACATAATATTTTTATAATCATTCAATACAGGTTGTACAATTTTTTCTTCAATATGATCAGCTATCAGACCACAAACCAAAGCAATTACTAAAATTCTCATTGATCCCCCAATTGCTCCATTTTAAAGAAGTGACCATTGAAAGAAGCAGTAATATTTTGATTAATCCAATTGAAAACACCTGTAATAAATTTTGTCTTTTGCTCCTCAAAATACTTTTTAGTGAGCAAATTCTGAATAATCTTCAGAGAAAAAATACGATCCAGTGAACCATACTATTTATTAACATCAAAAGAAGTCATTCTATACTATCACTGACTAGAGAAGAATTTAAAATATTAATACATTCAAAAGTTGATTTAATTGCAAATTTTCCAAAACCTAGTTCATCCTTTAACCACTTGAAAAGATTGTCATTATCTAAAATGTTTGTTCACATCACATTACTCTCTGATATAGTATTTATAAAAAATGTCTTATTCATGAGTAAAAGTTTAATGGAAATATTAAATATCCAGATTTGTTAATAAGACATCATAACAATACATTGTATTATAGAATATGAATTAAATTTATTAATGTTAGAGGCTATATCAATCCTAAATTTGGTATATATCCAGAATATAAATATGTAAGTTTCAAAGTCATTTTGCATCAGCATCATAATTTGTGTATATTTGAATCGGATAAAACAGATATTTATAAGTAAATGTCTGAGCTAATAGGGATGGGTTACAATAAATATCTTTATTTAAATATGTTAAGCATTTTAATGATAAAGTAAAGTTAGATTCTTCAATGTCATTAATGTTTTTAGAGTATGAGATTTATTTCATCATGTTTTTAATCTTAGCAAAATAAAAATGATTTGTAGTGAATGCAATGATAGGAAATGTAAAATTAAAGAGGCTGAATTCAGTTGTCATGGTAACTTTGTAATGAATAGAAAGTCTCATAGTGTCCAATTGGGTATTGTTTGAATATGTGTAATTGATGTGTGTAATGTTTTTTTTTTTTTACATTTTATCTCTATTGCCTTTGACAAGAGCACCGAAACTGCATTTAGGTTATACTATTTTATTAACTACTACTATTTATCTCCATATTGTTTCAATATTTCTTGTGTTGACATGTGTTATTGTGATCTTGCTGGTTTTTACAAGTTTTTATTATATTTAATAATAAGGATTGGAAGTTTATAGAAGGAGTAAAGATTTGCAAAAAGATAGTACCTTTTCTGCAAGAGTGCATGTTTTAAAGAATTGTTTGGAGTTTAATGTGTGTATTTATTCTTGCAAATTATAAATTAACAGTGCTGTATATATTCAAAAAGAAGCTATGATTAAGTTGCAGAAACAGTTATGATCTTTGATTATACATCACTGCAAAAAAGTATTATATTCCACAATTAAATGGAAAACAGCTTGGCACAAAATTAATGCATTCCTATTCAGATTAAAGGATGATATAAACAACTTTATACTATGTTGAGAAAGATATATGATTGGAAATTTTTTTTTTTTTTTACTTCATATGCACAAAGTTACTGCATCCCTGTTCAGATTAAATGATGATGTGATCATCCTTATACTACATTGAAAAAGAGATATAATTGGAAATTTTGTTTTTACCACATATGCAAGGTGTTTACAACTAATCATTTTAAACCACTAAACATCATATGATCACTATTTCTTATGCTAGCACATTACTGTTATTAAAACTGATGAAGGCCACAAGCCAGAAACTAATCTGGGGATATTGGATGAGTAGGCACTAGATAGGGATTTTATGCACAAGCCTTCTGACATCCACTGATTACTCTCATTGGCACTGAGTAGCACTACTGTATGGAGAGTTTTGCCTGTTTTAAGTAATCATTTTATTTGAATAATTTTGTTAATTTGTCATCAGCATGTTTGCCTGAGCAGTGAAAATAACTTTGCAATTGTGATCCCAAATTTGTTGGATCTAAATGGGATAACCTGCATATGAAATTAGTTACTAATTTTGAAATGAACTATGAGTTTAATAAAATAAAGATGTGATTTTTAATCAAGCCTCTCATTTATTTTAAAGAAAATCTCTAAAAAATGATAATTTTTCATGGAATAGTTTCATACTGGATTTTCAAAAGGAGCTAAAACAGAAAAGTGTTACTTGCCTAAATGAGATCAGGACCTATATTACAGAAAAGTAAATAAGAAAATTGTTTAAGTTGAATTTTGTGAAAGTTAATGAATGTAATGTCAAATCATCTAGAAATAAATTTATAATGGTTTGTGAGAATATTAAAATTAGGCTTCTAAAAAAAGATATATATTTTTATATTCATTTTCCAAAAGAACTCCACGTATTTTGCTACAAAACTGGTGTCTAAGTGGGTTTAATTTCAATAATAGTAATCCAGCTCAAATTTTGTACTTTTGTGTTATTATGGCTCTGAAATTACAATTTATTTTCTTTATTGCTTTAAGTGTGTCTATATCCTTACATTATGGTGTGCAGTTTCTTCTTTCCCACAGTTATAATTTTAACAATTTTACTGTCTTAAATTTTAAAAAATCTGAAGATGTTAGCATTATATGAACATTTTACATAATTGGCAGTACCCTATTAGCATAATAATGCCATGAGGAGGACAGCATAAAAGTCAATGGAAATTAGAATTTCTGATTGAGTGAAAGTTTGAGCCTGAATAAAAATAACTGAATAATTTAGATTTTTTAAAGAAAATTGTAATTTTTAGTAATCTGTTTACAAATTAAAAGTTTGTGCAGTATTTTTGTAAGATATATTTTTAAATCCCAAAAAAATTGTTAAAAAGTTCATTATGGCAAGAGAAAGCAGTTTCTATCAGGTAAAATAAAATCTGCTTGTCAAACAGTAAAGAAAATATGGTACTTATTTTTTAGACCATACAAGCCACCTGATGGCGCTTTACATTCTTTAATACACATAAATATACCATTACCTGGTTGGCATTTCTTTATTGTCTGATTTATGGTATTACAAAAAAAACTCTACATTAATTATTGTCCCATTTTTATTGTCCAATGTCTGGTATTATATTTATATAAAAAAAAAGTCTACATTAATTTATCTATTTATTTTTTATTGGAAATGAACAAGTTTTTTTTTTTTTTGCTTTTAATTAATAATGTTACTGTGTCAGACTTTTTTGTCTTTATTATCCACTTTCAGGTATTATTTTGAAATTAATTAAAAATAAATAATACATGTATAAATTAATTGCTATACTTCTTTTGGATTGATAACAAAGTCTACATTAATTTATCTACTTATTTATTATTGGAAATGAACTAATTCTTTCTTGTTTTTGCTTTTAAAAACATGCTATTATTTTAATAATCTTAACATGCCAGACTTTTTTATTGTGCAATTTTAGGGTCAGAAAGTGAGAATATGTCAGTGCGTAGTGATGGAATGTATAGAGGGAAACCAATGTTTTTGATGATCCAAAGGATCATCCAAAAGATGCAGTAGCAATGCAACATCAGCCATTTGATTTGTCTCATATGTGTTCTCATGCAAAGATGAATTTTTACATGAGTTCTCTGCAATAGTGTGTGTCCATACACTTTTCCAATTGTTAAAAACCTTGACAGGTGTATGGAAGCATGGGAATGCATTTAAAATTATTACTATGTAACACTACATCAGCTAATGTGTAAGATCATTACTTGGAATGTACATTTCAAGAATTATGGCCAGTTTATTTCTAGACATGTTCACATGATATGGTAGTGATCTGTGAAGTGTGTGCATTTGCAGAGGTTTATGAAGCATATCACCAGACTGTAAGATTGGTGTGCAATGACATCTATATCTGATAATAGCTAATATGAACAGAACTGTTCTAGAGGCCATAAGTTTGGCTGTGTAAATGACATTTTTATGTGTTTTAATACATAAAAAGCGCCTCAGGTGGCTTATATGGTCTAAAAAATAATTACCGAAAATAAAAAATTTTTTTTTAATAATAATAAAAAATATATTTAATTAAAATTTGTTTTTCTTTCTTTTATAACTAACCCTAAATATAAACATCACATGATCACATTTCCTATACTAGCACATTAATTGTTGATAAACAGAGCAAAACTCGCCATACACTGACAAAGGCCACAAGCCAGAAACTAGTCTGGGGATATTGGATGAGTAGGCATTAGATAGGGATTTTATGCACAAGCCTTCTGGCATCCATTGATTACTCTGTTTAGCACAGGTGGCAATATGGTATGGAGAGTTTTGCTCTGTTTATCAACAATTAATGTGCTAGTATAGGAAATGTGATCATGTGATGCTTAATGGTTTAACACCAATCCTGCCTAATAGGATAGTGGTGGATATGGTTGTAAAAGAGCCAAAGACACCAAAATTTATGGGTGCTGAACTGAGTTCAGACCCATATGACTATATAAGCTATTGAGCTTAAATTGAAAATATTTTTTGTGTTTTCAATTTCATTCTCATAGTTTTGTAGTTAACTAGAGATAAAAGGTGGTTGCTAGAGGGTTGCATTAGATCCTAAGATCTAGATGCAGTGCTCTTAGATCCAAAGCTCCTCACTGACGAAGGCTACAAGCCAGAAACTAGTCTGGGGATATTGGATGAGTAGGCATTAGATAGGGATTTTATGCACAAGCCTTCTGGCATCCATTGATTACTCTGTTTAGCACAGGTGCCAATACTGTATGGAGAGTTTTGCTCTGTTTAACCCTAAATATGTTTGTCTTTTAATAACAAAATTCAAATATATAATATTTAATGTACTAATTTTAGAATAGATAAATTACATCCAGTGATGCCAAGAGCCATTTTTATATATTACATCTCCATTTAGATCTTTATTTTCATATTTCTAAAACCTTAAATATTAACTTTTAAAATGCCCATCAATTAAATGCTCAAATTTGTAAAAAATAATATTATGTTTGTCAATATATTATATAAAAAAGGTTTAATTGTAAAAATAAAATGTTCAAATGGTGGAGGATATGTGCAACAATTCTCACTAGATCTTATTTAATATAGAAAAGTGGAGTCTAAAAAGATTAAGCTTAATTTATTTCAAATTTTTTCTAATATTTGTCAAACTTTTAAATGTCCTTTTTTATATATCCCTGAACCTTTTCTCATGTTTTTCATTATGATGTTGATTGGTCTAAAAGTGAAGAAATTGAAGTTGCATTTGCACCCTCTACTGAGAAATTTTGTCAACATTTTTTTCGAACTTTAAAATTTACATTTTTTTTTAAATATTTTAATTTCAAAAAAATTCTTAAGATGTCATGACAATCAAAAAAGTGAGAATTTCAAAGTTTAATCCAGACCGATGAACTAAATTCTTGGTAATCCCAAACTTTGCAGTAACTTGGCATTATTTGAGAACATGCTACAAATGACTATAGCTTGATATTTTGTAATGTTTATGATTATTTTGCATAAACATTGCATGATAATTATTATAAATTAAAAATATATATTATTACATAATAATTTTCTACAGAAATATTTTATTTTTAAATATAAAACCTTATATTCTTCTGATTAATGTTACCATGGAGATTACAGTAGTGGGAACTACAACTGTCTACAAAACGTTATTACTAAGAATCTGTTACAAAATATATGAATATAGTAAAAGTTACTAAAACATTTTAAACCAATTATTCATTCAGATTTTTAAAAACAAACATCAAACAAAGAAGATTTCATCCATTTTGCAAATTGAATCTGCTCCATTTGAAATTTGGTGATGTGACAGTGCCTTGTTTTGATTTAAATCTACTTTCTAAAATAATTCTGAAAATCAAATGTAATTTTTAAAAATTTATTTAATTTCTAAACAAAAATATTTTTCAAATGAAGTCAAATTTATTATATTCTGATAAATAATAATGGTGTAATATTAAAGTGAAAGATGAAATCTTAAAGCAAGTGAGAACAAAGAAATCTGTCAGATTATGGGAAGCTAATTTAACCATCTTTTACAGTAAAAAAATGGCATTTCTTATTGTATATCCAAATTTTCATATGAATAACTTTGAGCTATTGGTATGCTCTCTGTATTATATTTTTGTAAATACAAGCTTATAAAAGTAATGTCACATTATATATGATTTGCTTTATTTGATTATTAAACACTAACAAAAATTTTTTTTCATACTAAGATGTGTCTAGAAACCATTAATTAAAACAGATAATCAAAATTAATCTCATGATCTAATAATTAGCAGTAACATTTGTCTGATTTACAAATTGCAATTATT
Organism: Epiperipatus broadwayi; assembly: GCA_028023455.1. Classification (NCBI taxonomy): domain Eukaryota; kingdom Metazoa; phylum Onychophora; class Udeonychophora; order Euonychophora; family Peripatidae; genus Epiperipatus; species Epiperipatus broadwayi. The sequence continues at coordinate 2,707,342 of JAQFVV010000006.1, forward strand.
AATTACTATGTCACGTGGTTCAGCTTATTTGTTTTAACTAGTATTTAACTAGTTATACCACACCTGAAGGTTATATCAAGTTCAGTACTGAAAAAAAATCCTATTATAATTTTAATGTTTACATCTTAAATCTATAAAAATCTTTAATATACATGCTTTATGTACTGAATATGAAGTATGAATTACAAATTATAAGTTTCTTTAATAAATATCCATGCCTATTTTTAAAAAAAATAATAATGACTGAAATTATAGACAGAAAATCCCAGCTATGGGAATCCTTCTTAACCTGAAACATGGTTTCTTTTTTGAAACTGACAGAGATGTTAAGTTGTAAATATTAATATGATAATCAACCCTTAAGCAATCAAAAGTCTCAACCTGTACTTAAGGCAACCTCCTTTAAAAATAAAAGTGATACAACCTTTATGTATGGTCTGATATATTTACATAGATACTAAAGATTGCAACTTGACTAAGGAGTGTGAGATTAATAATGCAAAGAAGTTTAAACAAACCTCATTAATCAGCAACAATTTTCTGTATATATGTCTCGAGGTAATGAATTGAGCATGTTACACATGAGACTTTGAATCATCATCTATGAACAAAATAGAATATTTAGACTCATGTATGACCATAATATAGGATTTTGGACATCATCTATGATCATAGTAAGCATGAAGAATGGCCTTGATAATATAAATTTTAACAATTGTATAATTTAGTTCAGGATTAAGGCAATGACACCAGAAGTTAGAGAGATGTGAGAAACATAGAAAGCAAAAGAGAAGTGATAATTTATTCATGAAGTGTGAGTTGAATATCATTAATACATTTTTTAGGCAATTGTGGTTTGCATGCAGTTCATTCAATTATTGGTTGGTAAATGGCTCTCTTATTAAATTTGGCTAGGATACAAAAATACCAAAAAAATTTCATTAGCAGCTAGCATTCCTTTGAAGTATTGGGTTGTTAAACTATTTATTTTGAAATCTGTTGAAAAGACATTTGTTATATAGTGAGATACCTAATGTAACAGTCACTGCCTGCTTCTCTATACGCATTGAGCATGACATGCATTTTCTAATATGAGCAGCAATTAAGAAATATTCAAAGGCATCCAAAATATACATTACTATAATCATACCTTTGAAAGGTTCATTTACTGCAACCTTTGCGCGCCACCTTAAGAAAGAGATTGCTCCCCTGCTTAAGGGATATGATCATGTAATTAATAAAGAGTTATAATCTCTTATATTTTCTTTTTTTATATATAAAATCAATAGAAAAATGAATGCCTAACGAATGATTCCCGATCCCGGTAAGTTTAATCCCTGACTAGCTCAATCAACTCATGATCTCGGGATGGTAGTTTGTTGCTTCGTTAACAGAAAAGGTCAAACAATAATATCATTATCAAATACACAGCACAACGCCATACTTTAAAATTAGATGTTAAATTTATTAAGCCCTCTATGATTATATAAATATTTACAGAATAAAGAAGAGAATAAACACACACATAAACGGTATTAATTAAAATTTAAGCGTATAAATAAATTTTAAATAGTTCCATAAATGGGAAAGGAATGGTCTGAAATTCTCCCCTGCTTACACTTTAAACCCAAAACTTGGAATTACTTATATAAAAACAATGTGTATTGGCCATGGTATGCACGTGTTTCATAATAATAATAATAATAAAAAAAAATTTAGCCACGAGTTAATGATATTTGAATCTTAAATGGTCCATAATATGAGTCCTGCACATGGCGGACAATAATAATTATTTGGAACACTTTCTAACACACTTTTATTCCTTATAAAACAATCCTGCACTTAGCGGATGGAATAAATTTACTATTATTTCAAAGCGAAACACATACATCCAATGACCAAACCACCCAACTATTTTTATTTGACTATTTTGAAATATTGAAATATTTCTTATTTACTTTCTCTTTTCTTTTATAATTTATTTAGATACTCCAATGAATTACGTGTACCTTTACGTTAAAATTACAAACTAAATATTTATAACTGAATTACGCAATTCATTGGTTCATTTAATAATAGCAATATTAGTAAAATAATGAATTACTCGTAATAAGACATAAAAAATAGATATAAAAAACATAAATAATACTTCCCGAAGGCTTCGTTCTTCTCCGGGCTAGCATTTTGAGGGCGATATATATCTGCTGTGCAGGTGATTACTTAACAGGGCTTCAATGGAGGTTGGCAAACTGTCCATAGCAGCTACACTTTAAGAAATAGAAAGTCACATCACTGGACGGCTATGTAGGTCTTCGAGCGGTGCGAATGTACCGAACTTGGTTTCCTACTCCATGTTCATTGCTGTATCACGAATAAATCTTGATTCCATTCTCTTAGCGATATAAAACATTAGCTTAAATTTCAATTGTATTTTTCTTTCTCAGTCAATGAATATCATATTTCTTGGTCTGTACCTTTTAAAATAGTTCAGCATTTCGAAAAAAAAATTTTTTTTAAACTCATAATTCTGCTTTTCCGTCAGTACACTCCGAAAACTATACTGCTAACTCAAAGTGAACGGGTAAGAGTGCCCGTGAGTATCAACGAATATAACCCAGCTAACTAATTAAATTTCACCTGACCAGCCTTTATATATCCCCCCCATTACAGGGTGTATTCTCTCATCTCCTCCACAAGTTATTGCTTTTACATTTCTGTTTGTAATTAAATTATTAATCCCTGTTTTTAATTACTTAAGTCCAAACAATGGATTTAATTTTAGCTATCTCTTTGAAAAAAAAATTGTCTTACGATAACTTTATCTTTTAATTATTTTCAGAATTTCACAGACCATTTAAATTCCAATCCCTTGATTTCTTTAAACAATAAAATAAAATCACATTTATTTAATTAAATAATTTTGAGTAGGTGTCAAGCTGAATGACCACTGATACAATTTCTACATTTTTTTCCCAAAAACATTTTACAATAAAAGAAAGAGGTCATTGGCTTGCCTGCGGTCATGAACATTAAGTTCTAAAAAAAAAAAACTTATAAAACTTAAACTGTATACTTGTTGTCACATAAAAATTGTTTTTAAGTTTTCCAAAAAGAATATTCAACAAGTAACAGAAAAAAATACATTTGAGAATCTGAAATAAAATCAAAAAATCAAAATACAACATGTTTACTGATAGGTTACTTGCGAATACATTTCAGTTTCCCACAATCATTTCTTTAATCCCTTGCCATATTTATTCATATCATAAATTAAAAAAATATATAGCATTTATTAACAGCAAAATACATATTTACATGTGGTGTCCGCATTTGTTTATTTATAAGCGTATTATCACCATTCACCCTATTTATTTACAATATAGTGTGTGTGTAAGCAACAGAGAAATTATACCTGCACAGACCACTCCTTTTATTATAATATGTACATTTGTTTGGGCTGCAACTATGCTTGCACCATCTTTGTGGCAGTCATTTAAGACTGACTGTCACACTAAAGATGGTTTTTAATTTTTATTTATCTGTCTAATTTATTTGCATGATTATTTATCTACCTATTTGTCAGCCTATAAAATCCATTTATCTATTTGTACATCTCCTTACCATCCATCTGTCTATCAATATTTCTATGTATCCTTGTATCTGGCCCACTAACTCATTGATATCTATCTATCTATCTATCTATCTATCTATCTATCTATCTATCTATCTATCTATCTGTCTATCTGTCTGTCTGTCTGTCTGTCTGTCTGTCTACCTGTCTGTCTGTATGTCTGTCTGTATGTCTGTCTATCTATCTATCTATCTATCTATCTATCTATCTATCTATCTATCTATCTATCTATCTATCTATCTATCTATCTATCTATCTATCTATCTATCTATCTATCTATCTATCTATCTATCTATCTATCTATCTATCTATCTATCTATCTATCTATCTATCTATCTATCTATCTATCTGTCTGTCTGTCTGTCTGTCTGTCTGTCTGTTTTTTTTATTATCTATATATACTTAACTCTTTATCTCGAAGATCCATCATTTTTATTTATTTAACTAGACATCAATTTTTCTCTATTTATCCATTCCTTTAGTTTTCGATATCTATTTATTTATATATAAAGATAGATTCTAATGTATATATTTATTATTTGCTTTTACTTGCAATAAAAATTAAATATGTGACTTTTTTTAATTGTAATTAAAATTGAAACAATAATCTTTTTGCAAAGTAAATATTGTGAATTATTAAAAATGAAACAAAAATAAATGAAGTAAAAAATATATCCTTGAATTTTATGATAAATGAATTCCCTCTGCTTTATTCTTCTTCTCTACATGTTATTAACTGTTATTACATTTATGCACAAAATGTTGCGAATTTCTGAAAATAATTTATAATAGAATTGAATATCTTTATATTTCATATTTCAATTGAGTGAAAAGTTAAACGCTAATTGGTATTGTTTACTTGTTTTCGTAGTTTATTGTAAAATATAATTTCTATTATTTTCTTTTTTTATTATTCACTTTTAAAAATTATTTTTTCTTTTATATTATTATTTTTTAATAAATATTATTTGCGTAAAGAATGTTTCTTTCTAAGGAAGTGTCAAGGTAATTCAGAAAATAAAATAGACAGAATAATGTCTTGAAATAAAATTTAAACTTTATTCTTTATGTAAGAAAGTTTTGACAGGTTCTCATATTTATTTAAAAGCAATAAAAAATATACACACTATTTTAATAAAATCGTGGTTATTAATGAATCGGTAAAGTTTAATTGAATTATTTATTTTAAATAAATAAATAATCGAATGATTTATCATTGAAATATCACATGATATTCTAGTTGGAATGATAGAATTAGGTTGGGAACCATGGATCGTTAGTTTTCGAGCCCACCAGAAATTGATGATTCGACAGCGGCATCGAATAACAATGTTTTTATATGGTTTTAATGCATCATGTAAAACTACTTCATTTTGATCACTTATAATTTACCCAGAATTTTAAAAAGTAACCATTTATTTTTATTTAAATTTAGTTTAGATAAGTCTTTATCATCCTCATTTACATCCATTACTGATCTGCAATTGAACTAAGGTTTCTCTAAATGTAATGCAATTTCTCTGTTTACTGACTTGTTTTTTCCATGTTATTCCAGAAAAGCTTTTTATGTAATGTGTGTGAGATTCGAACTCAGACTTTCATATGACTCCCAACTCTCCATGCCATCTCATATTGCTGACCCACCTTATCTAATCCAACTCACATACATTTTTTAAATGTCTTTTACAGTCTCTTGGCATCCCTTATAAAAATTTCAACTGCCCATCTATTTTCTTTCAATGACATATTCAATCCAATTTTATTTTAGCCTTTTAATTCTTCTTATGGTATAAAAGATATCTCTTTGTTCTCTCATCTATGTATTTTGGTTTGGATCACTTCTTGTAAATCCAAAACAATTTTCTCCATACTTTGTTCTGTAGTCTGAGGTCTCTGAGGTGATCTTCTATTCAGGTTTTAAATTCTCAGAAATTACTATTTTTTATAGTATGAAGTTATTTCTATCAAAAGCACTTCTTCTACTTTTAATTCTATAATTAATTTTATCCATTATTTTCTAATTCGTTATTAGCTATCTTTACTTTATCCATTTTTGGAAAGCTGTGTTACTTTAATCTTTTTATCATTTATTTTTAATCTTACCTTCTTGTTTTGATCTGATAGCTCTTATAATAATTACTAAAGTTCTGAAGCATTATTTACAAATCCAACCATATCACAGAGGAGAAATGCTCCATAAAGTAGCACCACTCAATGCAAGCCAAGTGAAGGTTGTCCCCCCAAATTAACAAATTTGACAATGGTTTCATTTTGTATTTCCTGTTTCTTAGTCAAAAATTGTAATTCTTATCATATTTTATAGCTAATTTATTTGTAATATTTTGGCATTTTTTATTTATACTTTTAGGGGGATACTATAACTTTTTGTAATCTCCTTTAGTATATATGCTTCATTTTACTGCATTCTTATGCCCACAGGTAATCATTCAAAGTAATTGTGTTTTTAAACAATGTAGCATTTCATCCATCCAGTATATAGATTTATTTACATTTTGGGTGAAATTGATTATGTAAATATTTCTGTAAAAACTTGACTTTTTCTTTTTTCACCATTAAAGCTTTTTGTATTTTAAATGCAGTTTTATATAAATTATATTCATCCATAATACCCTGTAACTCTATAAAGATTTACTTCTTCTTTGACTATGTAATTATATTAATAGCATTCATTCCCTTTTGAAAAAAAAAAGGATTAAATTTATTTTACTTAAACAACAACCAGCTGAGAACTGCTTTCGACCTAGAAGGTCATATTCATACTGCTCAAATTTATCAGCTGTGATTAACTAAAAGAAAAGTTCAATTTTAGTAACTGATAATTTAAAATGTAAATTTGTTGATTTACATATTCCATTTTAGGAAAGAACAATACAAGAGTCTTTTTTATTTATTGGGTATTTTGGTATTTTGATTTTTTAAATAACCATAAGCACCATTTGAATATATATATATATATGGTTATTGTCGATTAGCCACCAAGCATCGTCTGATGTCACTGTTGCTAGTCAAAAACCAATAGATATAATGTTTCCAGGCTGATTTACAATTTACTTTTTTTACACTACTACATGTCACGCATAGCGTTGGAACTCACAGGGAGAGGGATCCGATGTCTTTGCCAATTTGAAGGATCACCCGTCACATGTGAGACAATTTTTAAAACATTATCCATCTCAGCATATTTCCAGGCTGATTTACAATTGACTTTTTTACACTACTACATGTCAGCGCATACTGCTGGAATTCACAGGAAGGGGAATCCGATGTCTTTGATGATCCAAAGGATCGGCCGTTACAACATACACAACATTTTTAAAAACAAAATTATTTAATAAAATCTAATATTTCCTTTTTTCAATTAAAATCTGATCAAAAAAAAATTTCAACACTATTTTAAAACAATTTACGAAACACAATTCGATTGGAAAATTCCCCTCTAATCAAGACAAGCTTATGCTTTGAGAGTCTCATAGCTGTCCCTGCACAAAATACGTTTTACATGTGATTTCTATATAATGACCGAAACATACACTTTTGAAATTTGTTTAACCTTAAAAATATGTGTGGTCATATAAAAAATTAGTATTTTGAATGCACATGCAAACACTTAGGACAACTTGAATTCTACACACCCTCACATCAAACTGTAGCGATCTGTGAAGTGTGCGATAGTACCGCAAAGCACAAAAGCTGACTAGTGGCCAATATGAACAGAACTGTTCTATAGGCCATGTGAGCAATATATTTCTGTGCTTTTGCATGGAACAGTGACATCTAGGTTGTGTTTGGTGACTAATCGATGACAACTATTTATTTATTGATTTCTTAAATTATGTATGAGTGACCAAAACCAAATGAAGGAAGTTGATTTTACTAAAAGTACATTTTATAAATCATTTATCTTTTTTTTAAATATTATGATTTCTATGTTTGAAAAATTTATAGAAATAAAAGTGTATATATGTAAGTCATGTGACATATGACTTGATTTTATTACTATTATTATTTTTCTGTTGGGGGCTTTGGCTAAATTAAATTGCTAAGCCTATTAATATATGGTGTATCTGAATAAAGTTCAGACCCATATGATTTTTCCACTTGGAGAGTTGAATTAGATCTTATTATTAAGAGTTAATTATTAGAAAAATGCTTAGCTTGAATTTTTTTTTTGAATCTGATGTCCTAGCTCCTCACTGAAGAGAGTCATGGCTCAAAACTGGTCTGAGGATGGGGGAAATCCTAGATAAAGATGATATGAATGACTTCTCTTGTAGCATTTATGATAAAAAAAGTTTGTTTAGAGTTATTAGCACGATCTTTATTTTACATATTTGTAAATGCAAGCTATATAAGTCATGTGATATATGACTTGATTTTATTACTATACATGTGTGTGACAAAAATACTAGAAGCATATAATAAATAAATAACTGAAAATATAGGCTCAGGGCCTATATAAGTAATAAAGACAAAGTATATGTTATTATACTTTTTTGTATTTACAATCAATGCAATAGTAGTCATGTGATCAATCCCTAATTAATGCAAGATATTTATTTGTAAATCACAATATCTGTAATGATTAAAGAACCAGTCATAATAGAGATAGCTGGGTTTTTATTGACCAGTGACTTGGAAAAGAATTCTAAGCCAGTCTGTGTCATAAAAATATTTTTTAAGATTCACATGGTCAGATTCAAAGCTGAAATTTTGGCAAGGCTTCCATATACATTCACCACTACAGTGTATTGGTGTTTTATTAAAGTAACGGATATCTCTAAGAAAAGAAAAGAAACTTATCAGAAAATTAATAGAACGTAAGTATCATTATCTTTTACAAAATAATTAAAAAGTATAATTAACCAGTATAATCATAACTTAAAGTAACAACTGACTGCAAAATTTTTTTCGTTAGACTAGTAATCTGGATAAAATGTTATAGGTTTTTTTTAAAGTTCTTAATGAGAAATATTTGTAATAATTATTTTACACGTATATAAATAAATAAAATACTTTTCATGACGTAGTCTTTTTTATTCTGATCGCTGATTGGTTTGATATGCGTTTACCATCTTTATCATGTTATTCATACTGGAACTGTTATACGTTTAGTAAAAAAATATTTGTTTAGTCTAATTAACACTTTATTTTATAAGAAAAAAGTATTTATATCTGATACAATACAGTAAAAATGAAAATGTTTTGTAGATTGCAATTTATGGATAGTAAGAGAATAACCAAAATAGTATTTAATTGGGTTATGAGTAAATTACAGGCAACAAGATGGGTGAGAAAAGTATTATGGGATGCAAACGATTTGGATAAAGACTTTATGTCAGTATACCTGTACAAAAGAGTGGGATGATTGTGTTAGGAGGATTGTTGAAGGTTATAGTGGCAAAGAATTGGATAGAAAAATAGATGCATCAATAAAAAAATAGGGAGCTGGAGAGTTGGAGAACTAGTATTGAGAGTAAAAAGAGTTTAAATATATAAAGAAATAAACAGGATATTGGGTGTGAGTTAATTTACGATAATAGCAAGGAAAATATTTTACTGTTTAAGACTCGAACAGGATCGTTAAAAACAAGGAAATCTACACATAAATGGAGAAATGTGGGTGATTTAGTCTGTAAGTTATGCAAGAAAGGCATGGAAATTATTAGGAATCTGCTAATTGAATGTAAATTCTTACAAGCAGAAAGTATACAAATAATGAAGTTGTATGAAAATAAATATAAAAAAATTGATTATACAGAAAGTGTTTTTTTGTTTTTATTCTGGATTTGGAAAAAATAAGGAAAGGCCATAGAGTGGAGAAAGATGATGTTATGGAAATGGAATAGATCGGGATAGTGAACAATATGAGAAAAACTTAGGGTAAAGAATAGAAAGAGAAGGTAAGGTGGATAACAGATTTTTCTGGGCATAGTGGCTGAGAGATTACTGACTTTGATAAAGAAGTAGCCATATCACATCACAACACTTTAATTTACTCAGAGTTTGATATATGAGAACATTTCACACTTTGCTTGACAAGATGAAAAATAAATTTTAATTTAATTTAAAAGTTCATTTTTACATTTCAAACAAATTTCCATTTATTTCAATGAGATTTTTATTAAAATAACATATATTTGATTTTTATATGTTTTAATACTTTTAGCTTTCTCCAATAAAGACATTTTCTATTATTACATCTGGTGGAAATTTTTGGAAATGTTCAACCTTTTATCTCTGCATAAAAACTTTATTTTTATACTAAAACTCAATAAATTGGATTTTATTTCTGTTTTTAATTTTTCTTTTAAAGATATGAACAAATGAATGTGGATTTATGATAAATCTATCAAATTCTGTTTGAAGATCTGATATTTGTTTTATAATTATGACAATATTTGAAAAGAGTTTAACACTGTGTTATTTCTGAGATAAATAACAAGCAAAGTCAAACCTGTCATAATTTTCTTTGTTTTTTATTATAGTCAAGTTTATTATCTTCTCTCTTTAAAAGAAACATATAGATGACAAAATAGAAGAGGAAATATGAATTGTTTTGTTTTAAATCAACCAATTTGTGTAATCAGAAATATTTAATAAATAAGCAAAAAACATTTCTTTATTTTAAAATTTTTGCATGAAAACAAGATGATAATGGAAAAATACCTTGAAATACATGGTTTCTTATGGGTTTCTTAAATTAGCAATAAAGTTAAGATCTTTGATCTTTCCTGATTATCCATATAATACTGCTGTCTTCAGATTTTTTCTTGAATTAATAAATCAATGCAAGCATATTATTTATAATAATAATGAAATAGCAATACAAGGTTGCAAAAAATTAAATAAGCCATGGAAAAAATGAAAACAAGCATGAATAAGTTAAAATTAAAACAACCTTTGGAATGAGGATGAAAACAAAACCCAAATTGGAGGCTCAGATTGTAGACTTTTTACATTATAAATTAAATTATTTTTTTAAAAAATACATTTATTAACTTTTAAAATATTATTTATTATATAACATAAGTTAATTTTTTTACTCATTAAATTTAAATTGAAGGTTACATATATGCAAAATTAAAAGTAACATCTTTAATTTATATTTAATCATAGAGGCAAAACTCTCCATATAGTAGTATCATACAATGCAGGCCAGAGTAATCAATGGATGCAAGAAACTTTGTGTATAAAATCCCTATTTAGTGACTACTCATACAATATTCCCAGACTAGTTTCTAGCTGTTGCTTTCATCAGTGAGCAGCTTTGGATCTGAGAATACTGCACCTAATAGGATCTAATTCAACCCTCCAGAAGCCACTTTTTACCTTATTAGTTAACTATAAAGCTTTGAGTCCAAAATGAAAACATAATGTTTTCAATTCAAGCTCATTAGTTTGTATAGTCACATAGATCTGAACTCAGTTCAGTGTCAATACTTTTTGATGTCTTTGGTTTTTCAATAACCACAGTCACCACAATCCTATAGAGCAAGATAAATATTAAACCACTAAACATCACATGATCACCCTTGTTTATGCTTACACAAGCTGTTTAAACAGAGGCAAAACTCTCCATACAATAGCACTATCTAGTGCAAGCCAGAGTAATCAATGAGTGCAGGAAATTTTGTGCATAAAATCCCTATCTAGTATCTACATATCCAATATCCCCAGACTAGTGTGTAAACAGCTTGTGTAAGCATAAAGAATGGTGATCATGTGATGTTTAGAGGTTTATATTTAATTATCTGTGAAAAACTTAGTGCATTAGCAGAATAGTGGGCTCTGGAGTAACTATTCCAGTATCCTGGCTCTAACTTGGTCATTTCCAGTGCTTGATCTTATGGTCTCCAGGAATTAAAATCCTTTGACTATTTTTTAATAAATAAAACGATAGAAAGTTAGACAATAAAAATGTATTGTTTAATATATTTGTTTTTAAAAAACTTCTCGCCCTCCTCAGTATAATGTATATTATATTAATGGTCAATTGCGAATCTATAGGTATGGCCAATATCAATTACCAGGGGGCACTATTAGAAATATAATCTAGAATTTTCTATTCTTGCTTTTATAATTCTGCTGTCCATCAAATGCATTCTTAATTGGATAACTTAAGTTTACCGATGAGAGATTCGCCCATAAAATCCCAAGAATCCCCAATCATTACCGACATTTTATAGTTGAACAATCGATGGTGGAACCCTGAGAATTCTTTGAATATCCGGATGACCATTATATAAGATTGTGTTATTGTAATAATGATAAGTAATAAATAAACATTACATTAAGATAAATGAATTATAAACATATATTATAAACTAATTGCTTTTATTATTATTATTACCTTTAACCCGGGTATTTAGTCGTTATCTTTTATAATTAACTTATTTTTATTATTATTTAACACTTTTGAAATCTCTAGGATAAAATAGTATATCAATAATCAATGATTCTTAACTCAAGCATCAACATAAATGTATTATTTTATATGTCTTTTGAATACCATTGTGGATCTATTTCATAATCTCCAATCATCTATTTAACCTTGCTTATACAGATCTGTCGATTGATGTGTTAAAAGCAAAGTATTTGAAATTCAGTATTATTACAGATGAACTTAAATGCTTACACTCAAGTAGTGTTTATATATATATATATATATATATATATATATATATATATATATATATATATATATATGGTAAAATGCAGGCAATGGGAAAGCTATGTGCAAATTGTAATATTAAATAGTTGAGTGTTTTTGAGAAGTTTTATTTTCTCACCCACTTGCTTTTGAAAGCACTCAAGTCAATTACTATTACAATTCTTACTTAATGTTACCACTGCTTACATTTCAGTGCATTTAGATATATTACTTGTTTAACTGGGAACTCTACATTTCTTTTTATTCTTATAATAATTAATATGTGATTTTAGTACATTTGCACATCCAAAAAACATTTTGGGCCTCATGCTGATAAATCATCATCATATAAATAAATACCCAGTATTCAGTTGCTAAATCATCAATTTATAAATAAGTAAACACATGGATATGACAGTAGATATTAGGAAATATTTCAAAATACATGTCACAATTAAAGTATACAATCAATTAATAACTATATCAAACCTCTAATATAAATATGAGAATGGGCACGTAATTGATTAATATTCAACATCTGCTTCAATTTATAGATCTAAATGTATAAGGCATGTAAATTTCCCTGTAACATTTGTAATTCCTCACAGACTAAGACCATGTAGCTTTGACCCTGCTCCATAATATTTGACAATAAGAAATACAATGTATTTAAAAGGAATAACAAGGAATGGTTCAACTCATATATATGCTGTCTCAAATTTTTACCCAGAAACATCGTGACCATCACATGTCAATCTACAATCTATCACAGTTGTGCTCTCTCACAGTTTTTAGGTTCATTAACATTCTCCACACTTTATGATTGAAAATAAATATCTGGATTCATCAGTTTAGTCACCAAGTTATGTAATTAAAAGAAAAATGTCACTTTATTGCTCAGGAATACAAAAAAAGTTCAAGCAACAGACTATAAGAGCCAGAACTGATACTGAGAACTCTCAATACCAAGTCAGATGGTCTACCAATGGAGCCAAACTATGCAGGATGGTTATGCAATATTATAGTATGACAAAATTCTAATTTGAATCACACTTTATTGGAGTTAAACAACTTATTCTATTACCTGTACCACTATGGTTGAAATTTCATCATATTTTTGCTTATGTAACATAAATTTATTCTATCGTAAATATGTTAATATTTGTATATAATTTATTATCAAATAGAAAGAGTAAATTTGACAAGATTTTGCACCACTCATCAATTTTTATGAAGTGATTATGTAATGGATTCAAACTCAGACTTTCACACAACTCTCAACTCTTCATGCCATCTCATATTGCTGACCCACCTGATTACACATGTTGAAACAATAAATAATCAGAAATATATGTATTTCATGCAAAACCAGCATTCATCAGTAGGTCCAGATTACCATCTCCACATACATATACAACCAGTGCTCAGCTTTATATTAAAATAATCAATTTTCATACTTTAATGGACAGGCTTCAAACTACTCCAATCCATAACTCTTCAGTCTTCCATTTCATTGAAAATCTGATGATGGAATGTTCAAAGCCCACGTTAGTGCCAAGGTTGTTATCCTACCTATGTTCATTCTGACCACTCATGTACAGGAGAATAATCCATTTTTACATAGATAATTTAATGGCAGTTGAGGTAGGTTCAAGAAATTAACTGAAAGTACTTCTGCGAATTTAAGGATTGTGTATAATAGTTTGTAAACCGTTAAATTTATTATTTCAATTATATATATATATATATATATATATATATATATAAATTGAAATATATATATATATATCCATATATATATATATATATATATATATGGACTATTTCCATAATCTAATATGAGTATTGAATGTCTTAAAAAAAAGAACTTTATTTGAATATTCCAATTACATTCAACTGTTAATAATAAGACACAAGTTAGTACATGCATAGCATGTCAAGAGTTATTATTCTTCCCTCTTCTTCAGGTGTTGTTGGTCTGACTAGTGATAGTACTAGCATGGGAATCAAACCTGGGCCCTTAGATTCTTGAGGTATTGAATTTTAAGGTAAGGCTCTAACCAACTGAGTCTTTGTCAGGATGGCTCAGTTGATTAGAGCATTACCTTAAAATTCTAATACTCAAGAATCTACGAGTCCAGATTAAATTCCCATGCTAATACTGTCACTGGCGAAGCACACTTGGTTAGAGCATTATCTTAAAATTTCAATACTCAAGAATCTAAGATTCCAAGTTTGATTTCATGCTAGTACTATCACCGATCAGGCCAGCAACACTTGAAGAAGAGAGGAGAATAATCCCTTTCGAAATGTGCGTATACTAACGTGTGTGCTATTACTAACGATTGAAGGTATTTGGAATATTTAAATAAAGTTAAATTTTTTTAAAGAAATTCAATACTCATATTAGATGATGGAAATAGTCCAATATATAAATACAAAAAAATAATATATAGATTTAAAAAAATTTAAAGCTCATAACCAGATTACAAGTACAATTTTAAGATTAATTAGTTTTTGCTTTTTTGATAAGACCATATCTATCCAATAAAAACTTTTGATTTCTCTTATGTTTAGTTATGTTATCTTGATTAAAATGAATATCGACACTCTGCACAATTTTAGTTTGGGATTCATTAATTAAAATTCTTTAAGTACAACGTTTGTCTTTTTTTATTTTACCAAGAGATTAAACTTTATTTATAAAGACGAAAATCTATCCACCTTCCTCTCTTAAAGAGGAAAAGTATTTTACTAAAATTAAACTAAAATTTCCCAACCCCTGAAATCGTATGTTTGTAATCATATATATATATATTTGCAGCATTCAAACAAAATATGATTAACATCTTAGTTTGTTGCATCCAGATGGCAGCTGCATCTTTTAATGTTGATGAATGAAAATGCTCCGTAGATTGCAATTTATAGATAATAATAGAATAGCCAAAATATTATTTATTTGGATTGTGAGTAAAGGACAGGCAACACGATAGATGAGAAAGGTAGTTCAGTATGAAGAAGATTTGGATAAAGACTTTCTGTCAGTATACTTACACAAAAAGTGGAATGATTGTGTTAGGGGAAATTTTGAGTGTTATAATGGCAAGGAATGGGATAGAAGAATAGATGCATTAATAAAAAGTAGGAAATTGGAAAGATGGAGAACTAGTATGGAGAGTAAAAAGAGTTTAAATAGAAGTAAATAGAATACTGTATGTGAGTTAATTTATGATAATAGCAAGGAAAGTAATTTACTATTTAAGGCTCGAATAGAATCGTTAGCTATAAGGAAATATACACATAAATGGAGAAATGTGAGTGATCTAGTCTGCAAATTATGCAAGAAATGCATAAAAAATATTAGGCATCTGTTAATTGAATGGAAATGCATATAATCAGAAGGAGTACAAATAATAAAATTGTGGCAGAATAAATATAAACAAAATGATTATATAGAAAGTGGATTGTCATTTTTTCTTCTGGGTTTAGAAAAAAGATAAGGGGGATTTAGATATAAAGGCCATAGAATGGACAAATATAATGTTGTGGAAATGGATGAGCAGGTTAGAGGAGGAATGGAAAGAAAAAGTAAGATGGCTGGTTTCTCTGAACATAGTGGCTGAGAGATTCAGGAGTCTGAGAAATGATAAGCCATAATGCATCACAACATAAAGAAATTAGATCTACATATATAGATGTTAATATATAGATACTAATTCAAATAAATCAACACAGTATCCAAATTTTAATAAATATATATAAAACAAAGGATGAGATCATAAGATCGCTGAGAGATCATTATGAGATCAACCCAGCTAATTCCTTAAGCATAATGGTTAACTATAGATCCAAAAGCATTATCAATAAGTAAATATAAGTATAAATAATATTCAAAAGAAGTAATCATCCATCATCATTATTGATGGGAATATCATCCTCGAAATAAATAAACAGTCAATCTGGCCACTGGGTTTAAAATAGGTATACTTTGGAGCAGGCCAACTATTTAGCAATTACCAGCTTGGGGCAATTATTTAAACATAATGTGTATTGCACAAACTAAGTGCTAATCCATCAGAATACATAACCATAAAAATAATAATGCTTGGATATTAAAACATGATGATCATCCTCAATGCTCTGGACATTTAGTACCATTAATATACTGGCTATTATAAACTTAATTTCTAATAGAGTAAAATAAAACATAGTGCATGGACTTTGAAAAATCCTCATGCCAAAACCAGAACAATTTTATACTAGAATGCCCAAGCACTAAAAGAGACCCCCTTATATATATCAGATCATTATGCATGAATCTATCTCAGAGAACATAAGCTCTATTACTGTATTATGACCAATAGAATTAAGTTACTGAACTAATTTTAACAATTGAATACAAGTTTATTAATAAAAAATGACATTAAGGTCTTTGGAATATGACTATACACATAAGTTTTCTGATTTTGATTACTATACAAAACTCAAATTATTACACTGACTTTACATGATTAATTCAACACTTATATAGATATGTGTACAGACATGCATTTTTATCCTATACAGTGAATACATTTCAATTGACATAAGTAATTATGCAAATTTTAAGTTATATAAAAATATAATAAATGATTAACATTTTAAGTTAAATGATATAAATATCTCAATTTAGGTTTACTTAAACATGTATATATAATTGCATAGATGTTTGATCTCTTAATTTACTAGCAGAACATATTTAAATTTGTCAAAATAATAGAATTATTAATTTTTCTACTATGTAATTAACATATATGTTTGTGTGCAAAGAAATGTATGTGCACATTGGCATTTATATCCCATATTTTAATTTGTCATAATAATAATAATACATTTTTTCTAATTAATTCTATTTGCAAAATATACATAAATTTCACTGCTTTACTAATAAAGGCTTCCCTTTCTTTTAAAAAAATACAATCAATCCTGACAAGTTACTCTAAAAAGATTTGACTGACTAATTTTAATGTCTTTAAACTTAGATTTTGTTTCTTTTCCTTTTATAGGACAAGATTTAACATATATGTGTGTGCATTTAGCCATTTAAGCACACACTGACATTTGTATATTTTAATTTGCCATAATAATAAAGTTATTCAAAGTATACTTTCCATAATTAATTCCATTTAAAAAACATACAAAATTCACATATACATTTGTATATAAAAATAGTATCAGTTAAAATTATTAGTTTCTCTTTTTTATAGTCAAAGTATTTCTTTTTTTTAAAAAAATAAAGTCAGTTTCTTGACCACTGATAAAAGTTAAATCTTCTAGCAAGAGTTTTTTTTTTCTTTTTTTACAAAAATAAAATAAAATCAGCCTTGACAGATTATTGTTAATTAATTATTATAAGTAAATAAGCATTTATTTTTATATGACACTATGTTTACAATTGTATTACATTCAAAGATCAGCCTTTCAAGCTAATTGTGCATGCGTCTGCTTGAGTGTGTTCACCCTTTTCCCGCCTCTTACAAGACCTCTTGTCAACAGTTGATGTCACTCTAATTCCATTATTTTTAATGCTAGGATATTCGTTTGACAGTTATTGATTAGGTTTCGAAAAGTTCTGTAAGATGGTGCCCTCTTCTGAATTATTTTATAAGTAAAAAAATCAATAAAACCACATTTAAAGCTAAACAAAGAAAGAAGCTTGTTGGTGATTGGCTGTCAGCTGGCTCTCACCCGAAAAAGACATTCTGATTGGCTGGAAAGAACAAAGAAACCGCCTGATCAAAGAAAATAAAGAAAAACGCTGAGATTTTCATTTCGAATGTGATTTAAGTATTAAAAAAATATAATTTGAGAAATTAAAATAATTTTTAATAAAATATACTAAAAAAACAAAATTATTTTCGAAAAATATTGAAGATTTTAGTAAAAATATTTAAGATTTAGCAAAAAGAAATCTTTACTTTTCCATAACGTAAAATTTAAAAAAAGCATTTACGTCAGCATTTTTTTGTTTATACGTTCGCTTTTAAATTTGCCGAAATCGAATATTTTATAATAAATAAATAGCAATTTATTTTTGAAAGAACTTTCGTTCACTTTCATAACCTGAAAAATTAGTAATATACTTTTTATAAACGTATCTGAGTTGAATTTAATATTATAGGCGAATATGTTTTAACAATAGGCTTTGTCTTCAGTTTGTGAGTTGGCCAATTAAAAGATTTGATTTTTACCTCATCCAACCAATAATATAATTAGTGGTTTAAGGGTTAAATAATAAATGAATACTCTCTTCTACAATACAAGATATAGTATTTATGCAGGAATAAAAGGAATCCTCTTATTCCTATGACTCAAATTCTTTTATATGAGCAAATCTGAAGTACTGTTGAGGAAAGCATGAGAGTAGAATTCTCACTTTAAATTACTATTTACGATGTTTGAATGAATGACATCGGTGAAATTGTCTAGAATTTACTAAATGTCACTCTAACTGAAACTTAATTATAAGTAAATAAGCATTTATTTTTATATGATGCTATGTTTACAATTGTATTACATTCAAATATCAGCCTTTCAAGCTAATTGTGCATGCGTCTTTTGAGTGTGTCAAATAATAAATGAATACTTTCTTCTACAATACAAGATATAGTATTTATGCAGGAATAAAAGGAATCCTCTTATTCCTATGACTCAAATAAATGCTTATTTACTTATAATTAAGTTTCAGTTAGAGTGACATTTAGTAAATTCTAGACAATTTCACTGATGTCATTCATTCAAATATTGTAAATAGTAATTTAAAGCGAGAATTCTACTCTCACACTTTCCTCAACAGTACTTCAGATTTGCTCATATAAAAGAATTTGAGTCATAGGAATAAGAGGATTCCTTTTATTCCTGCATAAATACTATATCTTGTATTGTAGAAGAAAGTATTCATTTATTATTTAACACACTCAAAAGATGCATGCACAATTAGCTTGAAAGGCTGATATTTAAATGTAATTAATTAATTATTAAAAATGTTTTTAGAATGTCCATGCTTTACTTTTTGACTCAAGAAAAATTATTACTTGCACTTTAAGTCAGATTTTTAAATGTCATTTTAAGGATTTACTAAATAGAACCCATTTAAAACTTCACTATCATTATAATACACAATGTTACACTCCATCATCTGTATATATGTTTATCTGCTCTTCTCTGCCTAGAGATACATCACCATATATATATAATTACTTCTTCAGCAACTGATGTTTTCTCTTGGTGAGCTAGTCCAGGATTGTCTCATCAGGAAAAGTATAGTCCAGGTATTATTATCATCAGAGAAATGTATAATTCAAATATGGTTTGTATTTTCTTGGTTCCATATAGATCTTAGGTCAGAAAACTGTCTTGTCCCAATTTAAAGCTACAGAAACAGAGAAGTGTATATTCCTTCTACATGCATTTAAAGTCCCATATAGTGAACCAGTACTGTTTTGGCTTCAGATATCTCTGATCCATAGCAGTTTTCTGTATATCTCTGGACTATTTCTGCTAGCCAACTGTTTTTTAAAATATTATTACAAAAAAACTATTTAGCCAACTCTCTTTTCAAAACTACTATTCAAAACTAAGTTAATCTTTTTAACCAACCCTTTTTTAGTCTTGGATTGGGGTGATAAAAACACATTGCTTTTAATTAAAAACTGTTTTTCTTATCTTTTTAATCTTTCCACACCACTTTTAATTAAAATCCACTTTTGAAAGCAAGTTTGAAGTTTTATCAAACTACAAAGATTTTTAATAATAGATAATAGAAATGTATACAAGTATTAATTAAAAGATTTCAAAAATATCATGCTTGTTTTTATATTCTAAATCAGAATCCAATATTAATATTTATTAGACTTTTTAAAACTGGTTAATTTATAATCAACTTTCTATTTTAAATCCAAAATTATGTAATCATTTTCTATGATTTTATTCCAGAAAATATAGGAAAATATGTACAAAATTTTTGTCTGTCTTTATTTCTACCTTTTGTTTCAACTTTATATATATATATATATATATTTGTGCACACACACTATATTATTGTGTGCCATATAACAGAACTGTTATATATATATAAACAAAAAAAGACTTATAAATCCAATAAATAATATTATATTTCAACCAGAGGACTGGTTTTCATCAAAAAGAAAAAAAAATACACAGTAAAATGACAATAATCAAAAATTACAGATTTGATACATTAATGAGGGCAATAAATTGTTGGAGCAAAAACATCCCTTTTGTATTTAATAATACATGTTTTACAATCATTTGTGGCTCTCTTTATTTATTTATATGCAAACACAACTCCATGCAATATACTTAATTATATTTTATAAGGTGTAAGAAATACAGACTATAATATTATGTTTGAGCAAGCTAAGATTGCCTTATTTAAAAGGAATGAAATAAAGAGAAAAATGAAGGAATCTTTATTGTTAAAAAATTATTTTTCTGATACCATTAGATTATCTAAGAGTTCAGCATGAAATACATATATTGGAGATCATTTACCTTTTTAATATATATGTGATCATGTGTTTTGGTTATATTGAATAGAGTGGATGAGTGTAGAAATCTTAAAAATCTGAGTTTAAATCCCTGTTAATTACAACTAGGTTCAATACATCTTTTAATACTACATATTCAGCCTGTATTCTGTCCATCCTTCTGTGTATTTAAATGGACATATTAAGGTTCTACATATCAAGGGTCAGATGGACTTAAAAATTAACATTGGTATGACAATAAGATTGGCATCAACAAGCGCTTTGAGCATTCCATCCTTGAATATTCAATGATATGAATATCTGAAGAGTTGCAGGATGGAGAAGACTGAAGCCTGTCCATTAAAGTTTGAAGATTTGCTACCTTAATATAAACTGAGCACATTGTATACTTGTATGGGAAATGATCTGGACCAACTGATGAGTACTAGTTCAGCACAAAATACAGCAATTATAACGTAATCGGGCTTGGCCACTTGATGGCATTATTAGCAGTCAAAAACAATACAATGTAAGGTTTTCGGGCTGCGCGATTTTTAAATTGTTTAATTTTGACACATTTTAAATAGCTGTTTTTTTTGTTATTAATTGATTGATTGATATAAATTTTTATTTTTAAAACATAAATTTAAACTTTTTTGGGGAGAGTGGTAAGGGGGCAAGGGATTGATTCATTGATTTCTGTTACTCTGCAATGTCTATTTTGCGATGTCTTTTGAAAACAATACATTTTAATTATGATGCACAACTTTTAACCATTTATTTCCACTTAATTCTTGCTTTATACATAACATAACAAAACAAAACAAAAAAAAAACAACTGTACTTTTCAAAGCAATAAAATGTTTTTTTTTACCTGTGCTTTTTATTTATTATTTTTTATCAAATTGAAACATTTTGCCTCCACAATTTTGTCTCAACAAAAACAAACAATAAACAAAAAGGAAAAAAAAATAAGGCCAACTGATCAAATGCCGTTTTTTTTGGACAGCAGAAACAAACATGCAGTCCAAATTAGTGGTATCTGACAAAAAAACAAAACACATTGTTCTCCACTCCACCTTCAATCCACTCTTGTGGGTATAGCCATTTCAGACAGGATAGAGAGGAATATATCTTTCTCTTTATTTATATGTCGCCACAGAAATTCTGACAAGTAGTTGTCAAGTAATTGCCATCTAGTTATGCTATTATATTGTGATGTTGCAAATACGACATGCACTCGGCTTCTGTTGTCGGCAACTGTGAATAAGTTATGCGTTCACCAGACATTTTATCAACTACATGGTATTTCATGTGAAAATGAGATTTTGCACGCGAACTCGGCCAAATTCTTTTTTACATACCCTCAGCAAGCTTTTACACCTTACACATTCTCAAAACAAGGGCGTGGCCATTTTGAAAATTACTATAAATTCATGTTTCTTAAATTAATTATAAATACAAAGATTGTGTAATGTAGATTGTAAAAATTATACTAATCAAAGACAACACACATATATATCAAACTGTACACAAAATAGAAATGTGTGGATTCACAGTAACCGTTGTGAAGCAGAAATAGGCCGCATAATTTCTGTGTTATGTCATCATGAATGACATGCAATGGCTATGCTAAACATAGATGTTTTCTATAGCTGTAAGTCAGGCCTCATAAACGGCATTTTTAATGTGTTTTGGCGAGCCAGAACGCCATCCAACGGCCAAGCCCAATTACGTTATAAATACCCAAAATACATATATTAGAGATTATTTATCTTTTTCACATACATGTTATGTGTATCTTTTATATTGAATAGAGTGGATGACTATAAGAAGCTTGAATGTCTGGGTTCAAATCTCCATTCATTACATCTAGGTTAAAGATATACGTTGCACTTGTATTTCAATGTTTGATAGTAAAGGTAACTGGGATTAAATGGAGAATTGTGGGAAATTGACATAGTAATGTGTTGTATCTCTTTGTACTTTATAAGTCTGCCATGGCAGTGAAACCAATCGATTGTTAAACTTTTTAGTTTTTTTAATTTTTGGCTAGTTTTGTTTAATTCAGAATTTGGGGTAATTTATTTATCCACAAAGCGCATGTGCATTAGCTTAATGGCTGATTATTACTATTACAAACATAGCGCTATTTCAAGCGTTGTTAGGGAGTTCATCGCAGCCGCCTTGCAAGCAAGTAGTTGGTTGCTGACGGTTGTGGGTTCATCTTTCGGACGATGCTATGACATATGGGGAAAAAAACATGGCGCTATATAAAATAAATATCTCATTTATATATATATATATAATGAAATGCATTTTAATTTTATATGTTGTGGAATATTAATATAAAAAGATACAATATTTTATATTTGTAACAAATTAGTTTTATTTTTCAAAAATTGAAATATTTAACATTATTATAGTTTTTGCATTACTAGCTATTGTAATAAGTTGTCAATAATTGTTCATTTTTATATATATTTTTAATAATGAATTTATTAATTTTATAAGTTAGTTTTATATAAAAAATAATTTAAAAATAATATTTCTATTACTTAACAATTTTGCAACAAAATTTTAAAAAAATATTTCATTCTCTTAAATAGTTAATAAATATATTCATCAATATAAAAACTTTTAAAAATCTTTCATCTGTTAAAAGAGTAATTGTTTAGGAGCTGAAAATTGTTTTAAATTGTTCATTTAATATTTCCAAATAGCCTTTTTTTTTTTTTTTAAAAAAAAAAAAAACATTAGTTAAGATTTAAAATTTATTGTTATTTTAAATAAGAAGATTTTAAAAATAATGTTTAATATCACACTTTTTAAGAATATTATGTAAAATATAAATGATTTTTCTGAAAAGAAAGGAAACGGGAGAAACGGCGTTATAAAATTATATATTAGAATTATATGGTTAAGTATAAATTAATTTTGAATTGTATAAAATTTTAAAAAAATCATTTTCTGAACTAATCTTATGTATATATACGATCAATTGTTTTAAAATAAAGGAGAAACTATTAATGTGTCTGTATGTGTATTAATAAGATATGCTAATGCAAAACTAGAGAGACAAAAATTATTAAGAAAAACAATATTTACAGATGATATTCCTAATCTTCAAAAACATTCTAATGAATTTAAATTAGAACTTACAAATCGGTTTCAAGTATTAATAGATTTTGAACATGATTCAGATTTGAATGAAATTAATATGAAAATAACTGATACACTTTTAAAAACTGCAACAAAGATAGCTGGTAGAAAAAAGCAGCAATTGACCAATACAATTTCTACTGAGACTAAAGAATTTATGAAGAAAAGAAGGAATATGAAGATATACAAAAATGATGCATTAAAAAGGACTGAATATGTCGAATTTTGTAAAATGGTGAGGAAAAGAGTTGAATATGATATAAGAAAGTATAACTGTGAACAAGCAAGGAAAGCTGTAGAAGAAAATAAAAGTCTCAAGAGTTTAAAACAACATTTTGGTATTGGTAGGAAATTTATATCTGCAATAAAAAAAAAAAGATGGAATTATTACTAAAAAGAGAGATGACATCATGAAATGGGTAGAAGACTTTTATCAAGAATTATATAGTAATAAAGAACAAGTATCTCCTATATCTATTACATCTTCTGACTTGCCAAGAATTTTAAATGAAGAAGTGAGACATGCAATTAAATGTATGAAAAAGGCTTCAGGTAATGATGGAATTATAATTGATATATTAAAAGAAGCAGGTGAAGAAATAGAATTATTTTTAGCAAAGTTATATACCAAATATCTAAATGATAAAGATGTACCAGATGATTGGAAAATGCAGTATTAATATTAATTTTTAATAAAGGTGATAAAGAAAATATTATAAATTACAGACCTATCAGCCTTTTATCAGTTTTATACAAAATTTTTACAAAGATAATTACAACTCATCTACAGAGAACATTGGATTTCCACCAACCAAGAGAACAAGTTGGATTTAAAAGTGGTTTTAGTACAGTAGATCATATTCAGGTATTGAGAGAAGTTATAGAAAGGACAAATGAATATGAGTTGCCATTATGCTTTGGATTTGTAGATTATGAAAAGACATTTGATTCTATAAACATTTCTTCAGTGATTAAAGCATTGGATCATCAAGGTATAGATCCAGGATATTGTCATATTTGAAAGAATATTTATAAAAATGCAACTGCAACAATTAGATTATAAAATGACACATGTAAGTCAGGGTGACCCCATATCTCCAAAATTTTTTACAGCAGTGCTGCAAGAAGCATTTTGTGGATTAAAATGGGAAGCTAAAGAAGCGATTATTTAGTCATTTAGATTTTGTAGATGATATAGTTGTTTTTGCAAATAATGCTTTAGAGCTGCGGGAAATGTTGCAGGAATTATCAACTGAAAGTAAGAAAGTAGGACTAAAAATAAATGGTAAAAAGACTAAAGTAATGTTTAATGGATTTTCTCAAAATATGAAAATAAAGATTGATTATGATGAGTTAGAAGAAGTTAACCTTAGTAAGATTATTAATACAGATGGAAACAAAATGGATAAAATTAATCATAGAATTAAACTTGGTTGGAGTGCTTTTGATAAAAATAACTTGATACTAAAAGAAAATATGCCTATGTTTTTGAAAAGGAAAGTTTTTAATAAATGTGTTTTACTGGTTCTACTTATAGATCTGAGACTTGAACACTTAATAGAAGAGCAATACAGAGACTTCAGACCACTCAAACAAGTATGGAAAGATGCATGTTGGGAGTAACAAGAAGAGTTCAAAAATACAATATATGGGTAAGAGAACAAACAGGTGTTACTGACCTCATTGAAAAAATTAAAAGACTGAAGTGGAATTGGGCTGGACATATTGCTAGGAAAGATGATAATAGATGGACAATTGAAATCTTAAACTGGATTCCAAGAGATTGTAAAAGATCCAGATAGATACCGCATGTGAGATGGATGGATGAAATAAAAAAAGTGTGCAGGAGTGCTGTGGAGAAGAGAAGCTAAAGATCGGAGAAGATGGATTGAATTTGGAGAGACCTTCATCCTGCAGTGGATTGATAATGGTTGATGATGATGATGTGTATTTTTAATATAAATGTAACTAAAGAGGATTTGAACCCAGACTTTCAAGCTTCTTCAATCATTCACTCTATCTAATATAACCGATACACAACCACTTACATGCGAAAATGTTAAATCATCTCCAATATGCGTATTTCGTGCTGAACCAATGTAAAAATTAAATATTAACATTTGTTAATGTCATAAAAAGTATTTTTTTTTATATAAACATTTTTTAAAATTATTATCTAATAGTTAATTATGAACAGAAAATTTTAATAAACATTTCATTTAATAATTTTTATTAATCATTCATTAGACTAGAAATTATCCACTTAATAAATAGCATTTCTGTAGTGTATCGTAAACACTATTGAAAAAGTAATTTAATTAAATCTTTGTTGATTAAATATGAATGAATGATTATAAAATCACCATAAAGCTATGAAATTATGTTCTAAAATTTAAAATTGTGTTTGTATTTATTAAATTATCACAAAAATTGAATACTATAATGATTAACAGAGCATAAAGATCATACCTATCATATTTTCCTTATTACTAATAAACTACGAAGTAGTGTGATTTTTTTTTTCTTTCATAGCTAACAACAATGAAAAGGAACCTAAAGGTTTGTGACAATAATATTCAATTGTATTTACACATTAGTCAATTTCCATCATCTAATATCAAGTATTGAATGTTTTAAAAAAAATTTAACTTTATTTAAATACTCCAATTACATTAAACTATTAGTAATAGCACACACGTCAGTATATGCACAATGTTTCAATAGGCATTACTCTCCTCTTTTCTTTAGATGTTGTTGTCCTGATTAGTAATAGTATGAGCATGGGATTCAAACCCGGACCCTTAGATTCTTGAGTATTGAATTTTAAGGTAATGCTCTAACCAATTCAGCAGGTTCTAGCCAACTGAACAGGATGGCACAGTTAGCTAAAACATTATCTTAAAAAATTCAATATTCAAGAATCTATGGGTTCAGGTTTGATTTCCATATCATTGAAAATCTGATGATGAAAAGCCCAAATCCCATGCTGATGCCAATATTATTGCCATGCCCATGTGACCTCAAGTCACTCTGACCCCACATCAGATTTTCAATGACATGGATGGCTGAAGAGTTGGAGGTTGGTGTAGATTGAAGCATGTCCATTAAAGTATGAAGATTTGCTATCTTAATATAAACTGTGCACTGATTTTATATATATATATATATATATATATATATATATGATTTATATATATATATATATATATATATATATATATATATGGGGGGATGATAATCTGGACCAACTGATGAGTGCTGCTTTAGCATAAAATACGACATCAGTGATTATTTATCTTTCCTAAATGTGTGTGGTCATGTATATCAGTGGTATGAGATAGTGTGAATAGTTGAAGGTGCTTGAAAGTCTGAGTTCAAATCCCTATATTTAAAGTTTATTATTGTAAATATCACATTTTCTACTGTTAGACATATAAAATTAATAAACAATATACGTTTTGCTAAAGGGTGCTTTACTATGAATTTATGCATGATTTTTATGATAGAAGCAAACACCATTTATCTATTATAAAGGCCATAAAGATTGGCGAAACTCTCATCACCTGAATAAAATAAATAAAGTTGTTTCAAGCCTTTAGAATGTCTGTCAAAGTTGTAAAAATATTCTCCATATGAGCAGTTAATGTTTCATTGAAGTATCATTTGTTTTTGAGAACTAATGTTTTCGGATCATTTCTAAAATAATAACGAGAGTTGTGAACATAGTTTTTATTTATTGTTTGTTTTTGTCAAAATTTTAATTGATCTCATAGATAATGGAAAGTTATAAACTAATACGTGAATATTCGCAAAATGTTTTTTAGATTTTATATATATTGATGGAATGATCTCATGGCACAAACATAGTGTGCACATATATATTTAATGTTTACCTGAAGGTTTGTGATGATGGTATTTTATACTTGTATTTATATATTTGACTATTTCCATCATGTAATATAGTATTGAATTTCTTTAGAAAAATTTAACTTTATTTAAATATTCCAAATACTTTCAACTGTTAGTAATAGCATATAGGTTAGTATATGCACAACGTTTTGAGAGGTATTATTCTTTCCTCTTCTTTAGATGTTGATGACCTAATCAGCGACTGTACTAGCATGAGAATCAAACATGGATTTTTAGATTCTTGAATATTAAATTTTAAGATAACACTTTACATAATTGAGCCATCCTGACAAAGGCAACAGTCAGTAGAAATTTCATATAATTATCTATGAGATTTCTCCTTATTTCTCCACTTTTTCCTAAGAGCAAAGTGAATTAGTGGTTTTCTATACATTATGTATAACCACAGTAGATTGGCTTATGGGTTGTTTACCATTGACATGCTAGTACTGTCACTGGTCAGGCCAGCAACAACTGAAGAAGAGGGGGTGTGTAATATTCTCAAAACGTTGTGCATATACTAACCTGTGTGCTATTACTAACAGTTGAATTTATTTGGAATATTTAAATAAAGTTAAATTTTTCTAAAGACATTCAATAGTTATATTAGATGATGGAAATAGTCCAATACACAAATACCATATATAAATATTTAAATCTTAAAAGCAAAAGTAGAAACGAATGCAGACAAAAATTCACATCTATAATTAAATAAAATCTTTTCCTGATGTTTTTGAAATTCTACAAATTATTTTAAATCAAATACCAATAAAAAATTATTTAATATAAAAATTTATTTAATTTATTTTTAGCTTAGACAAAAATCTAAACTTTTAATGCAACAAAAATGAACTTTTTGCATAAAACAAATATGTTTTTATTTCTTTGTAACACATATTACTTATAAAATTAATTTTAATCTTTTGCTCAAAGGATTAATAAGGCATTTGAACCCAGACTTTCAAGATCCCTCTTCATCTTATACAACTGACACACATAACCACTTACATGTGAAAAAGTAAATGATCTTCAATAAATATATATTTCATGCTAAACCAACTATCAGTTGCTCCGGATCATTATCTTCCGCACATATACATAATAAGTAGCTTTAATGAATGTAAATTAAACAACAGAATGAGTAATTTAGTTATTATCCTGCTTTTAATAATCAAGAGGGAAAATCTGTTAATCATCATGTTTATAAATTACATTATATCTATTAAAATAGTGGGTATAGTTTAAGTGAGATTACAGAATATAGAAAATCAGCCATTGGTATCTATATTGTTGAATTTGAATTCCCAAATAAGTAAAGTAAGAAAATATAAGTATGATTTCATAGCCTAATATGCTTGATGTAGATAATACTGCTGTTCAGAAATTATAGATGCTGAAATGAGTTGAGAACAGCCATATTTATTTTATAATTATGTTGCACAAGTATTGTCATACTGGTAATCTATGATATAAACAACCTAATCTTGAGACTCCAGTGCTATACTCTCTCTATATGCTGCTTTATATATGCATTGAAGTGCAGATGAAAAAATCTACTGTCATATATATATATATATATATATATTTATGAGACATATTTTATAAACATATTAAGCATATATAGAAAAAATGGCTAATGACTAAAATATATATTAACATATTCTTTCAATCATTAATTTTCCTGTTAATAAAAAAATAATTTATGTTTATTGACCAATAACATATATTTAATTAATCTAGCATTCTAATTTGTTTTAAAAGTAAACAATTTTTGAAAAATGCTCAACAAAATAAATAAATAAATAAAAACTAAATGACTACAAAAAAATTCTAAAGTCTCCAGAGGATACATATTTTTTAAATTTTATTATATCATTCATAAAATAATTTGTTTTAGAGATAGAAAAATAAAATGAAACTTTCCAATTTTGGAATTGAATTTTAATATATTTCTATAACTAGAGTGAGAAAATAATTCAATTTAAGTGTTAAAATAAGTAATAATTGACATATTTTACATTAGAATGAACATATATGTATGGACAATTGAAATCTTAAACTGGATTCCGAGAGATTGTAAAAGACCCAGAAAGAGACCACATGTGAGATGGATGGATGAAATAAGAAAGTGTGCAGAGGTGATGTGGAGAAGAGAACTAAAGATCAGAGATGTATTGAACTTGGAGAGACCTTCATCCTGCAGTGGATTGATAATGGTTGATGATGATGATATGTATGCATGTTGTTTATAACTGCAAGATTTTGTTTTTATTTCAGCATTTAATTATTTATATTTGGTTATTGATTTAATGATTGGAATATTTTTTATTATTAAAGATGCATATGTGCATATATACACACATATGTATTTAATACCACTTCCAATTTATATATTTGTAAACTATATTTTATATAATGTTTCATATCTGTTTTGTTTTCAAATGATGTAAATATTTTATGATATTTGTAAATAGTCAAAATCAGAATGATTTATTAATAATGTAGAGCATGGTTTCTCAACCTTTTTAAAACTATTTTTTCTCTCCCTCTCCCTTAAAAGGTTTTAGATAAAAAAAAATTATAATTGCCCTTATGAAAATTTTAACCAGAAAATATTTTATATTTATTCTCTTTGTTCAATAGAATTCTTGTGCCATTAACCCTTTCTGTACTTTGTCACTTTATTTGTTTACACATTCAACATTGAATTTACAATTAAATCATCATCACTCATTGGAAAATAATGACTTTGACTTCATTTGATAGATATTTTTGTCTACTACTGAAATAAATTCGAAATATTCACATTTATATCTGGAAATATTAAAAAAATGAATTTGTAATGAAAACAAAAGTCTTCAAATATCATCATTTCTAGAAAGATTATTTTTGTTTTCCAAAATCAATAATAATCTTCATTATTTATTATTTCTTTTAAAACCTCTAAACAACACATGATGATCATTCTGTATGCTTACACAAGTTGTTTATATATAGGCTAAACTCTCTGTACAATAGTGCCACTCAGTGCAAGTCAGAGTAATCAACAGATGCAAGAAGCTTTGTGCATAAAATCCCTATCAAGTGCCTACTTATCCAATATTGGATTTTGGAGATATTAGATGAATAGGCACTAGATAGAATTTTTATGCACAAGCCTTCTTGTATCCATTGATTATTCTAGCTTGCAGTGAGTGGCAATACATATAGTGAGTTTTGCCTGTTTTAATAACAGTTATATGCAAGCATAAGAAATGGTGATCATGTGATGTTTATTGGCTTAAAATAATAAACTGTATATAATTTATATTGTTATATAAATGCAATTTATTCACTGTGCTTTAAAGAAGTAAAAATCTTTTGTTATACATATATGCATACACAATCTTATGTTTTCAACTGTCCCTAACATATCTGTATCAGTATTCATATTTATAAAATCACCTCTAGATCACAGAGAGCAGAGATTCTTGGTAACATAATTGAGAGTGCAGACAACACTAAACAACATGCCAGACAAATCTAAGAATTAAATAAACAATACTTATTTAGGGTTTAAATATTAGAGTTATTTCAAACAGGACAATGATTGACTATTAATTAAGTCTTTTAAGTATGTCATGTGTTTGACAGATGATAGTTTAAATATTACATTCCCTTAAATATTACTTTTATTACTATTAACTGTATCTTTATCCACAGTGTTGGAGCTACATCTGAAGTGTCTAAAAATTAAATTTGTGTTTTTTGCCCTCTGCTGAGAAATTTTGCAATTTTTTTTACGCTATTAAAATTCACGTATATTGATTTTCTAATATTTTAAATATAAAAAAAATCAAAAGATGCCAGAAAACTTGAATATGCTCAACTTCAAAGTTTCTCATGCTCCACGATAATGGGTATCCTTTATATATTTTGCAATCTCAAACTTTGTGAGATTACTTCGAGAAAATATTTCAATGGTCTAAAAACTTGATTTTTTGGAAAATTTATGATTATATTTGTATTAAAATTGTGTAATAATTATAAGAAATCAAAAATAAATATTATTACATATTTATTTTTTACAAAAATGTTTTATTTTTAAATATAAAATATTTAAACTGGATTCCAAGAGATTGTAAAAGACACAGAAAGAGACCACATGTGAGATGGATGGATGAAATAAGAAAATGTGCAGGGGTGTTGTGGAAAAAAGAAGCTAAAGATAGGAGAAGATGGATTAAACTTGGAGAGACCTTCATCCTGCAGTGGATTGATAATGGTTGATGATGATGATATTCTTTTGAATATTTTACTATAGAGATTACAGTCACAGAAAGCACAGTTATCTAGAAATGACGTCACTCAGCAGATTACTATAATATTTTATTAATATCATAAAAATTACAAAAAAAACCTTAAACTTTTAAAACATAAATTGGTAGATTTAATAGCTTTTAAAAATAATTCATTTAGATTTTTAAAACAAATATCAAACAAAGAAGATTTGTTTCACTTTTCAAATTGAATTGATTCCCAATTTGATGACATGGCAGTGTTTTGTTTTGATTAAAATCTAATTTTTAAAATAATTCCAAAAATCAAATGTGATTTTTTAAAATTTAATTTCTAAACAAAAATATCTATTGAATGAGGTCAAATTTATAAATAATAATGGTTTAATATTAAACCGAAACTTAAAAGCTTACATCTAGTGAGAACAAATAAATCTGTCAGAATATTAGTGGAGTGCTAAAGGGTTAATACTCCCTGAAGTTTACAAAGACTTAATAATTTATTCATATGTATGTGTAAATATCTTCATATAGGAATTAACAAACAATGAATACTCACACAGTTTTTCTCATTATGTATGGTCACATTCACCAGCTATTACAAAAGCTTATATGCAGTGCATTGGATCCAACCACACACAAAAAATAAGGAGGATGATAAATAGGCTTATTAATAACTCATGTTAAAAAGCAAATATTTATAAATAATCATGGGAAGGAAGCTCATTTTAGCCAATGAAAAAATAATAATTGCAAATACCTCAAGTAGTAATAAAAATAATAAATCACAGAGGCCAAAACATATAAGAATACATTTCCATTGTATATAAATGTCTAGGATCAGTTTATACAATGCACACTTATACATATCTATTTTTTTACTTTTAGATTAAACAAGAACGATGCCAACAATTTAAACATAACAGTTTATAAACTTATGTGTACATATATAGGTTTATGTACTTGTATATTAATAATCTTCAGTAGTATTATTAATTCTCAAATAAAAAAGTATAAAATTAATTCTATCTCTTCTAAAACTACTCTTTTTTAAAATCAAAATGTAAAACTTCTCACTAAAAGTAACAGGAATTGCAATTAACAACAATCAGGGAGGTGATTTTGTTTTAAATAAATCTATCTCAACCTTATGAAGAAAACAACAGAAAATAATTTTCCAAAAAAAAGTCCGTTATGAAGAAAGCCAAAAGATTAAACTTTAAAACTAGATTCAAACTTATCAATTATATCAGATACATATTAAGAGTAAAACAAAACTATAATAATACAAAAAAGAATTTAAAAATAGTCTACAGTATAAATATAAAATTAAAGCCTTTAATCTACATATCACTCGCTTACTGGCAATGGCCTAATAAAACAGTTTATAAAAAAGTTTACCTTATGTCCAAAGAGGAGTGGGTAAAATGAATACTACTTTCTGGAAAAATAGAATTAGATGAACATATGTATGTGCAGATGTAGATAGAAAATCTCCATATCTTTTACTGTTTCCTTTACTTGGTATAAGAGTTTGTTCAGAAATTGCTTTTATCATATTGAGATGTGCATTTGATTATATGGCATATTTGATGGTAATAGTTGTTTGTTGGCTACTCTCAAGCAAGGCTAAACATTCCAATGGCTATATCTACATACTGAAGAATGAAGCTCATTTCCTGGCTCTTTAGCTGTTCATAATTTTTAACAAGGCCACTGGTAGAAGTTCTGGATTCCACATGCTAAGCAGGCAAGGTAATAATCACAAATAAAAGAATCACTGCAGAGTAGAGTGTAGAAACAAACTGAAAAGACTGGAACAGAATAGATATAATTCTCAGATGGTATTTTTATGGTGCTCAATTTAATTAATTAGCCCATTTCCAAAAATTTTAAATTAGCCAAGCCAGTGGATACATTTTAAATTCAGATAAGTCAGTAATTATTTAATTTAATATATTTATCAAATTTTTAATTTGATCAATCTGGAGGATTACAGATAACAGAATGTTAAAATCGGGAGCAAAACTTAATAAAAGAAAAATTGATTTTCTTAAGAGTATTTAATTAAAATGAAATAATTAGTAATTGATAAAACTTTATACATTAAGTATTGTTCCTATAATAATTTTTCTGTAACAGATTGATAATAATTTTAGTTACAAAGTATGTATTTTTTATTTTTTTATTTTAACAATAACCATGATCAACTTAATAAATGCAAACCTATTAATGCATGCACATATATCATACAAGCATATATATAAAGCAAACTTAAAGGCTAAAATTAAGCTTATGTTTTGACAACATAAAAATATTTTAACGTAAGTTAGATATTGAGATAGCAAAGATCTATCTCAATATATATAAACTCCATTAAATCCTAAAAAAATTATAATGATTTACTTCATCTAGAGTTGAACCTTTATCCTGTGTGTTTAACAGCTATATATATATATATATATATATATATATATATATATATATATATATATATATATATATATATATCACTAGTGTTTAAGTGTTGATTGCTTTTGTGTATTTACATTGAATACCTATCTAGCCTTGAACATTATTAACTTTATTATCTAAGTAATATACAAAGTGCCATTTGAAACTTATAATTGCAATATGAATGTTACAACTGACTATTTGTTAATCTGCTTTCAATACATATTATATTTACCTATTTAAATTTCTTTGAATTAATAATTTCACTCTCTGTAGTCAAGCTGTAATCTTTAGTGTCTATATAAACTTATTAAATCATAGGTAAAGGTGTTTCACTTTTATTGATTAAAGAATGTTGCCTTGACAATAGATTGAGATTGTGTATTGTTAATGATATTGAGTTTTGATTGCTTATATATATATATATATATATATATATATATAATACAGAGACATCAGACC
Organism: Epiperipatus broadwayi; assembly: GCA_028023455.1. Classification (NCBI taxonomy): domain Eukaryota; kingdom Metazoa; phylum Onychophora; class Udeonychophora; order Euonychophora; family Peripatidae; genus Epiperipatus; species Epiperipatus broadwayi. The sequence goes on from JAQFVV010000006.1 coordinate 2,742,436, forward strand.
ACTTAAAGAAGTATGGAGAGATGCATGTTGGGAGTAACAAGAAGAGATCGAAAATGCAATATATAGGTAAGAGAACAAATAGGTGTTACTGACCTCATTGAAAAAATTAAAAGACTGAAACGGAGTTGGGCTAGAAATATTGCTAGAAAAAGTGATAATAGATGGACAATTGAAATCTTAAACAGGATTCCAAGAGATTGTAAAAGACCCAGAAAGAGACCACACATGAGATGGATGGATGAAATAAGAAAGTGTGCAGGGGTGATGTGGAGAAGAGAAGCTAAAAATTGGAGAAGATGGATTGAACTTGGAGAAACCTTCATCCTGCAGTGGATTGATTATGGTTGATGATGATATTTATATAACTGAACAGAAAGTAACTGAATCTTCCAATGACTTACATATGGTGATACCACCTGTCCTTTAGCATTTGTTGTTATTTATTCTTAGTTTATTTATGTAATTTTAAATTAGGGAGTGAATTCAATCAATTGATTATATATATTTATAGAATAAATGATAAGAATCAGTATTTAAATGGTGATTCTCATCATCAAATTTACTCCCACATTTTAAATTATGTATATAAATAAATCATAAATAACAACAAATGGTAAAGATCAGATGATGTTATCTGTTTTGTGAGAGTTTATTAACATTATGTAATTCATTGGAAGCTTCAGTTTACTTCCTATTCTGTTACATATAATCTGAATTATTTATAGTAAATGTGACTTAGTTTCTAAACTTAAAACATAATATAATTAAAAGTTTAAACAATACTAACATAAATGTTAATGTTGATTAATTTGAGAATTAAACAATCCTGGAATTCAGATTACAAGTAGTAAGACATTGTAGTTAGATTATAATACTGTTTTTTTTTATTTAATATGAGTAGGAAAATAGAAATTATTTAACATGGAGTCAGCAACAAAATATTATAAGACTAAAATTGCACGAGAGGGCTATCAAAAATATATGGATGAAAAAAATTTCTTTGTAATATAAAATGAAAGTTTAATTTTCCTTGCAAGTTTTGTCTTATCTGAGATTAATATTTCAAATTAAATATGGTAGAGATAATTTATGTAGAACAGTTTTAAATGGTTGTAAGTCAGCAATTTTATTGCAATCTTGTGTTAACTACTTCTAAATTATCAGTAAAGTATATGTTCTTTTGTTTATAGTTTTTATTAGTAGATAACAGGAATTATTAGTAAAATCTAAAACTATATAGTTCAATGATTAAATTGCAAACCTCAATTTGCACAAAATGGCAATGTTTATCACATATTATTTGTCAATAAAATTGTAAGGATAATTTTTTAATATTAGATTATCTTTAGTAATTTAAAGCATGTTTTTATTTAATAAGTATAAAATACATTAATTTTTATAATTATGTGAAGTTTTTAGAATATCAATATATGAGAGAGATAGAAGAAAAAATTACATTATTTTTTGCTATCATAAAATATAAGGTGTTTTTTTATTTCATTAAATAAATTTATAACTTTTACAAGATTCTGGGTGTTATTGATTATAGTAATAAATTTTTTTAAAAAAAAATTGAATTTGAACAAAATATTATTCAAATTGAAGATTATATATATGCAAATTAAATGTTGCTAATTTAGCCTCACTTTAATTATGGTGTTTGGTCAGTCACATGTTAATTTGTTGACTTTGAACTTCAGTGTATTCTGTGAGTATTTGGAGATGTTGCTGATAGTACTTATATATTAAAATACTTTTTTATGCAATCTTTAACATCATTTTTTCACTTTTCAAATTTATTTAATGCTACAAAATTATATTAACATAATATTGATGTATTAATTTTAAAAAAAAATCTAAAGAGTTCAGTACATTTCTAAGTCAGTAATGTCCAAAGAATTTAATTCAGCCTCTGTTTTTTCTGATTTTGAGATCAACTGCAGAATTACTTTGAGAAGATTTTTAGAATAGCAAAAGTTAAATTTTTGCCTAGATTATTAATTATTAATAATTATTTTTAAATAATAACTGCATGAAAATTATTTAAAACCAAAAAAATACATGAATACACTTTGATTTTACTTGTATACATTTTATTTTTAAAAATAATAGTTTATAGATTTGACTATAAAGCTAACAAAGAAAATTACAATCGGTAGCATTATAACAGTTTTGAAATAGTTGATTACACCTTTACTAACATAGTGCTAGGAGTTTTTGAGATATTTTAAAAATTGTAATTGCAATTTCACATTTTAAAATGGAACTTGATAGATCTATAAGGGTTTCATATTTATTCATTCCCATTTTAAAAATAATTTTCACTCAACAAAGATTTTGTTAATTTTCTGTAGTCACTATCTTAATTGCTTTCATACGCTCCATCAAATTATGAAAAAGTTCTTCGTTCTTATTTCATATTATGTTTATTTATTATTTTTTCAATATTTAAAAACTTCAAATACGAATTTATACAATGCATTTCACTTGTAAATTTATATGTCTAACAAATCAAACCCCATTTATTGGATTCTAACATAGTGTAAAGTCTTAATATTAAAATCAAATGTTGAACATTGAGAAAAATTGCCATGAGGGCTAACAACAGAAAATGCTCACTTGTTAAATGTTTAAATTTTTTTTAAATAAAAATAAGTTGTTGTGTCTAGATTAACTTAGAATCTAAAGAATATTGTCTTTTTGCTATAGATTTTAATGGAATTATACTTAAAAATACAGATAGACTACTGTTAATCTGAAATCCTTGATTTCAGAGACTTTTAGATTTGGGATTTTTTTAATTTAAAGGATAAACTATTTCCTCCTCATTATAAACCTAAACTCTGCTGAAAATTTATATAAACATTAATTTTACTCTCTATAGTTAGTATATATTGAAATATTTTTTATTAATGACACTAATTTATTATATTAACCCTCCTGAATTAGGAGATGTCCATTGTTTTTTCATTGATACTTTTTATAAACTTTCAACTGTTATTCTATATAAATATAGGGGATTTGAAGTCAGACTTTCAAGCATCCTTCAACTGTCCACACTATCTCATACAATTAATACACATGACCATACACATGTAGTAAAGATAAGTAATCACCAATATACATATTTCATGCTAAACCAGCACTCATCAGTTGGTCCAGATTATCATCTCGCACACATATATATAATCAGTGCTCAGAATTCTATAAGTTGGACTTGATTTGATTCAAATATACTATTACAAATGAAAACATTTTAGAAAATCATTTTTAAACTTTCTAAATATTGGGAAAATAATAATAGTAAATAGGGAACAAAGGACATAAAATGTCATTCACTGACCTGCAGGAAAACAGTTTTCAGAAAATGAACTGAGTCTTTTTTATTTCAAATTTACTTTTAAAATATGAATGAATAAATGTTAGTCTCTGATAAATCTATCAAATTGTGCTTTAAAATAGCAAAACTTCTTTACAATTTTCAGAATATCTTAAAAAATCCTAACATAGTGTTAGCATTGATGTATTGGCAATCAGTTTTATAAGATGGTGTGACTAGAATGTTATTTTCTTCTTGTATTACTAGACATTATTACCTTCTATTTTTAAAAGTAAAACATATATATGTAAAATAAAAGAGTAATAATGTATACTTTTGATTTTTAATAATTATTATACAATTGTTGTGTAAAAATAATTATAAATCTTTAATTAACTATGCAAAATATCAGTTCATTTTATATTCTAAAAATTTTCTCGAAACAATCTTGCAAATGTTTTCAAGATCAAAAAACGGAAAAGGCTAGCCATCGAGAATGTGGAGGCAGGACTAAAACACATTGACATTTCCATTTTTTGATTATATTGATCTCTTTATATTATTTTTTAAAATTAAGAAATCAAAGTTTGAAAGAATGCAATTTTGCTTTTAAAAACAATAGTGAAATATCACAATTACATGGCTGTACAAGCACAATTTAAGAGAATGAGACAATACTGAGATATAAAATGTTATTGACAATACATTTTAAAATGGAAAAGATGTTTATATTTATTTCAGTAATTAAGATAGTGAATTAAAATAGTATGTTGTTATTTTGTCCGGGTAATAAAAGTTTCCAAATTAATTTGGATTAATGGTAATTTAATTATACATAACAAGAATAAGATCAAAATAAGAATATATAATAAATAATTTTAAGCATTATTTAATATATTATTTTGTATTAAAAGTAACATAATTTTACTTTTAAGTGCTTGGACACTGTGATAAGGAAGGATTAGAATTTATGTGGTTCAGATTAAGCTTAGCACGTTCAAAACCTATTTATGATTTCATATTCATAGCAAAGACTGTTGAGTAGGAGGGTAGATATAAATTTAAGTTTATTTAAATTTATTCAAATGTGTGTGGCAAATTAGATAGCCCACTTTTTTGAGAGGGGAATAATGTAGTTGGGAAAAATAGACATACAAAAATTAACAATTGCATATATTTAGACTAATGACTACCAACAAACCAAGTAGCTTAAAAGATAATAAACAGAAGAAAAGGGTTTGGAATAAATTTAATTCTTCATAAGAAGGTGTTTATTCAATGTATCCTACTTGCTCTAATGTAGGATTGCAGGTTCTTGATTCAGAAATAAAGCAGACCACAAATGGGGACAAATGCTTTGCACAGTTTGATGCTCTGGTCAAGTGGAAGATTGCAACTCAAGGCTCTGGAATTCCTCCATCACTTTGCTCAAACTATTTATGGACTACCAAAAAAAATAAAGCCATTTGATTACTTACTTATTTGGCAAATCAAAAAAGCTTCTTTAAAATAAATACAATTAAAAGATGTAAGCTTAAACTACTTATACGATGTTTACAAGCAATGGAGATCAAACGTAAGTTTTTGCTAGAACAATTATCAGAAGTTTTTGCTCTAGAACAATTCTGAATTTGATACTAGGATATCTGGGACAGAGACAATCTCCAGTTTAATAAATGATTAGTGGTAATTGTTACCATGATTAACTGGAATGGTTGGTGCGAAAGATGTGGGTGGGATAAGTTTGACACTTGGAATTCACAATGTACATTCAATATTAAGGATAACTTTTCAGACTTTTATAGAACAAAAACGTTTATGATAAACATTTATAAAACAATATAACATCAAAAACGCTGGCCTATTCGCGCTTAATAAATTATATGTGTACATACATACATATAAAGAAAGTTATTCTTAATGCTTCCGCGAAACGTTCATTTATTAAATCAAAGTAAGTAAAAAAGCTAGTAAGCAAATATTTTGATGCATGTAAAATTGCCTTTCAAGTCAAAAGCGCAATAAAAGAAGCAATTTGTTTGTATATTTTCTGAGAAACAGGATATATAATAACCGTAAAATTTAACAAGAGATTTAGATTTACTTGCTTTTCTCCAATAGTTGGTAGTTTTTTAAAAATCGTTATTAAGTTATACAAAATTTGTTAGAAATATTTAAAGTACCCCATGGAATTCCAAAGTTGTAAAATGTAATTTTATTTTTCTGTTAAAAACATTGATAAAACAATAAATTACGCTAGCCAATATTTGTGATAAAGTAGAAAATATGTTCGTTATTCTAATAGAAATCGATGCCCTGAGTTCGAAAATGATGTCAATTTCTTCATTTTGTGTCTAGGCGTGATTCAATTCTGTTTTTTTATTAGTATTTACAGTCGTAAGATACGCTGAGAGATTGAGGATCATAGCTATTTTTTCACGTGTCTTTGGTCACATGCTTATGACTACATTCCTCCCCAAGGTGTTAGAATGGATACCCAATCCCTAACTTGCATGAGAGTTGTGTAGTGAAAATTACACTACAGAAATATTATTCATTATTGAATAATTTATAGACTAATGAATGACTAATAATTATTAATATACTTCCATTAAGGGGCTTGGGTCAAAATTGTAAGGGCAGTAAGTTTAACTCATCTATTAAACTGTAGTAATTTATCTACATATGTAATAAATATAGGTAAAAACTCACTGACGAAGGCCACAAGCCAGAAACTAGTCTAGGGATATTGGATGAGTAGGCACTAGATGGGGATTTTATGCACAAGCCTTCTGGCATCCATTGATTATTCTAACTTGCTGTGTGTGGCAATACGTATAGTGAGTTCTGCCTGCTTTAACAATAGTTATACACAAGCATAAGAAGTGGTAGTCATGTGATGTTTATAAGAAGTGGTGGTCATGTGATAATAAATAAAGGTAAACATATGTGTAAGAGATTGTGGTCTGGCCCAACTGATGAGTGCTGATTCAACATGAAATGTGCATTTTAGGGATCATACATCTTACCCAAATATTTTTAATCGTATGTTTATGATTACATCCCTTCCCAAGATACTTTGGGTGAGAGTGGTGTAGTGAAAATTACATTACAAAAATATTATTTATTATTGGATAATCTCTAATCTAATCTAATCTAATGAATGTCTAATAAAAATTGTTAATATATTCTCAAGCATATCTCTTTGTGACTGTTTAATTGCATTTGATTATTTAGTGTGTATTGCTATCATATATTGCAGTCGACTTTTGTTTGGTACCTTTGTAACAAACTCTCTCCACATGGATGGAAGTTTGAATGTAGATGAGAAACCAGATGTCTTCTCTCAAACCATTTCTGTAAACAGAAGGGTTTTGAACCTCAGACCTATCTTGTTCGGTTAAAAATATTGAGCTGACATTCATTTTCAAGTTTACCTATTAGTTATGCTTAAAATACGACCCAACAAGTTCGCAGTTCACGTCGTAGGCGTCTTTTACTTCCACTCGTATTCATGCGCGTTATCATGAATGTAAAAAACATATTTTAACCTTTATTCATAAAATTTTTATTATAAATATTTTACGATTACCATGGCAAGTGTATTAGGGGTGTACAGAAGACAGTTTTGTGTGTCTTATATCGCTCTTCTCTGCATGCACACTTTTGTACCACAAGACCGAAATCTAAGAATGATAGTGGCGAATTTCTGGGTAAAAAAAAATTAGGTTAAACATTAAGTTCTCGATGAAATTTCAAATATGTAATATTTCCTCTAAAATGGAATTCTGAAGCAATATCACTCGTATGTTTTGCCAAAGGTACAACAATTTTAATATCTTCTTGAATTTATTCATTTTTTTTTTTTTTTTGCTTTATTAAAAAATAGCTTTTCCGTATATATATATATTGTAGACAATTAGACATCATTTTTAGCTTATTTTTGATTATATTCTTAATAAAAGTATGTATAGATAATAGTGTAATTTTACCTCTTCGAATTCACCAGCTACATACAAGCCATCTTATTAATAATTAAATATAATATTCATAGTTTAAACTAGATGTAATTAGAAGAGATTTGAACCCAGACTTTCAAGCTCCTTTTAGTCATCCACTTCATCTTATACAACCGATACACATGAGTACATACATGTGAAAATGATAAATGATCTCCAATATATGTATTTCATGCTGAAATATACGTATTTATTGCTGAACCAACTGATGAGTGCTGGTTCAGCATGAAATACATATATTGGAGATCATTTATCCTTTTAACGTGACTGTAAGGAGTTTGAAAGCCTGGGTTAAAATTCCCTATAAATAAAAACCATCTTATTGTTTATAAAGCAACTTTTATTTGTGTTAATGCCGGATTTCACGTTGTATACTAACATTTATATTGATGTATACAATTCAAATCAATATTAAAATTATCGAAAATTGTACGTAATAACAAAATAATATTTTGCATTATTGCCAATTAACCAGACGTGATATGGCAAAATGAAATGTATTTTTGAATTCAGCACAACGAAATTTGTAACTCCACCTATTTCAGTTTTTACTGTAGAAAAAAGTTTTTATATGCAGTCTAGTGTTATTCTAAATTTAGTTTTATGGTTTATAAATCAGTACTTTGTGGATAAAAAATCTCTCCATTTAATTTTTAAACAATCATTCATCCTGAGTTAATTCCTTTCAAATCGTGTTAAGATCTATGTAAGACCGTGTCAGGTCAGTTCTTTAATTGCTAAAGTTTTATGCTAATTCTACCCACATATCCCTCTCTTGATAGATATTAACTCATTTGGAAAGGGATAGATTCAACACAATATCTGCATTTGAGAACAGGTCAGTTTTACAATGAAGTAACTAAAATATATAAATAAGTGGAATGGGAATTTGGTAAGTAGGCATATAAATAAGTGATGATTATTGAAGACAAACAATTAAATATTATGTTTAATTTCTCCAAAAATGTACAAATTGTTTTTTTTATTGCATCTTTGACTATGAAAGACAATTTTATATACATCAAAATATTTCTCAAACAAAAAATAAGTAGATTTGTATGTAAAATGGATGGATAGATATATAGATGGACAGAAACAGATAAATAGATGTGTTAATAAATAAGCAGACAGTTAGTTAAATAGGTAAATATGTAGACAAATATAGTTATGTAAATAAATAAGTAGATATAATGGTAGGCAGATAGAGGAAACAAGCGAACAAACAGATAAAGGTAGAAACATAGATAATCAGTCAATCACACACACTCGGAATCAATTAGACAAACTGACAGATAGGTGAACAGATACAAAGACAGAGTGATATAAGATAGATATATAAAGACAAATAAATTAATTAATAGATGAACAGATAGATACATGTACAAAAGATGAAACAGTCATAAAAGTAATTTAGTACTAATAAAAACTGAAGATATTTCTTATCTTGTCATCGCAATTATCATTCTAAAATTTTCTATTAGCAATAAAATCTTATAAAATAAAAGCTAACATTCATCAGATAAATTGAAAACATTTTATCTGCAAAAGACATATTAATTAATCCTTTGGATATGTAAAGTAAAGATAATTTTTTTTTTATTTTTTTTATTCTTTTTTTTTTTAAAAATTAAAAAGGTTTTTTTTTTTTCAAAATAAAATTATAAGGAGAAGGTTTTTTTTTATAAATAAAAAAAATCAAAAAAAAGGGTAATGAAAAAAAAAAAAAATTTTTAAAAAACAACAATAAAAATTTTTTAAAAAATGTTTGTAAATTTCTTTTCTTTGACAATCATGCTTTAAGAAATGTTAATTGTTGATTTGCTAAAATTAGTTAAATAAAAGTATTATATTTAATCGACTGATGCACCAAATGAGTGCATTTTCATTATATATATATGCAGAAGCTGAAAGAACGACTTAATACACCCCTTTGACATGGCTACGACTTGGAATTTCAATTCAGTCTGAATAAAATATTTGTTTTACCATTCAAAATAACATAAAAATTTCAGATTCAGATAACTATTCCATTGTCAACATAAGAAGTCAATCAGTTTTTGGTTGGTAAATAAGTGTCTAGGTACTCATGGCTAGATGGTAAAACATCAATGAAAAACATTAAAATCATCATCACCTAATGGTTAAAGAAACCTAATGAGGAATGTCTTGTCTTTCATTGCTCCTTTTTGAGAGTAGAAAAAGGTATTGAAGAAGACTTTGCCCTATAATGATCCCATTAAGCAATGTCTTATTGTATACATTTATAATGGTACTTTTTGCAAGAATTATAGTTATGTACCATTTGTAATATAGTAAATGAAAATAATTTACTTTTAATTTTTTTAAATTTTTATTAGTACAGCTCACCATATCATAACTAACTACCAGCACATGCAAGACAGCCTCCCATGCCTCATCATCTCCAGCATATCACAATTATCTCTCAGCACAAAAAACTCAGACCAGCCTCCCATTCCTCTTCCACTCTGCCATATCACTGCCAACCACTAGCACACAATCTTAGGCTAGTCTCTCATCCCCAATCAACTTCACAATTTCACAGTCATTTGCATAAAAAGTTAGGCTAGCCTCCATCTCTCATCAACTTTGACATATTACAGCCATCTACTGGCAAAGATATTCAGATCAACCTCTCACCATTAAGCAATTTCATCACCTCACAACCATACACTAGCACATAAACTCACATCACCACTTTTTGCTCATCAACTCCACTCTATCACAACAATCTGCAGCATAGAATCTCAGACTAGCCTCTCATACTTCATCATCTTCACCATATCACTGTCATTCATTTGCAGAAAAACTCAGGCTAGCATTCAATTACTCAACAACTATGCCATCTCATAGAAATCCACCAACATAGAAGCTCAAGCCAGAACTCCTCCCCATCAACTTTGCCATATCACAGATATCCACCAGCACAGAAATACAGACTACTCATCACCTCAATAATATCACAAACACTCTCATGCAAGAGAAGAACTAATTTGTATTCAATTTTAACACTTGTGAAAGGATGACAAATCATTGCACTGTACAGGCAGTTAATATATTATTCTAAATATAAAACTGCATTTATTCTTCTAAATATCATTTAATAGTTACAAGTATAATTCGTGACTGATCAGATATAGATAAAATTTATGTGGACGCTATTGAAAACCCCCATTACACTATATGTAAACCAATACAACTCCACCAATAAATGAAAAAGTACAGAGTGAACCCACATGTATTTTAGCTTCAATCGTATATAAACATTCAATTTATTGATGTACTACAATGCAAATTGATCGATTGAAAATTTATTTGGAAAAATGGGATTTATAATTTATAAATTCAAAGTGGAATCTAAAACCTTTTTTCACTTTTCATTGACATGTCTTTTTTTTTATGAAAACTTTTATTTATCTTTAGAAAAGATAAAAAATGAAACTGGACTGAAGAACAAGATGAGGTGTTTGCCAAAATTAAAACAAGATTTTTAAAGCAAATCATGCTTCCTTTTCCTGAATTTTAATAAACCCATTATCATACAAACTGATAGTAGTGATGAATTAGAGATAACATTGTCCCAAATTCAGGAATAAATATGAAAAGGAGAGAGTGGGAGAGAGGTGAAACAAAAAATTGGTCAATTTGAAATTTTCAAGTTTTTTTGATTTCTCATTATGGTAATATTGATTTACAAAATTAATTAATATAGAATTTCAAACAACCTCTTTTAATTTATTGTTTTGGAAATTTCATTATTGTTCTTTAAAAATTTTGAAGTGTCTTCTTTCTTATGGCTTTTTAAAAAGTGAGGAGAGGAAAGGAGGGGAAGGTGATTTGTGTTGTTGACTTTGATGAAAACTATAATTGTCAGTTACATTCAATCCAAATGAAAATAAACCAACTAGTTTTAAAACAACCGAACAAATTAACCAAAAAAGCTTAAAATCAAAACTTTTTTCTTATTTCTTTTTTTTCTCATGTGTCATAGCATCAGCCGGAAAGCGAACCCGCTAACCCGGGACAACTGCTTGTAAAGCGGCTGTTGCTGACTTCTCGACCACCAACGCTTGACTAAAACTTTTTTCTTATTTCTTTGGAATGCATTTGCCTGCTTGAGAACTTCTTTACCTTTTGACTTCCCAAAAATTCAAAGGCATCATTTTAAATGAATAATTTATTAACAGCCTGTGCATGGACAGTGCAAAATTGCTGTAACCCCCCAAACCTTTTCTTTAAATGAAGAATGTAAGGAAGATTTTTTTTTTAAATTAAAAGCTAAAAAACATTACAACAATATAAATGAAGACTACTTCTAAGTCTAATGTTTCCAATTGCTTTTCAAATAAAAACATTATAAATAATTTGATCATACCAACACAAAATTTATTTTTAAATTAATTTTTATTAAGTTAACAAATTATTTAAATGGAAGTCAATCTCCAATACGGTGCCATTTCTTAAATATTATAAATCTGCATGTGCACTCTCCTGCTAGTAAAAGTTTAAAAAACAAATGAATCACTTAAGTTTAGAGCATACATTCTATATGCACCAACTCTTGCAGACCATGCTTAAATCAGGGCTTGAGTTTATTGTGTGCCTGATGTTATAATCAAATATTCAATTGAACAAATCTATTTAACCCATTCCAGGAGAAAGTGTCTCATTTTTAACCACCTACAGTTAGACAAACATGACTTATAAATATAAACATATTACTATAAAGTGATTCACTTGTTTTTTAAACTCTTATCGGTGCAGGTGAGTGCATGGAAATTTATAATATTTAAGAAATAGTGCATTATCAGAGATTGACTTTTGTTTAAATCAAGTTTTCAGTGCTTTATAATAATAGGTTTACATTTATAAGCCATGTTTTGTAATTATCGGTGGTTCAAAATGAGACACTGTCTTTCACCTGCAATGGGTTAAATAGATTTGTACAATTGAATATTTGATTATAAATAACATCAGGGTCTGTAAGAGTTGGTGTATATAGAATGTACACTGTAAACTTAAGTGATTCACTTAAATTTTTTAAACTCTTACCACTGGGAAAGTGTGTAGAAATTTATAATATTTAAGAAATAGTGCATTATCGGAGATTGATTTCTGTTTGAATGATATTCAAAGTTTTCAGCATTTTATAATAATAGGTTTAAGTTGACAAATATATATATATACATATACTTTTTAATACCTGACAGAACAAAAAAATGTTTCATTTTTAGTTTTTTTATGAATCTAATATATATGGTACACATTGAATTTATAAATTAAATCATAGTAGACTGTATTTTTGACCCCCACCCTTACTTTTAAAAAAGCAAACAAGAACAAAATTTAAAAAATTTTAAAGGTAAAAGAAGAATCAAACTTTTCAAGCCATTTTTTTTCAATTACATATAAGGAAAAGTTGTTTGAAATTAATCTACATTTTGCAAGTCAATGTTAGATAGATAATATTATAAGAAACTAACCATGAAAACATACCATATTCCTCTCTTCTCAACTCTTCCCCACTCCTTCCATGTTTTTCATCCCCTTTTTTTCCGAAACTAACCATGTAAACATACCATATTCCTCTCTTCTCAACTCTTCCCCACTCCTTCCATATTTTTCATCCCCTTTTTTCCCAAACCCAATAAGAAATTGGAAAGAGAAATAAAAGTTCATAAAAGCCCCAAAACTCTGTCAATGGAAACGAATACTAACAGGTTTTATATTACATGTTGAATTTATACATTAAGTCATAGGTACTATTACTATGAAAAATTGTCATTTTTCCAAAGAAATCTTCAATCGATCAAGTTGTCATCTCAATATTTTTTCATGACATCAAAGCAATGTTTAAAAATGTAGATAGTCAAGGAGATTGATATCAATAAAATATGCAGAAGCTTTTAAAAATAAACCCAGCAAGCTATATGTAAACTACTACAACTCCACCAATAAATAGAAAAGTAAAGAATGGATCCCTCCTGTACTTTAGCTTATATCACATAACAAATATTATAATGCAAAGTGTAAATTACGTGTATTAATGTTATTTCAGAATAATTATAAGCCATTCTGAAGTTACTATAATTAATCAGAAGGAAATGCAGAGCTTCATATTTACAAGCTCTGAATATTAAATTAATCTGCAATTAATGGATATAAATATAATTTGTGATAGCTTAAATATTAATGAAATTTATGCAGAAGGGCTTAAAAATCCACAGTAAGCTATTATGCAGGATTCGAACTCAGACTTTCACATGACCCACTACCCTCAGTGCCATCTCACATTGCTAACCCACCTGATCACACACATGTTGAAAAGATAAATAATCACCAATATACATATTTCATGCTAAACCAGCAATCATCAGCTCATCTAGATTACTATCCTCACACATATATACAATCAATGCTCAGCTTTATATTAAGATAGCCCATCGTCATACTTTAATGGGCAGGCTTCAAACTATTCCAACTCACAACTTTTCAGCCTTCCATTTCATTGAAAATCTGATGATGGAACATTCAAAGCCCTTGTATGTATAAATGGATTATTCTCCTGTACATGAGGGGTCAGAATGACTAATATGTCAACATGGATAGGATGACAACCTTGGCACTAACAAAGGCTTTGAATGTTCCATCATCAGATTTTCAATGAAATGGAAGGCTGAAGAATTGTGGGTTGGAGTAGTTTGAAGCCTGTCCATTAAAGTATGATGATTGGCTATCTTAATATAAAGCTGAGCACTGATTGTATATATGTGTGAGGATAGTAATCTAGACCAACTGATAATTGCTGGTTTAGCATGAAATACATATATTGGTGATTATTTATCTTTTCAACATGTGTGTGATCAGGTGGGTCAGCAATATGAGATGGCACTGAGAGTAGTGGGTCGTGTGAAAGTCTGAGTGCAAATCCCACATATATTACATATATAATGCAGGTTTAAGCCTGTACAATGTAAATTAATACAACTCTGTCAATAAACAAAACGTTCAGAGTGGACTTCATCTATATCTTAGCTTGGATCACATATTCAATTTGTTGATGTATTACAATGAAAAGCATGAATATATATATATATATATATATATATATATATATATATATTATAATAGTAACTTCTAGTTATTATTATTGGTTTAACGTGCTTTTATCTCTTATGAAATTATTTATAAATATAAAATTTATTTGACTATTTTATTATATATATATATATATATATATATATATGTGAGCTTTAAATAATACATACCTTAAGCTTTTGAGTAGGTGCCAGATTTGAAGTTGAGAATAAATACTTTTATATATATATTTATTATTAGATTTTAATATTTATTGATATAATTAATATTCAAATTAAGCATGAAATTAAAACAATATACATGTGGAGATTGATTCGTTCTCTAGTTATTGGAGAGAAGAAAAGACAATAATTTTTTTAAAATAACTTTTTCTTTTATAAAAAAATATTACTGTTCAACGTTCAAAATTAACTATTAATAACTCATCCAAATTAAGATAAACCTATGGATTAAAAAAATCTATAAGGAAAATATTTAAATTTTCTACTAAATCTTAAAAGGAATAACAATATAAAAGAAAAGAACATTTATTTGAGTTTTGGAAACTACATTATTATAACACTTCATTATTTTTTTAAAAATATATATAAATTTAAGATAATTATATATATTAAGGATAAAACAATGTACAGTGAGTAATATAATTATTATATCATAAAAGGTTTTGAAACCAGCTTACATGCTATTTTGAAATATTTGAAATATTAATTGAAAAGATCATCATTCGAAGAATATTTACTATATATTATATCAGTCAAGTCATTGGATATTATTAACAGTTTATCAATGAAGGATAAATAAATCATCATTATTCAAATGGATCAATATACTTCGTAAAAGATCTTCATTAGGATTATGAACTATAGACTTCAATATCTATTTTCAACTCTGGAAAATAAGTTTTCTTTATTATTTATATATATATATTATAATAATGCTTATATTATTTTAATATGTTTATTATTCTTCTTCTTCTTATTTTTATTTCAAATTTGGCATAACATCATTATATCTTATTATATATAAATTGAAAGCTTGACAAAACTTATCAAAAATTAGATGAAGGATATTAAAATGATCACTATTTAACAGATATTTAAATAAATTTATTATATTTATTTATATAATATAATAAACATTTAATGTATTTTAATTATATATATATATATATTTACATATTTATAACTTGTATAACTATATATATATATATATATATATATAAGTTATACAATTGTAAATAGTACTTATATATTAATAATTGAGAAACATATATAATAACTATAAATAGGTTGATAAGTTATATAAGTTATTAATTTTTGAATCTAGATATTGTTTTATATATCTGTTAATTTAAATTATATTTTTCACTTATAGTTTATCATAACACAGAATTTTATCATAGCATATTAAATAGAAATACTATTTATTAATATTTTATTATGGTAGAATTCATTTTTATTTATTTATTAAAGGCCGTTCTGTTATATTTGGTGCCTCAACTAGGGCTATCAAATATGCCATCCCGTTATATTTGGCACACAACGTTTTAGGCATTGAACATTTAAGTTCATCACAGGTATAAATTATATACTATTATATATTTAGCATATTAACTGGGGCTTTGAATCAATGATTCTATATTATTACAAATAGTGAAAAAGTCATGGATAGATTAATTGATTATTCTTAGAACAAGTATGTTGTTATGAAGATTCATATGGTGTTTATAATGGCAAGATTAAAATATTATTAAAAATGATAATATTTATATATATATATATATATATATATATATATATATATATATATATATATATATAATAAGATTTAGAGAGATCAATATTTAAATAACTAATTATTAAATTGTGTTTTAAATAAGAGTTGAGTGGGATAAAGTTTTTATATAGACATAGACGTTTAAAAATATACACATATATCAATAGAACATCATAAGTATATATAAAGAGCATGAAGTGGTAAAGAACTTTACGATATAATATTTTGAAGATATAATATTTTGAATATAAAAATATATAAACTTGTGTAATATTTGAATTAAGTTAAAATTTGTTATGCTTCAAAGTGGGAAAAGATTTTCAAACAAAGATATTGAATGCTCTAGTCAAATACAAGATGATTTGCAAAGTGAACTAAGTGATGATATTAATATTATAGAACAATCATCATTAATACATGCACCTGGGAGTTCTACAACCATAGTTGAATACCCTCAACAAACACAGAGTTTAGATCAAGTGTTATCTCAAACACAAAATATAGTTGATGAAGATTTAAATCAATCATCTAAAATTGAGATTAACCAATCACTTAATATTAATACAACAAAGGCTATAGATAATAACACAGCTATGATGGAAATGTTACAAATGTTAGTGAATGACATTACTAATTTTAGAAGTGATATGTGTAACTTGAATAAAAAATTAGATGATAATAATAATCGTTTAAGTCAAAAATTAAGTGATAATAATAAAAAATTGGATGACATGAATCAAAAATTAGATGATAATAATTAAAAAATAGATAATTTTAGAAATGAAATGAAAAGTGATCTGTATGATAATAAAAGGGAAGATAAAAAAAATTACAATAGGAGATGGAAAAGAATTTTTACCTAGTAAACCTTATCATTGGCATGATTAGTATATTGTTTGTACTCAAAATTGTTTGTATATTTGGAGTAAATATATAGTTTTAAGGTTATATAAAGATAGTAATGGATAGATTGAAATTATTTTGGATGGAAAATCTGCTACTATATTTAGTAATGGTGATTTTTGTGAGAATGCTGATAAGGAACTATATTTAAAGGAATTACAGAATGCATGTAATCAAGTTAAACCTAGTACTCTTAGTCAACCTATTTTGTTTTCATCTGATTCAACATGTTTAGCTATTGGAAATTGGTTTTTTTATATATGAAACAGATGATAGAATTACTATTTGTAATTCAGATAATCAAAAACAAGCTATTATCCTACAAAAGATTTGCATGGTTTTATTTTTGAATCCAATAAAGGTAATAAACATTCTTTTAATGCTGAAACTTTGCTTGACACTGAATTTTCTACTGGTTGTATATCTCAAATTCCTAATGCTGGAACAGAAAAGCATCCTATTAACCTTATTTTAGAGGAGACAATATCAACTCCACAAATAAATTCCATTAAAACAATCATAAATGATACAATGCACATTAGGGTGAATAATCAACAACAAGAACTTCAAACTTACTTTGAATGTATTGATGATACCCAAAGTAAATCATTATTAGTTCAGTTGATTACCATAGAAGAAAACTATCAAAGTCACTATGATATTTCACAACAGAGTAAAGGTATAAAGAATCAGCACAACATTTTTAGAATGGTTAATTTAAATCAATTAAATTCAAAAAGAATTGTGGAAATGAATGAAGTAAAGAGTTTCCAAAACACACAAGTCATGGAGATGCAACAAACAGATATAAAGTATAAGACTCAAGATGGTAAAAAAATAGAAAATGAAGTAGTGAATAATTTGGAAATTGTTGTTAAAGATCTTGATGAAATAAATGAGCCTAATACCAAATCTATTTTTTCACATTAGATATTATTTGAGATAAGGGATGATTCTCTTAAAACTAATATAAATATCTATGATAATAATAAAGAACAGGGTCTTAGTCGGAATCATTTAGAATTTATTAAAAAAGATCCACAACAAATAATTATCTCTAATAATAGATTAAATTTTCAGTATTATATAATGCCTGAGACTGAAAATTATTTTATTAATATTGATTTAGAAGGATTAAATTTAAATACTTGTAGAGTTAATGATGAAAATGAATTATTAACTTCTCAAATGAGTATTTCAGAAATTCAATAAAGTCATACATTCCATAAGTTATGTAAAACTTATGAAGGTCCATTTACATTCATTTAACACATGAATTATTGTGCTTAATGAAGATAAGCACATATTATGGAAGGACTTTCAAGGGTTATGACCATTTAAAAATGAAAACAGACAATGAGTAATGATTGAACCCATTATAGTTTGTTAAAGAAAAAAAATGTATATATATAGAAATTTTGATGACATAAACATTGATGAAGGTACTAAATATAGAAAAATTAAATTAAACAAGTATACACTTGAACAATGAAATTTAATCTTTGTTACTTGATCTGGAATAGGAAGTAAACCAAATGGTTAATATGATAAGGTAATAAAATGTCAACATATTTTATAAATCTATAAAATATAGATATAAAATTATAGATGTATATGTATATAAGTATGTATAAGAAGAATATTTAATAGTCTTGGAGAAATATTCTCACCAGTACGACTACATTTTCATCAAATTATACTTATATTATTTAAAGAAATATAAACCTATAATTGATGAACCCAAAATAAATGGAGAAAATTATGTTTTACAAGCTCATAAACAACTTGTTAAAATGGCAAATAATAAAAATCAGAATAAAAAAAATGTATTTATGAATTTAAAGTTGGAGATAAAGTTTTGATAAAGACTTTCCATCCCAGTAATCCATTAGAGAATAAATATAAATTTTATAACACATACGAAGGACCTTATACTATCATTAAAAAGGCAGGTCCAAATGCATTTTGGATTAACCAAGAAGGAGAGGTTTGTGGTACATATAATTCATGAATTTTAAAACCTTATTTTGGCTGTTTATAATGTTATATAAAGAAATAAGGTGAATATCAAGATAAGATTTGGGCAGTGTAAACCATACGGTTCTATAAAAAAATAATAGTGATCAATGTAAAGAGAAATATATTAAGAAAATTAGCTTTGATGAGGGTATTCTTTAATGCCTTGAAATAAGTAAAAACAATAGAGTCAATTCATATTAACAAATGGATACTCTAGTATTTATTTAGTCCTTTTCAAATCCATAAGTCTTAAAGAAGCAGGAATAAGGGTAGTAAATGTATTTGTGTTGTCCAAAAAGGAAATACATTATTTTATTTATTTTTTTAATTTTTTTTTCTTAAAAATTTTAACCATCAAAGTCCTTAATTTGTTTTGATCATTATCAAAAGAATAGTATAACCCAAGTATTACAAAGATAAAACAGTTTTAAAAAAATTACTCAACCCTTCATAAAATTTAAGTATAAATGTAATTAAATTATAAGAACATACTAAAATATTTGTGTTTAAAATTTTAACTTAAATTAAAATTTTAAATTTCCGAAGGGAAGGGGAAATATAATAGTAACTTCTAGTTATTATTATTGGTTTAATGTGCTTTTATCTCTTATGAAATTATTTATAAATATAAAATTTATTTGACTATTTTATTATGTATGCATATATATACTATTTATATATACATGTGAGCTTTAAATAATACCTACCTTAAGCTTTTGAGTAGGTGCCAGATTTGAAGTTAAGAATAAATACTTTTATATATATTTTTTATTATTATTAGATTTTAATATTTATTGATATAATTAATATTCAAATTAAGCATGAAATTGAAACAATATACATGTGGAGATTGATTCGTTCTCTAGTTATTGGAGAGAAGAAAAGACAATCATTTTTTTAAAATAACTTTTTCCTTTATAAAAAATATTACTGTCCAATGTTCGGAATTAACTATTAACCCTTTAACTGTCCAATTGTTCATTCGCTGCAGGTGGTATCACTCAAAGCTTTTAATTAGCCGATGCACAAAATAATGTATCAATTTTTCAAAAGTTATTGACCGTTTTTTTAAATATATTCACTTTAGTTTCGTTTTTAAAAAGTATATTAGTAATTTCTCACATTATAAAAATAAACGAAAGTTTGTTCAAAAATAAATTTTGATTTTTAATTTTAAAAATATTTGTTACGGTTGACATGAAAAGAAACGGCAATCATAATTTCACGTTATGATTTTTTTTTCCCGACTTTGCAATAAATAAATAATTCTTGCTAAAATCGTAACTATTTTTGTAAAATAATATTTATTTTTGACATATTATATGAAAATAATTTGTATTTTATTTGTATTTCATCAAAAAATATTTTTAAAATGCTCTAAAACATTCGATTATCATTTTCAAAATAAAACAAAAAGCGTCGTGAATTTTTAATTTTTGGCAGCCATATAAAAATTTTAACAGCCAATAAGATTCAAGAAAAGATGATGAGAAGGCGGAGCTTTTCCATTTTCTTTTGTTTACAAAATTTCAACAGCCAATAAGATTCAAGAAAAAGATGTGAAAAGGCAGTGCTTAGTTTTTGTTTGACATAAATCATCAATTAATTGATTTTTTACTTGTAAAATAATTCAATAGATGGCAGTATATTATAAAACTTTTTGCGTTCTAAAAAATGACGTTAAAACCGTAAACGTAGTCCAAAAACTAAGCAATTTACAGCGATGTCAAATTTACTCGATTAAAACGAATATGTATCAAAAAGTGCCTCGATTAAGAACGAGTCAAACAGTCAAAAGGTTAATAACTCTTCCAAATTAAGATAAATCTATGGATTAAAAAATCTATAAGGAAAATATTTAAATTTTCTACTAAATCTTAAAAGGAATAACAATATAAAAGAAAAGAACATTTATTTGAGTTTTGGAAACTACGTTATTATAACACTTCATTATTTTTTTTAAATATATATAAATTTAAGATAATTATATATATTAAGGATAAAACAATGTACAGTGAGTAATATAATTATTATATCGTAAAAGGTTTCGAAACCAGCTTACATGGTATTTTGAAATATTTGAAATATTAATTGAAAAGAACATCTAATGATAATAGAAAAATGAAGATTAAGAACATCATCATTCGAAGAATAATTACTATATATTATATCAATCAAGTCATTGGATATTATTAACAGTTTATCAATGAAGGATAAATAAATCATCATTATTCCAATGGATTAATATACTTCATAAAAGATCTTCATTAGGATTATGAACTATAGACTTCAATATCTATTTTCAACTCTGGAAAATAAGTTTTCTTTATTATTTATTTATATATATTATAATAATGCTTATATTATTTTAATATGTTTATTATTATTATTATTATTATTATTATTATTATTATTATTATTATTATTATTATTATTATTATTATTATTATTATTATTATTATTATTATTATTATTATTATTATTATTATTATTATTATTATTATTATTATTATTATTATTATTATTATTATTATTATTATTATTATTATTATTATTATTATTATTATTATTATTATTATTATTATTATTATTATTTTATTTCAAATTTGGCATCACATCATTATATCTTATTATACATAAATTGAAAGCTTGACAAAACTTATCAAAAATTAGATGAAGGATATTAAAATGATCACTATTTAACAGATATTTAAATAAATTTATTATATTTATTTATATAATATAATAAACATTTAATATATTTTAATTATATATAAGTTATACAATTGTAAATAGTACTTATATATTAATAATAATTGAGAAACATATATAATAACTGTAAATAGGTTGATAAGTTATATAAGTTATTAATTTTTGAATCTAGATATTGTTTTATATATCTGTTAATTTAAATTATATTCTTCAATTATAGTTTAACATAGCACAGAATTTTATCATATCATATTAAATAAGACTATTATTTATTAATATTTTATTATGGTAGAATTCATTCTTATTTACTTATTAATATTTTATTTATCTTTTACATTATATTTTTTATTGTTTATTAAATATTGAGTTATTAACTGGATCTCTTTGTCTAATCATTATGAAATTATATATATATATATTAGTATTATAAACATTATATGAATGTCAATTATTAATTAATGCTTATATAAAGGCATATTAAATAATAACTTGTTTTGAAATTATCCCTGAAAAGAGCTAATTGCAAATTCTCCATGAGATTGAATATCGTGGCATAATGGTGATTGAATGAGGGATGAAAGATGGATGAACTAATCTAAATTATATTAAAACTTATTTAAAAATTATTGAGCTAGCATAATAAAGATAGATATAATCATGAATTTAGTATTTCATCGATTCATTTCTAGCATTCTACCTGAAGACCCAAAGTCCGATTGTAGTGAAATGCATATCCTCTTTTTAGGGAATTTAATCATCCCGTTATATTTAACAAGACCAACTTAGACTTTAAATATAATTCATTCTGTTATATTTGGCAAACCTAACTATGAAGCATTAAGTTAATGATTTCCAAGCATTAAGTATAAACCGGCGTTCTGTTATATTTGACGCATCAACTGGGATGATTAAAGGCGTTTCGTTATATTTGGTGCCTCAACTAGGACTATCAAATATGCTGTCCCATTATAATATATATATATATATATTCAGGTCAACTATAAGCTATTTTGAAATCACTATAATTAATCAGAGGGAAAGGCTGATCCTCATTTTTACCAACTTCTAAATATTAAATTAATCTTCAGTTAATAGATATAATATAATTGCAATAGCTCAAGTTTAGTTGTAATGATTTTAGAATATCTTTTTGCTGTCTTGAAATTACATTACTACTGTAACATGCCAATAAATTCAATATTTATATAAAATCCAAAGTAAAATACAGGTGGGGCCCAAAGTGTACTTTTTCATTTATTAACAGAATTGTATTAGTTTCCACGTAGCTTGCTGGGGATTTTCAGTAGGTACCACATAAATTTTTTCTAAATATTATTATAACCCATGACACATTTATCTTATAAAGCATGCTATGACTCTTAACAATAATTCAACATTAGTATTAGGGATAGCAATCATTAGATGATTTTGAGCATTTAGTGTTATATTATATAATCTCCAATAATTGATCAAGCTTATAATACTAGTTGAATCTGATATACAATTAATAGAGTGCATTACTGCAGTTGGTATATCTTGGGATAAAGAAAACACAAAGTTAAAACAGGTAATATATGTAGTGATCATGTGATGTTTATCGGTTTAAAACACAGTTGTGAGTGATTTATTACAACTTATCTAGTTCATGAAATATAAGATTTCCCAAGTATTTTTTTAATCATCTCCAGTTTTAGAAGTATATTCAAATAACATAAATATTTATACTATTATTAAGTTTGATCTGCTCATTTTTATTTCAAGTTTGTTATCTGAAGACATTATCATCATCATCATCATCAACCATTATCAATCCACTGCAGGATGAAGGTCTCTCCAAGTTTAATCCATCTTCTCCGATATTTAGCTTCTCTTTTCCACAACACCCCTGCACATTTTCTTATTTCATCCACCCATCTCACATGTGGTCTCTTTCTGGGTCTTTTACAATCTCTTGGAATCCAGTTTAAAATTTCAATTGTCCATCTATTTTATCTGAAGTATGCTTACAATAAAAAAAAAATTCCACATATAATTTTTCACATCCAATATATATTTTTATATATAATATACATTAATCAAAACTTATTGTAATAACAATAAAAATAATGATAACTGATTATTATATAGTCTTTCAATCTGCACAAGTACTTTGACCCTCCTTAACTACTGTTTAATTTAATGGCAGTTGAGAAGGGCTAAGGGATTAACTGAAAGTACTTCTGCAGATTGAAAGACTATATACAACAGTTAATAATCATTATATATATATCAAAAGTCTAAAGCTAAATTAATAAAATAATTAAAATTATCCCAAATTCAAAACTAAACTCGACTAGTCAAAATGTATACACTCTATAACACAATTAATGGTTTCACTTCTAAAAGCGGACTTTTTAAATGCAAAGGTCTATAGTATATCAACAATCTGCTTTTTAAAAGCAAAGGTCTATAGTATATCAACAAACATAAATGAACTATTACCCACAATTCCCAATTATATCCCACACACTTTTAACATTGAAAAAACTTTTAAACAACCTAATTGGTTCAGAATCATACATTTTTAATAATAAAAATTCTTTTAAAACTGCTTTTTATTTCATTTCTTTCAAAGAAGACAAACTTAACCTCATCATAACTGATGGTGTGACCTGTATCTCTTTTATTGTTATATAAAGCAGAAGTAAGATTATTTATTTCTAACCCCAATTTTATGTACATTTATTCTTTTATTTTTAAGTTCAAACTACTCTGACCTAAATACAACTTTTTATAAAAGCAAAGGACAATACATATTATCCCAGGGATAAACTTCCTATCAAAAATATTCTTTGTATTACTTAATAAATTATTTAAAGTAATACCCCTGTCCAAACCACTTTCTTATTTCCAATTTAAAAGGCAAAGAAATAAAAACTTATTTTTGTTTATCCTTTGCATTGTTACAATTATTAACATCATCTTAATTACTACTATATAAAATACTTTAAAAAAATTATCGGAGTAACCAACACTCAAATAATTTTTATAAAATTGACCCTTTAAAAACAAAACTACCTTATTGGAACTATTTAATCTCTGATTTCTATAGCAATAATTTCTTCAAGCAGCTACTTTATGAGAGACAGATTTATAGCTATCAAGTTTAATTATAGATGTCAAATCCTTATTCTTAACATAGGGACTAAAACAGGGAAAACTATTCTTACAGTATTGCCACTCAGTGCAAGCAAGAGTAATCGATGGATACCAGAAGGCTAGTGCATAAAATCCCCATCTAGTTCTTACTCATCCAAAATCCCCAGACTAGTTTCTGGCTTATGGCCTTCATCAGTAAGGAGCCTTGGATCTGAAAGCACTGCACCTAGATCTTAAGAGCTAATGCAACCCTCCAGCAGTCACCTTTTATCTCTACTTAACTACAAAACTATGAGTCTCAAATTGAAAACACAATAATATTTTCAATCCAAGCTCATTAGCTTATATAGACATGTAGGTCTAAACTCAGTTCAGTATCTATACATTTTGGTGTCTTTGGTTCTTTAATAACCATAGCTACCACTATCTTATTAGGCAGGACTGATGTTTATTGGCTTTAACATAGTGACTACATAACAAACAATTATTCTTTACATTTCTTATCACCAATAAATCTAAAAATTTTAATTTAACAAAATCTAACCCCCCCCCCTTCTATAATATATTTTAGTAATGAATTGAGAGATTGCCAATCTCTCACATGTGCCTACCGTTGCTTCTCAGATAGCCAATCAGATATTAAGACAGCAGTCTGAAGAGCGATCAAGCTTCAACACATGACAGGGTTTTTGATAAGAAAAGAATAGTCCCACCCTTTTTTCAACTTAACTTTATATATATATATATATAAGAGATTTATACAAAAATATTATAACATATTTTATAGAAGGATCAAAACAAGCTTATTTAACAACCTTTTCACTTTATTGTTTTCAATTACAAAAACTCATCAAAATATTTAACAAATAACTTTAAGTATGCACAATTTTCATTAATCATTTTCTCTTCTAAATATTATTATAAACTGAACAAATTAAATGAGAAGTAATATAACATATTATCCACCATTCTCTATTCTTATAAAAATTACCATTGTAAGTAAAATAATATTAATATCATTTACGTTTTTTATTACTTTTACAATGCTTTTTACAACCCACTATTGACAGTTTCAATTGCCCCAGCAATCTTTTTCAAAACTTCCACTTATATTTTAGGATTTGAAAATATAAATAGAAGGTCTGAAGAAGATTGCTGGAGCAGTCGAAACTGTCAATAATTGGTTGTAAAAAGCATTGTAAAAGTAATAAAGAACGTAAATGATATTAATATTATATGGATTTGACAATGCAATAAGAAAGATAAAGTTATATTACAAGTAAAATACATAGAATCGGCCAATAATAAGAGCAAATCTTTAATAACTTTAATTTTTTTCTTAGACAAAAATCCATTTTAAATCAACACAGACATAAGAACATCAGTATTGCTTAATTTGTTAAAAGATTGCTACATGTTCTGAATATCTAAACTACCAATACCCAATTACCTTCCATTTTAAAATTATTAATCTTACCAAAAGTCTCAAAAGAAAAAAGACACCATGTTATGATCAAAATTAACAAATTGATGTAAAAATTATTCAAGAACTTAGAAATATCCTTAACAACATTACCTGTAAACTGAAAAATAAATCTTAAAGGAAACCTTCTTTGTGAATATTAATATTCATAACATCTTAAGTGATATTAAGTTATTAGGATAACATTTTAAATAATTTTCTCTAATAAAATTTTTTACATTTGCCATTATTTCACAATATCTGTAAATATGCATCAGTGAAAATTAAAGAATTATATTCATGTAAACAGAGATAACTTTACTCTTGATATTGATAGAAAGTCATCAATTACCAATTGTCAGTCCTAAGAGTAAACAACTGTTCTCTACTAACCAATAATAGTTCCATTATCCCAAACCCAAGTTGGTATAATGGTGTATATTTAGATATCTATTTTATTTACACACAGAAGATTTACAGCTTCCTTTGGCATCCTGAAAATGATAATTCCTCTTCCCCAGGAAAGTTCTATATGTTAAAGTATTTATTTTCATGGATTTCTTGTGATATAAGCAATGGATATTAAGGAATTATATCTATGTAAGTGACCAGAGAAAACATTACTTTTAATATTGCCAGGAATGCAACAATTACTAAATAATAGTCCTGTGCCTAAACACATTTTCTCTATTAGCCTACAATAGCTATTTTATTCTATGTTTAATTTAACTAAAAAAGGTTGTCTTCTATTTGTAACCCATGTTGTAAAGATTTAAAACCAGGCAGTTATTTTTATAGTCATGAACATTCAGAAAACAGATCTTTTCATGATATTCTGAAAATAATTTATCTTTATCATTGAATTATATGTGTAAAATTAAATATTTTATAGATGTATTATAATGTTCATAATGAGAATTAAAATATCATTCTCATATAAACAGCCATGAATAACTTTATCTTTAATGTTACCAGTAAATCAATTATTAATTGACAGTCCTTAGGCTAAATAAGTTTTATATGTTAAGTATAATAGTTTTTTAGTTCTGAGTTTATTTAGAATTAAAAGATGGCCCTCTTCCACTTCTAATCCAAGTTGTTATGAGGATTTAAGCTCACATAGCTATTATTTTATAGATATAAGACTACATAAAATTGAAATCTTTCCTTGACATCATGCAAATTTCAGAAAGTTGCACATGTTAAATTAAATAAAACATATTTAGCCTCAGACTGTTAATCAGTACCTGATGATTTTTTGATAACATCAACAATAATGTTATTTTTCATTGTTTTCATGATTATAATCAATATTCATGGTTTACATTACAATAAATCTATGAAAATATTTACTCTAGCATACACAAACTCTCTGGAGAAGATAAATTATTACTTGCATTCATGGATGAAATGTGGAAGTTTGCTGAGGTATTGTGGAAATGGAATAAAAATCAAAGAAACTGGATTAGTTGAGAATTATGATGATGAGAATTTATTTGGAAGCATCTTTCATGATTGTTCATCATGATTTGTAAATGAAACCAGAAGTGTCACACAAAGGTGAGATGAAATTTGCTAAGATAAGGTTATAAATTTTTTTAAGGAAATATTGATGCTTTTTTGATTGTGGTGTTGGTAAATATTTTTGAGAATGACCTAATCAGCAAGAACATAGATATTTGGGTTAAATGCTACTTGAGATTGTTTTCAAAGCATAAAAAGAGAAGTTGAAATAATTCTGTTTTTTATTATATCAGCGGAAAAACTAAATTATTTTAAAATATATTTAAAACATCTGATAGTACAATGAGAAGTTGTCCGATAGTGGGTGGCTGATCTTCATCATCACATTATAACAAATGTGTCTTTGAGCAACTGAAAATTCAGGCAAAGAAAACAATTCTGAAAAAATGCTTTTCACATATTATTTAGAAATTGGCATTATCTTTAACCCTCTACTAATACTTATGACTATTTTTGTTTAAAAGTATTTTTCCTAACATATATAAATTTTTATAAAATAATCTGATTGCATATGTTTATGGTAAAATTAAAATATATTATCACAATGTTTATATTGTTAAAAAGAGGGTTGCATTGTCAACAGTTTGTAATTGTTGATTATATTTATATTGGGATTATCAAAGTGTTGATTGCTTTTTAATGATATATATATATATATAGTTGGTTTTTTGAATCTAATGTTCCAACTCCTCACTGAAGAGACCCATAGGTCAAAACCGGTCTGGGGATGGGGACAATCCAAGATAAAAATGATTTGAATGACTTCTCTTGTAGAAGCATTTATCATAAAAAATAAAAAAAAGCTTGTTTAGAGCCATGCTTTAAATTTATATATATATATATATATATATATATATTAATTACTGAGTAAGTCTATATTAAATTTTATATATATATATAATATAAACTTTCTCAGTAATTAATATTATGTAATACACTAGAGTATCAGTCAACACACTGGTATATTAAATAAATGAAATACTCTCAAACCAAAGTATAAGATATAATTTTTTAAGACAAAATCTTGTGCTTTGCATTGAGATTATTGCATTTACTTAATAAATCAGTGTTGGGGTGTTAATCTACTATAAAACCCATGTAACTGTTACTACAGGTAATTAAAATGCCTGTTGCCATAGCATAAGACAAGAATATTTAAGAGTAGAGACCAGTCTATATTCTCTCATTATCTCACTTTTTATTTAGTGAAACATCAGAAACACTTAGGCAAAAACGCATTTTATCATTAACAAACATATAACTGTGATCACATAGTTCTTAATCAAATTACTATAAAAGAAATTTTTACTTAAACATACATGTTATAAGTGAATTATTAGATTATGGGGGGGGGGGCGTTTATAAAAAGTATACTCTGCCATTACAATTTAAACTTGCAAGGTTTAACTTTAGAGTTTAAATAATACCTCAATTAATTGCACTTGTCTAGATATACTTTGTTTTTATACATTTATGACATGATAGAGATGTAACCATCTTTTTCTATTCATAGCTAAGCAATTATAAACAAATGGATTGACATTGAACTGCATTGTGGGATCAATATAGAATGAATATAATTCTTTTACATTGTATTTAACATATTTTAATTCTACATAATAAAAAAATGAAATTAGTAATAATTGAAAGGTTGCTAGTCTTTCACATGCACCTACAGTTGTTTCTCAGACAGCCAATCAGATTTTTAAACAGCTGTCTTAAAAACGATCAGGCCTTGACACATGACAGAAATTTTGATAAGAAAAGAATGATACCAACCTTCTCACAACTTAACTTTTTATATATATAACCCAGTCTTAAGCATCTTGGCCTGAAAGCTTGAAGATATAAACATATTCATTTATTACTCACTGAGTTTTTAATTTACGTTATTACAGCACGAAATTTTAGATTTACTACACCACAATTTTCTAGATGTTAATATAATTTATCAGCAATGTATGTAAACAACATTTGTCAAAATTAGTTATTTTTCTAACCTCTTTTACTTATATTGGTTCTCATTGAGATTAACAACTTTGCTTTTCTGCAAATTAAAATGTTTTAAATATAAAAGATTCCATCTTTAGACCAAAACTATAACTAAATACAATATTTAAAGATGCAAAAATCAAAAGCAAAAACAAGTGCTTTACAGAATGCAGAAGATGAAAGCACTTGGAAGACAATTTCTTTGTGAAATAGAATAAGTTACTAGTAATAATAATTTAACTTATTTACATCTTCCAAACATTTTTAAATATACAGACCATTTACAAGTAGATAATATAAAGTATAATAAATATATACAGTAAAGCTAAAGTGACAGACAGTGTAATAATAATATGATAGACATTCAATTAGTATTCCTTTAATATAGGTTTCATTATGCTTATAAAAATGTCTATTTCTAATTTATTATCAATAGTATTGTATGTTCTAAATACAAAGTTTTAGTAGTTGATATTTCTATTTTCTCACAATATTTCTTGTTAGTGTATGTTGTGGGAATTATTACTGGCAAAATTTATTTCAAAATCCTTGTGAGATTCTTTTTTTTATATATTTTTTGTTAACTATATAATTATTTGGATTAAAAATTGTAGAGTTTCTGGTATACAATACAATACATTTTTCAGCACTTATTTTCATGATGTTATCAATGCACCATTTTTCAAAACTATTTATATCACCATGTAACCTAATCATATCACATGAATTATTTATCTTAAATATCTTGTTATCATTAGCACATGATAAAATTTCTGAATGCCTTATATTTGGTCCATATCTGCTGTAAAAATATTAAATAACAGTGGTGCCAAAAACCCTCCCTGAGGTATACCTTGATTGATATTTATTAATTCACTATATTTATTATTGAGATAGATATAAATCTTACAATATTTTAAGTAAGAAGCTGTCCAGTTAATTGTTTTTATTTTACATTCAATTTAATCAATTTGACTATTAATAATTTATGAGAGAATAAATAAAAAGATGTCAAATCCAGATATATGACATCAATTCTTTTCCCAGCATTTAAGACAGGTACTGTATGAACTTGAACTGTTATAAGATTAGTAATGACTGATAATAATAACAATAGTAATAATAATAATGATGATATTTATAATAATTGATATATATCAAATTCATATTTTCTCTGGTGTCAGATTGGTGAATGTATGTTTGTCCATGAATGTTTGTCCATAAGGCTGTCATGTGTCAAATTTACCACCAATTAAAAAAAACTATTATTCTATTAATAATCTGTCCTAACACTGTCCAATTTATATATGAGACATAACAGGTAACAACAGGCTTTTAATATGACAAAATTTATCACATTTATTTATAAATTAAAATCTTTTGTTTAATTTTCATGAAAATCTTAAAAGAAATTTGCTAATGCAACCAATGAAAAAAAACTATTATGAAAACAATGGCTGGAAAAGTCTATCATTTTGTATTCTGCCATTAATAAAATGAAATTTTTAGAGTTGTCCCTAATGCTGTCAAATTTACATATCAAATATAACAGGTATATTTAAAATTTTTAATTTAGCTTTATTAATGCATTTGTGGACTAGGCCTTCAATCAGGTACATAAAGTTATTAATGAAGATAAATGTATTAATACCTTGCCAGATACTTTCCAAACATTTTTTTTTTCAATTGTGAATTTCTCACATTTATTTATATAATATTAAGATCATTTGTTTAATTTCTATTAAACTTAAAACAAATTGTTAAAGCAACTAATTAAAAAATATTACAAATATTATATTTACAGTACATATATGTGCCTAATGCAGAGACAATGAAGGTAGTCCAATCTTAGAACTAAAAGTGCAATTTAAATTTAGCTAAACACTTTTGAAAGACTTTGTTCTCCTAATCATAGCTACTAATAGTCTGTAAAAACTATGTTTTGTTATGTTTTATGAAAATTAATGTAAATTTTGTATAGCTGCCATTTCCAGGAAAAAGCAAAGCAGGCTTCCCTTCTATTAATGGCCTTGGGGTCCTTGGTTATGTGGAATACCTATCTAATTTTGCATTTAGTGTTCTGTCTCTGGCTCAAATATGTGGCCTATTGTTCTTTCACATTCAGTAAAGATGGAGTTAATAATTTGTAATTTTTATTACAAAGAAGTTAATACAAAAGGATTAAACACTGTCAAATTCACATATAAAGATGATGGCCTTTCAAAAGGCTGGATATGACTTATAATACTATTGCTACTACTACTAATATAAAATAATTTAATTCAAGTTGGTTTTATATAGGAAGTGCTATTTATAAAAAAGTATGTAAATTCATTTGACCATTTCTTATATTTTATATTATCATCTATGGAAATTTATATAATTTTATTTATTTTAATTACATTATATTATTATTGAAAAGCCTTAAAAACAAAAGAAATATTGCAAAGTAGAAGATCTAAATTTATGACCACAAATTTTCTTCTTGAAGTCAAATCATATTTGTTGCAGTTGTTCTAAAATAATTAATTTTTGTTTGTTAATGATGTTAAAGTTGTAATTATAAATTTTATTAAACGCTCACTATTATTTCAGTAATAGTTTTAACAAGGCTGTAAACCTTAGCAATGAGCGTCTGAAAAAATCGTCACTAGGGACCTCTGTAGGTCTTTAAAACACATATAGATTTAAAGACATATAGATGTCTGAAAACTTCAGAATTTCTACTTAATAGTTAAGTATTAAATAAGTACTGCCCTTGAATTGGTATTTTAGATCTAGTGTCTGAATATTCTAGTGCCTCGCTGAAGAGAGCCAACAGCTTGAAACCAGTTTGGGTATAGGAATAATTCTAGATAGAGATTTTTAAATGCTTTCTTTTGTGGCACTTATTGATAAAAGGCTTGTTAGAACTATTAGCATGTTCCCTATATTACATATGTGAATTAAATGAAAGAAGTAAGTTAGCTTTTGTGTTATGGAGAAGAGAAACTAGGAATCAAAGAAATTGGTGCCAACTTGGAGAGCCTTTCATTCTGCTTGGATCGATAATGGTTAAAAATGAAAAGGGTTCCATATATCCATATTATATTTCAATATAGGCATAATTATTAATTTGAATAAATAATAATAGTATTAAACAAATGTTCAAAAGTTAAAATCCTAATGGATATAGCTTTCATTCTGTTGTGATCATTTTAAAAATCGCTTATCTAGAATTGCTACTTTTTCTAGATGAAAAATAACTATATTAAAGTATTGTGAGAACTATTTTTCTTGATGATGGAGATTTAAAATATTTTAGCCATCGAAAAATAATTTATTAAAACCTCAGTTGCATTTTATTTATTTTATTGTACTTTGGCATCGTTATTCAAAAGATTTTATAATGAATGTCTGCTAATTTTTTATTTATTTGTATCTAATGAATGTGGTTTTTCAAATCTTTATTGTTTTGCACTTAAAATAACCTGAATAGAAAGTTATTGACAGCTAAGCATTAAACTTATTTGAAAAATAATGAAATAAATCACTTATTTGCATCCGTTAAACTTAAGCTGTAAATTTGATTCAATCTCAGAAATAAAACTTTAAATTTGCAAGTCAACATTTTTTTTTTTTTGCTATTTTAAAATTATTTTGTATTTTACACAGATATTTTTACCGGTTTATACTATACAAATACGACGCCCCTCGTATATCAAGTCGACTTCTCAGATAAAACTAGATATCATTGATCTTTTGGCTAGGGCATTATAATCCAACAAACAACACATGTGTATGTTATATGTAAACAGAGAGGTATATGTGATATCAATAGATACTGTAATACATGTGTATAGTTTGCCATAAATGTTATAGATTATGCCACCCAAGAAAGCCAGATGATCAAAGAGGAGTTGAAACACCTAAGCAGAGATATAGAAAAAGGGGTGGATGACTGGATTCACACCAGTAACAAACTGGAAGAGGTAAACAGGGTGATTGATTACTTGATTTAGTTACTAAATAGAGAATAACAGGAAGTTGATATCTAATTAATGATGCTATATCAGGGGTTCCCAACCTGGCATACCCTTCCTCCTGGAGGACAAGAAGCTTTTCTAGGAGGTCCGGTAAATAGTGGGTAAATAAACATTTTATGCTATTAATATATATCAAAAATAGTTATGTTATCAAGATTTCCAGACTACTCCATGTTGGTACTGTCTGTTAGCCATACCAGTAATATTTCAGCATTCTTTTGGACACTGACATAGTGAGGTTACATAGACTTTTTTTGTAGGTAAATCAAAATGCCTGATTAAGATTCAAGATAGCTAATAAAATTGCCAGTTCAACACCCCCTCAAGGTTCACCTCCATGACATTTGCACTTCCTATTCATGCATGACTAACTGCATGGCACATTCTCCAATTACTTATTTCTTAGTATAATGACTAGAAAATACTGGATAAAGTACTAAAAAAATAAAGGGGTAAGGGGACCTAAAAAGTTGGGAACTCCTGCACTATATCATGAGTAAAGATTTCTGGCTATTAAACATAACTGCTTTTTTAAATTTAAAGTGCTTTACTATTATTTAAATTGGTGCAATGCTAAAGTGTCAGTCTTTAGCAATCAAGGACCAAGAATTAGGACCCACCTGTATAACTTCTGATGCTTGACCTTCTTATGAATGCCCAAGCAATAAATAACTTAAATATTATATCATTATATCTTCCACATTGTTTTTGATAACTTTCAATCAGGAACACAGACTTATATATCCACTTTTACATGTGCAATTTATCTAGCTTGTTGCATGAAGAAAAAATTTGAAAGATCTATCAACATAAAATAAAGCCATTATAAAAATTTTATCTGACAAAGTGATTTTCACCTGTGTGATATTATAGAATACCATAATTTGAATGTAAAACACCATTTTGTAGTTATCTTTAGTACTATTTTGCTGATTCTATGTTCATTTGATTGTAAAAATTGCTAAGTGAATTAAATATGAATTCATTAGGCAAAACAAATTAAAAAATCTGAACATGTCAGTATTTCATAGAGATGTACTGCAAACAAGCTACCAAAAGCCTAAATCTTCTCTGGTTGATAACTTTTTTGATATTGGATATATAAAGAAATTTGTAAACTTCTTTTCAATTGATATTTTCAGTGAACAAAGAAAATATCTATTGTCTGTAGTTTATTTAATTATTTAGGATTATTTTTGTAGTAATTGTTAAAAAAATAAATATATTCATGTTTACACTTATATATGTTGAAGTGTTTTATTTGTAAAAATGCAATTAAAAGATTCAAAGTAGCAATAAAAGGAAACTAAAGTGTTGGTGGCCTAGTGGTTAGCATAGCTGCCT
Source organism: Epiperipatus broadwayi (assembly GCA_028023455.1). Taxonomy (NCBI): domain Eukaryota; kingdom Metazoa; phylum Onychophora; class Udeonychophora; order Euonychophora; family Peripatidae; genus Epiperipatus; species Epiperipatus broadwayi. Next base: position 2,777,785 of record JAQFVV010000006.1, read on the forward strand.
TCCAAGCAGCTGGCCTGGGTTTGCTTCATGGTCAATGCTTTGGCATATATATATATATACACACACACATATATATATATATATATATATAAAAGGAAACTATGATCATTACATGTCACCAAACAATATAGTGCAAGATATTAAATTTTAGAATAGAATTTTATAGCCTTATAATGACTTTACAATAATTAATTCATATTTAAAAAATAAAATTTAGAGCTTTGGTGTAATTATCCAAGAAGAAAAAAAATATTTATTTTGTGGATTTCACTTTATTACTATTATTTTTCCATATTTGGAAAGTTTAAATGTTATATTTTTAGGTTATTTTTCATTTATAAAGTTATATTTCTAATAAATCAAAAAACAGTTTATTAATTTATAATAATTGAATAAAGGTTTTAATATTAGAATAAAATGTTGAACTATTATCTCAAATTGCTATTAGGGAATGATAGCAAAATATTGAAATATAGAAGGGTTAACAATGCTCTCGACCTAAAGTATGACAGAAACATCATAAAAACAACTAGTATATTTTTTAATTTTCTGTATATGATAATAAAGTGTTCACTACTATAAAAATTATATCTTTCTTAGAGATTTGACATGTAGAATTAATGAATAGTACAAGATTCTTTAGTATGGTTTTCTTAATGGAGGTGCATCCTGTTTATCTCATAAAGATTACTTCAAAGACAGTTTAAAGAAATTTAATATTAGTTACCTTTATTAGAAAGATATAGTTGAAGATAAAATATAATGGAGAACTACAATTAAACAAAGTTTTAAAATCTTTCAGAAAGAAAGGTTTGTTGCAAAATAAATTAAACACCGTTTTACAAAATATTAATACAAACTTAATTTTAAACTTTGTGTGCTTGGTTAATACTCTGTAATTCAATACTAGTGCTATAAATGCATAAACACAAAGCTAATATTTAATATCTTATTAAATCATAGGCTGAGTGCTTTCAAGAGTCACAGCTCTCATAACCATAGCTCTTTGTGAAGTAACTGATTGTCTAATGTTATGCAAATCTATGCAAAGTTTAAATATTTCATTTCCTGGATATAGAATAACACATTTCCTTTGTGTTAATGGCATTGCTATCCATTGTGATAAAGCAGGCCTCTTTTAGTTTTCTTCTCATGCTCTGATAAAAATTGTAAAGCCACATATTACAGGGAAACCAAAGCAGCAATGGAAACTACATTATCTCAACATAAATATTCACACACTAAAGCACAATCTGATCCAACACACAATACCATTTTTGCACAGCACCAAAGCTTGCAGGACATCAATATGAACAGCAAATAATCAGCTTAGTCTGCAGAGAGGGAAACAATTTGAGAAGAAAAATAAAAGAGGCATGCTTTACTGCAATCAATAATAATGCCATTAACAGAAAGGAAATGTGTTATTCTATATCCAGGAAATGGAATACTTGAACTTTGCATAGATTTGCATAACATTAGACAATCAATCACTTCACAAAAAGCTATGATTAAGAGAGCCATGACTCTTGAAAGTGCTCAGCCTATGGTTTAATAAGATATTAAATAGTAACTTTGTGTTTAAGTGCTTTTAGCACTAGTATTGAATTACAGAATATTAATAATAGATGAGAATGTTTGGTATGTTGCCATATTTGTGTTAAACTTGTACAGATATTGAAAAAATCATCTCTAATGTATTATTTTTGTTTATTTTAGAGTTGAGTGATTGTACTTTTTTTAAAAGTGGTTGTGATTGGTTATATTTTTTTGTTTAAAAATTTTATACTTAGCAACAATTTTTTCTTGTGAAGTTGCTTTTAATTGGAACATAAAATGATTTTAATTTTATATGGATTGAGTTAGTTATTACAAGTGGGTATTGGTTTAGATAATAATTGTATTTTAAAATACCTTTATCCTCTGTATTCATTTTTGAAAACTCGTGACTTGGAAAAAGATTTTGTCATAATGATTACATGGTAGATAACAGGGACTGATAAAATCTGCTCAGGTGGAAATTCAATTTCTGAGTAAAAACCATATTTGAAGTTATATTTTGATCTGAGTGAGCTTTAAATAGTGGTTATGCCACTTAATATCAAAATATTCTAATTTTAATAATATCATTCATTATCACAATCATTTCAAACCACTATCAATTAAATGCAATAGGAAACCCTTCTAATCCAGTGTCTCTGATCCATAACTTTGCTTTTTCCTACTATATTCTAGACCACTTTCTTAGCTCATACATCCATATTATATATGCTTATTTTAAATCTTTAATTTTTTTGGAATCAACTTTACTACTGTCTATATATTGTCATCACTTTTAGCAGTATGTCTAGTTAAGTTCCATTTTAATGTTTTAATCCTATATAATGTCAAGAAGACCAGCTTGATCTTTCACCCACATATTTTACTTTTGGTCCATTATTGTTACCACATGCAATCTTTTCATACTGTGATCCAAAGTTTGTATACTAATCTTTTATTAAGCGTCAAAGTTTCGGATCTGTATGTATTCAGTTTTCATATCTTGCAATGCTCAATGATTTTCATACATGTATTTTACTTTAGGTTTCTTCTTGCTACTCTGTACATTCTCTTTATATTTTACTTTGTGATTTGTATCTTTATCATCACCATTTTTAACCATTATCAATCCATTGCAGGAAGTTGGTCTCTTTGAATTTAATCCATCTTCTCCAATCTCTAGTTTCTCTTCTCCACATCATTCCAGCTCACAATCTTATTTCATCCATCCATCTCACATGTAGTCTTTTTCTAGGTCTTTTCATCTCTTCTAGCAATATGCCTAGCTCCACTGCCCTTTGATTTTTATACTAGGCTTTTTATTGAAGTTTTTGTATATGTTTAGTTTTTGTAGCCTAAAATATTTAACGGATGTAGAATATTTGCTTCCTGAAAAAATAGTAGTGTTTTATTTTGTTTTCTTAAAATATACTTTGGTAAACTCGTTTTTTAAGCAAATAAATGTATTGATTATAATTTACTTTGAAACTATAAAACTTTCAGCAACCACAAATGTGACACCATTCATTTCAGACAAATATAATCATGATTACTACTAAACATTTATGAGACTAGAGATTATTATACCATTCAGATCACAATTTTAAACTTCAGTAAGAGTATATAAGCAATTTATCCACTCTATTTTGAACATTTTTTTAGCAAAAACCTTTTATTGTATTTATATATTATTATATTTAATGTTTTCATGGTTGTATGATATAGATAAATTATTATTTTTTGGGCTAAACCATGTGTTATTTTCCATTACATACTGATATTTCAATGACATAGCATCCACCATTGACAAGATTAACTTTAACCTTAACAATGGCGGATGCTATTTCATTGAAATATAGGTATGTAATGGAAAATAACACATGGTTTAGCCCCAAATATAATAATTTATATATATATGCATACACAACCTTACTTTTCATCTGTTCTGCAGTCTTCTTCAGAGCTATGATATAATGAATAAAATAAAATACATAACTATATAAATAATACCATAAAAACAATAAACAAAAAACAAAAAAAAAAAAAAACTATCATAAATTATATAACAAAACATATTAAATAAAACTGAAATATTCCAGTTTTATTATGTTTTGTTATATATTTTCTGTTTTTTGTTTTTTTTTGTTTTATGGTATTATTTATATAGTTATGTATTTTATTTTGTTCATTATATCATAGTTCTGAAAAAGACTGCAGGACAGTTAAAACATAAGACTGTGTATGCATATATGTACAATAAAAGGTTTTTGCTAAAAAGTGTTCAAAGTAGAGTGGATAAATTGCATATATATAAGATATTACAGCAAAATAAAAGAAGTGGTGAATTTGGTAATATTTCAGTAAAAGTAACGAATTTGCTTTAAAAAAAAACACACAAACACAAGGAGTGATTTAACTCCACCTCTATATTTTCCATTGTGATGTCTTTTTTTAAATATGCCTAAAACTTCAATTTTACACATCTTCTGAGAATATATATATCTTTTTTAATTATGCTTAAAACTTCAATTCTACATTTTCTTGGAATATATGAATAAAGACAACTGAAGAAGATAAATACCCCCAAGATGTATTTTCATTTAACATTAATGTAGAGAGCATACCAATAGCTCAAAAAAGTACTTAATTCATATGTACAGTAAGAGAAAATATTAAAAATCTTTATACAGAATGTTCCTATCCCCAGACCAATTGGTTTTGAGTTTATGGCTCACATCAGTGAGGATTTAGAACATCCAAACACTAGATCTAAAACATCAATTCAAAACCAGCACTTATTTAATACACAATATTTAAGTAAAAACTCATGTATGAAAATTTCAGTTTCTACTTAAATATTACATATTAAATAAGTGCTGGTTTTGAGTTGATGTTTTAGATCAAGTGTCTGGATGTTCTAGCTCCTCACTGAGGTGAGCCATAAGATCAAAACAAATTGGTCTGGGGATAGGACTGGAACGATCTGGATAAAAATTTTAAATATTTTCTCTTATAGCACTTATGAATTAAGAGCTTGTTTGAGCTATTGGTATGCTCTCTATATTACATATTTGTAAATACTAGCTTATAAAAGCAATGCCACGCTATAGATGACTTGCTTTATTGATTAACATTACTGTATTTCTATCAAAAATATTTAATGATTTATCATTATATATAATATTTAATGAGTTCACGTCATAAAACCTTTCAACTGAATTATAGTTATTAGCATTATTTCAGACATGTACATAATCAGAACTTATTTTTGAATTTACACATTTAGTTTATAAATTTATTTAACACACATTGAATGGCTGATTAAATGTATTACATTGATTACTTAAGAAATATTTACTAAGGCAATAAACCTAAAGCATGTACGGTTGAAATGCGTAAGCTTGTGGTTAAGACCTGTAGAGGTCCCTACCTTCGCATTTTCAATCGCACATGCTTTACGTTTATTGCCTTATATAGAGTATATGAACACAGACTTTCACACGAACCACCACCACTCTCCACTCTATCTCATAACACTGACACACTTGAACACATATTATTGCCTTAGTAAATATTCAGTTTATAAAAACGCTATTAAATAATCACTTATTAAATAACTTAACGTATGCAAAGTCGTAAACATTTCTTTTAGGAGTTATTTAGATAATGAATCACAATAGTTATGCATGTTTATGTTTTGTTAAGATATATAATAATATATTTTTTAAATGTAACATATCGACTACTATTTATATGTCTGAACTTTAATAAAGTATTGAGTTTCAATTATATGATGTACAGTTTTGTTTTAAGAAAAAGCAGAAATAATCTTTTTATTAAATTTATTTGAATCCAGTTGTCAGTCGACTTTACACACACACGCACGCACAGAAAAAGAGAATGTAATTGAAAATAAAGTTCTTTTATAAATGTCAGTTCAAATAATCTGTCAGAAATTGAAGACGTTCCGTAATGGTGAATGAATCAAAGTTTAAAACATTCATATCTTCATAATGAAAGAAAGGACATTTTATTACACTTCATTTTATATTAAATTTTTTTGACATTTAGAAGTTTTTTCCCTACAATGGCAATATTTTTATACATAAAGTTTGTTCAGTGAACAAAATAGATTACTTAGAGAGAAAAGTTCGAATCTGGTAATGTAATCCATTGAGATATTTGAAAGAAAATGAAATAATGTAATGTTTTGGTTTCCATTTTGTGACTCCAGATTGTCAATAAACTGATTGTTTGTTTTTTTTTAATTTGATTGTGATAAAGATTTTTGATAAATGAAATAAAATGTCTTCAGGATCTCTGCATATAAAAAATGTTTAAAGCCCACTATGTTCATACATATGAACATTAAAATATTGACCACTTCCTCACAGCTACATTTCTTTCAGCGATACTACCTTGTAAATGAAAATAAAGTCTGAATTTAACAGCCCGAGCAAGAGGTCACGTCTTTCTTATATGCTACATAAGTTGTTACATAAATTGAAATTCACACTTATTTAAACAAACAGTAGAAAAATTAAGTCAGCAATAATCTTAAATTGCTTATAAATAAATGTTTAATTTATATAAACAAAGAAATTGTAATACAACTAGACCTCACTTAGCGATTGGCTACTTAGCGATATTTCACAATAGCGATTATCATCAAATTATACCCACTACTTTGATTTATAATCGATTATTCACTATAACGATCAGGACTTTTTTTTCTTTTTTTGGCACATCTTGAATTTTGCATCACTGATGATGTCAGAGAATATGTATTTTAAAGTCATTTTACCCAAAAAACAATCGACTTATAGCAAATATAAATAAAAATAAACTTAGTATATGTTTTAGAAAATTAGTACAGTTAGATTTTTTTTTTTTTTAAATAAGTTGAATTTTTTTTTTTCTAAAGTTGACCGATTTGTTACTCTGGTGTACAGTAATAAGTCTTTATGTTCAATTAAATAATTTATAATTAAACATTGTTTTTTAATTTTAATAATTTCACATAAGTAATAAACTTAAATGTACAGTAATATGTACCAATATATATATGCCTATTTGCACAGATAAGGAAGCTAGAATAAAGTGAATTTTTTTTTTAAAAAAAAAAAGCACTTCAGTATAGATTTTTTTTCTCATTACGATGAAAAACATCTGCGGAAGAATATTAAAAACTCTTAAATTCAAATTTAGTTTCACTTTCTCTTTGTTGTACTGTACTTTTTAAACAGAGAAAATATGCATTTTTCCCATAGTGATATAAAACTTTTTATTTAGATGCTGTACAGTTTACACGTCCTCTGCATTCGATAAATAATTTTTTAATATGTACTTTATTCCCAAGTTAGTGTATTTTTTTAGCTTTAGGAATCGATCAGTTTTTTCCCCATAGACCCCCATTATAAATACGTATTCTATATATATTTTTGCTTAACGATGAGTTTTGGAGAACCAATTGCCATCGCTAAGGGGGTTAAGCTGTACTATGATCATTTTCAATTGTGAGATTTCATTTTATATACTATTTTACTTCAAATATAAGACACTTTTATTCAAATTTGGGATCGGAAAAAATGGGTTGCATCTTAAATTCAAAGCAAATTTTTTGGTAACTTATAGACCTCCCCTCCCAATTTTCTAAGCGTAAAATCCTACTGTGTCTTAAATTTGAGGGCATCTTATATTCGAAGTAATACAGATAATAAAACATTTTATATTATTTTAATTACTTGTTAAGTTAATGTGCACCAAAACTACTACTAATTAAATGAATGAGAGACTTTTTCCTTCAAAACAGCGAGTGACAAATGTTAATATCATAATTTGTAATAGAATATTGACTTGCTAAGAAATATTTAGTTCAGATTATTATTTTTTGTATGAAATTATTAATTAAATGTGGGTTGGCACTAAGAACTTTGCTTCCCCATGCACTTGCCTCCCATTTTCTCTAAAAATTATTTTAATGTCATCTTAAAAATTATGTTATTAATGTGGGTTTCAAATGTTTCATCTTAAATTCTAAATAGTATCATTAGTTAATGAAAATTCATAAGTTAAAGAAAATGTTCATAACTATATTTTATAGTCTTAATTTTTTGATAATGATGGTCAGTACTTCATGGGGTAGTGTGATGGTTTTCATGGAATATTGTGATGGTAATGATATACTTTGGTCTTGAGTCACTCTTTTGCAAGTATTTTCAGTATGATTTTATAGTTTTATGTTCATGTGATGGTAATAATATTGAAAATAAAATAAGTATTGGTTTATCAATTTAGAAAAAAATGTGAATTTTTTAGCAGACTACAAAGAAAAAGGATACAAAAGATAGAAATTTGGTAATTGGTTGATTCTTTGAGCTTGGGCATATAAACAAACTTGTAAACTTCCCTTTGATTATTGTTAGCATTGAACAAATATTTTTGATTACTTTTACAAATATTTATATAATTCACATTTGCAAATGTTTGTTCATCTGTGTGATGAAGTGGTTTTTTTTTATAACCTAAGGCTAAGGGCACTTTCGGTGAAGTTTACCATCATCAGAAAGCTATGATTATGGTGAACTTCACTGGAAGTGCACTTAACATTAGATTATAAAAAAAAAAAAAAACGCTTCATTATGTAGATGAATAAATGTTGGCAAATTTGAATTAAAAATATAAATAAAGAGAAAAATCAAAATATTTATATAATAATTATTAAAAAAATATATTCATGTTTACACTTAAATTTTTTTTGAAATTTGTTTCATTTTTAATAGTACAAGCTAAGAAATTTGAAGAAATAATAGAAAGGAAACTATTATTGACTACTCTTTCTTATTGCTTTGCCAAATGTAGACCATATAATACAAAACTTGATTGTAACAGTCGAGGTTAGGAGGTATAAAGTTCTGAAGAATATTGCTGGGGCAATCAAAACTGTAAACTATAAGAAATGGTGGTAAATACAGCATTGTGTAACAGTGGTAATGTTCTATGATAATTTAGTATTATATGGTAAACTATTATTGATATAATAATTAAATCTTTATTAGAGTGCACTGAACTTAGGTGATATTTTTATAATTATAAATGCAATTTTAAATTTAAATCATAATTTCATAACTTTATGATGGATGAATTTATAAGTATTTTTTCTACAAAAATTTTGCTAATTTGTACTTTCTTAAATAGCATTATTTCCATCAGCAAAAAAAAAAATTGTGATTTCATTATGTATTTCACTTTATTATTTTTTTCTATATTTGGAAAGTTCAAATATAATTTTTAAGGATATGTTTTGTTTGTAAACTTGTATTTATAATAAATGATGCCTAGCTAATTGATTTATAATATTGAATAAAGACTTTACTACTAAAATGTTAAATTATTATCACAAATTGGCACTACTGTGTTTCTCCTAAAATAAAACCAAACCAGAAAATAAACCGTTACACATTTTTTTAGGATGTTTGTAATATAAGCTCTACCCTGAAAATAAATCCTAGTTAGAAAGAAAAAACTATTATACACATATTATTTCTCTTTCTTGCATTCACTAAAATCACTGCAGCACCTCTCTTGTAATAACAAAGCTCTAAGATCATTTGATTGTAAGCCTTCCAAATAACCAATCAGAATCGAGACACAACACACAAGTGAACTTATGGTGATAGGAAAATATTTACTATATTGTCAAATGCATTAGACTTTTTTTGTTTTAAAATGAAAATTAATCAGAAAAGCTTGTTACCTTTTAGAATTACTAACTTTATTATTATATGCATTGCGTATTATAAGACTTGCTTACAATTATACACTTGTGTGAAATAAAGAAACAACTTCAGAATTTTATTTTCTGCCATTTTTTACTGTGTATCCCATATTTCTTCAATTACCAATTATAATCTTGCCAAATAACCAATCAGAATGCAGACACAACACATGTGAACCTCTGGTGATAGGAAAATATTTACTATATTTTGTAAAATGCATTAGATTTTTTTCTTTTAAAATAAAAATTAATCAGAAGGGCTTATGTTTTAGAGTTTCCTCAATATTCGACAAGATATCATTGAAATATTATAAAAACAGTACAGCACAAATGTTAGAATGAAAAAATCCTTACTGTTTAATTATATACTATCTCTACACTTATTAATAAAATCAAATGATACATAACTTTATTATTATATACATCATAGCAAACTTAACTTCCAATTATACATTTGTGTGAAATAAAGAAACAATTTTAGAATTTTATTTCCTGCAATGTTTTTGCCATATATCTGGATAATTATTCAATTACCATTTTAAATAAATGTAGATTTTTATATGTAAATAAATGTAGATTTGTGCATGAAAAAAAGAAAACATTACCCCCAAATAAACTGTGTTTTGAAGCAAAAATGAATATTAAGACAGTGTCTTATCTTTAGGGAACGGTGGTAGCTGTGGTGAAAAAATATTGAAATGTAGAAGGATTAAAATAAAATAAAATATTACTATTAAGTTAAATGTAAGCAATCATTTTTTAAATATTTATGCAAAACTCCACATTGTTTCCCAGTATGTTTTTGTTCCAATTTTTATATGTGACATTCTGCACATAATTTCTTCTTATCAGACAAAGTTAAATAAATATAATTTGTCCATCTTACTTCAAATACTTTTTAGTAAAATTTTTTTTTGTATACATACATATATAATCTGACATTTCGACTGCTTTATAGTCTTCCTCAGAACTATGATATAATGACAAATAAAATAAAATAAAATGAAAAACTATATAATAATACAATAAAAAACAATTTAAAAATATAAACAGTGAAATTAAAAAATAAAAAAAAATAACTGAAAATATAACAAAACATAATAAAAGTAAAAAATGGAATCTAAACCAAATAAAATAAAATAATGCAAATAATATAAAATAAAATATACAACCTTAAATTGAAATATAAAATAAATATAAATTATCGATGCAAATTCCTGTCTGTTAATTTAAATATATTATTCCTTTTACTATTTTTAATAATCCTTTTACTATTACTATTTCTTATAAATTAAAACTGTAATTTTATTATGTCCAAATTAATAAAATACTTATTATTTTATTTGTATAAATTTTTCTGTTCAACATTAATTCATTTATTAAAAAGATTTTTTTTAATTTTTAAATCATATAGATCTATTATTTTCATATTTATTTTTCTGTTATTAATAGAATTTTATATTTATCTTTTTATTTTAGAACAAAAAAATCATAAATATTATAATCCTTTTTTACACAGACAAGAATACACGTGTATAATGTATACTGTATATATTTTTTATATTTCAATTTAATGTTGTATATTTTATTTTATATAATATGAATTTTTTTATTTGGTTTTGTTTCTATTTTTATCGCATTTAATTTATTTTAGTTTTATTACATTTTATTTTATTATATTTTATGTTTTCTTTATTTTTTTAATTGTTTATATTTTTAATTTCTTTATTATTATATTATTTATTTTATTATTTGTTATTATATCATAGCATTGAGGAAGACTCAGGGGAGTCAAAACCTCAAATTATGTGTGTAAATATATACAGTAAAAATTGTTTTTGCTAAAAAGTGTTTGAATTAAGGTGGTAAATTGTATTTATTTAAAATTTTGAAGCAAAATAAAGGTAATAGATTTATTTACAAAGTTAAATACTAAAATTATTTTAGAAGCTAAATTGTTGTTACTGTATGTAAAAATAATTAATTAGCCATCACTGTATAACTGCTTTTGATTCTATTTCTTTAATTAATTCATTAATGCTTAACCAATTATCCCCTTACACTCTTTTTTTCACATTGGCTTGAAATTTGAATAACAAATATGAAAAAGTAAATTTGCATAAATACATTCTGCAATAAATGCTTTTTCAATAATAATACTAAAAAATGTCTTATATAATTAAAATTTGTTATTAATATAAAAATGTTTTTGGAAATAATAGTCTTGGTTTTTATTTAAATAACTGTTTTATTTTTTTATTTTTTAATTTTAAAAAATCCAAATCAATAATGTTTATATTAAGCTTTTTTTGCTTGGTTTATTATAACCAGCTAGTGAATTTATATTTGGAGTGTTTGATTGGATTTGTATTGAATGTAACTAGATCAAAGTCCACATAGCATTTACTCCCTCTGCTTTTTCTCTTTTCTCATTCTTAAAAAAAGTCAATAAGAAAGAAAAAATTTAAATATTGTTAAAAGACAAAATATGTTCAAAATAAATCTGTCAAGTCAATTACAAATCAAAACAAGCTGTTTGAATTAGGCAATACATGTGGTTCCCTCTCCCTTTCTTTTGTCACTTTTTAAAAAGCCCAATAAGAAATAAGAAATGAATACATTTTTAAAGACAGTTAAATTTCCAAATCAAATTTGTCAATTCCAAATTAAAACAAGTTGTTTGAATTAAGTAGTATATATATATTCACCTTTCCTTCCTCCTCACTTTTTAAAAAGCCAATCAAAAGAAAAATTAAAATTTTTTTTTTTAAAGACCAAAACAATTTCCAAATCAAAATAGGTTGTTTAAATAGGTAATACAACTGATACCATTCACTCCTAGCCCCCTCTACTTTTCACTTTTTAATAAGCCAATAAGAAAGGAAAAAATTATGCAAATTTTTAAAAGATAGAATACAAATTCCAAAACAAATCTGTCAATTATAAATCAAAAGAGCTTTGAATTCTAAAGGAGTTAATTTTGTAAGCTGATATTAGGTATACAGCGACGGAAAACCCAATAAAACTTTAAAAACTTACAATTGACTAATTTAGAAATTTAAAAAACTCCATTAATACAACTAAAATTTTTCCAAAAAAGTGTCAATGAAAAGTAATAGTAACCGATTTTAGATTACACGTTGAATTTATAAATTAAATCATAAGTAGTATTACTATGAAAAATTGCCATTTTTCTAAAGAAATTTTCAAATTATCAATTAATCATTCCAGGATTCTTTCATGACATGAAAGCAAAGGTTTTAAAAAATTAATAAAAGATAAAAATGAAAATATAGATAGCTAACTAGATTGGTACCAGTTGTCTTATATTACAATGTATTATTAATCACTGTTTATTAATAAGGTAAATTATTAATCCTTTTAAAACAATTGGAACAAAAATAAGTCAACAATTTGTTTAGGAATGTAATAATTCCAGATTTAAATCTAGACCAAGATGGTGCAATATATGAATTATGCATAAGCATGAATATGCATTGATAAAAGAAATCCAATTGTTAAATATACATTATTATTTTAGATATTTATTTTATAAAGTGCAGACAGTCTTGAAATTAAACTGAGAGACTGCAAACCTCTCAAGTGCTTATAACTATCAACAGCCAATCAGATCGTAAACACTGAGACAGAGAATTTAACAAGAAAAGGATGGTTCCCACCCTATTCTTTACTTGTCTTTCTATATATCCAAGCCAGTCTAAAGTACTTAGATCTGAAAGCGTGAATCTTAAATAATATTATTTTAGTTAAATTTGTTTTTGATACTTAGTAATACTAAATTAAACTTATTCTTTCATGTGCTTCATATGTTGGTGAAATGCCTAGATCTGTCTTTCTCAATGCTCAAATTTTTTTTTATAAATTCTCAAGCAATAAATACATTAAGGCACTATATCGGTTAGGATTAGGGTTAAAGGTTAGAGTTATGGTTAGGATATTGCTTGCATTCTCTATATTGGTTGTTACATTATGACATTAATCTGGTTATCATCAAAAAAATCTGTAGGGTATATAAATATAAATTAATGTCATGATGACTTGTTTATTAGTTATCTAGTCCTGTTTTCTGTACCCTCAGAGGTGGAACTCTCTGGGCTATCAGAGCTATCCTCCAACAAAAAAACAATAGATACTACTATTTGGGGTTTTCTGGAGATGACATACATGGTGAGGTTGTGTTTCCATATTTCCAGGATCAGTTGATCAATTCCAAGAAATTTACACATTTCTATGTACCCTATTATCATCATCATCAGTGTGAACCATTATCAATCCACTGCAGGAAAAAGGTCTCTCCAAGTTTAATCCATCTTCTCCAATCTCTAGCCTATCTTGTCTACATCACCCCTGCACACTTTCTTATTTCATCCCCCCATCTCACATGTGGATTATAAAAATTTTTCATTCACACACACATTCATTATGCCTTATCAGGCAATTGAGAAGAAAGACCATAGTGTTTTTTTTATCTCTAAACTCATAGGTAAAAGACCAATAGTTTGATATATCTTGCTTAATTACTGATAACATTTCAAATTAATTCCTTATATATATTATTTAGCCAAATATATCTTTGCTACAATAAACATTTATATTGATACAATAAATTGGAAGCAGGTATGTATTGATGACAATAAGTGCACTTACCACACTCAGGTATGTACAGGGCTAGCCTTATAAATTTTGTCACTCTGTTCAATAACATATTTGTCAGACTCCCGCCTGACAGAACACAAAGCTAAAATGTTTTTCTAGGCATCAGTATGTATAACATAAACTCTGAACACAAACATAAACTCTATGGTAATTTACTATTTTATAAAAAATTATAATTACATTTATTAGAAAACGACAATTAAAAGAAAAACGGTTATTACTATTAAGTTAAACATATGCAATAATTACGTTCATTTTATACTAAAACTGATATATATCTAAAATAGAAATTCGTATAATATTACAATACTAGCCAAAAACAAAATTTACTAAAATTCTTCCACAACCGTAGTTTCTTTGTTAACAAATAGACATTGTCAAGTGAATTTCTACTTTTATTTATAATTATTAGTATAGCGTTATGCAGTATTTAATTTATATATATATCTGTAACTGATGAGAACGAAATTGAAACTTATAACGAATTACACGGTGTAAATAAATTTTACAAAAGATAGATGGTACATCTGTTTATTAACATTTGTTGTTATAAATGCTGGTCATCTGTGTATGTTATATAAGATGAAGAGGATAGCTGAAGAAAGCTTAAGGGTCTGTGTTCAAATACCTTTTAAATACATCTTAAAGTTCAGTACTTACAATATACTAGTATTGATTTATTAGTTTATTTACATAATTTTAAATACGGGAGTGAATTCGATCTATTGATTATATATATTTATAGAATAAATATTAAAAGTCACCATTTAAATATACAGAGGATCAAAGCAGAACTCTCATACATATTGTAATGTCAAAATTATTTTAAAAGTTAAATCTTAGTAACCGTATCAAAACAAGTATTATTATTAACAATCATTACATAACTGTATTCATATATTTTGATTTTATTTCTTTAATTAATTGATTTACTTTTAATTAATTATATCATTGTGTTCATTTTCTTTCGTTTATTTCGATCTTTGAACAAAAAAATTATAAAAGAGAAAACTTGCGTAAATATATAAATTAGTACATGTTTTTTTCAGCAATATTTTTTTTTAAACAACTGTTTTATATAAATTTATGTAACAGACATCAGGGAAAAATTGCGTCCGCATTTAAAGTATCATCCAAGGTTACTTCAGACTGGCTTTTGACTTCAAGCAAAATCAACTCACGGCAACAATGGGATTAGAAATAAATGTACGGTTAAAAGATCTGCTATTGTAAAAAGTCGCCCGATGTTAATACTAACAGAGCGTTATTAAACATATAATATTATCTTATTCTAGATATTTACGATTTCTATTATTTAAAATTTAACTAATGGTTACCTGATCTTGCTTCCCTGGATATATAAAATGATTACTTTTACTTATAATCATGATATCATCTAAAAGACAAGACTACAATACCCCACACTGAAATTGCATTTAGCTAAAATATAATAGCATCTAGATTTCACAATTAATTTTCATATACATACAACAAACGACACACAAAGTTTTTTATAAATCTTAATTTATTATAATATGAACTATATAATCATTAAAAGCATAAAGCTAAACTAATCAATAAATAATCAAAATTATCCCAAATTCACAACCAGACTAGCCAAGAAACACTACCAATGGTTTCATTGCTACAAGCAGACTTCTTACCTACAAAATAACAACATATTTAAACTATTATAACAATAATATACTCCAACGTTTCGGTTATATTATTTTATGTATTTTTCAGTAATAATTAAAAAATACATAAAAAACAATAAAACAATTATAAACAATAAAAATCCTGTCAAGCGTTGGTGGCCTAGCGGTTGGCCTGGCTGCCTTCCAATCGGCTGACCCGGATTCGCTTCCCGATCAATGCTTTGACATATAAAAAAAAAGCAATACAATAAAAGTCTATAAAATAATATAATCAAAACGTTATTCTACATTATATTCATATAATAAATCAAGATTTATAAAAAAGTTTGTAAGTGATTTGTTGTATATATATCATCATCATCAACCATTATCAATCCACTGCAGGATGAAGTTCTCTCCAAGTTTAATCCATCTTCTCCGATCTTTAGCTTCTCTTCTCCACATCACCCCTGCATACTTTCTTATTTCATCTATCCATCTCACATGTGGTCTTTTTCTGGGTCTTTTACAATCTCTTGGAATCCAGTTTAAGATTTCAATTGTCCATATATTATCATCTCTTCTAGCAATATGTTCAGCCCAACTCCATTTCAATCTTTTAATTTTTTCAATGAGGTCAGTAACACCTGTTTGTTCTCTTACCCATATATTGTGTTTTCGATCTCTTCTTGTTACTCCCAACACGCATCTCTCCATACTTCTTTGAGTGGTCTGGAGTCTCTGTATTGCTCTTCTATTAAGTGTCCAAGTCTCAGATCCATAAGTAAGAACTGGTAAAACAGATTTGTTAAAAACCTTTCTTTTGAAACACATAGGCATATTTCCTTTTAGTATCAAGTTATTTCTACCAAAAGCACTCCAACCAAGTTTAATTCTATGATTAATTTCAACCCCTTGAGACCGAAAACCGCTTTTTTCCGCATTAAAAAAGTTTGCAATTTCGACCGCAATAGCGTGCAAACCGTATACGTCACACTTACGCTTTTTTTTTCTTTCTCTCCGCCATTTTTCTATCTTTTTGTACGTCTAAAATTTTTTGCTGTGCGATGAAAATTAGATTTTTTATAGCAATTTTTGTAAAGTACATTATTAAAATTTTGTAAATTTTTTTTATCTTTCTAGATTTTATCAACGGATAAAAAAAATATATGGAGAAAACAATTATTTTCGCCGCTGAACGTAATTTTGATTCTAACGAACTTTTCTGTTGATGTGTTTGATTTTGAGGTTTCGTATTCCCCATTACCCATAAGTATTCAACATTCATCATCATCATCTCCCACTGATATATAATAATTGCTTGTAATTCCTTTGGGTTATTTATTTTATTTTATTTACTGTTTTTATACATTTCATTGTAGATAAGTTTTTATTCATTTTATAGCATACTTTGCTATTATGGTTTGCTATGTAATAATGCATAATTTAGCTCACCCTTACCCTCATGATATTCCAATAATATAGTAATTATTTTTTACATGCATAACTTAGAATTTACTACGTTTTTATTCATTTCATTGTAGATAACTTTTTATTCATTTTATAGCATACTTTGCAGATAACTTTTTATTCATTTTATAGCATACTTTGCTATCATGGTTTCCTATGTAATAATGCATAATTTAGCTCACCCTTACCCTCATGATATTCCAATAATGTAGTAATTATTTTTTACATGCATAACTTAGAATTTACTACATTTTTATTCGTTTCATTATAGATAACTTTTTATTCATTTGATAGCATACTTTGCTATTATGGTTTCCTATGTAATAATGCATAATTTAGCTCACCCTTACCCTCATGATATTCCAATAATGTAGTAATTATTTTTTACATGCATAACTTAGAATTTACTACGTTTTTATTCATTTCATTGTAGATAACTTTTTATTCATTTTATAGCATACTTTGCAGATAACTTTTTATTCATTTTATAGCATACTTTGCTATCATGGTTTCCTATGTAATAATGCATAATTTAGTTCACCCTTACCCTCATGATATTCCAATAATGTAGTAATTATTTTTTACATGCATAACTTAGAATTTACTACATTTTTATTCATTTCATTATAGATAACTTTTTATTCATTTGATAGCATACTTTGCTATTATGGTTTCCTATGTAATAATGCATAATTTAGCTCACCCTTACCCTCATGATATTCCAATAATGTAGTAATTATTTTTTACATGCATAACTTAGAATTTACTACGTTTTTATTCATTTCATTGTAGATAACTTTTTATTCATTTTATAGCATACTTTGCAGATAACTTTTTATTCATTTTATAGCATACTTTGCTATCATGGTTTCCTATGTAATAATGCATAATTTAGCCCATGATTTTTCAATAATATAGTAATTATTTTTTATCCCCATAACTTACACTTTACTAAAGTTATTACTGTTATTTTTTTTTTGATCCACACTAAAACCTTGCATTTCTAATCCACACAAAACCTTGCATTTCTAATAGATATCCCGCATAAAGGGCCTAGAAAAACAACTGCTTGCAAAAATAGAACATACAGGGTGTCAAGCAGAAAAATGAAATTGAAATGGTCACCTTTTGCCACATTACACCAACAATCTGTAACTCAGGTAGGTCATGTTATATATTATTTTTTTCTGCATTTTATGATGAATGTGATGAAGCTGTCTATGAAATTGTCATTTTAGGCTATACCTTTCAAAATTGAGAGTTTGTGAACCAATGTAAAAATAAAGATTTTAAAAATGTGAAAAATATCATTTTTTTTAAATTATTTTTTGTGGTAATGACTACTTTATCAGCTTTATAACATTCTTTCATATTTGCACTTTATAAAAATGTATATATATATATTTATTTATTGTAATAAATTAGACATTTTATTTAAAATTGTAGGTCCTGTAATTTTTTTTGGGAATTAAAAATGGCCGTTCAGGTCTCTATGGGTTATGATGAAATTAATTGGCTATTTTTAAAATAGAAGACTGTTTATTTTTAAATTTATTATAGTTAATTTTCTCTTCTTCAATCTATATATGTAAGTGAGCATGATTTATTACATATCAAGACAATGAGTATCTTTATGTTAAATTAAATATTTTGATGGATTTATTATGATGTAAACATGGAAAATTGAGAGATTATATCTATGTGAATACCTAGAAAGAAAACTTTACTTCTGATGATGGTAGAAAATCATTGATTACTAATTGTCAGTCTGAATGTTAATTTCTTTTTACTTTGAAAAGCATATTTCACTAACATTCTTTGTCTTTTAATCTCAACAAGACAGCCATTAAAATAATATAAAAAATACTACTAAATAAATATATCGATACAAAAAGCAGAATGGAAATTTATTGAAATCTTTATTTGGATCATAATGACTTATGGTTGTGAGACATCGTCCTTGGAAAAACTGGAAAAAATGGAAGTATGACTTTGGAGAGTATTAATCTGAATGAGTTGGATGGAAAGTAAGGTTAATGATCAAATATTAAGAGAACTTGGAATAAAGAGAATTAATGATATGATAAAAATAAAAAAAGATTAAGTTTTTGAGTCAGCTAAAATTATTATAGGTTTTATAAAATATATTGGAAGGCAAAATTTTAGGGAAAAAACTAAGAGATAGATCAAGAATATCCTATCTTAAAAATGTGATCTGTGAAATTGAATGTTTTTTATATGCAGATATGAAATAAGACAATAAAGCCAATTACGAAAGGCTTTAATATAGTTATAAATGAGGTGATAACAATCAACCCGTAAGCTATTAATAATCTCAGCCTGCAGTCATCTTAAAGATAGAATGATGTAACGTCAACACCAAGATATTGCTTTTAATGATGATGAAGATTAAACAAGTTTTGTATAGTAACATATCTTTTTTCTATTTAAGCTTTAAGATAAAAGCAATGTCATAGATATATAGCCAAAGATGTGAAAAATATGTATGATCCCAAAATGCTCATTTCATACTAAACAAGCCCTTATCAGTTGGTCCAAACCGCAATCTCTTACATATATTTTTATCATTGTTCAGTATATATAAACAGCCAAATACTACAGCTTAATTGATGTGTCAAACTTCTGGGCCAAGTGATGAGTGTTGGTTCAGCATAAAATATGCATCTGGGGGATTATACATCTTTTTCACATGTCTTTAGTCATATGTTTTCAATTACACCCCTTCCAATTGATGAAAGTGGATAGAAACTACCCCCTATCTTGTGTTAGAGTGATATGGTAAAAATTACACTACAGACATATTACTTATTAAGTGAATAATCTCTAGTCTAATAAATAATTAATAAAAATTATCAATACACTTCCATCAAGTAAGTGGTTTATATCAAAGTTGCGAGAGCAATAAATTTGACACTTACCAATTGAGCTATAATAAATGGCAATGTAATATATTACTATAAAAACTTGTTTAATCCTAAGACTGCCAATTAGAACCAGGATCATTCCTACAACCCAGGTCTTCCATCTCTCAGTGAATTACACGTAATCATAGCAAAGCCGATCATTCATGTTATTATAGTCAATGAACCATGCATCATTAAATGCAGTCTTATGATTATTATTATTACCCCCAATTTAAGTTGTGACTATAATAGATAGCTATCACTCCAATGCCCTGTATTTTTCTTGCTCAAATACTATAAGGTCATAAATATAATTTAAATGAAAATGAAATAATAAATGCTCACCCACACTTAAGTTGATAATTATCTTAAATACTTCATAGATAATACAACAAGTACACCCTTTTATTATATATCTATCACTGTTATCATGACTGGAAATTGATTTTCAGGCCAGTAATCAGCCATGTAATCATGCCTTGGCACTGAAATAATTAAAACAATAACTATATATACCATCAGAACACTAGATGATTTCTATATCCAATCAAACTGTTTGATTAATAAAGAAAAAAAATCTTTTCCTTTTGTTTCTTTACATTGGTAACAAATTATTTCTTATTCAATATAAGAAAAACATATAACACAAGTTAAATCAAAAAATAAAAACATTTTTGATTATACATTAAAATATAATTCGATTTCCATTTTTTCTGTTATCTAGCTAAATTTATCCATGATAGAAAATCAGGTAAAATAGCATTTTTTATTTTTTAAACAATGCAAATTAATTGATTATAATATTCTTTTTAACTACAGTTATAAATTATACTGGTATTTAAATATTACAATAAAAAGGCACAATTTAAACATATCTTTTAATGTTTCATTTCATAAATTATCAACAGAAATATATTTCCAAGACATAAGAAATTTCCGAGAAACAATATTGCTTTATAGTAGTTTAATCTTTTTTTGCAATTAATAAAGTATAACAAATCAGTTTCTTAAAAATCAATTTGCTACTGTATTATCTTATACTTTAACTGTTTTGAAGAAAGACAAGATTCAACTTGAACACAGCTTCAACTCACTCTAAATCCAACTACTTTTATGTTATCGTAATGAATTTACACTCATTTTAAAGCTTAAAAAGTACCATAAGATGCTGCCCTCTTTAGAATTATTTTACAAGTAAAAAAATCAATATTTAAATTTGACACTACAACAATGGGAGAAGGCAGGCTTTCCTAAATGCTGGTTGGTTGGTTATCATTTTGAAGAATACAGAGTGCCTGTCAATAATTTTTCACTGCTGCAACTTCTTTGTTTTGATTTTGAAAATGAATATTTCAGAGTATTTTTTTACATATAAATTATTTTGATAAAATATGCTGAAAATAGAATTATTTTAGAAATTTTTTTTTTAGTAAAAATGAATGTAAATTGAGGAAAAAAATCAGTGACATAAGCAACATTTTCTAATAGGTTACGGATGTTTTTTTTTTAGGTCCTCCGCTATAAAATATTTTTATAATTATAAATAGAAAATTATTTTTGAAAAAACTTTCACTCACTTTCATATTTTGACAAATTATTAATTTGCTTTTTACAAATGAAACTAAATTAAATATATTAAATGATGAATATATTTTTACTGCTGATTCTGTAATTGACAAATCAAAAGTTTAGAGTTTTAATTCACTCGACCAACTGGATTTTGGGCAATAAAAAGGTTAAGTAAGTTTATATATATTTTTAAACAATGATGTTAATAATTATATTGCACTTTAATACAAATTGGTGAAGTTATTAAACTAATAAATAATAATAATATTTGGCTTAGTGCTTTCGGGGTATGTTAACTCCCATATTCATAGTCTTTGTCATTAGTGATACAGAGCAGTTGTTTTATATGCAAATCTATGCAAATAATTTAACTCAACCATTTTTTTGAAATCGCGAAACATGTGTTTTGTCTATTGACGGCATTGGGATCATTTGTGATGAAATATGCTTCTTTTTCTTTTATTTTCCTTTTAGTATCAATGATATTACTAAGCAATTATAATGAGGTCATTATATGATAACCATGAGTTTTTATTAACAGTATAATGTATTTAGTAGACAATAAATTACATGTTCATTTTTGTAAAAAAAGAACATTTAATAACTCAACTATATAATGGAAGTCAAGCGTTGTTGGTCGAGAGGTCAGCACAACTGCCTTACAAGCAGTTGTCCCCGGGTTAGTGGGTTCACTTCCTGGCCGATGCTATGACACATGAGAAAAAGAAAAAAACTATATAATGGAAATAATCCAAAGATAATTACATTTATAGAACACATATAGTATTTTTGATTGTTTGCTTTCTTTGCGAATCCGCATAAATTGGTTTATATGTATATATTTTTTGTAAAATTTTATTTAATAATGCTAATGTTTAAAATATTTTTATAGTCGAATCATCGAGTAAAGATTTGTCGTTTTTAAAAAAAATTTTTTTTCATTGAGTTCATGTCAATTTTTATTAAAAAGAAAGAATTTTCTATGACATATTACAATTTATTTAATATTTTAAAAAGCAAAAGAATTCAGTAAACCGCAAATATTGATGGCTAGAATTACATCTATCTAACTGGCCTTGCACTTTATCTAAAAGGATAAAACAGTTAATATTAAACTTAAAATAACTTCAAAAAAATTTAAATAATTTATATTCTAATTTTACATTAAATTTTTTTTTATTTCTATTTAAAAAAAAAATCGTTTTTTTTTTTTTATATTCTTAAAATAGAAATCTGTTACTTTAATTTCTGTTAAAATGATTATTGCCGTAGTAATCTTAAATATTTATTTACCAGTCAAAAAAAAATTATTCTGCCTACAAATTATTTTATAATTTGCCCAAACGATTATTTCTTTTAAAAATATCTTGGCTTTTTAGATATAAATTATTTATTCTCAATGTCTGTTTTTTCTTAAATGTTTTAAAATAGTTATAAACAGTATTTTTTTTTTAAAAAAGAAGCATTTCCACATTGTGCTCAATTTGGGATTTGAACCCAGTTTGGGTGAGGCTTGAAAATTTTATCAAGCCATAACCAGACGTAGGACTTTTATTTTATGTAATCCATTCTTAACTAACTCGTGTAGCATTCGAATATTGGTCAATAAATGGTGTCTAATTATTACTAAGTATAGGGTAAAGACACAATTACTGTTTAATATGATGATTGCAAAATTAAAAATAAATGACACGACGTTGGCTTCGTCATTACTGAGAAGATTGTTATGTACCTTGCACCTTAATTTAAATATTTAAAATAAATCTAATGAGCTTTATAAAATAAATTATATTTTTTTGCAATGAGAATCCTAGGCAATGGATAACTAACATTAAATGATGATTATGGCTCTGTTGCCTAGCAACTTTGCCTGCCTTGAGAAGCCAATTTGATACATAGTCTAAGTGTTATCATTTCTCTAAGATGCATATGGTATTAAAAATTGCTTTAGATGTATAGGGATTAGTTTCAACTTCAGAGTTAATATTCTAAGTGGTGAAGCCACAAGATAGATACTGAGGTGGGATATGAATATAATAGCATTACAATGTAATTCCAATCCATGACCCAAACTTACACTAGATGGCGCTGTATAGTGCAAAAAAGAAGAGAAACTAGAGATTAGAGAAACTGAATTAAAGTTGGAGACATCTTCATCATGCAGTGGATTGATTACACAATTGATGCTCATACAGTTTTTGTTCATCCTCTGACTTCAATTTTATTATTGTATACAATAATACATTTTATTAGTTTTAATCTATGTAGCTTAAGCATGTCCCACTTTTTAACTGGTAAAATCATAATATTAGAATATGATTAATATATTCAGCTTTTATCTTTTATATTCACCAAAGTATATGGTTTACTAGTCTAGTATCAGATCTATTACCTGTACAAGCAAGTTGACTTGAGTTCAAACCCTTGGAGTTTTTTAAATTTCAGATTACTATTTGATAGTACAAAGATATTAAAAATGGCTGCTAGATGCATATGGATTTTTCAATATCAGATATAAAACTCTAACTGATGACAGCCAAAAGACAAAAATTGAAGTGGAATATGGATATAATAACATTGCAATCTAGTGTCAGTTAATTATCGAAGCCTATTAGATGGCTCTGATGAAGAGAATGTCTCCAGAGGCATATTTTCATTATATTATCAGTGATATATTTTTTAAAACATAGTTTTCATTTCAAGTTACAATTCAAAATGAACACAATAGTTTATTACAAAATGTATTAAATAACATCAATATTACCACATATTCTTTTAAATTCATATAAATAAAGATACATTAAAAGGTAAATAACTCCCAAAATGCATTTCATGCTGAACCAACATTCATCAGTTTGTGTGTTTTAGTTTAAAAAATCAGATATATTAATATTTAATTGAGTTTTAAAGTTTATATCTGTGCTAGAGAAAATCTCTAGTTTAGTAAATGATTAGTAATAATCACTACTGTATATATCTAAAGTGGATAGTGTCAAAGATGTGGGTTGAGTTAATTTGACACTTGTAATTCAAAATGTAATTATTTAATATAGATAAATATTTTTCATATATATATATATTTGAAAAACAAAAACAAGTTTTATATACGTAAACTTGCTATCGCTTGTATTTATGATCAATAGATGGAGCTTTACCAAGACCTCCAAACAAACGTATTTTTGTTTACATAAATGTCAGAGTCAGAATTCACTGTCTCTTTCGTTGGCTCCACCCTCAGATCAGATGATTTCAAGATGATTTGCTATCATCAGAGAAGGATAAGAGTTAGAAAACTAGACCTAAACACTAACTCCAAGTGTTAATGCAACAAGTTCCTATCAGTTTGCAAGCATGAATTTTTTAGACATGTAAATGTCTTCAAACTCAGCTTATCAAGCCAGATAGCTATATGGGTCTGATATCAGTTCAGTTTCTCCACATAGTCAAAGCTTTTGCAATATATATCATTGCAAGAAACTTCAAAGGTACATTTATGAAAAACAAAAACAAGTTTTATGTAAGTAAACTTGCTATCGCTTGTATTTATGAACAATAGATGGAGCTTTACCAAGACTTCCAAACAAGCATATTTTTGTTTACACAAACGTCAGAGTCAGAATTCACTGTCTCTTTCATTGGCTCCACCCCCAGATCAGCTGATTTCAAGCTGATTTGCTATCATCAGTGAAGGATAGGAATTAGAAAACTAGACTTAAACACTAACTCCAAGCGTTTATGCAACAAGTTCCTATCAGTTGGCAAGCATAAATTTTTTAGACACGTAAATGTCTTCAAACTCAGCTTATCAAGCCAGATAGCTATATGGGTCTGATATCAGTTCAGTTTCTCCACATAGTCAAAGCTTTTGCAATATATATCATTGCAAGAAACTTCAAAGGTACATTTATGAAAAACAAGTTTTATATACGTAAACTTGCTATCGCTTGTATTTATGATCAATAGATGGAGCTTTACCAAGACCTCCAAACAAGCATATTTTTTGTTTACATAAATGTCAGAGTCAGAATTCACTGTCTCTTTCGTTGGTAAAGCTCCATCTATTGATCATAAATATAAGCGATAGCAAGTTTACGTATATAAAACTTCTTTTTGTTTTTCATAAATGTACTTTTGAAATTTCTTGCAATGATATATATTGCAGAAGCTTTGATTATGTGGAGAAACTGAACTGATATCAGACCCATATAGCTATCTGGCTTGATAAGCTGAGTTTGAAGACATTTACGTGTCTAAAAATGCATGCTTGCAAACTGATAGGAACTTGTTGCATAAACACTTGGAGTTAGTGTTTATGTCTAGTTTTCTAACTCCTATCCTTCACTTATGATAGCAAATCAGCTTGAAATCAGCTGATCTGAGGGTGGAGCCAATGAAAGAGACAGTGAATTCTGACTCTGACGTTTATGTAAACAAAAATACGCTTGTTTGGAGGTCTTGGTAAAGCTCCATCTATTGATCAATATATATATATATGAGAGATAGTGACCTGGACCAATTGATGAGTGCTGGTTCAGCTTGAAATGCATCTTGGGGGTCATCTGTTTCTATTGTATATTTATTTATATGAATTAAAATGAATATGTGGTAATATTGATATTATTTAATATATTTTTAAAGATATTACATGTGGAAAAAAGAAATGTGAATAACTCAATGTGTATGCATGTTTAAGTTTAAAAAATCATCAGATATGTTAATCTTTAATCGAGTTTTGAAGTTTATATCTGTGCCAAAGACAATCTCTAGTTTAGTAAATGATTAGTAACAATCATTACTGTATTTATCTAAAATGGATGGTGTCAAAGATATGGGTTGAGTTAATTTGACACTTGTAATTCAAAATGTAATTATTTATTACAAAACAAATACTATACATATTATGCAGATATAAACCATATTAATTTATATAACTGAAATGAATTTTTGTGCCATCAAAACAAAATGGGAATTACTTTTTTATATACTGAAGTAATAATTATAAGACAATTACTAATTATATTTAAATATATATGTAAATATTGTACAAGAAGATATATTTTTCTAATGATGACAGACAAATGGGCACATTATGGGCATACCATTCTGCAAAGGTAATCCCAAAAAAAATATTTAGAATGAAGTCCTCAAAGCAACCAAGGCAGTATTGTAATAAAAACAAAGTTCTACACAATTCATTGGAAATACAGTAATTTTAATGGATAAACCATAAAATTTAGTCACAGATACAATAAGTATAATATAATTATTTGTCCTATAAGTGATGATAACCACATCCATACAAATGCATTTTTGATTTTATAATTAGTGCACCCATTTTTTTAAAAAACCCATCTATTTACTGACCAATACCAGATGGATTAAAAAAACATAGGTGATATAATAGTAATTCTGTTTGTCAAATATATGATCTTCATTTAAATACAGATCAAGAAAATTTTGTTTGATATTTTTTTGAGGGATCTAACTAATACTCATCCCTCTATTACTGTTGTTCAATAAATTATTTATCTACATATCTATTTTAAGTTAGAAAATAAGACGAAAATGTGTTACCATCTAGTGATTGAAATGTTGGATAAATAATACTGTTTTTTCTTTACTGTTCATTTAAAAAGAGCTAGAAAAGAAATATTTATTTCATACTGCAACATTTAATGTTTTTACAACCTATTTTTACATATATACCTTAGTTATGGGGATGAATATCTGGAAAAAATTTCTAAATGTATTTAATACCTAAAGAATATTCAAAGTTAATCTAACTTAAATTCAACCCTTAGTTTATTGATGTTGTACAGATATGAGTTGACTATTTTGCTATGAGATCATCACCCCTGCAATTTATCTATCTAAAAATTGATAGTATTATATTATTTGAATGAGATGGCTTTATGGGACAATGTTCTATAGCTATGAGATAAAATCCTGGCATCAATATTTTTCTTTTGAAAGGAAATTCATTATGATCTGATTGCCAAAGGATGAAATGAATATCAACATAATTTTAAAAGTATAGTACAAAAAGAATGCATAATATATATCATTAATACTCTACCCTGATATTTAATGCTTTCCAAAATAGTTAAGATCAAAATATAACCTCTTATGTGACCTACACATGTACATTCTGGATGACCTTGCACCCATCTCCTAGATTTTCTTAGCTGCAAGATAAGCAGTAATTGAAACTGTTACCCCTTTGTGATACTCATGGATAGTGGTCAAAAACATATTTTAGTTTCAGCTATCGTTTGTAAATGTCATCTGTAATCAGAGGAAAGAGAAGTGGCTCAAATCAAAAAACAAACAATATACTTCTACATTAGTGTATTAGGAAGCAGAATTTTGAAACTATTTTACTTCACACTGAGGTTTCGAAAAATATTTTTTTAATTTAAGGTCAACATGGATGTGACAAGAATCTCAGCCTTAGGGTGGCCTTTGAGCATTCCATCATCAGATTTTCAATTGGATGGACAGTTGATGAGTTGGAGTGTGGAGTAGATTGAAGCCTGTCCATTAAAGTATGAAGATTGGCTATCTTAATATATATCTGAGCATTTATAGCATATATGTATAGAGATGGTAATCTGGACCAACTGATGATTGCTGGTTTAGCATGAAATACGTATATATGATTATTTATCTTTTCAACATATATGTGTTCAAGTATATCACTGTTATGAGATAGTGTGGAGAGTGGTGGATCATGTGAAAGTCTGTGCTCATATACCCTATATATTTACATTAAATAAATATTTATTTTTAGTAAGTATATGATCTTTACATACAGCTTCTTTGAAGTATAGTTTATATTGTTGAGAACTATTATAGGATAAATTATTAACTATTTATTTATTAATAAATATGTGATATATTATGATGTTGAAATCTCATACATTAATAAACATGAAACACTTTGTATCAATAATGTTAAGGTTTTTCTATTTTTGAAATTGATTTCTTTTAATAATAATTGTTTCTAATGATTGCTAAAAGATATAGACTTAATAAAAATATTATTTTTTTCAATATGTTATTTTAAACATGGACCACATATATAAAATATAAATAAACAATGAGAACAATTATTGTTAAATAAAATATTAAATAATGATATTATTAAAAATAAGACGTGAAAGGTATATAGAGTTGTATTAAAAGATAATTTTTCATTTACTATAAAGCAAAAAATCAATACTTTTAGGAACAATACCATTTAAGAATGTAATTAACAATGCATCATATTTAATAATTGTATATTTTGATTTTTTTATGTTGTAAAACAAAACAAGAAAAAACTACTGAAAATAAAGATTTAAACTTTTTTAAAATTGTTGTTAGTGATATTTAGATTGGCAAAGTAGATAAAAAAGATTATAGTTCACATATCAGATTTTAGCTATTATATAAAACATTTAATATCTTATAAACTTTAAAATCAATTGGAATTTTTCATGTAATAATAAAGAGACAATTTGATCATATGTTTCAGTAATGTGTAATTGAATAGAAGCTTAAAATCTCTCTCTCTCTCTCTCTCTCTCTATCTATCTATCTATCTATCTATCTATCTATCTATCTATCTATCTATCTATCTATCTATCTATCTATCTATCTATCTATCTATCTATCTATCTATCTATCTATCTATCTATCTATCCATCCATCCATCCATCCATCCATCCATCCATCCATCCATCCATCCATCTATCTATCTATCTATCTATCTATCTATCTATCTATCTATCTATCTATCTATCTATCTATCTATCTATCTATCTATCTATCTATCGCAACCTTACATTTAGCTCAAAGAGGATTAAACATGCAATGTAATGTTTTAACATTTTTTTTAAAAAAAATCAAGTTTAATAAAGATAGATCTGTGCTAAACTTAGTCTTACTATTCTAAATTGTATAAAATCTTTTTACATACTTTTAACACATAATACTAAACTATTTGATAAAATGTATTTAAATGCTAATTACTAAGATATTGATTAATTCATTTGGTAGTTATTTAAAGTTAAAGTTTGAAAGGTTAAAATTAAATAAAATAGTTTGAAGTATATTATCTTTTAAGTAAATTTTAATAGATAAAGTTTTGTTATATTTTAAATGGCATTATTCTAAAGTGATAACTATTAGTATGTAATAAATTTCACAATTCAAATTACTTTGTGATATGTATGGTGTGTGTGTGTGCATGGATATTTTTAAAAAAAATATTGAAATAAATTATTTTTAAAATTGATAATAATTTTAAGTGACATATGTAATAGGTTAGCATTATTTAATATTAGAATGAATTTATTAAGTCATAATTTTTGAGAACTTTTAAATGAAACAAAATGTAATTATTTTAAAATAAGTATGATTAATAATTAAATAAAGTTAATTATTTTTATTTGTTTTAATTATGTATAAAACAGTCTCCAGCCTTAAATTTATTTTTAAACAAAGCGCGGTTAAAAAAAGGTTATGGTTCACATTAGTTAATTTAAAATCCCAACCCAATATTAATTGCAGTTTAATTGAAATCAGTAATCAACTTAATAGTAATTTTCACAGGGATGAACACATGTTTAAAAAAAGAGAAAAATAAATTAATTATTTCTAATCTCATCATATAACTTCACTTTTGAGGAAATGCATTTTAATGAAATAATTTTTTTTATTTGATAATGCGTGGCTAAAACATATCATTTGAGCAATTTATACTTCATGCCATGCTATTGCTATCTGGAACAATATATTTCTTTTGAAATGTACAGTAAGCTTTATTGTTAAATAAAAAAACTCTAAAGCAGCAATAAATATGAAGAAATACTATGATATATGTAAACAAAGGCAAAACTCTCCATACAATAGTGCCACCCTGTGCCAAACAGAATAATCAATGGATGCCAGAAGGCTTGTGCATAAAATCCCTATCTAGTGCCTACTTATCCAGTATCCCCAGACTAGTTTCTGGCTTGTGGCCATCATCAGTGAGGAGCCTTGGATCTGAGAGCACTGCATCTAGATCTTAGGATCTAATGCAACCCTCCAGCAGCCACCTTTTAACTCTATTTTACTACAAAACTATGAGAATGAAATTGAAAACACAATAATATTTTCAATCTAAGCTCAATAGCTTATATAGTCATATATAGTACGAGATGGTGATCATGTGATGTTTAGTGGTTTAACTATGATATGTGCCAAGTTTGAGAATTAATATGTATGTTGTCTACTGTTCTATGAACTTTAAGTTAATTCTAGTCATTATTTTAAAATAATTTATTAACATTTCATTTCAAAGTTTCAAAAAATATGGAATTACTTATAAGGACTACTAATGCTTTGGTTCTTATGCCTCTACTAACTTGAATTATTTAAAAAGTAATTCATTGTGGATTATCATAAAGATACTTTAACTATGAGTTATTGAAATATTCTTGTTACATGGAGCTGTCTGTAAACTTATCATTGTTTAAGTTAGCTAAAATAAATGCTAAGGCAAATTATTTAAAAATTATCATGGAACAGAAAAAGGAAATGAAGCATATTCATTTCAGAAGATGTCAGTTGTTTAAAATAAGTGACAATATTATTTATGCTTATATTTTACTCCCTTAATGAAGCCATTATATAATTGTGTTTCATATGATGCAAATAAATATTATTTTGAAATTCCATTAATTTATTTATCTAGTAACTGAAACACACAGGCTTATTATATACCTGTGTATTGTAACCGATTGAATTGAATGCTTGTTGTATTCCATTTAAATTGAAGAAAGAAGGCCCCAAACGTTGGTGCCATTTTATAACTGATTGAATTGATGAATGCAGGTAATGGTTAGGATGATCAATCTGATCTGATGAAAAATCTAAAATCTAATTTAAATTAATCTAGTCTAGCTCAATTGGGTCGCCATTATGTAATAAACCATCACAAAGCACAAATAATCTCTCTTTAAGTCTAATTTGTTTAAGCAATATGTGAAACAAAAGAATAATGAGATTATCTGCTCCAGACATTAACAAATCCATCACATTACAAAGTACACTGCACTGAGCAACGAACTAGCATATTATCACCCTAAACAATAACATATGATTAGGCTAACTACTTGATTAGCAATCTAGTGAAAATCCAATCCAATTAATAACTAAAGCAGATTCCAATATACTTTATTAACCTATTATTATTGTAATAATTTAAATCTACTTCATTATTTAATGATGCTGCATTTTATCCTAACGGATAAGCTTCTAAATACCTATAATTGTATTTTACAAAACATTTTTACACATAGACACTATTTAAATATCAAAACAAAATAATACTTGACTCAAATATATATCTAGTTTAATAAATGCTAAATAGAAAGTATAAACATTCGTGTCAATAAGCGATACACAATTCTTCTACTCCAATATTTAATTAATAATTTTCTATTGAAATCAACTAGTTTTTATATCATTTTATAAACACTTTGCAAACCTATGCACTTCTTTAAAAGTTAAACAAATTAATCTGCGTCTAGTTTAATAAGAAGCTATAAAGTAATATATAAATAATTTATTCCTATCTTCCAATAAAGTGATACTTAATTATTGCTTCGTTTATATGTTAAAATAGAATACTCCACGAAAACTTATTAGCTATTTTCTATCTTTATAATGTCCAATCATATTATATAAAAAATATGTTAAGTTTCCATTGGATGTTTATTTACCTATGGGTATTAATATTATTTATTTGAATCTTTAAACAATTGAATATAAAATTGGTTGGCAATAATTAAAATATATGATTATAATTGATATTTATACAAATCAAAACAATATTCAATTAAATCGGTCAATGAAGTTTGTTCTCTTCATTTTATAGAAGTTTAAGAAAAATATTTAAGACAAGTTATTCTGAACCAACAATAAAGCACGATCTATTTAGATTTTTATGACGGAATCAGACAAACATGAAATGATTGACTTTGTAATATTAACTAAGATAAATGATAATATATATATAATATTCGAATGCAAATATAAATATAAAATTCATATGGGAATAACATAAAATACTAATAAGCAAAACATACCATATCTTATATTCTAGCTCACTTACCCAGCTGAGAGTTTGAACCTTGTTATTTAAATAGCTACGTCATCTTATGCAATCCAAATAAAATAAAATAATTAAGCGTAGTCTTGGTATTTAAATTAACTCAATTTATTGGATTATATAAAAGAAAATTGGCAAGATTAATTATAAAATACATCGGAAATTACTTTATATTTCAGATTGATTGACTAAATAAAAATGATAAAATTACTATGTGTATCTCTAAATGTGTTGCGACAACAATAACGACATAAAAAAAAATGAATGAATGAATGGAGAGACTTTTGGATATTTTACTGAAAATTTTATATATAACAAATACCAAAGATATGAAATAGTATGGGATCGAAGTCTATTTGTTTATCAAAATATATGAAATAATATGATATATTTGAATCTCTCCGATCATTTTCATTTAATAAATTATATTACTCTTAAAAATAATTTAAATAAAATACACATCCTTTTAAATACATGTAAAAAAAATTATTATGCGCACATTTTTATATAAAAAAAATATCATACCATATATATATATAAGAGTCTGTCCGTTCTCTATTTATTTGTCCATTGACTGACTTATCCTCAGTTTTTTTTTATGACACAAAGAGAAGTTTATTTCTCAGAAATAATAATTCGAACTTTACAATGCTTCACTAACAGTCCTTTTTCTTTTCCAGAGAGGAGAGTGCAATTTAATTAGCCTTTTTTTTTTATGATGTGAATTAATCCAGTTGGTCCTGTGTTCCTTTGCTCATGACACGATGTTTACGCAAATCCAATGATAGTTATACGCCAAACTTTAAACCAGAAATATCTTTGTTTTTAAAACTAAAATAGCCGATTTTTATATAAAGCATTTTTTTTTTTATAGGTTTCTTTTTCTTTTTTTACCTTTTGTTATCGTTTTCCTTGGAATCCTTCACAACTGCCCCTTCAACTGATTGAATGGGCAGATAATTTAAGCTTATTTTTTTCATGTTTTATGGTTTAACACAAAAAAAAAAAATTGAAAAACTTTTATTTGTAAAAACACAGAAAATAGGGGCAATTACAAAAAGACGATAGCTTCTCTTATAGTCTGTTGGCTGCTATTTATGTGTTCTCTTTCTGACTTTCTGGTATCATAACAACTACTGAATATTACTCAAATAAAGCAGATGATAAAACAGAACATATTTTCCCGCTTGGTATTCAAGTAGATGTAAGTTTGGAGAAAATGGATACATGGAAATTAAATTCAAATTCGATTAGATTTTTCCTATTATTTGTACACCAAAATACAAAATTGATATAACAACCTTTATTTACTTTATAAACACAAATAATTTACTTATATATATTTTTCTAATAATAATATTTTTTTAAATTAATTTATAAACAAATATACATAACATAAAAACATTGAATTATATGTAATAATGTTACTATGGTGACTGCATTAATATACATGAAATATGTAAAATAATATCGATCCTATTTAAGTAAACTTATATTGTACTGAATTGTTTTCAAAATTTATTTATTTACCTATATGTTTTTCTCAAGTTTGATTATAGCGAATTTATTATTTTAAAGCTAGAATCAACAGTAAACAATTCTATTTAAAAGCTTTAGGTTGCCATGGTGATCAATTTAAATCTATATTTCCAAGATCTTCCATTATCTATCTATCAAGCATAAGAAAAATCAAACAGGATCAACAAACTTCTTTATTTTATTTTTTAAATACCTGGATCATTAATCTGAATATTCACAATATCTCCCCTCTACAGAGAAAAAAAAATAAAGACACTTTTTCCTTTCTCTAAAATCACTAAACATTTTAACTTCAGTACAGATAAAAGTTTATCCTTTCTATCTGTCTTGGTTTTAATATCATTTAAAATGTTAGTCAAAAGTTTCAAATATCTTATTCTCATCAAAGCAATATGGAATTCATTTATTCCTTTCCTCCTTATCTTCTTAGTACACCTACATGCATTTTTTTATATATATATCTACCATTTATGTAGTATAATCACATCTCTAGTTTTTTTTTTTTCGAAAAAAATTTATATTGGATTTCTCAATAAATTATTACATCTTTACATTTTTCTCTGCGACTTTCTTGACAACAATGCTCTAATGTTAGAGTCAAACAAGAAAATCATTTAGTATTTGCTTCATACAAGCCAAATATATTACAGAACAAAATTTATTTATAAGCCAAATATTATTAGTTACTCTCTAATAACCATATGTTTTTATTGCATTGTTTACAATTTATATATATATATATTCATATGTTTTATTTTCTTAAAACTTAACAATAGCTTTTATTATTATTATTTTCTTAGACATATCTGTAGTTCATTTCAGTGACACTACTATGGGCCTAAACTTTAAACATTCAATATTGTCATAAAATGAGAATATAACTTTAATTAATGAATATCTTATATTTATTCAAGTCCTGCCTTGGACATTGAAAATACTAGCTTTAAAGTTACTTTTTTTTTTTTATAACATAAACTAAACAAATGAAAATTAACTTCTACAATGAGTTGGAGATTCAAAACAACAGAGATATCTCATTTTTAAATCACTTCTAATACTAAAGTAAACTGACCAAATGTTAATCAAATCTAATTTTAATTTCTGGAGGATCTGACAACTACTTTGTGTACTAAGTTGTGCTCTACATTGATGCTAATCAGGGACATTTATGTTTGAATAGCTTTATTTTATACAGGTTAGGGAAACTACTAAACATTTCTCTTTAAAATTATAACTCATATCAAAAGATAAATCCTGCCATCGAGGATTTCTTCCTACCTGCTACTTCATAATAAGTCTGGGACATCTGTCGACTTCAGACTTCAATATAATTTTATATAAAGTTATGAGCCACAACACACATTTATAGTTCTGCCAACTTCCTCAAAGAAAAGACTTAACCATACAAATATTTACAATTTACAGTTAGCATTGACATTAAAACCGTACACTCTACATCTCCAATGCATTAAATCACACATTCATCATCATCAGTCAATTCTACAAGGTCTAATATTAAATAGCATTTGTCTACTATACAATGAAAATCTTCAAAAGTACTTTGACTAGAAATATTTTTCACAGTATATATATATGTAATATATAGGGTATATGAGCACAGACTTTCACATGACCCACCACTCTCCACCCTATCTCATAACAGTGATACACTTGAACACATATATGTTGAAAAGATAAATAATCACCAATATACGTATTTCATACTAAACCAGCAATCATTAGTTGGTCCAGATTACCATCTCTACACATATATGCTATAAGTGCTCATATATATATATATATATATATATATTAAGATAGCCAAACCTCATACTTTAATGGACAGGCTTCAATCTACTCCACACTCCAACTCTTCAACCGTCCATCCAATTGAAAATCTGATGATGGACTGCTCGAAGACCTATCTAGCCAAAGTATTTTTATTGTTCTGCAAAAGAAATAATTTAAATTTTGTGTCATCTTATTAATCTCGTTAAGCTGTTATATAGACTTTTATTATACAAGCTTCATTCTTATTTATTTGAAAATTCGTGTAAACATTCTCTGCTTAAATTTTCTATTTGTTTTAATAAAATTGTGCAATATTTTATCTTCAATGAATAATGGTTAAACTCAAATGCCTGGAGAGTTTTTTTTTATTTATTAAAAAGAAACAACTCATAACCTATTGGACTGTCTTTAAAATGGAATAATACAAAATAATGTGTTTAAAATATTGATATTATTCTTATTTTTTATTATGATTATTAGTGTCATATTAATTTATTACTATATTTTATAATATATTAGGTATATTCATGATAATACATGATTTACAATTGAAATTGGTACAAATAAATATTCAGCTAATAAAGTTCTAAGTATAAAAATTTTAAGAGTTCTCAGTATTTATATGCCAATAATATATAAATGATCTGAATATGGTTATAGTGTAAAACAATTATTTCATGCATTGTATATGAATGAATATATTATTTAAGGTTGGTATATGGTTGAACGTAATTTTAATTCTTATGTTGTACTATTGATTTGCATTTATGTTTGCATTGGTGTTCATATTTCCTTAGTTGGATTACCACCTGATTACATGACCTGAAAGTGTCATACAAGCCACAATTTCTATTCTGGAGGGGCTTAATAAAATTTAAAGTAGCAGAAACCATCAAACCTATTGCCACAATTGATACTTGACAATGGGCAAAATACCAATGACTAAAAAATAAGACATAATTATAAAATAATGCATGGAAATTGTGTCTTGCATTTATACTCATATATACGTAAACAAATATCAATTATGATAATATATTTGAAGGTTTCTTCTACTTCACATTTTATTAAGCACCTCCAGAGTAGAGATTGTGGCTTATATGATACTTTCAGGTCATGCAATCAGGTGTTGACTTATTCTTTGCCATCAGTTGCCCTTAAATTTTATTAGTGTATTTTTTATATAAGCACATTTATGGCATATATGTGTGAAAGAGCTTAACTCTACTTCAAGTTATTTTAAGGTATATTGAATTATTGATAGTATTGAGTTGCATTAATATTTAGCCCATGTATGCATAAACAGGTAAAACTTATATGTTTTATATTCTACTCCCATTAGCAATATTAGGAAATAGATTATACACTGACTTTAAAATTTAGTTAGTAATGCTACTTTAATATCAACATTTGGTGGCCTGTGTATAGGCAAATGTTTGCTACTCTGTATGTTTAAGTGCTGGTTGGATTGTTTTAAATGAAAGGGAGAACTTCTTGAATGCAATTTAAATATAAATATCCTTTCAAGAATTTACTTGAGTGATATTAATTTTTTAAATGGTTATCTTAGTAGTAATTAATATAGCAATGTCTATTGTTTATTTCTTTATTGTTATTGTAATATTAAATTCATATCATAATGTAAATAATAAAAAAATTATTCTTTAAATATGTTTATGTTTTTATTATCATCATCATCATCATCATCACACCAATTTACTCAGAAAATCTAATTAATAAAGTTATATTAATTAATATTGAACATAAGAGTATATTTCAAAGTCACATTGAAGTTGTTTATGCAATCTACTTTCCAATACCTTCATTATATAAAATGATATATATTATTTTGTTTTTTATCCCAAGTGTATTTAATGGTGTAGTGGGTAGCATAAAAGTACTCTTTCTGCCCACTGCACCATTTTTATTTGCATAGTACAAGATGATGCATTAAGGTATTTTACTAAAACTTATTCACTTGTTATTATTTGTAAGACAAGAACATTAAATATTTTAGAGTAGTTTCTATTGCTAGCCAGAAGTTATATGAATTATTTTGATACATTGTACAGACTTAACCTGCATTTATATATGTAATATATGCGGGATTCGAACTCAGATTTTCATACAACCCAACTCTCTCAGTGCCGTCTCATGTGTGTGATCAGGTGGGTCAGCAATATGAGATGGCACTGAGAGGGGTGGGTCATGTGAAAGTCTGAGTATGAATTATTTTGATATTTGAACTTCACTTTGTTATTTATTATCTTGTCTATAAGTATAAAAAAAAGAAAACAAGTGTATTTTGTGCATAAAAAACCTAAGTTATTATTCCTTTTGAATGTGTTTTAATTATTAAGCAAAGTAAGTTATTCATTATATTGGACAAAATAAGAACTTGAAATTTATATTTCTGTTGTTGTATACTATGTCTATAAGAGGACGCATACTCAAGCACAAATCCATATTTATTAACGTACCCACCTTGTTGGGTATCACCTTGGCAATCCATTTTTGATACATATGCAATTTCGAAGGGATTGACAATGTGTTGACTGGTTTTTAATGATTACTTATAAACCCATTTATCCTCAAACATTATTACACTTATTATTTAAGTAATACTTTGGGTGCAGTTTGAAATTTATAATTGCAGTTTGTAATGTTATAAGTGACTATTTATTAGTCTGCATACCTATTTAAACAGGTTTATTTAAAACTTCTTTGTATCAATAATTTTAATCTGTTGTAAAGTCCAATCTTTAGTGTGCACATAAGTATATTAGACACTTAATAAGGGTGGGATTTCACCCTTATTGTTAAAAGGTGATTGTTTTGACAACAGTTTGAAGTTGTTGATTGTTATTGATATTGGGATTGTGTATGTGTTGACTGGTTTTTAATGATATATATATATATATATATATATATATATATATGTCCACAGATGGCGTCCTACCAAGACTGCCAATCAAGCGTGTTTTGTTTACATAAACGTCAGAGTAGTTAGTATTCACTATCTCTAACTATAATTCCACTTTCAGATCATGATTTCAAGCTATTTGCTATCGTCAGTGAAAGACAGTGAATACTAACTACTCTGACGTTTATGTAAACAAAACACGCTTGATTGGCAGTCTTGGTAGGACGCCATCTGTGGACATAAATACAAGCGTTAGCAAGTTTTTTAACTTGCATTTTTGTTTATCATATATATATATATATATATATATTGTAACCTAATAAATGTATCATCAAAAGATATTACCATACCTGAGTAGTCCATAGAATGATCATGAAGTTTAAAAGAAATAAATAAATTATTAAAATACTAGTATTATAGCAAGTATATGAAATTACGTGAGGAGTACACTAGTAATTCAATAAAATATAACTCAGGTATACAGGCAGTAGGTTTTATCCACTTTCATTCCTTGGTTTGATGTTAAGTGCATGTTTAAACAAATACTAAGTGAATATGGTCTAGCAGGGCGCCACTAGATTATCTGAATCTAGACACGGTTATATCTGATAACCTTTCACATGTACCGGGTTTGAATCCCTTTTTGGTACTTTATTTCTAAAAAATGAGAGATTTTGCTTTTTGAGCCATATCACTATAAGCACTAATAGTTAGGTAAAGGTAAAACATCTTTAAACCACAGTGGAGTTCACTGAACATAAATCATTTCTCAGATCTTAACATAACAAATGTGTTTCAATATTTTTATAAGTTCACTAGCTCAGATTATAAATAACTAATTTAGGATGGCAATTCACTCATCCTTGCATGAAATAGATGATAGGATGTGGTTATAATAATACTAAGAAATCACTAAATATTATAAAATCAATATTTATTTATGGCCTTTAAACAGTTAAACAGCTCATTAATTAAAACGTTGATGACGATGATGATGATGATAAATAACAATAATGACAAGGGTTTCAACTACAGCTCTAGGACTAAGCCTAAACATAAAACTAAATTTTATAAAGAAATGCATAATTATTGCTTAATTTTAGCATATTTACTTATATCTTAAATAACTAATATTCAACCATTGATGATGATGAATAATCACACTTAACAAAGACTACACTTAATGAAATATATACGCCTCGTTTAATAAAACAAACTAATATTTATTACTACAGTTCTAACATATACATAAAAATTTCTAGGTAATATGAAAATTGACATGAATAACAATAATAATAATTGATTATATAATAATCCACAGATTAATTTTAAGTTCTTCCCCCTTTCCCTTCAAATGTATTTGTATTAAGTTGGACGTCACATTGACCATGATTTTCACTCCATGAGAAAAGTATTAAAAAAAAATATTATCTGCTCATTAGCACACATACTTTAAAATCCAACATGTAAATAGAATGTAAAAAAAAAAATGTTAGTAAAATTGAAAGAGCAAGTTTTAGAAAAAAGTTTTAAATTATTTTCTCCCCCTCCCTTCCAAGCGCTGAAATCTATACTGAACTTGAAACAAAATAATCTAATATTCTAATACTACTCATTATTCCACATTCACTTCCAATTATACACATATAAAAATATTATTATGTATGTGCGTGTTTTATCCCATAATAACAAAATATTATTAAAACCAAAATAATATTAGTTAAAACTAAAATCATAATACCATAAAAAAAATTGTTTTACATATTCATATTTCATAACTGTAAAATTAATAAACATATAATTTTGATACATTCAAGATAATTTATGAAGCTCAAAGTTATTATTAGTAAGACATTCTTGTTTTAATCGATCTGAATAGTCTTTAAAAGTTCTTTAAATAAAAATATACCACTTTATTGCTAAAATGTTTATTAAGACTGATATCATAAAGAAAATAGATATAAAAAGTCATATTACCGATCTTTTGTTTGTAGCGAATTTCCAAGGGTTCAAACTTGTCTTGTATAAGGTTTATATTTCTGCAGCTACCATTTTCGTTTTACTGGGAACAATCTCTTTCTTGAGGTGGATAACTATTTGATGATGGTGACTCTATTGAGGTTATTTGCTTTAGTGGATAATTTGGAAATCATTATATTAATTTTTCTTCTCTTCCTGTCAAGCATGTGGATGAAATACAGCAGTTGTTTTCCCATTTGTAAATTTTCTTGAGTTTAAAATCAGTTGTTGGAACAATTAATTGGACTTGATGATTAATATTTATCAGTAGATTAATTCATCTTCTTTGAATGCAGGTGAATGCTTTCTTCCTTCTATTAAAAACATCTTATTTATCTGGTCAGTTGAAAGGTGTAGAATATTATTTAGACACATCTTTTCTTTCCTATGTGATGTGCAGCTTCCTCCAGATGGTCCGGAACCGATGGGACACACATATAATTTTTCTAGCAAGCCATTTTTTTATATTTTCAGCATTCAATTGGATAGTTTAATAATCTAAATCAATCAATAATAATAATCTAAGACAGCTTTTTATATCCAATTTTTAGCTAACTTAACCAATCAGAGATAGCATCACTTGCTATTTTTGGACAAATTTGTTTTAATTAGATCTCTAATTTATTTTCAACCAAAGTATTTTTCAACTGAAAAGTTTAATCCTTTTTCCAGACACTTTTGTTTTAAAAAAAAAAATAGACTCAATTCTTATTTCCTTTCTTTTGTTTTTTCTTTCTTTTTTAACATCCAGGTAACACTTCAAATCTTTGAGCTTCCTTCTTTAGATCTTGATAAGACAATTTCA
This sequence comes from Epiperipatus broadwayi, assembly GCA_028023455.1. Lineage (NCBI taxonomy): Eukaryota > Metazoa > Onychophora > Udeonychophora > Euonychophora > Peripatidae > Epiperipatus > Epiperipatus broadwayi. The sequence continues at coordinate 2,819,595 of JAQFVV010000006.1, forward strand.
AAAATTATAGCTCCAAAGTGACAATCATTTACAAAAAATTTACTACAAAGATCGATATCTGATTAAACAGATTTCCTCTTTTAACAAAAAAAATTGTACAAAAAAAATAATTTAACAGATTTAATACTTCCTTTTCTTTCAATATTTAGGAAATGTAAAATTTTGTATGTAATGTACACACATCCTGCATTCTTTCAAATCATTCATAAACTAACCTTAAATACTATAATTGCTAGCTTAGTAATTATAACCCAATTATTTAATTAAATCTGTAACTTTTAAATCCCACTTATAATTAAAGAAAAGCAAAATAAAAGTATAGAATAAAATATTAGAATTGATCTAGCATAGGTTAGTTTTAAAGAAAGTTAAAATGTTTAATATTTGAAATATAAAATAATTAAATAATTTACACATACATTGCCTATATGTATGCATTATAACTTTGCTTTTTAAAGAAAAATTAAATATTAAATAGTTTAAATGTGTGTATTACCTTTCTATCAACACACAAACAAGTAAAGCATGTAATTGTTGACCCATTCTTTCTCTGTTTAAAGCTTTTAGAACTGGACCTTGTAAGGTTTAAACTTGGATGCCCTACAACTTCCTTTATGATTATATAAAATTGTGATGATGATTTTGTTTTACCTTTTCTACATGCACATTACTATAAATTTGGCTAGTGACCAAATTGTAATGGCACAATATATATATAAAAGTTAGTTTAAGTATTTCTAAAAATCATGTATATATGAAGTTACGTTGTAACATGTGCTATATGCTTACTTGAAAAAGTGTAAATCCCAAATGTATCTATAGTGTGAGATCTTTGTCTGTCTTCTGGGATGATGGATAGTTGTGATGTGATTGAGGTAAGGTGAAAGGCACCCTGAGATAGAAATATAATTTGAAAATAAATATATATTTTATTACATATTTCTATGAATTATTCAAAATGTAAACAGTGAGACAATTCTAATTTATTTTCTTATTTACTATTAATTAATTTGAGAATATATTTGAATCTTATCATTTCCAATCATTATTAAAATTGATGAATCACCTTTAATCCAGTTTTTCTGCTTAGAAACTTTTCTTCACATCCCACCAGCAAACTTACTTTTCTCATTCATTCATCTCATATGTGGGCAATTTCCAGGTCTTTTACAATATTTTGGGATTCAGTTAAAAACTTTAAGCATCCATCTATTATTTCCTCTGGCAATATATTCAGTGCCATTTCAGTTTCTCCATTCATTCAATGAAGTCAGTGACCCATCATTGTTCTTTTATATATTTCATTTTCAGTTTTTTTTTTATTATTACTGTTGACATACATTTCTCTATGCTTTTGAAAGCATGAAGTCTATTGTTATTTTTTTAAGTGTCCAAGTGTCAGATCCATAAGTCAGGATTATTAAAACATACTCACTAGAAACCTTCCTTCTCAAATACATAGGAATATTCTTTTAATTGAAAATCAACCACATGAGTGAGAGAACAAACAGGTGTTACTGACATCGTTGAAAGGATTAAGTGGCTGAAATGGAGTGGACTGGGCATATTTCTAGAAGAAATGATAATAGATGGGTAGTTGAAATCTTAAACTGGATTTTAAGGCAGTATAAAAGACCTTCAAAGTGACTGCATGTGAGATGGATGGATGGAATAAAGAAGTGCACTGGAATGATATGGAGAGAAGAGGCTACATATTAGAAAATATGGACTGAACTTGGAGAGAGACCTTCATTCTGCAGTGGACCAATAATGGTTGAAAATGATGCCTTTACAGTTGTTAACTTTTTTAAATTTATGATTCCCAATCTTTATTTTCTACGTCAGATAAAATACCTTGAACTTTACTTGTATTTATCTTTAATCTTACTTTGTTACTTTCATGTAATCTGAAGCATTATTACAAAAAGAACCAAATCTTTAAAATTTTAAGTTTCAGAGATATGGAATCACCTTATTAGACATTCTTCACAATGTGAATCTTAGTATTAAGCCAATAAACATCACATGATCACCATTTTTATGCTTGCTCTTAATTGTTATTAAGATCTAGATACAGTACTCTCAGATGCAAGGCTCCTCACTGATAAAGGCCACAAGCCAGAAACTAGTCTGGAGATATTGGATGAGTATGCACTAGATGGGTATTTTATGCATAAGCCTTCTGGCATCCATTGATTACTCTGGCTTGCACTGAATGGCAATACATATAGAGAGTTTTTCCTGTTTGAATCTTAGTATTGTCATGGAATCCAATCATATCTGATGTATTTTGAAACATATCCTTCAGGAAAATGATGAATGTTCTGGATTTACATCTTGATGTCACAGTTTTAATCACAGTAGAAATGCTCATAGAATAAAATGTTTTTTATAATCTACAAATGCAAAGCATAATGACAACATATATTTATTAAACTTCTTTATAACATTTAGTCTCTCCATATTTGCATATATGCTAAAACTATTTTTAAATCCAGCTCGTATTCTTAGTTGATCAAAATCCAAAGTTTCCTGTAGAAGAGTTGTAATTATTTTGGTAACAATTCTGAACAGAATTAATAAAATACTGATAGGTCAGTAATCTCCAACACTTAAATTACCTTTCTTAAGTATAGCAATAGTACTAGTGTATTTTTCCAATTATCTGATACAACTTCATCATTTGGATATTTGATATATAATGTTGCAAACAATTTTTCTGTTTTTTTTATTTGTTTTTTTTAAGTCATGGATAATAATTTCATCATTTTCTGGAACTTTTGTCTTACGTAGATTTCACTTTATTTTTCATAACTTTATTTGAAATTCTGGAAAATTCAGAAGATGTAATAACTATTAAAGAACCTTTGTGTTCTTACTCTAATTCTTTATAGAATTCCTGCATACTTTTCATGATATCATCTCACTTTTTAGTAATAGTTACATGCTTTCTTTTTATTGCATAAATAACCTTTCCAATATTTTAAGATATTGTTTTAATTTTTTTGATTTTTATTCTCTTTTATAGCTTTCCTTGCTAATTCAAAATAATATTTCTTTATATCATTTTTATATTCTTTTAAAAAACTGTAGGTATTCAATTCTTAACAGATGATTTTAATATATTTTCATGTTCATTTTTTCTTCCATACTGTCTTCTCTCAATGAAAAATTTACTGATAAAGTGGTGTTTTTTAGGATCAGCTATTTTTGTTACAGTTGTTAATTGTGAGTCAGTTATCTTCTTATTAATTTCATTTAAATATGAACTCTCTTTAAAATCTATTAATATTTTAAAATCATTTACAGATTGTAATTTGAATTCATTGGAGTGTTCCTGAAGGTTGGACCATCAAATGATAGTATGATTTTTCTTAATAATTTTTGTCTTTCTAGTTTTGCATTAACACATTTTTTATATTTTATTAATTTCTGATTCTATGTTGAATCTATTAAAAACATTACAGTCTTGGAATACATATTTTCTGCTAGTTAAAATATAACCCAATTATGTTGTAGCTTCACTTGGATGCTTCCATATACATTTCCATTTAATTTAATTTTTTTAAAGCAAGAATCCACATTATACAGATTTCTTGCTTTGCAAATTCCACAAACTTATGTATTCTCTCAATTTTATTATCATAACCAAATTTATCTGCAACCCTTTCATTTTTCAATCATTTAATAATCCTAGCATTAGTCTCCCATGATCACAATTATTTTATACATCCATATAAAAATTCTTTTCTTCATCATAATGAGAACTTGCGGAGGAATAGATCTGAATTATCTGCATTTGGTATCTCCCATTAAGTTTAATAACTAATATCACCACTCTGTCTGATACAGTATAAATCTCAGCAAGGTTGTTTTTGCACTCTTTATTTATAATAAATCCCACTCCACGTATGCTCACAACACATTAATTCAATTGTTTCTTCATCTTTTCTCTTAACATTGCAAGCATTATATTTACAATTAACTAATAAATAGTTCTTAAGAATTTTCATTCATAAATAATATTACTGTGTATTGTAATGAAAATTACATTATAGAAATATTATTCATTAAGTGAATAATCTAGTATAATGAATGACTAATAAAAGTTATTAATATACTTTCATCAAATGGTTTATATCAAAGTTGTGAGGGCAGTAAATTTGGCATATTAATTAAACTGTAGTAGTTTGCTATTTATATATATTGAACAATGATACAGATTTGTGTAAGAGACTGGGCCAAGTGGTGAATGCTGGTTCAGCATGAAATGTGCATTTTGGGTATCATAGTCTTTTTCATATGTCTTTGGGCATCTGTTTATGATTACATCCCCAACAAGATGTTAAAAACCAGTTTCAACCTTGCATGAGAGTGGTGTAATGAAAATAATGAATGACAAATAAAAATATTAATATACTTCCATCAAATGGCTTGTATCAAAGTTGTGAGGGTGGTACATCAATTAATTTGTAATAATTAACTATCTATATATACTGTAACGATCAGATTTGTATGCCTCACTAACATGCTGCAGAATTCAAACACCAGACATGAAGAGCAACATTGCAGGTAGGGTAAACCACCAGAAATATTGGGTTTGAATCTGATTATTTGGTTTCACAACACTCACAACATGACAATGTACCTGATGCTACACTAGTAAACTCTTCTTCTAGCCAAGGGGTCAGAGAGATACAAGATATTCTATTCTTAACTTATTCTAGGGTTAGCCAATTATTAAGAGTAATAAAATTATGGGACTTATCTTTTTGATCTCTAATATTTCATTTATCAAGTTGAGATACTATTATTACTATGTGTCAAACAAATAGACATATTATGGCAGATGTATAATTTAAAAGTTAAAATTTAATTAATATTTACAAAAACATAGTATTTGATTCATGACATCAATATTTATTATGCATTTCTGATAATATTAATAGTTACAGCTTTATAATGGTGAATTCTTTGACATATAATCATTTAACCACCTCAACATCTGTGTACAAGTGGGTACAATTTATTATAATCTCATGCCTATACAAAAGTTATGATTTCAAGCGATGATGCGAGGTTTTAGGTAATAAATAATAATCACGGTTGCGGACATACCAGATTAATTTAAAAGTAAAATAATAAAATACATTTAATTTAAAGGAATGATTTAAATGATATATAAGCATTGTATTTAGAAATGTATAAATGTAGGATGGTGGAAAGACAGAGTTATAAATGTAATGTATAATAATCAAAATGTAAAATAGATGGTACTCTGAGAGATGCGAAGTGATGAACTATGTTGCAGTATTTTTAAACTGCAGAACCATGTTTGAGAAATTAAGAATGATGGGCTGGCATCTGTCAAGGACTCATTTGAAGGTGATGACATAAGCATCATCTTGTGTAAGGGGCAGCGCTGTTATTACTGCCTGACTGCGTGTCAAAGATCGAATACCCACGTGAGCATTTAATTTTGTCGGCTTTGTGGGAGACGATAGGAAGACATTATATAATTGTTTATCCATTGAAAAATCCAAGGCTCTAAGAGAAATCATCGCATCTTAAAATAGTAACACCTATATAACGTAAGTATAAAATCATAAACTTTACTTTTAAATTACGCTTTAAATTCTAATGACTCGATCTCCCAATGCCCACATTTTAATAATCTGAACCTTTTATTTACACTCTCAAATAAAGATTATTACTTGGTTTAACATGAATAAGTAAACCTAATTAAAGAAATATGAGGGAATAGTTGTAAAAAGGGATTATTTATTACGCTTTCTAATTAATATGTCCACCACCCAGTTGCCCATATACACTCACATTAAAATGAAGCAAATAAACAAATGCGTATTTTTCAATACATAAATAATTGTTTAAGTAATTTTAAAATAAATAGATACATTGAACATGGGGATTAATATGATACACATTCGGTATTTCAGGTAAAACATCGTCATATGATAAAATATGAATAATTTCTGAGCTAGCAAATAATTCCCTGTCTTTAATAATCTGCAAAATATATTTATAAGAATGGGACGAGCCCGGTCGGAAATTATCTAGGCATGCTATTATAGAAGTAAAAAAAAACAAATTTAAAATATGTATCCAAGATGATAGACAAAGAATCAGGTTTAACTAATAAGAAAGAAATATTTACAGAGCATTGTTAGCTCCGAGAAGTCAACGCAGCGACCTTGCAAGCAAGCAGCTGGTTGCAGACGGTTGTTGCGGGTTTGCCTGCCGTCTGATGCTATGACATATGGGGAAAAAAAATTTATGAGGAATAGCTATAGCTTTTTAGAAAAAGATTAAGAGTCAGAAACTCTTGGATACAAGTTACCTGTCTTAAACTTAGATGGTTGTGCACATAAATAGAATCAGTCATGTATTGTCCATTTAATGTTTATAGCAGCAGTCTTCTTTTTCTTGGCTTTCAGGTTTCCATATTTAAACTTTGAGATTGAACACAGTTTTCAGCATGTAGCATGGTTATTATATTTTGCAGTAGTTCACCGATATTCTCATTTTCTGAACGGCATATATGGGGACTCACATAGTTGGTTGACCATTCTTCGGAGAAGAATAGCACTTCACTGCCTTCTACTCGGCCATTTCAAGGTTGGATCAAATAAAATTTTATAAAGAACTAATCACAAGGCAACAATAAAGATTATTCTCTCTAAAAGGCAACAAAAACTAAAAAGCTTTACCAAAATATATATATATATAATTTTGTCCTTTTATACTAGCTATATTTCTTATCGCAAAATGTTCGGATCGATCCCACATGATGTCTTGACTTCTGATGTTTTCCTTCTAATAGGTGCCTGACTTTATCAATCTTTCAATGCCCTCCGGTGAATCAATCTATTAGTAAAGATTTTTTATAGTTTTAATTGAATCTGAATACCACAGTTTTTTTCCTTTGTTTAAATTTATTTATATGTTATTTTTAGTACTCTTTTTCTTGATCTGATTACAATATGAGATATAACATAAAATCTAATTTATTTTGAATCATATTTGAGGCCAATTAAGTTTTCTAGGAATTTGTTAAGTAATCTATTGTCTTTCACCAACCATGACATTACAAAAATTTAAAATAAAACAATAAGATTTTTATATATATATTTTAAAATTATAAATTTAAACTAGATTTTAATATTTATCATTTCAAAATAATATTATGGAAAAATTTACTAAAACAAATAAATGAGCGTTATGTAACGCTAGATAGCTTTAAAGAGAATTTTTAAATTTATTTAGAAATTACATTATTTTAATTCAAAGTTTATATACAATATTGAAATATGTGTGTATTCAAGGCGCATTTTACCTATGCTTACGTGTATTTACTTAATACCGCTATACATACACAATCCAATATTTAGGGTTTAAATTTAGGTAGGATGGAGGTGGTGGGTGAAAGACCATAAAAAAAGATGAAACTAAGATTCGAATCTTACTGTTTCAATAACAATGATATAGATATGTGTAAGAGATTGCAATTTGCGCCAAAATGGTGAATGCCAGCTTAGCACAAAACATGGATCTTGATGTTTTTGATTTTTTAAATGATTAAATTAAAATTACATATCAAACCTGTACCCCATCTTGATGCTTGATTCATCACTTTCTAAGAACAACATCATAAGATTTAAAAAAAAAATCAACATCATTAGAACATGTAAACATTTTTGAAGAATATCCATTAACACTTCAAATCATCAAATTTTTTATTTGTATTAATAACTCTTTTTTTTCATTTCATCATATGAAAGCTTTATAATATGAATGAACTTTGATGGACAATCAACCAATTTCAAACAATTCGTACACTTGTTTGATTAACGAGTCAAATGCCACGATCAAATCAATACAAACAATATATAAATTGCTCTTTTGTTCTTTATATCTTTTTGCATTTTTCAGGTAAAAAACTGTATCCTTAAAAACTGTATCATTAGCCGAGAGGTCAGCACAGCCGCCTTGCAAGCAAGCAGTTGGTTGTAGATGGTTGTTGCGGGTTCGCCTCCCGGCAGATGCTATGACATATGGAAAACAAAAACTGTATCTTTATTGCTTCTTACAACATTAAAATTCCACTGAATTTTTGTTAATCTTTCATCTATGATGGATAGCAATCTAGGCAATACAATTTTGCACTAATACATTAAACTGTTGTGGATAATAATGATATTGCATAATTATTTGAATCTTGTTTATTATTTTTAATTTTTAAAATTTGGAACAATGGAAACTGTAAGATTAGATCCACAATATTCCATAATTACTGCAATCTTGTCTAGCCCCTCTTTATTATTAAAATTTGGAACAATAAGGTGGCACAATTTCATGAACTTATATATTTTTTAAAAATTCATTATTTTCAAAAATTAAAATATCACCATATTTTAAAACTTCTCCCCATATCTCATTAGAAAATGCAGCTATTGAATACTTAAAATTATGAAGATATGTTATAACTTTACTAACTGGAAGCTGGATAGGTTCATTTAAACCTAAATAAGTAGTCAGAGTAAATATATCACTAAAAGTCGCCATCTCAATTCCTGAATCATTATTCAAAAGCGTCCAAAATACTTCTTTCATCAATTCAGTATACAATTGTTATCACATAAGAAAATACCATTGATGAAATTGATGACATTATAAAGTCCATTAGTTATTTACTTATATACCGATCTATCTATCTATCTGCCTACCTACTCATCCACCCAACTATCTATCTACAATCTATCTATTTATCTATATAACCTACCTGCCTGCCTACCTACCTACCTCATACCTTCCTGTCTATCTACCTTCCTACCTACCTAGCTTCTTATCTATCTATCTATCTATCTGTCCGCCCGTCCGTCCATCCATCCATCCATCCATCCATCCATCTATCTATCTATCTATCTATCTATCTATCTATCTATCTATCTATCTATCTATCTATCTATCTATCTATCTATCTATCTATCTATCTATCTATCTATCTATCTATCTATCTATCCATCCATCCATCCATCCATCTATCATCCATACCAGATTCAAGACATTAGTTTAATGTAGAAATTCAGGCATATATAATTTTCTGAAATGTGTTTCTCATCTTTCACTGCGATAAAAACAAATATCCAATTTTCCACACTTTCTGTTTTGATAAACGCATTTCAGTTTTGTAAAAATATTGATTTTGAGACGTTATAATTTTCTGATACTAGCGGGGAATCAAAGGTAAAATTGCAATTTATTTTAAGTCCACTACAATCTAAAATAAATATGTTCATCTTTATTCTTTTTTAATGCAATGAGATTACATACTTTTTCTATTTTATGATCTCCAAATTAAATAATACTAATTAAAAAATAAAAAAAGTTTTCTTAACACATTAATTTAAAAGTATTATTTGAAATCAGCACAACTTAATAATTAAAAAAAAATTGTTGCAAATATTATGTAAATCCGGTTTTTTAGCTGAGTTAGCCAACATGCTATCTACCATTAAGCGAAAGGGGAATAGTGAAAAAATGAAACCGAATGAAAAAATAAGCTCATATTACACACACGTATAGTTATATATATATATTGTTATTGATATTGTTTCAGTGTTGACTGCTTCCATATATAGATATTTATGTGTCACAGCATCGGCCGGGAAGCGAACCCGCTAGCCCTGGACAACTGCTCGTAAGGCGGCTGTGCTGACCTCTCGACCATCAACTCTTAACTGCTTCAATATATTTAACACACATACATATACACAATTACAATTTGGTTAGAGCGAACTTTGGATTTTAACCAATCAAAAGAACAAGCTGGACTTAAAAGTGCTCTTAGTACAGAAGACTATATCCAAATATTGAGAGAAGTTCTACGAAGGGAACAATGAATATGAGTCGCTTTTGGATTTGTAGATTATGAAAAGGCATTTGATTCTAAAAGCATTTTTTTAGTGATTAAAGCATTGGAATATCAAGGCTAGAATATTGTTGGTTGGAGTGCTTTTGATAGAAATAACTTAATATTAAAAGGAAGTATGCCTATGTGTTTGAAAAAAAAAAAGTTTTTTAATAAATATGTTTTTCAAGTTCTTACTTATGGACCTGAGACTTGGACAAATTAATAGAAGAGCAACACAGAGACTTCAGACTACTCAAAGAAGTATAAAGAGATGCATGCTAGGAGTAACAGGAAGAGATTGGAAAATGTAATATATTGATAACAGATCAAACAGGTGTTGCTGACATTGTTGAAAAAATGAAGAGACTGAAATGGAGTTGGACTGTATATATTGCTAGAAGAGATAATAATAGATGGGCAATTGAAATGTTAAACCGGATTCCAACATTGTAAAAGATGTAGAAAGAGACCATATGTGAAATGGATGGATGAAATGAGAAAGTATGCTAGTATGATGTGGAGAAGCTAGAGATCGGAGATGAACTGAACTTGGAGAGACATCCTGCAAAGAATTGACAATGGCCAAAAATGGTGGAAATGGTGTATCACAAATGTAAATGTTGCAATTTGCAACAATTAATATTTTACAAGCTAAAAAAAAGAAGTATAATTTTCATTTTGTTTTTAATAAAAATTTGTTTATTTTATAATAAAGCTATAAGTAAGTGGTATTACCCAATGATAGTATAATTAAAATGCCAACACTCAAATAGCTTCCGGATGTTGTGTTTATCACTGAAGACTTGGGATTCAAAATTAGAACCAATACAGTGTGCAAATTCCAAATACCTTGTTTACTCTCAAGCTGAAAAGAAAAATCTACAGTTTTGAATATGTTTAGTTATAGAGATCTCTTCTCTAGCCTGATAGTAGATTCAAAGAGTTAAAATGAGTTTCCAGATGCAAAACTGCATAGATTTCAACTTTAAAGTTCAAATCCTCATAGCTGAAGACAAAATCCAGAAAACAGTCATGTGATGAAAAGTTACTGTGCTATTATCTGGTAATCACTGACTGCTAAAGTTTGGTAAGGAAGATGCTAGAACTAAAAATAAAAGTTGGATATTATCTTGATGTAATAAAGGTAAAAGTTTTATTAAAACCCAATATAGAGATAACTTTTATTTTTACATTATTAATTGTGAAAGATTTTAATTTATCTAGTTATTACAATTTGGCCACTTAAGACAGTTTTTTTTTAGCAAAAAATGTTTTATTGTATATATACACACACAATCTGATGTTTTAATAGTTCTAGAGTCTTCCTCAGAGCTTTGAACTCTTCATTGTAAATGTTATTCAAAACTCTGATGAAGACTGCAAGATAGTCGAAAGATCAGATTGAGTGTGTATACATACAATAAAAAATATTTTTGTTTAAAAACATTGTTTGAAGTAAGCTGGGTAAATTGTATTTATATAACATATTACAGCAAAATAAAGAAAGTGATAGATTTAGTTATCTAGTTAATTTTGTTTAGTATTCATTCTGTTTATCAGAAGATCTGCAAGACATCAGTTAATTGTTTTATAAAGCATTTATGCAGCATAATTTTCTTGACAAAGAAACTATTGTTGGTACTAAAAACATAATTATTATGCAGTTTGATAAAAGAATATAAATAATATACATAAAAATATTTTATAATAAATCCTTTTATTTAAAGTGCACTCAAAACCATAAATTTTCTTCAACCACAATTGGGAGATTTTGTATGCAACTTGACATAAAAGCATGGAGTGTCCAAAATCAATTAATTCAATCTCTTATTGTAAAAGGTAGAGATTGGATTAGTTAAAGAGTGAAGGAAAGAGCTTTACTCACTGGATTTGCCAATTGCTAAAAAATAAGAATAGTGGAAAGTATTAGATATCAATTTACTAAATTAATATTGAGATAACTATTTCAACTAGTTACATTAATAAAATATTCAAAGATTGACCAAAAGTAAAACCAAATTGCAAGTCTTAGCCTATATTTGAAATATTGGTCATAGATGTGAAGCAGATATCTAACATATTTATTACCAGCTCTTCATTAAACAGTACAATAATTATAGAAGTAGTTCTCTTCATCCAATTCAAGAGCCATCTATTGCCACTTTGAGAAATTAATGGCATTAGTGGATAGTTCTACTAGATTAAGGTCCCCACACTGGTTCCTGATATATACCTTCATCAGTGAAAGTATGGCAACCCAAACCAGAACTAATAGTCTTAACCCAAGATTTAATCATCTTGTATTTGAACTAGGACATAGATGTGGGCCAACACTGGCTTTTTGCTATGCAATGCAAAAACTGTAAGAGAAGTTCTCTACCCATTTTTCAGAGCCATCTACTGAAAGTCTGAGTAATTAATAAACACTGGTTGGTGGGAGTATTACATCCATATTCCAGACTGGTTTCTGGTACTACTTTTGTTAGTGAAGTTGTAAGATTTAAAAATAGGACTAATGTATTTAACAATCACCTTTTAATGACTTTGTGATTTCAAGCTAATTGTTTGAAATTAAAAACAAATGCATTAGGGTTTTGAACCCAAAATAACTGCTTGCGCACATTGGTAATAGGCAGAATAAGTCACATAGGAGTTTATTGCAATAAGCAAAAGCCTTCAAGATTTTGAACCAAAGGTAACATTTTGTGCACATTAATAATAAGCCAAGAAAGTCATGTAGGGTTTTGTTGCAATAAACAAAAGTCTTAAGTTTTTGAGTATAAGATAGCTATTTGTGCACCTTAGCAGTAAGCAGAAAATGTAAAACAAGAATTTATTGAAATAAACAAAAATCCTATGATTTTGAGTTCAAGTTAACTTTTTGTGTACTTTAGTAGTAAGCAGAGAAAGTCACATAGGATTTGTTGCAATAAACAAAAGTCCTAAGGTTTTGAACTCAAGATAACTTTTTGTGCATATTAGTAGTAAGCCAAGAAAGTCATGCAGGGTCTTGTTGTAATAAATATAAAGTCACAGTTAAATAATTAATGATGCATGAGACTTTCATTGTTTATGTATTTATTAAGATGCTTCCCAATGATCTGTTATGAAGTAACTCACCAACAGCAGTTGTACATGAATATAATTAAACTCACTACTGTAATTATTTCAGCCTTCTAATCACAAGATTGCAGTAACCTGATGGCACTTCGAGCACATCGGCTTAAATTCATTCTCTTGTGACTATCGTTAGCATTCATTTCTCAATTATATTTATTTGATGGCAATATCTTAAAAAATATTTTAGATGTCAGTATGTATAAAAAACTCTACTAATGTTGCTGATTGATAATGTTTTTATTTTCAACACCTGAGCACTTGTGAGAACTTTTGTGAATACCAATTTTTTTATTTAAATTCCAAAAAATGTAAACGTATATTTACAATTAGTTTGATTCTATATTTGTGATTACTTTCACAAAATACTTATAAAATATTTATTTTATGATAACATTAGTTATGACTAAATTCATATTTCATTCAAAAGCATTTATTTTCTTTTGGAAGAAAAGTCAAGAGAAATAGTAATAATGTAAAAATAAGAAAGTTGTGATTGTCTGAAGAAGGAAAGAACATCTTCACAATGTTCATTGTAATATATGAATTTGTTCTACAGTACAGGCTTTTTCATACCTGCAATCCAATCGTAATATATAGGGTTCGAACTCAGACTTTCATACGCCCCTCATATCTCATACTGCTGACATTCTTGATTGCATACATGTCGAAAAGATAAACAATCACTAATATAAGTATTTCGTTCTAAACTAGCACTCGTCCGTTGGTCCAGATTATCATCTCCACATATATAATCAATGCTTAGCTTATATTAAGATAGCCAGTCTTCATACTTTAATGGACAGGCTTCAATCCATTCCACTCCACAACTCTTCAGCTGTCTATTTCATTGAAAATCTGATGATGGAACGTCTAAGTTCAAATGTTCCTTGTAGTTATTTTATGTAATTTTTAAAAATAAAGTGGATTTTAAATTTTAGAAGGAATTTCATATCTTTATGTAATTTTAATAATAATTCCATTATCTTTTAGAAAAGAAGTTAAAACAGCTTTTATTTTATTCTTTAAATGCTTTTATCAAAAATTACACCAAGAAATACAATAACAAACATCTATTATTCTGACTCCATAATACAGTTTATTTCAACTTTACAAATATAAAAAAGAAGTAATAATTTATAAAAAATAAATTTGAAATTGTCAAAATCTAATAAAGAATAAAGATTAATTTGTTAAAATAAAACGTCGGTAATTTAATTCAAACTGCCGGCTAACAGTTCTCAAAAAAAAAAAAATGCAAAATTATGAAAGAGATAAATTATCAATTATGTTTTATTTAGTATTATACTAGGTACTTGTTTTTAAAAGAAGTTCTTGCAAAAATTGGATTAAAAAAACTGTTAGGAATGTAATCGAATGGTAGATTAATAAAATGAGTCTGATATTAAATTTTGAAATAGACAAGATATACAATAAAAATCATTTTTTAAAAATATGTTGTTTTATTTAGCCATGCTTAATTTTTAATTTGTCAAAATAAAATAAAAATAAAATCTACGCTAATTAGATTGACATAGTAACATAATTTCTGAAATAATCAAGATATGTAGCTGAAAGAATTTATATATTTAATTAGAAAAGACTTGAACTCCGACTTTCAAGTTCCCTACAGCTATCCAATCTACCTTATAAAGCCGATACACATGACAGCATACACGTGAAAAAGATAAACGATCTCCAATATACGTATTTAAGTATTACATATTCAGCCTGTATTCTGCCCATCCATCTTCTGCATATTTAAATGGACATATTAAGGTCTTATATGCGAGGGCCAGAGTAACTTAAGACAACATGGATATGGTAATAATATTGGCATCAACAAGAAGCATTCCATCCCCGGATTTTCAATGATATGGATGGTTGAAAAGTTGGAGGGTGAAGTAGATTGAAGCTTGTCCATTAAAGTTTGAAGATTTGTTATCTTAATATAAACTGAGCACTGATAGTATATATGTGTGGTAGACGATAATCTGGACCAACTGATGAGTTCTGATTCAGCACAAAATATGTATATTAGAGATCATTTATCTTTTTCATATGTATGCGGTCATGTATATCGGTTGTATAAGATGGAATGGATAACTGTAAGGAGCTTTAAAGTCTGAGTTCAAATTCCTTCTTTTTATATTTAGTATATACAATATATGTGTATTTAAATATTATATATATGTAGATAACTATAGATAATCATAGGCAAACTTTGAATGCAACATATAATATCAATTCACAAGTCAACATTTCAATAAACTTGCAAAAAGAAAAACCCACCTATCATATAATGCTGATCTATTAGACAAACACAGTGTCACTTTTCTCCAAATTCCATATTATTATAAGGATAATAATAAATCAATTATTGATAATCAAAGAGATGAAATTTTATAATAGGATTGATTCTCATAATATATTAATCACGTCAGTATTTACAATTTCAAATAATATTAACATGTAAATTCTAATAATTTTAATAACTCTTAAATATATAGAGCTGAGAATATATAAAAATATAGAAGACATTGTTTAACTGTAGGTTTATTAAAATTATTAGAATTTATAACTATAGATAAATTATTCTAATAAATACAATTTTAAACAGTTAAAGCTATTTAGATGATAAATAAAAGCTATTTGAGAAAAAGACATCTTTAAAATATTTGAGAAATGCAACTGTAATTATAAATAATGTATAATAAGGTTTTCTATAAGCTAAAAGAGAAAAGGCTAAAATATTCAGAAGTTTTATGATATAAGTTCTATTTTTCTCTGCAAATGAATATTTAGTTTTTCAATTTTCAAACTGATTTTATTACAATTACATTGTCTTTTTTGTAGTATATGTAAATTAATAATTAGTTCTATAATTGAAGCAGATAATTTTAGATTTATGGGTATATATTAACAAATTATCATCAATGATTAATCTAGTAGTGAACATTTTTTAATACATACTTGATTTTTTTTATTTCTATGAATAAATATTAAGATTTATAGCTGATTTTTATTTCTAATTTATATTTTATCTAAGTATTTAGTATTTTACGTCTATTTGCTGTAAACACATTTATTGTTAAATGGAGGTTGCCTTGACAACAAGTTGAGATTGTTGGTTGTTATTGATATTGGGATAGTCAAATGATAAAGTAATTAATTTTTAAAATTTTAATAACAATAAATAATATTTTTAATTTTAGTATTTTTTTCTTTGTTGATAACTACCCCTAAATTTTACCATCATTTTAATAAGATAAAACTATATAACTAATATTTTATTTTTCTAGCATTTTGAATAGGAAAATTTGTCTAATGACTATCTAATATTTTGTCCTTGTAACTTTGTGAATAGATAAATTGATCTAATGATGCCAAGTTTTATAGTTGTAGATAAGAACTCTATTTAAAACTTTTTTTTTCATATTTTTAAAACATCATATAGTAACTTCAAAAATGTCTATCACTTGAAAGCTTACATTTGTAATAAATAATGTTAAGGCTATCGATATATGACATAGTAAACAGGTTTAAGTACAAAAATAAACTGTTCAAACATGGAGGAATATTAACAAAAGATTCGCAAGATACCTTTGAAAATAGAATCGAGTTTTCATCTTAAAGAGTTAATTGATCCTTTAAAAAACTGCAAGTGAATATCTTGAATCAATACTGGAATAACTAATCAATAAATTTAAGATTCAGACTACTCTACATACATAAAAGTATAAATAATTAAATATAAATAGTTAAAAAAGTATACCAGAAAAAAACACATTAAGAAATAATTTTTTTAGTTTTTATAAATGATGTAAAAAACAACTTTGTGTTCCTCATTTATGTTGTTAAAGTGTTTTTATTTGATAATGTAACTGTCAAAAATGTATGGCTAACATGGAAATTTCCCAAGGGTAATCTGCATGCAGTTCCACATTCTGTCGTCACATGACCAAAACCTTTTTCTTTTTATATCTCACTAACCTCAGTTAGATTCAATAGATTCATCATATATTAATTACCATTATTGACTGCAATAAATGGCAAATGCTATAATAATGAGAAATTAAGATTTATTTATGTATGTATATAATTACCAAACAAATAATCATATAATTGATAGAAATCTTCAGGAAAGATCAGTCTATTGGTCTTTCATCCGGGTTTAAATTTAGTATAGCAACACTTACTGATCTATTGTCTTATTATGCATAGACAATATAAAGCCCTATGCATCTTAATTGTCTCTGGATAGATACAGACTCGCTGCACAGACTAACTGTAACTACTATCTTTTAATATATTCCAGTTTGAAGACATATAAATTTTACAAGTTTTAGGATACATTAAAATCATTATATAAACTATATTATTAAAAAAACGATACTAATATAAATCCTTTAAGACTATATCATGCTTGAAAATCTAATACTAAGCGATTTGAACAAGGAAAACAAAATACCACATGATCCAGGCACTATTTAACATCTGATTTAATAACAATGAAATATATATCACCAAATGCCTTGGTAGGAATCCACACATCTACCTGGCGTTACTGACTGAGACCTTAGAACTAAATGGTAGGGATGGGCTTCTACCATAATGAAAATAATAACAACCAATGAAAGAGGCATGAAAAAATATCTGCTTTACACTTATTTATGAACAATTAAAAAAGATACAAAACACGATATAGACAAAAGCAAAACTCTCCATACAGTAGTGCCACCCTGTATGGAGAAGTTTTGCTTTGTTTACAACAATTATGTGCTAGTATAGAAAAGGTGATCATGTGATGTTTAGTGGTTTAACACATGATATAGGGTAGGAATGCATGTCTACCAAATAAATACTGCTCAAACTAGGTGGTCAAGTTTGAGTGCCAGGGGAAGCATCTGCATTACATTCAAAAAATAATAGTACATTAGCTCAAGAAAATTTAATGCATGCAAATATAATTTCCCATGCTGGCCTATCCCAAATCTGTAAGGATTTTTTGCTTAAAACTGAAAACTTTTATGACTATGGAAAACAATCCTTTTTAATTTTTTTAATCTGACTATACAATCTTTTATTTTACCCAGAGACTATTAATTTGCATTACTTACATTATAAGTTAAATGATTATTTTTATACTTACAATACTTCAGACTAGTAGAAATGACCATTAGATTAAGTCTTGTTTTAAAATACTAAAGAAATCAAGCATTGGTGGTCGAGAGATCAGAGACAGCTGCTTTATAAGCAGTTGTCCCGGGTTAGCGGGTTCACTTCCCAGCTGATGTTATGACACATGAGGAAAAAAAAAATACTAAAGAAACTTTTAGTGAACAGTGAGGATTTGCAATAATTGGTTTCAAAATGTGAATATTTACATTACAATACTTACTATAAATTAACCTATTGGTATCAAAATATAAATTAATCTACTGATGTCAAAATGTGAGTACTTAACACTACAACTACTTAATAAGTTAATATATTGCTGTCAAAATGCTATAAATTTATTTATTTTTGTTAAAATGTGAATATTGACTTTACAATACTTAGCAGTGTTAAAATACTATAAATTAACCTGTTGGTGTCAAAATGTGGATGTTAACACTATGAGACTTATTATAATTAATATATTCGTGGAAAAATATGAATATTTAGTACTATGATAATTTATTATAAATTAAACTATTGATGCCAAAATTTGAATATATAGCACTATGAATGTTTACTACATAAATTAATTTAATGGTATCAAAATGCTATAAATTAACTTATTGTTAAACCACTAAACATCACATGATCACTATCTCTTATACTAGCACATAATTGTTATTAAACAAGGCAAAACTCTCCATACAATAGTGCCACCCTGTGCCAACCAGAGTAATCAATGGATGCCAGAAGGCTTGTGCATAAAATCCCTATCTAGTGCCTAATCTTTCAATATCCCCAGAGTAGTTTCTGGCTTGTGGCCTTCATCAGTGATGAGCCTTGGATAGTGGTGGCTATGGTTGTTAAAGAGCCAAAGACACCAAAATGTATGGGTGCTGAACTGAGTTCAGACCCATATGACTATATAAGCTATTGAGCTTAGATTAAAAATATTGTTTTTTCATTCTCATAGTTTTGTAGTTAAGTAGAGTTAAAAGGTGGCTGCTGGAGGGTTGCATTAGATCCTAAGATCTAGGTGCAGTGTTCTAAGATCCAAGGCTCCTCACTGACGAAGGCCACAAGCCAGAAACTAGTCTGGGGATATTGGATGAGTAGGCACTAAATAGGGATTTTATGCACAAGCCTTCTGGCATCCATTGATTACTCTGGTTGGCACAGAGTGGCACTACTGTATGGAGAGTTTTGCCTTGTTTAACTTATTGTTGTCAAAATGTTAATATTTAGCACTATAATCACTTACTATAGATTAACTTGTTGCAACATGGCCATAGATTAATTGAGAAATCCAATATTGGAAAGTGTAATAAATAGATTAATCCATTTTGAATGCATTTATGCAATATTATGGTAATTTAGCTGTTATAAATCTACAGATTAATTTTTGAAATGTGTGCACTGTATGTATCCAGGCAATGTAAAATATATCATTCTTTAATCAAATTACTTTTGTTTATAAAAACTGATACAATATTTTTAAGATTAACATTATTTTTTGAGATATATTGCATTTTCAGATTGATCTGTACTCAATAGAAATCGAGTTTTAGCAGTTACTCCATAAAATACCACTGCTGTAAATCACTATGGCATAAATAATCTATATGTATATATTTAAAGAATAAGAAAGCCCACCTTTTTAAAATAAATTGTCCACTGTTGACTAAATCCTCAACAACACTTCCTTATATAAGAACAATTAAGGAGAAGGCAGTTATTGTGAAGTCATCTTAACTCATCAGAAAGTTATTCCCAAAGAATGGATTTGTCCTTTTTAGTTTACAATAAAACTGACCAATGGAATAACAGATAAAGAATGTAAAAAGCTAATGGCAAAAACAGTCCATGTCGAAAAGTTGTTCAGGGAATCTGCTTGTTTCTCATAAAAATAGAAATCTCACTATATATTGAGGTCAATTTGGAAAGAAAAACAAACAATGGAGATAACATTCAGATGTTCAGCTAACATCAGACACTTGTCAGATGTTGAATGGGGGTTTCTATGTTGTTAATAATATAGTAGACCACTGTGAGGTATGCTCAGGCCTATAGCAGAATGTTGCTAGCTATAGTCTTCATTCCAACCTGGGCATGAATGAAGACACCCATAGACTGCAATTGTCATGGTCCTAAAGGGAAATGACAGGATTCTGTTCAAAATGTTAACTGTACTACTAACAAGTAGACTTATATATTTCAACAACTGTACCAGAGATGAACTATTGTATTTGTATGGTAAACACACTTAATGTATATCTTCATACTTATTTACAAGGTTTAATGTTATTCTTAAGTTACCAGGAATATTACTTCTAGCCATACTCAAGTAGAAACACAACAGCATTCCTCGACGGTCAGCTTTAGGGTAGTCAGATTTCAGTGCTTTTTCATTTTTATATTCCTTGTTCGCTAAAGATAATTAGATATCCATTTACCTACTAATGTTGGATGATTAACTAAATAAGCTGTAGGACAGTTACCTAAGGAAAAAAATCTTAAATATTTTGAAAAGAGTTTCATTTAACACAGTTTAAGCAACAGGCCACAAAGATGATTTCCGTTTGGCTCTTTTCTGTATATATATTGTTTGTAATTTGAAAAGAGGTAGTTGACAAAAAAAAAAACCTCTCTTAAATAAAGCATTATAAAATCGCATTAAAAAAAGGTTGTGCGCACGCACACGTTTTGTAAAGGTTTAATAGAAGTAGTTTAATAAAAATAAAAAGAAAGTTTTGGCCATTTTTTTTAAAAAAAGAGCGTCCGTTATTGAAGTGAGATCTATTATGGGAATATTGTACTTACATGTGGAGTATAAGAAATAAATATAATACAGTTGTGCTAAAATAATAAAATAATTTTTATCTTTAGACATAATACAGGCTTATAATTTAAAGTATTAAATAATTTATTATAGAGGCAGCTTTTAAATTAATTTAAAGTATAAGCTTACAGCGTAGTTAACTAAATTTTCTTTTCTCTATCCATTTTAATAATAGTAATAATTTGTAAACTGAATTATATTATTCTTTTGTGAAGAATTGATTTTATGTCTTGTTTTTTTTTTCTTTTTATTATTACATTGAAGTCTTTTGGCAAAATATAAAGTTATGATCAAAACATAAAAGGAGTTATTTAAAAATTCATTATACATTTATTTCATAAAACTCAATATTAAAGAATTTAATAAAACGACCTTTATATCAAAATTTTATGAGATGCATAGAAAGGAAAATTCAATACCAGCTCTTTAAATTTGGTGAATTAAAATTTATTTGTTCTAAGAACAAAAAAGGTTTCTTTTTCATTATAATTTTATTCAGAAATTTTTACATTATCTATTTTATTTTAATTGGTTATTTTATTCATGAAAGTAAAAAAAAATGCTGAAAATAGAAAATAGTAAAAAATATTAATTTTTGAATATGATTTATTAAATAATAGCACTAATTCAATATATAGGTCAGCACTGAGCTCTTGTTAGATTTTCAACCAATAATCTTCAAACAAATAATTAATGCGGAAGTATTGAAAACCCCCAGTGAGCTATATATGAACTAATTGACAATTAATTTGTCTACATATAGCTCGCTAGGAATTTTCAATACTTCCACAGTTTTATTTAATTCGAGCTATTAAAAAGTTATACTTGAATCAAAGAAATATAGCATAAAATATGGATTTCTAATGCAGTTCCAAACAAATTCCTTTTTCCAGATCCAGCAGCATTAGTAGCTCTCTAGATGTAAGTGAAGTCCGGTTCACAGATTCAGGACAACCCATGGACATTGTGCTTCATTAACTTTATAAGAGGAATTTCACAGCCACTGATCTATGTGGTTACAGTGATAGTATTGAAAGATATAGTAAAACTTCTAATAAATCTATATCCTGGTTAGAATCTCTCTAGCCTTTATGATTATTAGCATCAAAGCTATTTAAAATGATTCATATGCTAAATAAATACCAACTAATTTCCAAAATTACACTTTTAATAATTACCTTTTAACTACATAATCATAGACAATAAAATCTTTCATTTCTTTTTTATATCTCCTTTCTCACATGGCTTAAACATATAATATTAAAGATCATCTTAGTAATTATTGCATTTCAGAATAAAAAAAACACTTCAGTCCAAACTTTTATAGGACATTTACTTTTTGGAATAATCAAACCATTATCATTATCAGAAAGATTGGTGCTTAAAAATCCCCTTTTGTTCCAAATTAATATGACAAATGTAGAAACAACTTTGATGGACTCTGTATCTTGAAAGTATGAAGTTTGTGATGTGATGTATTATGGCTTCTCCTTAAACGAAGTCAAGAATATCTCAGCAATTATGCCCAGATAAACCTGTTAGCCACTTTCTTTTACATTCCCCACTCTAAATTTACCCATAATCTGCTCTATCCCATTTCCACAACATTATTTTTGTCAACTCTATAACCTTTATATCTAAATCCCCCTTATCTTTTCCCAAACCCAGCATAAAAACCAATAATTCACTTTCTGTATAATCACTCTTTTCATATTTATTTTTCCACAACTTCATTATATGTACCCTTTCTGTTTTCAAACATTTACATTCAATTAACAAATGCCTAATATTTTCAATTCCTTCCTTACATAATTTACAAAATAAATCACCCATATTTTTCCATTTACATGTATATTCTTTTGTAGCTAAAGATCCCGTTCGAGCCTTAAACAATAAACTACTTTCCTTACTATTATCATAAATTAACTCACACCTAATATTCTGTTTATTTCTATATATATTCAAACTCTTTTTACTCTCCATACTATTTCTCCATCTCTCTAACTCCCTAGTCTTTATTAATAAATTTATTCTTTTATCCCATTCCTTACTACTATAACACTCAATAATCCTCTTAACACAATCATCCCATCTTTTGTACAAATATACTGATATAAATTCTTTATCCAAATCTTTTGCATAGCGCATTACCTTTCTCACCCATCTTGTTACCTGCCCTTTACTCATAACCCAATTAAATACTATTTTAGCTATTCTTTTATTATCCATAATCTGCAATCTACCAAACATTTTCATTTTACTTTTTGCATCTCTCATATGAAAACTTGACCTTCCCATTTCTCCTTGAATTGCCTCCCTTGCTGTCCATACTTCTGCATCCAATGCATGTCTTCCTACTTCCCTTTGAGCTTTTTCTAAATAATCTAATATCTTTTTACTAACATATAATGCATCATTACCATATGTTAACCCTGCTACTGCAACTCCTTTCCATATAATTCTAGCTACATCATATTTATTATATGAAAATACTGTTAATTTCTTTATCAATCCCTTTCTTTTCTTTGCTTCATTTATCAATTTTTTCTCCCATTCATCCAAATAATTTTTCTGATTACTTAAAATAATTCCCAAATAACTATATCTATTCACCATACCTAACTTAATATCTCCCAATAAAAATTCTATATCTTCTCTTTCCTCAGTATTAACCATCATTATATTTGATTTTTCTTCACTAAATTTAATCCCCATCTCTTTACCCACCCTTGCACATGTCCTCAACATAACTTCCATATCTTCTCTTTTTTCTGCACACAAAAATATATCATCCACAAAAAAAAGACCTGACAAAATATATACTCCCTTACTATGTATTAATGGTATCTCTATCCCTCTTCCTAATCTTTCTATTGCTCTTTCCATTTCACTCAAATACAACACAAACAAAATAGGTGACATAGGGCATCCTTGCCTTAGTCCCACACCATTTTTAACTTTAATATATATATATATAATAATTATTTTCATATAATTTCTTAATAATATCTATTAAAGCTTCATCCATTCCCAAATTTGCTAAACTTATCCATAATCTATTTCTATTTACTCTATCATATGCCTTCTCTATATCTATAAAACTCATATATAACTGTTTATCTGCATTCCTACTCATATCCATAAGTTGTGTAACTACAAATAAACTATCTCCTATATGCCTATCTAATCTAAAACCTCCTTGCATTTCACCCACTACATTATTCCCTTCCATCCATTTTACAACTTTACTAGCCACCATATACGAGAAAACTTTATATAAAACTGATGTTACCGCTATCGGTCTATAATTATTCAACTTTCTATGATCCTTACCCTTTCCTTTAAATAATAGCCTTACTCTTGTATTACTCCAACTACTTGGGAAAACTCTATTCTGTGCCATTTTATTAAAACAGGATAATAACTTTACTTTTGCCCTATATCCTAAATTCATTATCATCTCTGCTGCCCATCCATCTAAACCTCTTGCCTTCCCACTTTTCAATTTCTTCTCTACCTCATTTAGTTCATTTTCTGAAAAACTAATATTCCCATTACTATATTCTTTCATATTTTCTAATATTCTATCATTCACATCTAACATCTTTTCTATATTCATTACATAACTATTTAAGATTCTCTCTAAATCTACTCTAGAACTACACTCAGTTCCCTCATCATCTAGTAATACTAACTCTCTCTCCCCTACATTTCTCATTTTAATATAATTCCAAAATTTTTTACTTCCATCTCTTCCACTTTTATTAATATCCTCCAACAATTTACTATTCAATTTCATTCTCTCTCTATAAATATCTATTTTAGCCAACTTCTTCTTTTCTAAGTACTTTTCCCATTTAGCATTAATATCTTTTTCACTTTCCTTATTCTTAATAGCACACTTATATTCTCTACATGCTTCTTTCCTTTCTTTTACACTTTTACTAATTTTAATTTTTTTATTACTTTTATTCTTTTCAATATTCTCACCTAAAACCCTATTTGCAACTTTTTCTACTTCCTTACACCAATCCTTATACTCATCCCCAGCCCACTCTTTCAACTTGTATTTTATACTCTTCCAACTTATTCTTATCATTTACTCTCCATCCACATCTTTCACTATTATGTCTACTTTTACTTCTATTCTCCATCACATTACTAACCATTTCAATTACAATGAAATTATGATCACTAGTGCATACTTTTTCTTCATTATCAAATACCTTAATTTTCCGTATTTTATTACTTTCTCTACTAATACATAATCTATTGTGTGAAATATATTATTTCTGGACCATGTGTATTGTCCCTCATAAATATTTAATAAATTTCCAATACTCAAATTCACTTTCTGACAAAAATTCTTCAAAAGCTGTCCATTTTTATTATCTACATCATCAATTTCTTCAATATGTCCATTCATATCCCCTATAACCATTATTCTCTTCCCCTTTTCTTTAAAACTTTGTATATCCTTAACTAAACATTCGTATATGTTACTATTCCACTCCAATATAATTTGACTATCTCCAGTAGCTATATAAACTATAGCCACCATCCATTCTTGTCTACCCAACCTTATTTCAAACCACAAGTGTTCTTGACATTTAACAATATTTAAATATTTTTTTGATATAACACCTATACCACCACCCCTTTTTTCTTTTTCTTTTCTATTTATACCCTGCCATACCAACTGTTCCAAAATAGGTTCTTCTTCTTCTCTTAAATGTGTTTCCACTACTGCTAATACCTCAAGCTCTTCATTTTCAATTGTTTTATTTAATTCCATCCACTTTTCTGGTTTCCTACCACCTTGCATATTCAAAAACCCAATTTTAACAATTTCTTCTTTCCTAACTACTCTTTTACAAATTCTTTTAATTCTTTCTTCTCCATTACATTTATAAATTACTTTCTTACCATTAATTTTACAAACCCATTCCTTCTCCATATCTATATTTATATCAAAATCAAATTCCTTTTGCTTACTTCTTATATTCCATCCATTCTTTTTATTCAAGTGCTGACCTCTATTGTAAACTTGTGTAATCAGTAGTTGGTAGAAGATAGTGTTTATTAAATCATATTCTGATATTTCTGGTACTGTCATTAGTCGGGCAAGCAACATTTGAGGAATACTACTAAAAATGTTGTGTTATTAAGTAATCTGTGCGCCAATATTAACAATTAAATGTATTTGAAAAGTTTAAATAAAGTTTGATTTTTTAAAAGACATTTAACAATTAATATTAGATGACAAAAATAAAATCCAACATATAATAATAAACACCCACCCAGAAATAAGTATGGCAATTCCAACTCCAAAAGAAAAAAAAGATAAAAGAAAGGAATGAGAGAGTGAGGGGAAACATTATAGAAATGAGTTTTGTAATGACTATATAAACCAATCTGTGAACCACAGGTGGAACCACATATTGAACATACTTGTTCTATTTTGCTGCTTACTTGCTATTTTTCAATGTTGTCTTTGTACTCCCTTAGCAGAAAACTTTTCTTTCTGAAATACTTTAACACCATGTTTAATTGTAGATCTCCAATGTATTCTATTCTCCACCATATCATCCCAATGGAAACAATTGGCATTGTACTCCTTTAGAATGTCATTGAGATAATCTTTATAATGTAGAAGAGATCTACCTATCCTACAAAATTCATACTCAAGTTCACCATAAAAAATCCCTTTGGAAGTCTTTCATTGTTCATTTGTTTTACATATCTAATCCAATGAAGATATGATTTTACAATAATGGACTTAATGGTCTCACATCCAGCAAACTGAAAAACATATTAATTGATTTTATGACCTTGCCACTGTAGTTTTGAAAATTTATGGTACATCCTTAAATTAACCTTTTTTTAAATATTGCACCAAAAAGTGTCCAAGTTTCACATCCATATAATAAATTAGAAAAATAGCAGCTCTTTATACAACTAACTTAGTTGCAGTAGTTATTTTCCTATGATGAAATATTGTAACTTTTAACTTGTGTCCAAGTTTCACATCCATATAATAAATTAGAAAAATAACTGCTCTATATGCAACTAACTTAGTTGCAGTAATATATTTTCCTATGATGAAATATTCTAACTTCTAACTTGTTAAAAGTAGCAGTAGCATGTTGGAGTCTGTATTGGATTTCAACATCTAAGTTCACAGTTCTACTTATTAAACTATCAAGGTATTTAAAGTGATCTACACTCTCAAGTTGATAACCATCTAAGTTAAAAGTGGTTGTGAATTTTTTCCCCATCTCTGACTGATAAGGAACTTTAATTTTTTGAACATTAATTAATAAACTGAGATCTTTACAAACTGCACTCAGGGTATTAAAACATTCTGTAAATTGTTTTTGAAACTGGAGAAAACAATGCAATCATCAGCCTATTATATATGTAAAAAGAAAATCATTTTTATTTTTCATCAATTTGAATTTAAAAATTCCCTCATCAAACCTGTAATGCACCTTAATTTCTGACTCATTAAACTGACTATCTAAAGTTAGATTGAAAATAATGTTGGAGAAAGTACAAAGCCTTGTTTATTGCCATTTTTCATTTCGAATGCGTCAGATTTTCCACTTGTGGCAATAATACTTCCACTAATTCCATTAATGTAGAAGCTGTACAATCCAAATAAATTTTGGTGGACAACCAAATAATTTCAAACAATGCCATAGCATTGTCCTATTAACGGAATCAAATGCTTTGACTAAATCAATAAAAGCAATATATGAAACATTTTCTTTCTTTCTGATACTTTTCTTATATTTGCCTGGCAACAAAAATTATATCTTCAGTACTCTTTGATTCCTTAACCCCACATTGAGTGTGATAATGATTCATCTATAACTGGAAGCAATCTATTCAACAAAATTTTTGAAAGTACTTTTGTTGTAGTATATAATAATGATATTTCATGATAATGATTACAATCGTGTCTATTCATTTTGTTTTTAAAAATTGGAATAAGAAAAACATTCTTAAGATCAGGTGACACACTTCACACATCCAGATATTTCTAAAAAAATTCCAATATTTTTAAACAACTTATTATCACCATATTTTAAAACTTTTCCAGGCATTTCAATAGGACCTGCAGCTTCTCCATTTTTTTAAGATTAGAAAGAGCCATTTTGACTTTGTTAAGCTAGATAAATATCTTTGTCCAAATCAAAATGAGTCGATAAAAATAGATATCTTATTAAAAGTCATCATCTCATATCTTGTATCCCTATTCAGAAGATGATCAAAATACTTTTTCCACCTATTCAAAATATCATTGTCGTCATGTAAGAGAGTGTCACTTTTATATCTAATAGGATTGTGACATCATTTCTCAAGTCCATATGTTGCTTTCAATGGATCAAAAAAGGATATAGCCAATCCGTAAATGTCTTTCTTTTATTTGCAGTTTTAGTCCACCAATCATCTTATGTCTTCTTGCCAGTCATTGAACTTCTGCTGTCAAATATTCATATTTATTATGAAGTTCCACATTTAATCTATTGTTTTACCAAAGATTGCCACATGTTTCTTTTTAATTAAATCACTAATAATAAGATCATTAATCAGAAAACTTATGATGATTCTTCTTTGTAGTGAACCCAAGAATAGACTTCACTGTATCAAAAACACACTTCTTAAAAGGGTTCTATGCTCCAGGAATATGATAATCCTGAAGATCCAAATGAGCAATTTTAATGTTTTCCTGAAGGTTTGTGATGATGGTATTCTAGTTGTATTTTTATATTGAATTATTTCCACCATCTAATATACATATTGAATGTCTTTAGAAAAATTTAACTTTATTTAAATATTCCATTTACATTCAACTGTTAGTAATAGCGCATCAAACAGGTTAGTATATGACCTATGTTTTGAGAGGTATTAGTCTCCCCTCTTCTTTAGGTGTGGCTGGCCTGACCAGTGACAGTACTAGCATGAGATTCAAACCTGGGTTCTTAGATTCTTGAGTTTTGAATTTTAAAGTAACACTCTAACCAATTGAGCCATCCTGTCAAAGGCAACAGTGGTTCCTCCTGATTTCTCCACTTTTTCCTTAGAGCAAAGTTGATTAGTGGTTTCCATACATTATGTGTAGTCACATTAGGTTGGCTTATGGGATTTCTTTGCCATTGTCATGTGAGCAGCTTCTTTAAATTTTCTTTTTTGTACCTTTTCTTTTCTATCCAATATTTTTGCATTTTCCCAATTGAACATATGTTCATTGTCACATACATGTTCTGCTATTTACGTTCTTTGGCATGCAAGACCCAGTCCTTTGTCAGGGATTCTAGACACTTTGTAGAATTAATCAAGAACATAAAAATTGAAAGAACTGACTTACTGGTAAGCTTTGATGTGGAAGTTTATTTATAAATGTACCATGTGAAGAAGCATTGTCTATTGTAAGGAAAAGATTAAATGGTGATAACAGTTTAATAGCTACTGATATTTAGTCCACATTGTACATTCTTTATAAAGAATGTTCATCAGTTTTCATGTACTAGCTACTGATATTTAGTCCACATTGTACATTCTTTATAAAGAATGTTCATCAGTTTTCATGCAAACATGACTGGGATAATATCTATTTTTTAATGCAATTAACATTTTAATCTTGGTATTTAAAATAATCTGTCCAACAACCTGAACTTGTAAGTGAACTTGAATGTGGCTGAATTTATTTTCCATTGTAGCTGTTTTTCTGCCTAAACAAAGTGATTAAGATAGCTAATCTATGCTTTTTATATAAATTCAATAACAACAAACTATTTGAATTTACAGTTCCAATATCATTACTGGGACTGAATTTTGGCAAAAGGTCTACAATTTGTATCAACACATGCATTGAAGTCTTCAAGAAGAACAATTCAACATTTTAACAGATTGCTGTAATAATGCTGTTCAATAAGGAATCAAAGCTGTCCTTCTCTGAATTCATTGAATCTTAGGTTGTAGCATAGGGCAGATGAACACTAGTACTATTATGCAAAGTATGTTTTAAGATCATTAACCTAATTGATACAAGGAATTCAAACAATAGAAGATATTAAATTAGATTTTACAAAAACCCAATACAATGTATTCTTCACTGACTGATCTTATTTATCCATCCATCTATTCTAATAAACTTCTCTTTCTTTGGGGGACAAGTTTTACTAAGAGCAGCTATATCAATCTTAAATTTTGACAGTTCCTTAACCACAAGTTCCATTCTCCATTTTGGTCTTGAAGGGTCTGAGCCAAATAAAGTTTGCACATTCCATGTATCTATTTTTTTTAAAAAATAGATTTATGACACCTTTACTACCTGGCTTCATTATTACTACTGATATTACTATTACCATTTCTATCATTGAAATGAGTAATGCACCAGGTGTGACAATATAGCCAGATTATGTGAGACAAATAATTTTTAGACCACATTACTTTCTAGACTCTTCCACTTCCATGATAGGCAGGAAAATTCTTAATAAGGCACCTAAGCAGCCAATCTTTGTCAGCTAAAATTCCTGCCTCAATTAAATCCGGTATGATTGTATTATCTTGTGATAAGATCACAACTAAGAACTTTCAGCCTACTAAACCTGTCCTTTTCATTGCATTCTCAGTTCTCAAGGATTTGAGTTAATAAAGGAAGAAGAAGAGAATATTGGAGTCAAAAATGCTGTGCATATAGGTAAAGAATGAAAATATTGTGGCACCAACACACAATTTCATAATCACAGTTACTATAAGATGTCCAATGGCAAGAGAGGTTCATGATGACCAGCCCCTACAATAACTTAAGGGACTGAAGAATAAAAAGGAGACTAAAAAATTGTTGGTATCAGAAACAGTACCTAGTCTTTGATGAACCAATATTCTATTTTATAAGGGAGCAGGAGCTTTTAGTTGAGTATTGTTTATTTGTCATTCACAGTTGGCCTTCATATCTAAAGTCCATTCCATTACACACCATGTGAAGCCCATAGACTGAAAACAGGATTGGACTCTCCCACCATATAATTATTATTAAGGAATGCATAATTCTAAGTTTATATTTTTAGAAAAAATGGTTATGTAAAAGCAAAATGTGAATACTGCATTTTTAATCCATGGAAGCCATGACTGATCTGAAAAATATAACCAATTTTTTTTCTTAAAATTGATACAGATATACCATGTATATTCACAATCATGATTTTCTGCATGATTGTATATGATTAATGTAGACTAGTAGAGTGCAACATTTTACATTTACGATCCCCAAACTCAGACTAAAATATTATGTGACCCATTATATGTTGTCACCCATTATATGTTGTCACCATCCTATTATAAGCATATAAGAATAGAAATAATAAAAATTATTTTATCACATGCAAATATATATCTTCTTCGTTGCTAAAAATATATATATCTTTTTTCTTGCTTTTATCTTTATCATTTTCTGAACATTTGATTTTTATTTTCCATTTATCCATTAAAAATTTTAATCTCTATCATGTACATAAAAATAAAAATAGGGTTTAAAAATATTTAACTGTAAATCTTGTGACAAAAAATAAATATGATAAATGTATAATAATACTTGATTCTTAGTAGATCTGTTGATTTGTAGCAATTACAACTTTTTTAGCCTGTTTTGGAAAATGTGTTAAATTCAATAATATAGTACCACATATCAACAGTAAGAGGATACTAATATGCAAAACAAAACTCTGAGAGTGAGCAAGACAAATGAGAGACTATAAGCAAAATGCTATTTATACAAAGTGGATTGGAATATAAAGAAGAAAGTGTTTAAACACAAAAGTGGTCAGTCACATAATGATGAGTTGAGCAGTTTATATATATATTAAATAGGGTTTAGTTTTTTTTTTAAGTAAAAATATATTATCCAACACGAGAACTTCTCAAAATTTTCACAGCTTCCAATTTTTATGACGTCTTGAGGGGTCGCAACCCACAAGTTGCACACCACTGATGTAGTTCCACAATGTTTAAACTGACAGTTTGGTTGCAATATGTTTGATAAAAGTATGTGACATTCGAGAGTAATGGTATCTGAGAGCTACCACAAACTCTGAAATCAGTGTCGGCATAGTTGTGAAAAGTATTTATTCCTTCAGCATAGCAAATTGCCTTTAAGAACTGTTACAAACATTTTTCAAAGCTTATTGTTGAGGATTCTGATTAATTAATGTTAGGGTTGTATTTTTAGAAATATTTATGTTTCCATTATTTGAAAAAAAAAAAGATTCTATCTATTTTGATATTTCTTTGTTCAATATTACAATATAAGTATAATTTATATACATGGAATTTAGATGTAATTATTGGAGATTTGAACAAAGATTTTGAAGCTCCCTTCAGCTATCAACTTCATCTCATACAACCGATATACATGATCATACGCATGAAAATAAATGATTACAGTAAACATGAAGCACTTATCAGTTGATTCAGATCATCATCTTCCATATATATATAATCAGTGTTTGGTTTATATTAGGATAGAAAATCTTCAAACTTTTCAACCATTCATACCATTGAAGCCGGTCCATTAAAGTTTGAAGATTTAACTATATAAATTGAACACTGATTATATACATGTGTTGGGGGGATGTTGATCTGGACCAATTGACGAGTCATGGTTTAAGCCTAAATACGTATATTGAACTGAACACTGATTATATATATGTGTTGGAGGGATGATGATCTAACCAATTGATGAGTCATGGTTTAACCCTAAATACGTATATTGGAGATCATTTTTTTTATAAGGGTATGGTCATGTGTAATGGTTATATGAGATAGAATGGATAGCTAAAGGGGACTTGAAAATGTGTTCTCAAATCCTCAGTAATTTCTGTATTTAATATTTTGTAGATTGTAACTGAGAATAAAAAAAAATATGTGTTTATATAAATATCCTAAATCAAATCTGCATTGTTTTTAATTTTTTTTGCATTTCAGATCTACTAGTAATGAATATATATTTGCCAATATGTGCAATCTACGCTGTGATATTTTTTGATCATGATTTCCGCAGCATTTATAAATAGCTTACAGGACAAAGATCTCTCTAATTGTTCATCGCCATCAATTTCCATATGTTGAGAATTCAAACAGTTTCACATTTGATTTACTATCTGTTTAATAGTGAACAGTGCAACATTTCCCCCCACATAATTTAAAGTGAAATTTAGAGTCTGGTTTCTATGGAAGAAGCATGCTCCATTTACGTTATAAAGATTCTCTCAAAAGATACTCTAAAGATTGACAATAGTAATTGTCTTTCATTATGAAGATTGTAGTAAGAAGGTAGACCTAGAGTTTTAAGTCCATAGATCAAACTCTTCTAGATCACAATTTTTGGTGCTATGATTTCTCAAACAATTAACTATCCAATTATGATTTTATCCAATTATGATTTTTAATGCCCTGTGCAATTTAAAATGGTGGTAGAGAGATGCCATCTACACTTCAAGGTTCATGGATTTGTACTTCAAATCTTTTACTTCTGATGGTCATATTGCATATGAATTTTCATATGAACTTCTGAATAATAAATGATTCAATTATTATTATTTTATTGGAAGGATATGGTTGAGGATGAAATACAATAGAGAGCTATTATTAGACAAGGTTTTGAAGCCTTTCAATAAGAAAAGTTTGTGAAAAAAGTTAAAAGGCAATAGTCTAAAACATCAAATAAATAAAATAATGAACCAGATTGTTGTGTATGTGACAGGTGTGTTATACCTTTATTAAACCATGGACAAATTGGAATTTGAAGCCTCACTTATAGTATGAATGGAAATATTTTTCTTTCTGAAGAGGAGAGATTATTTGGCCAGGGATGAGGGTGGGGTGGGGGCGAGAAAGAGTACTACTTTCATTGCATTTAATAAACTAAATTCAAACCCCCTATAATTAAATGTAAATTCCAAGAATGTAAAGTATACCTGTATTTAAACAAAACAAAAATTAGAGTAATGTGTATTTGTAAGTTACAATAATTTAGACTTAGATCAAATAGAAATATCTTTTTGTATTTTCAAAAAGAGAAATACAATTCTTCACCAAAGTAATACAAAAAATTGTAATTCTAATGTGAATTAACAGAAAATTTACTAAACAAGTATGAGAAATAAATAACAAAAATAAAATAAAATTTTCATTTTTCGCTCTTTTTGATTTGGAAAGCTGTCATTCAGTTCACTGAAATTAGCATTATAGTGTATTTGTAATGTTATTTTCAGTGTACAATATTGCAATATTTGAATACAGGTGTAATATATATACTAAACTTAGTTGTTATTAGAGGAGAGGTGAACACAGACTTTCAAGATCCTTTCAGCTATCCACTCCACCCCATATTAATCGATTAACATGAGCACATACATGCCACAAAGATAAATGACCTCCAATATACGTATTTTGTGTAGAACCAGCATTCAGTCAGTTGGTCCATTAAAGTATGGAGAGTTCCTACCTTAATATAAGTTGAGCACTAACTATATAGGTGAGTAGGAGATGATGCTCTGGGCCAACTGATGAATGCTGATTCAGCATAAAATACATATATTGGAGATCATTTAATCACAATTTTTCACCTGATTGAATTTTAATATAATATTCGATTCTTTTAAAGACAGGAAATGATCTGGTGAAGTCCGATAGGGATCCCAAGCATATATCATTTTGCTCAATGGATAATCCATATAGTTATTGTTCACATTTTGTGAATAGTCATTACAAAACTTTTGTCTATCTTTTCTTCTCTTGGAGATAGAGTAGCCAATAATAACTATCTAGATACCCATCTATGTATGACCAGGGTTGGATCGTTATTTGAATTGATTACAGAACAGCTTTCTAAGAGAGAAAGTTTAAATATCCTGAAACAGGTGTGATCTGACTAAGATTCGAATTCAAAGGTTAAAAGCACTGCTGATGGACGCGCAAATTCTCCACTTCAAATGACTGCCCTTCATTTATGTACTTAATTTTAAATCATCGATTTTGATTTAAAAATGAGTTTTTCAAATTAAGTATTGTTTCCAACAGGGGATAATGGCCTGACAAGCTAATTTACGTTTCAACAGTTTCTGATAGTAAATGAATTATAATGTTATATCCAACCGGCTAAAAAGATAATCCCAAGTATTGGTTTTTATGATCTCTATTTTATTGCCGATGTCACAAAAGGAATCAATCGATAAAGTCTAGTCTAAACACCTCATCAAAATGCCGTATATTTCAAGCTTTCTTCTTCTTTTTAAAAAATCTTTTCAATAAAATCAGTTGCCATGTCAACTAACCTTTTAAATTGTTTGTCCAACTGACTTAACAATTAAATAAACATTTAAAATCTTAAATACTTTGAACATCTCCAAATTCAAAACATAATGACTCTTAAGTTTTTTTTTAAAAAAAGATCCTTTTAAAACTATAACTTGACGTCAGTTAGCCTTTTAAATAGATTTAATACAGAAATCTTTCAAGGAAAAATAAACAAAAGTATGTACCAATAAAGAGCCTACTGATGTAAAGATCCACGTTCGCCTGCTATACATAGGACTCGGGTTCAAATTCAGCCTAATTGATTTTTTTAAACAAACAAAAGAAACAATAACGGGTCTCGTGCCTGCTATGCCTTTGACATGGGTTCGAATCAACGGCAATTGAAAATTTTCAATAGGTTTAATATTTTTTTCCCAGCTGGCCCATAATCAATCATCCATTTGTGATCAATAAATAAGTATCCAGGTATTCTAGATAGAAAGTACATCAAGGATAGAACAAATTAGTTAAATAATGAAGCAAAGGTAGGAAAATATTCAAATTCTCACTATGTGGCAATTAGCAAGCATCCTAAGTACTGTTATATTTCTTTATGAGATACTGTCAGAAAAGTCTTTGTTCTATAATGAGTTATCTATTAAAAGGTTATTTATTTTAAAGTATTTGGGTGACGTGTAAACTGGCATCGAAAATGAGATAAATTGCTAGTAAGAATTTTATTGGTTATCCAGGCGTAAGAATCATGGCTATTCTGCGTTATATTGAAGTGCTTTTATAATAAAGAAAAAACATATAATGTATTCCAGTATATAAATATCTATACAAATAAGTCAATATTAAAAAAAACAGAGCCTAGTAATGTAATAAAAAGAAATATTGATCTGTTATTCAGATGTGATAATTCAAATATTAGATATCTTTAGGTTACCAGTTGAATGAATGTTGTTTTTCAAATGCGCACCTAGTGAGAGAGAGAGTAATCTGAGTTTCTGTACTGAAAGTGGTAGAGTTGTTATTAAAGGTGTACTGATATAATGCTGAAACACATTGAATACTTTATTAGTCAAGAGATCATGACCTCCCAGAGCATTAGAAGTAGCAGAGTTAAGCTTTAGTTCAGAGACTTTTAACTCTTAAGCTTACTACTCTACCATAATATCATTACCATATATGGTGTAAATACCTATGAGAAAATAAACATGAAATATATTGATAGAAAATTACAAATTCACATGAAGCAAGATTAGATATAGTCCAAACATTCGATATAGTGAAGCATAATAGCTAGATATATTGTGCTTGATTAATCAGTAAATACCACAAAATACTTTGTTTATTAATCACTAATTATTCAAGCTATAGATGGCACTAGATTAGAGAGCCGGATTTCCTTATTATATATTGTATGTTACAAAAATAAAGGATTTGGTTGTTATTTTAGAATTTAATAGTTATAGAACATAACTGAGGTCATTTAAAAATTAGCGATTATGAATTTTTTAAGTAATATATTTCTATTGTGTTGAAGCAAACAAGTGACAGAGAATGCAGTGGTAAATGTAAATCTGCATTAGACAGAAGTGCATGGCCTGAAAACTCTGGTTTTGTAATACTGCAGAATAAATCCGAAGCTATTAAAAATGCCCAAACCCAGCTTCCTATAAACAATACAACTTTCATGAAAGTTTGTGATGATGGTGTTCTAGCTGCATTTTTATATTTGACTATTCCCATCATCTAATATGTGTGTTGAATGTCTTTAGAAAAGTTTAATTTTATTTAAATATTCCAAATACATTCAACTGTTAGTAATATCACAGCAAACATGTTAGTATATGCACCAACTGTTAGTAATACCACAGCAAACAGGTGAGTATATGCACCAACTGTTAGTAATATCACAGCAAACAGATTAGTATATGCACCAACTGTTAGTAATATCACAGTTAACAGGTTGCTATATGCACAACGTTTCGAGAGGTATTTTTCTCCCATCTTCTTCAAGTGTTGCTGGCCTGACCAGTGACAGTATTAGCATGGGATTCAAACCTGGGTTCTTAGATTCTTGATTATTGAATTTTAAGGTAACACTCTAACCAACTGAACCATACTGCCAAAGGCAACAATATGTAGTAATTTTATATACTTAGTAAAAAGTGGAGAAATCAGGAGGAACCCCATAGATAAGTATATGAAATTACTACATACTGTTGCCTTTGGCAGGATGGCTCAGTTGGTTAGAGCATTACCTTAAAATTCAATAATCAAGAATCTAAGGACTCAGGTTTGAATCCCATGCTAGTACTGTCACTGGTCAGGCCAGCCACACCTGAGAGGGGAGAAAAATACCTCTTGAAACATTGTGCATATACTAACCTGTTTTCTGTGATATTACTAACAGTTGAATATATTTGGAATATTTAAATAAAATTAAACTTTTCTAAAGACATTCAAGAAACATATTAGATGATGGAAATAGTCCAATATAAAAATACAAATACAACTTTCAGTATTGAACATGAACTTATCATTACATTGACACAATCATGTAACACATTCCACATAAAATTTGTAGTTAAAAAGAGTGGTTTT
Source organism: Epiperipatus broadwayi (assembly GCA_028023455.1). Classification (NCBI taxonomy): domain Eukaryota; kingdom Metazoa; phylum Onychophora; class Udeonychophora; order Euonychophora; family Peripatidae; genus Epiperipatus; species Epiperipatus broadwayi. The sequence goes on from JAQFVV010000006.1 coordinate 2,857,559, forward strand.
ATTTTATGTAGATGTAGTTTTAATTCTGCACATTAACATCTTTCAATCAACCCCTAGTGGCAATTTGAGTTAACAGTTCAACATTTTAATTGTTTGTATTAGAACCTTTATTCAATATTATAAATAAATAAATTCCATGATTATAAATGAAAAACATCTTAGAAAATCATATTTAATCTTTCAAATATAGAAAAAGGAACAAAGTGAAATATGTAATAATATTAATAACAATTACTTTTTTCTTATTGGCTGTCATAATGCTTTGGAAAAAGTAAATTAATGAAATCCTTGTTGAATGAATTCCATTTCTAAATCATGGATGTATATTTATAAAATTATCATTAAATTTTGTAATCCTGTTTTAAAATTTAAAATTGCATTTGTATTTATTAAATTATCATAAAAGTTCAGAACTACAGTATTTGATGAAGTATAACAATCGAATGATCATAGTTTTTTTTCCATTATTCAATTTTCTTAGTGTGCATTTTTAAAAAGTCTAAATGAAAACATGAATATCTTTTTTTAATAATTTCTACACAAATATTTTACTGTGGAGCAGTATACTATGGTGAGACTCGGGCCACTATAAACAATAGAGTGGCTCAATACAAAAACTTATACAAAAGAGTATTAAGCAGAAATGAAGGTAGCTCAGTGTTTGTGGACCACCAAAAAGCGGCTAATCATGAATTTGAACCTGAAAGTGCTAGAATAATTTCCACTGAAAGAAATGTTAAAAGGAAGGTTAAGGGAGCATGGTATATAGCAAGAGATATGAAGGCTATAAACAGGAAGAATACATGCTTTTCTATTTCAAAGAGATGGACAATATAAATGACCTTGCATAGATTTGCATAAATTATTATGGTTGAAGGCTATGAATATGGAGATGAAAGCTCTGAAAGCACTTAGCCTTAGGAAATATTAATGCAATTTTTAAGAATTTAATTTTGCTATATACGTCAAGCATATTAAATCTTACATAGTTATTAATGGTGAAGAAAAAAATCTGAAATTACAAATATTTTGTAAATATAATCATAAATATTTAAATAAACTACAACTTACAATTTTTATCATTGCTAACAATAATTGAAAAAAGTTCATATATTTGTTTCTATGTCTAAGACTAAAGAATCTACTAAGCAGCAATTGTCTAGGCTCTTAGTGAAACATTTGTAGTATTCTTCTGTGAACTGCTGACATCTTCAGACTTTTTTTAACTAATAAATTAATTTTAACTTTATTTCTAATTTTCATAGTCAAATGAAAATAAAACTAGCAAAATAATGTTAGAAACATTCAGAAAAGAGTAATTTAATTCCAAAGCACAGCAATGCCATCATAGTATTTCATAAAGCACTGATTATCATTGAGTTAAATAGAAATTTTTGATGGTACTGAATGGCCATTTTATATTAAATGTCATAGGATAAAACCACTAAAGACATCACATGATCACCATTTTCAAACCTTACATAGGTTGTTAAAACAACAGCAATCTTTCCATACAATAATACTACTCACTGCAAACCTTAGCAATCAATGGATGCAAGATTTGTGCATAAAATCCCTATCTAGTGCCCTCTCATCCAATATCACCAGACTAGTTTTTAGCTTATGGCTTTCATCAATGAGGAGCCTTGGATTTGAAAACACAGGACCTAATTCTTGGAATCTAATGAAACCCATCAGCAGCCACATTTCACCTCTTTTAGTTAAATATAAAACCATGAGTTCAAGATGAAAACAAAACAATGTTTTCAATCCAAACTTATTCACTTATATAGTCATATAGATCTAAATCCAGTTCAGTATCTACATATTTTGATATCTTTATTTTTCTTAAAACCAAACTCACCATCATTATATTGGCAGGATTGATAGAAAACCACTAAAATATCATCTGATTCTTTTTATGATTATACAAGCTGTTATTGTGTTTTTATATTGGGATTATAGATTTATAGTTAACCAAATAGATACAAGGTGGCTGCTGGAGGGTTGCATTAGATCCTAAGATCTAGGTGCAGTACTCTCCAATCCAAGGCTCCTTACTGATGAAGGCTACAAGCCAGAAACTAGTCTGGGGATATTGGATGAGTAGGCACTAGATAGGGATTTTATGCACATAACTTCTTGCTTCCATTGAACTCTAAGGCCTGTATTAGGTGGTCATACTCTATAAAGAAGTAGCTGCTGCTATTTCAGTGAATGATTAGAAAACTAAATTAAACCATGAAAAGGCATGATGATACTGTATTTTATTTTTTCAAGATGTCAGGAAACTTTTTCTATTTTTATTGCATTGCTTCTGATAAATCTTGATAAAACAACAAACTTCTCATTTTGCATGTTTTACTTTGTGTTTAATCAATTTTTTTTTCAGAAATTTTTAAAAATCTGAGTAGGTGTAATTTTTTTTCCAAATTTCTGAAGAAGACTGCTAGTCAGCTGAAACTGTCAAAACTGTGAAAAATGCATAATCTAAAGAATGTTCTTTTTTTGTAAAGATATTTTGTTCTTTTCATAAAAAATTTAATAATGTAATTATATTAACACTATTCATTAAATGACTATAAGACCCTTTTATAATTGTAGTCAGTTTTTCAGTAGGTTATATGATGTTTTAGCATCTAATGGTAGATTAGTACATTACCACTCAAAGAACTATAATGTGTTACTCAGCTAAGAATCAATCCTGCAACTTTGACCTTTAGTTATGCTTCTCTACCATTATTGTTTTCAATCATATAGACCAACAATAGTTAAATAATTAGTCATTGGAAGGTCATGTGATGTTTGAGCAACAAAGTAATATATTGAACCAGAAGGTTTAGTTGTCAGGTCCACCATTTTTTATAGCAGTAAACTACATAGAGTTTTTAAATTCTATTGTGTAAGACTATATTTATTTTAGTAAAAAATAATATATTTGGTGTGGGTCTATCATAATTCAATGATAAGATGCAGATAGTGAGAACACATGGACATCATTTCTGATTCATGCAATATATAAGTAAACAATATTATTTATTGCAAAAAGTGTCATCAAATAATCATAGTATAAATATACTATTATTAAAACAAATACCTTTAATTAGCCCTACTATTCATTCTGGCATGGATCTGACACTTGAAAAATTGAGAAATTCAATTTATTTATATAGCTCTCTATTGAAAAATTGTGCTTTTTTTTTCCCAGTGTTAAAATTCACTTATATTTTTTCCTAATATTTTAATTTTAAAACATTTAAAAATATGTCAGGGTATTTGAAAATGCAGGAATTTCAAAGCTTGCAAAATTCCACAATTGATGGATGCCTATTATATTGATGGAGATTTTGAATTTTGTGATATTATTTTGAAAAAATATTTTGAATAACTAAAAACTTAATTTTTTTGAAAGTTTACAATTACATTTGCATAATAATTGTGTGATAATTATTAGAAATCAAGAATAGATATTATTGCATTCATTTTCTACAGAAATGTTTATTTTTAAATATAAAAGATATTTTTCTGAGTAACATTACTATGGAAATTATAGTGGCAGCAAATATGATCCACCAACAATCTATTAGAAAATATAGCAATATCATAAAATTTACTAAAAAAATGTAAACTTTTAAAAATAAATTTATATTTTTACCAGATATTGATAATTATTCATTCACATTTTAAATACAAATGTGAAATAAAAAAGATTTCATTCTTTTTCCAAAATCAATCTGCTCCTCCTGACAGTTGAATAATGAAATAGTGCTTTGTTTTGATTAAAATCTAATTTGTAAAATTCAAATGTGATTTTTTAGAATTTATTTAATTTCTAAACAAAAATATCTATCAAATAAAGTCAAATTTTTTGTATTCTGATGTATAATAACAATTTAATACTAAAATTAAATTTGAACACGTACAGCTAGTGAAAATAAAGAAAACTGCCAGAAGATACTTTTATTATCTATATAAAATTATACACTACAATTTTGATTTATTGTTTTAATTGTTGCTATATAAAAAATTTGCATTCATGTAAATATAATCATATTCTGTATTTTAACTCATTGACATTAAATTCATCCCACTCATAACTTGAAAGATCATTGGCAATTTTGATCATATTTGCAACATTTAATTTTACAATTAAACCATTATTCTATATTATATTTTGATAACCCTTACACTATTTAAATAAGACATTTAAAAAAATAATATTTTGAATTTGCAAAATAGAAAAATAATGTATTAAAAGGAATATGTAATAGTAACAATGATTCTTTTTTTTTTGTATTGGATCATAGCCTTCATTGATTTATTGAAATTATTGAACAAATTATTTATTTGAATTCCATTTTTAAAATCAAAATGAAATATTTGCTTAGATATCAACAAGCAATGAAATTCTGTTTTAAAATTTAAAATTTCTTTCATTATTAATATTACAAAAAATTTCTGCACTGAAGTTTATGACAGCATTTTTTTTTTTTTTGAAAAATCAATCTATACTTTTGTCTTATTGTAATTACAAATTTTAATGGCTTATCTTTTTAAAATACATTTTCAAATAAAATCTAATTTTAATCATATATTTTTTGATAGTTTAAAATAAATATTTCACAAATATGTCACATAAATAAGATTAATTATGTAAACAAATTAATAAAAATTACAATTTTTTTTCCAAAATAACAAATGAAAAAAGTTCATGTTCAGAACTTGAAAATAGGAAGCAATTGACCAGTGTTATGGTCAGCTTTTTTGAATTTGCAAATTTGCATGATATTTGCATAATGTCTTTACAATACTGATTTTTTCAATAATGTTTAAACTAGTAATGTTTTTCAATTTCCATCATTAAATAAGTATGAAATGGAAAAAAATTGCATTAAAAATAACTGCAAAATAAAAATTGCATTAAAAATAACTGCAAAATAACACTGAAAAATCAAAAGCAATAGTAGTACTGTCATACCACTTTATAGTGTGCTGAATACATGCTTGTGTATAGTAATAGATTAAAAAGTTATATTATAAATACACAAACTATAGATACTAAAATTAATTATTTAATTTTTCAACAGTTTGGGCATTTAGTGAGTGGACTGAAATCTGAAAATTTTACATATCCAAAAATCATTGGATTTCAAGACTACAGATTAATTGCAGTCTACTTGTAAGTTTGATAATGTGAAATTAGGTTATTTTTAAAATAGATTGTGCAAATATTCAGCCTATCTAAACCATATGAGTTGCCAAAACTATAAAGCAATCCATGTATAAATATGATAAGACACCAAATCTTTACATTTGAAACCTTAAAAGTTGTAAATTTGTTTTTTTTTTTCTAGATTTGGAATAATAGGAGAATATCTGTCTTGGGATTGGGAAGGGATACCAGGATAGATTCTGTCACTCTCAGTTCTGGTACTCAAACTTATGAATTCCTGAGCAATAAAGACATTCACTTTTTCCCCTGTGAAGCTTGGCACAGTGGTATTGTATCTAGCTTTGGATTGGGATGTCCCAGGATCGATTCCAGCACTTACACTTCTAGTGCTCAAATTTCTTACGAATTCTTAATCAATAAAGCCATTCATGTTTTTTAAATGGTTATTTTCACAAACATTTCTTATTTTTGTTGCTTTTTAATGGATGCAGTACAATAGAAAAGTTAATTTTTACTCAAGCAGTTTGTAAAAAGGGTCAGATTTTCTTCTTCATTTTTTGTCTTTCTCTTTCATTCATTCATTGATTATTTCTTTCTAATTCTAACTGTAAAAGTTGATAGGTTTTCAAGATTTTGTGGGTACATGAGAGAATATAATGGACCCCCAGAGGTACACAGACCATGGGTTTTAAAAAACACTAATTTATTAAACAAAGTAAATATTTTTATATAAAAAATGTATGTCATGGGGGGAGGGGGCAAAATAAGTATGTTAGTAAAAATAATATTATTATGCATGTGGTTACAATATATTGTTTCACACAATAAATCCAAGCTTTTTCATTTGCAAGATTTAAGAAAGTTTTTTTTTTTTAAAAAATTAGTCCCACTTAAGAGCATTTTAACAATACTAGCAGTTTTTGGTGACAAAAATAAAAAAATGCAAATAATATAGAAAATAAAGAAAGATAAAAGGTAAAAATTTGTGGTAATACTTCTGTGGGTGTAATTAAATAATAAAAACACCATTGTTGCATATGTAACATAGACTTAAATGTATGTGAGGTTTATGATATGAATCTAAACTAATCTACAAACATGGAATCTCATTGTTATAATTAATACATAAATGAATGATGGAATAAAAAGTTTCATGATAGCCAGAACCTATACTAATCTAACTGAAGACTACCAAACATCACATGATCACCCCTTATGCTTGCTCATAACTGTTATTAAAACAGGCAAATCTCTCCATACAGTATCGCCACTCAGTGCAAGCCAGAGTAATCAATGAATGCCAAAAGGCTTGTGCATAAAATGCCTATCTAGTGCCTACTCATCCAATATCCCCAGACTAGTTTCTGGATTGTGGCCTTCATCAGTGAGGAGGCTTTTTTTACTAACTGAAAACTATAAGATTAAAAAAAAATGAGAAGGAAAGAAAAGGGAAGAGAAAAAATAATAGTATTTGTATTGATATAATGGAGAGAAATGTCAATAAAGGATTAAAAAAAGATTGGCAAGACAGGAATAGTTAGAATTCATTACAACACGTGTGCAGCTTGAAAAACCAAAGAGACATCAAGTCATTTTGAAAAAATGCTATGTCTTTGCAAGCGTGTGTGCATATATAGCAAATGATTATTTGTAATTAATTTATAAATTTTGTTCTTCAATGCAATATTAAAACAATACAGCATTTTGATGTGATGTCATGTACATTACTCAGAGGGCTTGAAGATTCCTGAAATATAGTTTTCTACTAGCTGTATCTTTATCATATGTCTCTAACATCAGTATTTCATATGCCTGTTTTGTATCTATTTATATCAAATATATCTGTCATTTACACATAAACAATTGCATTTTCCAGTATTATGACTATTTTTATTAATATTTTATGTTACATTAAATTGGAGGAAAAACAAATCTTGTTTGGTTATCACACCATGTATAGAAAATTTTGTAGTCTTTCATTCTCTCCCTTTTTTTTTTGCTCTTATATATTATATATAAAATTTTAGGTGTTCGAATTATAATGTTTAAGAATTTGTTAATCTATGTAGATGGTATTATGTCATGGAATATTTATGGATATATATGAAGGGCAAGCTTGATTTATAGGCTTGGGTTAATTTTATATAGAGCCAGTAGATGTTGCTATGTATACAATCATCATCATAATCATCAACAACCATTATCAGTCCACTGCAGGATGAAGGTCTCTCCAAGTTCAATCCATCTTCTTCAATCTTTAGCTTCTCTTCTTCACATCATCCTGCACACTTTTTTTATTTCATCCATCTCACATGTGGTCCTCTTTCTGGGTCTTTTACAATCTCTTGGAATCCAGTTTAAGATTTCAATTGTCTATCTATTATCATCTCTTCTAGAAATATGTCCAGCCCAATTCCACTTCAGTCTTTTAATTTTTTTAATGAGGTCAGTAACACCTGTTTGTTCTCTTACCCATATATTGCATGTTCGATCTTTTCTTGTTACTCCCAACATGCATCGTTCCATACTTCTTTGAGTGGTCTGAAGTCTCTGTATTACTCTAATATTAAGTGTCCATGTCTCAGATACATAAGAAAGAACTGGTAAAACACATTTATTAAAAACCTTCCTTTTCAACTACATAAGCATATTTCCTTTTAGTATCAAGTTATTTCTACCAAAAGCATTCCAGCAAAGTTTAATTCTATGATTAATTTTAGCCATTATGTTTCCATCTGTATTAATAATCTGACCAAGGTATTTGTAACTGTTAACTTCTTCTAACTCATCATAATCAATCTTTATTTTCATATTTTGAGAAAATCCATTAAACATTACTTTAGTCTTTGTAACATTTATTTCCTACTTTCATCTGATAACTCCTGCAACATTTTATGCAGCTCTAAAGCATTATTTGCAAAAACAACTACATCATCTGCAAACTATAAATGACTTAAATAATCTCCATTTACTTTCACTCCTTTAGCTTTCCATTTTAATCCACAAAATACTTCTTGCAGCACTGCTGTAAAAAGTTTTGGAGATATGAAGTCACCCTGACTTACACTCTTCTCAATGTTGACTTTCCCAGTATCATTATGTAATCTAATTGTTGCTGTTGCATTTTTATAAATATTCTTTAAAATATGACAATATTTTGGATCTATACCTTGATGATCCAATGCTTTAATCACTGAAGAAATGTTTATAGAATCAAATGCATTTTCATAATCTACAAATCCAAAACATAATGGCAACTCATATTCATTTGTTCTTTCTATAACTTCTCTCAATACCTGGATATGGTCTACTGTGCTAAAACCCCTTTAAATCCAGCTTGTTCTTTTGGTTGGTGAAAATCCAATGTTCTTTGAAGACGAGTTGTAATGTAGGTTGTTTTTTTGTAGTAAACGGAGATATATTGAAAAGGGCAAAAATTAAAAATTGCCGAAAAAGAGCTTTTATACGTTATGATTATATGATTATATACAGCTATTGTCATATATTATTTTGTAGTTATACAAAGATATTTTATTCTATATTTTATCTAGGATTTATTTTTATATTATATATATATATTTGAAATTTTAAAATTAATTGTATTTTTAAAGCAAAACGTAAAAGTATAACTTATAAAAAAGAAATAAAAGCATACATAAACAAAAGCTAAAGAGAATTTTTTATGAAATATATATAAATTTAAGCTCATTTTCTACGATTATTACTTTTTAAAATAATTATTTTATTATAACTTTATTTATCTTTTCAACATGTGTGTGATCAGGTGGGTCAGCAATATGAGATGGCACTGAGAGTGGTGGGTCGTGTGAAAGTCAGAGTTCTAATCCGCATATATTACATATATAAATGCAGGTTTAAGCCGTACAATGTATTAATTTATATAACTTTAATAGTAATAAAACTTCAAAATAAATGTGACTTAATTCTTAATAACGGTCTTTTAATTTAATAAAGTTTTTTGTTAAAAAAGGGGGGAGGGAGGTATTAATGAATTGATATATATGAGTTCTAGATTTGATAATTTAATTATATAAGATTGTGGTTAAGTTTTATAAAGAAGTGGTAATAAAAGTTATATATATAAATTCCATATAATATCTGTAATTTCATCAAAAAGTAATAATTTTTATAAAATTAATAAGGTTATTATTGAAATTGATGATTGAAGTATAATAAAACATATTAGTAACTAAATTAGATATATTATATTTCAGATTTAGAAAATTAGAAATAGAATTTTGAAAAAACTTTATGTAATAAAATATATAATTGACATTTCAAAAGCCTTTTGGCAACGTTAAAAAAATTATACATATACTTTTAAGTTAATTTTTTTTTCTATTTAGAAAAGACTTTATTTAAAGGAAATTTACTTATAAAAATTTCCCTGTAATAATATTGAAAAAAAAAATAAAGAATTTATTACATGTGTGTGATCAGGTGGGTTAGCAATATGAGATGGCTTGGAGAGTTGAGGGTCGTGTGAAAGTCTGAGTTCTAATCCCTTATATACAACTTTTATGTTAATTAAAATAAAATTGTATAAAATATTATAAATAACATATTATTTAAAATAAAACAAATGAGAGCCCCACAATTAAACAGCATTGCACAAAGTGTGATAATTTTTGAAATGTACAGATAAAATGTAAACAGTTTTTAAATAATTCATTGTGAGACAAAAAAGATCTTTTCAACAGCCCTTCATAGTGAAAAAGAATGAAAAAAAAAGACATTAGTTTGCTAATTGTAAAATAGTGAGAATTTGAACATTTTCCATTCTTGTATTACTCTATAACAAAATTACTAGACATCCATGTACTGACTAACATTTAGATGTTTTGGTTAACTATACAATTTTTAATATTTATCTGAACTAGATTCAAATCTATACTATAGACAGGTATGAGTGAATGTGCTACTCTTTAGACATGAAAATTTTGAAATGAAAGTAGGCATTGAGGTACTCTTTGAAAAAGTTTTCAACAATGATAAGAATATCTCATGATCCTAACAAAATCAATCAAGTTGTTATAATTAGTAAAAAAACACAACAATCTGAGATTCACAGGCGTGACATTTTTTTACAGAAGTGACATCTATATTTTAAATTGTGAAGTAAATCAAACATTTAGGAATCTAAATCACAAAAATAGGTCAAATTCATAAAATTGCAAACACATATTGCTGAAATCAGTATTATTATAAAATGAACTATAAAATCCTTGATTCCATTTGGAAATCATTTGCATTTGTGTCACTTCTCAAACCACATTATAATGGTTCATTTTATAATTTTTAATATTAGTACAGGCAATTTTTTTGGGTATTTATTTTTTTGACCATACAAGCTACTTGATGGCATTGTCTTTAGCCAAAACCACCTTAATATGCCATTTAAGTTCGCTAGTAAAACCGCTTGATGAGGCCCTTTAAATTTGCCCATAAAGCTGCCGCTACATGGCCTAGTAACAGCTAGTTTAATGCGGTTTGCAAATTATATTGCAATCCTCATTTGGCTATCAAAATATGCCTAGCGTAAGTACGTCTTATGACATTTATAGTTTGACTATTTCTTCGAACATTTGAATGTTTTTTTTTTACGGTATTATTTACGAATATGTTTTTTTAAATGTCCATGTTAATTAAAAATATTGATTGAAAATTGTGTATTTTACACATAAACTGTCTTAAAATTTGTTTTTAATAATTGTCTTTTTCTTTTTTTTTTTGGAACAAAGTTAGGAATGTCATATTTTTGTTTGGAAAGGGTATTATCAAGCACAATTTTAGTATATCTCATGAATCATTATGCTCTTTTTGAGAACACTGTATTGTTTATCTAAACGGCATCTTCTGTTCGTGAGCCTGTTAATTTTATCCAATTGCCAATAACAGAAAAGGAGGCAGTATTATTTTTGCAGGATAAAAACATTATACCCTCTGCAAAAAATGCATTTGTGAACAAGCCATGCTATTAAGGAAAGTGCAAACATGCACCTTTGAAGGTGAGTTAACATCCTGCCATTGAAGGTGTTCCATATGCAAGCAGGTGTGGTTTGATGGCTCTAAAATACTTATTGTGAAAGCATTGAGGCTTGTTTATTTGTGGAGCCATGACAAACTAACCATCAAAATGGCCAGTGAAGAATTAGAACTATCCATCTCTGCTGTCATCAAGTGCACGTGAGGCTTGGTGAGCTCTGCAGAGAAAGTCTTTTATCTGTTCCCTGCCATCAAATCGGAGGGACAGGCTGTATTGTGGAGATAGATGAAACTATGTTTTCAAAAAGAAAAAACCATCAGGGTTGAATGCTGCAGCAGCAATGGATTTTTGGTGGTATGTGTAGAGAGACAATGGAATGTTTTGTTGTCGTGGTTCCATCACATTCTGCCGAAAACCTTTTAAAGTACATTGTAGAAAACATTAAACCTGGCTCCACAATCTTCTCTGATTGTTGGAAGGTATACAGACCATAAGATCTTGAGGCTTCTGGCTTCAAACACCTCCAAGTCAATCATAAATTCAATTTTGTACATCCCACAACAGGTGCGCACACCCAAAACATTGAGCATCTGTGGAGATTGTTGAAGTGGAAAAATCGAAGACAGCAAGGCATGCTTCATCATCTTGTGAATGAGTACTTGTCAGAATTTATGTTGAGGCATCTGCACAAGGGAGAAGATTTTTTTATATGTACTCTTAAAGAAATGGTTATTTAATGAATGATTTGGAGAGTTCTTTTATTTTTTTGGCCAATATTTTTTGGTGTTATTTGAAATTCACTTGAGTTTTTGTTATTCAAATGTTTGTAAATATTGACATTAATGTTTATTTAAAGAATAAAAGTTTTAATTTTTTTTAAATAATTGTGGTTTGTATTTTTTTTTTTAATTTCTTTTTAAAGTCATGAAAGAGCCTATTTTTTCTTATAATTTTTGGACTACTTTTAAAATAAATAAAAGATTTTAATTATGCAGTAATAAGAATCCATTTTTGCTGTTTTCAAAACATGAAAAATAATTTAATTAGGCCAAAAGAAATCCATAAAAGAAATAAAAGTGATATTTTTTTAAAAAAAAAAAGAAATTACGCCAAAAAAAGTTTTTAAAATAGGTCAATTAAAAAAAAGGCAATCCCAAAATTAAGAATCATTTAATTAGACCAAACGAAGTCATAAAATAAGCAAAAGAATCACACATATGACATTTAAAAAAAAGTAAATTATGCAAAATATTTGTAATTTAATAATGTAAAATATTTATATTTAATAATGTGGAAAAATTGTAATTTAATAATGTGGAATAGGCCAGGGAATGAAATATTTATGTGTATTAAACAGTATAAAGTGCCATCAAGTGACTTGTATGGTCAAAAAAATAACTATTTTTTCTAGCAATACTTTGTTAAAATATTAGTAAGATTATTAAAATAAATGGATATTATGTGAATTGATTACACTTTAAGGATTTGTAGAAATAGTATTTCATAAATTGACTAAAATCTAATCATTCACACTTTCTGATACATTTTAAAATATTGTTTATACATAGGATGTAATTAGAGGGGATTTGAACACAGACTTTCAAGCTCCTTTCAATTATCCATTCTATCTCATACAACATACACATGACCACATCCATATGGAAAAAAATAAATAATTCCCAATATATATATATATATATTGTACTGAACCAGCATTCATCAGTTTGTCCAGAAATGAACAATCCATTATTCATTTCAATAAAAAAAAATTCCTCTAAGAAAAATGATAGGCAAATTTGTTTTTTTTTTTTAAAAAAAGGACAAAAATGAGCTTCAAGAAAGAAACTAAGTTTTGGATATAAAAAATCAGTTATGTTTTTTGTTTAATCAGATTGGAATACTTCTTCATGCAAATCCCATGTTAAATCTATTCATAGAATAATCAAATTGGAATACCTTTCTAAGACGATTCACAAGCTAGATTCTCAAAGACTCATTCAATTAAGCTTGTAAATAATGCCCACCATTGGTTATGTCACTACCAATATATTTTATGAGGTAAAAAATGATCACTTTTATCTGATCTTCAATTTGTTATAAAGCAATAAATCAAGCACTGGTATGTGCTCATTAAAATTCATTAGAATCCCATCTAAATTAATATTTGAAAGTATAAGCTGGCTGAATTAATATGATAACAAAAACCACTTCAAATAAATAGTTTCAGCATTTTTGAGTCTCAATGCTTGCTTTATTACTATATAACAAACCTATTAATAGGTTTATATTATCAGCATTATATATTTGATAAGCTGTAAAACAGTTTATATGCTATTTGAAATTATTAGAATTTCATTTAAATCAATATCTGAAACTGCGAACTGGCTTAGTAAATACAATCAAGTCATACATCATGTGACTTAAATTGATAAGCTTGTAATTATAAACTAAAATAAAGAGAGTGCTAATAGCTCTAATAATCTATCCCCTTCCCAAACTTGTTTCAAGCTATTGGCTATCCTCAGTGAGGCACTAACTTGAAACTGGTTTGTGGATGGGAATAGTTTTCTAGATGGAGATTTTAAATGCTTTCTCTTGCAGCATTTATCGATAAAACTTATTAGCGCTATTAGCATGCTCTTTATTTTAGTTTATAATTACAACCATTTCAAGTTAAGTCACATGATGTATGACTTGGTTTTATTTACTATTATAGTTTTGCTTTTAAGTCTTAAGTGATATTATATTGCTAAGGCTATTAATATATGGTATGACTGAAGATTTCTCAGCCTTATATAGTGATTTAAGTTAGATATCTGGAGTTGTAGACATATAGGTGTCTGAAATTTTAGATATTCTATTTAATAGTTAAGTATCAGATAAGTGCTGGCTTTGAATTGATATTTTAGATCTAATGTTAATGACTTGAAACTAGTTTGGGGATGAGGATAATTTCTAGTTAGAGATTTTATATGCTTTCTCTTGTGGCATTTATTGATAAAATTTGTTAGAGCTATTAGCATGCTCTTTATTTTAGTGGAAATTGGCTTGATTAATATAAAAACAAAAATTGCTGCTAACAAATGCTTTCAGACTTTTAGAGTATCAGTGCTTGATATATTTCTGTATAACAAATTAAAGATCAGATAAAAAATATTCTTTTATCTGAGAAAATAGATTGACAGTGATATATCAAAAGGTGGGAATTATTTACAAATTCATTTAAATGATTCTTTGAGGAATTTAGATTATATATATTATCTTAGTAATATATTTAGATTTGTTTCTCAGCATCACATATTTGATAAGTTGTAAATTTATATATGTACTCATTAAAGATCATTAAAATTATATAAAATTCTGTACAACTGCTGGTTAACAAATTACAGATCAGATGAAGTTGCTTAAATGTCTGGGTATGCAATGGAATCAATACAGAGTTGACCAGTTAAAGTTTATGAATTCAGTAGTGTCTAGTAATATTGATTCATTGTTTTTCATTTCATAATATAAAAATATAGATGATACAGTAATTTATTGTATTATCCACCAGATGTCACTGTGTACACCATTTTAAATATATATGGAAGCAATATCAGCAGTACTTGGCTTGATAAAAATGCATGATGTCTGCGATATAATAGTTGAATATAATGCTTAGTTTAGTTGTAGCCATTGTTCCTAAATGGCAGTTACGATAAGCAATCAGAGCAGAAGAGAAATGATTCTAATTAGAAGACATTATACTGTTATGCTTAATTAAAGTAGACTTTGGCAATTATTTTATTTCACATCAATAATAGCATATATATTTTTTACTTTAAGACTTTTTTAATGATAAGTTATAGTGTATCTAATTTTTAAGTAGTGCATGATGTAATATATAGGATATATGAGCACAGATTTCACACGAACCATCACTTTCCACTCTATCTCATAACACTGATATACTTCGAACACATATATGTTGAAAAAATACACAATCACCAATAGATGTAATTCACGCTAAACCAGCAGTCATCAGTTGGTCCAGATTATCATCACACATATATGCAATAAGTGCTCAGATATATATTAAGATAGCCAATCTTCTTACTTTAATGGGCAGACTTCAATCCACTTCACACCTCAACTCTTCAATGATCCATCCAATTGAAAATCTGATGATGAAATGCTCAAAGGCCACCCTGAGGTCGAGATTTTTGTCACACCCATGTCAATCTGACACTTCATGTACAGGACATAATCCATTTAATTTATGTACGAGGGATGGAAAGACATCTCTACTATGTAATAACTGAAATACAAGCTTATTATACACTTGCATCAATATATATAGGGCAGGGGTACCCAATCCCATGCCCACAGGCACCATGGTGCCTGCAGATCATTTTACGTGTGCCCTCTGCTATCTGAACATGATGAAAAATTATTTATCTGATACAAACAAATTTAATTTTTAAGATTTCTTATAAATTATTGTATTATATTGTAATCAAATTGTAGGTCATACTATACTTTTACAGTGTAAAAGGGTCTATCATTAACAATATCCAACTATAAATTTACATTGAAAAAATAAATGGTGCCCACCACCTGGCCAGTATTATAGAATGTGCTCTTAAGTGCAAAAAAGGTTGGGGACTGCTGATATAGGGTATATGAGCACAGACTTTCACACGATCCACCATTTTCCACTGAAAAATATACAAACCATCAACATCCAACAATTCAATTATAGGGATAGAAAGATTATCATATTCAGTGACCTATTTAACCTTATCTAAAAAAATTAAACATAACCAAAATGAAGCTTAGATTGTCCAGTTTAATTTTTCATGTGTAGGGTTTTGATTTTGAATAAAGTTAGTGGCTAAATAAAACCCTAAAATTTCAAATAAATACCAGTTCCTTGAAGAAAGCTACATTTTCAAAAAGATGAAATTGCACTGTAACTACATTGTTCCCCTATTATTATAAATAAATTCATATATACAAGAATACACTCCTTTGCCACAACTTCTAATTTATGGGAGGTGAAAAAACAACAACATTCATTTCAACAAAGCTTTTTTTATAACAGACGATAATCTGTTTTTTTTTAGTCTGGCAATTTTTCATGTTTCCATAGCAACCGTTGTTTTGTCTGAATTAACCGGCATTTGTTTTATTATTTTATTTTATTTTTTTGACACTTAATATTTTGGAAATAATTTTATTTTCGAATTATTATTTTAAAAATAAACAAAAAAAAATAAGTTTTTAATTTCTAAATTTTTTTATTATTTTTAATATGTTAACACATTATGATTTGCTTTATAAATAAATAGTTGTTATAGAGTTTTTAAAAGTTATTCACGTGACTTACGTCGGAGAGGTTACAATATATATATATTAGAAACATGCACTTTATCAATCTATATAGCACATATGCAATTCAACTTCATATACACGTTAGTTCTAGAAAAATCCCAAACTTAATATTTTTTTACAATTCCATTACACATTACTGAAACATATGATCAAGGACATGTGAAAAAGGTGATCAACAAAATGCACATACTATGCTGAACCAGTTGGCCCAGATGAGAATCTCTTACACATATCTTCATTTGTTCAGTATATATAGAAAGAAAATTACCATAGTTTAATTGACAGATTTGAAACTCTACAGTACAACTAGAAAGAGAGTTTGAACCTTGTCACCTAAACTATAGTAATTTGGTATCTATATATAAAAATAGGCACAACTCTCCATACAGTAGTGCCACTCAGTGCCATCCAGAGTAATCAATGGATGCCAAAAGGCTTGTGCTAGCTTAGATTGAAAATATTATTGAGTTTTCAGTTTTATTCTCATGGTTTTGTAGTTAAGTAGAGTTAAAAGGTGGCTGCTGGAGGGTTGCATTAGATCCTAAGATCTAGGTGCACTGCTTTCAGATCCAAGGTTCCTCACTGATGAAGGCCACATGCCAGAAGCTAGTCTGGAGATATTGGATGAGTAGGCACTAGATGGGGATTTTATGCACAAGCATTCTGGCATCCATTGATTACTCTAGTGGCACTGAGTGGCACTACTGTGTGAAGAATTTTGCCTGTTTTAATAACAGTTATGTGCAAGCATAAGAAATGGTGTTCATGTAATGTTTAGTGATTCTATCTATATATACTGAACAAATGAAGAAGATATGTGTAAGAGATTGTGATCTGGGTTAAATGATAAGTGCTGGAACATCATGGAATGCACATTTGAGAGGGGGAGTCACATTTTTCACATGTCCTTGATCATATGCTTCAGTAATGTGTGATGGAATTGTATTTAATATATAAAAAACTTAAGTTTGGAGTTTCTCTAAAAATAATATGTATATGGAGTTGAATTGTAATATGCTATATGGACTGCTAGACAAAGTGTGTATTTCTGATGTATCTGTGATGTGAGAGATTGGTGTGAATTCTAGGCTGATGGGTGGTTGTAGTAGATCCACAAAAGTGATATAATTTCATTGGGAATCTCAGTTACTTTCCTATTCAGTTACATATAACTTGAATTATTTACTTTGCATTTAAATATATATACTGTATTAATAAACTTTTTTAAAAGTTTGTTAAAAAATTTAAATAATTGGATAAAGTTCAAATTCAAATTAATAAATAATTCTAATAATATTACATATTTTTAAAAAAATGTTAAATAAAGGATTACTCCAAACTTGAAAATAACTAAGAATATAAGAAAAGCTTTTTGAAGAACAAAAAATGTTGAACGGTTTGAAACAAAAGATTATTTAAAAAATACGTCAATTTACTTTATAAACAGAAAATAAAATTAATTAATAGTATTAAAAAATGTGTAATAAAATAAGAAGATTAATTAATTAAATGAAAAAATAATACTTAGAAACAATAATACTTAGAAATATTTATGTATACAATGAAAATTCTATAAAGAATATTAAAAAAAAAGTTTTATTAAGAAGATTAAATAAATAGAGTTAATTAAAAAGGGTAAACACTTATAATAATAATAAAATATTAATAAAAATAAATTTGACTCTTTTAGCAGTAACTTTTTTGGACTTTATAAAGGTTTTCACAGCAGAAAACTGTAATAGAATAAATTTTGCATGTATTCAGTTAAAACAATAAGAGTATATTGGCAAAATAGAAAGGTTTTATTTTGAGAGGGGAAACAAAGCCAACTGTTGTTCCAGTGTCTGACAAGAGAAGATCTATTTATAGCCTTATTTTGTCCCATGTTTGATTATATATTCCCATGGAGACCAATTTAAATCATAATTTCTTATGACTCAAGCTTATTAATGATTGCATTGGGATACGTTTGCCATCATTAGGTATATATAAATGCTCCAGAGGCAACCGAAATGAAAATGATTTAATGAATAGAAAAGAACACCTGAAAAAAAATTCAGCAAGAATAGTGAAATGGATCCAGAATCCTGGTGAAACATTGTGTTTTCTGTTCTAAGTAGTCTTTAAGATAAAGCATTATCTCAATTTATGATCTACATTTCATCTTCTCTGTAACATATCTAGAAAGTTAGATTTATCTGTTTAATCTATATCTTAGAAAATATAGATTGTTCCAGAATCCTGGGAAACAGCACTGGTATTCTGTCTCAAATAGTCTTAAAGACAGGACCCTATCTCAGTTTATGGCTTATCATTTCAACTTCTTCACAGCATATTAAATAATCCAGATTTATCTGTATAAATGATAATCTGTATCTTAGAAAATATAAGGCTGGTAGGATATTAAGACTTAATTTGATTCAAAAATCAAAATATCTATGTTCTTGTGATCGGAATTTGAACGGATATATTGTCTCTACTGTTAGTCCTCAAATATTCCTTAAGAGACTTTGTATATATTTATTATTACCTAACTCATGTGAAATATAATGATGATTAAATTATAAATTTATTTAAATGCACATCGATTACATAAGTAATATTTACTAAGGCTTTTCTTCCAAAGTGTAAGCTTGTGGTTAAGACCTGTAGAGGTCCCTAGGTTTACAGCTATAGTAAATATTAATGATGATTAAAGTTAATATACTGAATAGAAAATTGAAATATATTTTAGATAAATTAATTAATAAAAAAATAGAATTGGAAGCTAAACCTCAGGTAGTTATTAATAAATATATAAATAAAAAATATGATGCAATAAATTACAAAAATACATAAATTAAAGACAAAATAATGCTTGAGAAAATAAAATATAAATCAAGTATTATTATTAGAATAGATGATAAGCAATATAAGAAAACAACAATTATGATGAAAAATTGAACAGATAGTAAATGGCAAAAATTTATAAAAATAAAGATGAAAGCATAAATAATAATAATAATTTTTATTAATCTTTTGAGTTATATAACATTACATAATCTTGATTATAAGGGTTACAGGTGCAATCATGTTATACAAGGTTTTATATGGATTAATTTTAGGATTATATTAATCAGGTTTCAAGGTATATTTTTGGATTACAGAGATGGATATCAAGTTTAATCATTAAAGTCCTAAAAAAGCAGCTCAATATAAAACTCAATTTCATAGATATATAGATATAATTAAGATGGTAAAATCAGGCATCATACGGGAAGTTATTTATAGTCACTAAATTAATCTTGATTATTGTTCTTTCAATTGTTAATCTTGGGGGACAATAGGTCAGTAACATAATCTAAACTATGGATTTTGTACAAAGAAAAATGTCAATTCAGAGTAGAATTATATATGGTGACATCTGGTGGATTGATAGATGGGGTGTAAATTCTGTAGTCTGTTGGTGGATGGTGTTGAAGGAAGTTAGTGAGGATAAGCTATGTTGAGAATAATGGATGCTACCATTGAAAGCTATTCAATGTAGTTATTGTAGGCCTGTAACTTTTTACGGATTGGATGATTGTTTTAGTAAGGACCAGGTGGCAGCAAAAATATCTAGGATGCAATATTGCTGTCCCAGGCATTGATTCATTGGAGCTTATTGCTAAAGATAGATGGGCATCTTCTGATGTTGTTACCAATATTGTAGATACAATGAGTGCACCAAAAGGCATACAGGGTGAATTTATTGCATGTGCTGGGTGTATTTTCTGACAGGAATGAATTAGCAATTGTATATATGCAACTGGTCATCTATATATATTTAGCATGATAGTCCTGATTTGGTTGAGGGCTTGACACTGGTTGACAAGGTGTTGTTGAGTTTCCTCTGCTGCATGACATTAGGTACAGAATGGATTTATATTTTTATAAGACAGTGATACCAGAGAAAATGAGATGTCAGCAATGAATGTAGGTTAAGACAAACTAGGAAATTGAGGAATTTAGTTACCAGAGACCATCTTTTGAAAGATGATGATGATAATGATAATAATAATAATAACAAATTTCATTTGAAGCAAGCTGACATATAGTTGTGAGACATGGTCCATAAAAAAAAAAAAGAATTGGAAGGAATGGTAATATGGCTTTGGAGAAAATTAACAAGAACAAGTTGGATGGAAAAGAAGATTAATGACCAAATATTAAGAGAACATGGAATGCAGAGGAATCTGCTGAAGATGATCAAGGAAGATTAAATTCTTGGGACATATTTTAAGACATATTTTTATATAAAACATTTTAGAAGACAACGTTTTGGAAGGAAAACCAAAAGACAAGCAAGAATGTCTTACTTTAAAAATGTGATTAGTGTAATCAGATGTTTCTTATATGCAAGTATGAAAAGAAATGCTGAAGATAGAATCATGTGACTGTAATGATAAAGCAATGTCTTTAGATGATGATAAAATAAAAGTTATATATATATAAATTTACTATGTTAAAATTAAAAAAAAATTATATTAATAATGGTAATAGTAACAAGTCAGAAGTCACATGACTTATATATAGCTTGCACTTACTAATATGTAAAGTTAAGAGCGTGCTAATAGCTCTAAACAAGCTTTTTTTTTTTTTTGTCCCAACTCCTCACTGAAGAGACCCATAGGTCGAAACCGGTCTGGGGATGGGGACCACGATTTGAATGCCTTCTTTTGTAGTAGCATTTATCATAAATAAAAAAAAAAAAAAAGCTTGTTTAGAGCTATTAGCACGCTCTTAACTTTACATATTAATAATGGTTATATATGCAAACATCATAACATTCACAATATAGTCAATAAATACATATTTTGAAAATATATACACAAATGATCATATCATAATATATTAAAAATATCAAATTATTAACAATGATAATAATATTAATAATTCATATGATTTTATGAGTAAATTAAAGATTTTTATATCAAATAATAAATATAAAACATTTATTTTCCTAAATTTGATATTGTTAACTTATATATAAATATATGCTATTAAAACAACAAAATATGCTTTAGCACAAATATTAGAAGATATATATATATATAATCATTCAAATCAGTCAATACTTAGGCAATCCCAATATCAATAACAATCACAATCTGTTGTCAAGGTAACCTGTTTTTTAACAATAAAAGTGGAATCCCATTTTTATTTATGGTCCAATATATTTATATAGACACTAAAAATTGCAATTTGGCCACAGAGATTGAAATTATTGATACAAAAAAGTTTAAACCTCCTTAAACAGGATATATTTAACCTGTTCTGAATACAGACTAATAAATAGTCAGTTGTAACATTACAAACTGCAATTATAATTTTAAACAACTAAACATCACATGATCACCATATTGGATGACTAGGCACTAGATAGGGATTTTATGCACAAGCCTTCTGGCATCCATTGATCACTATGGTTGGCACAGGATGGCACTACTGCATGGAGAATTTTGTCTTGTTTATAACAATTATAATTTTCCAAATTGCACTCAAAGTATTACTTAAATAGCAAGTGTAGTGAGACTAAATGGATTTATAAGTAATCATCAGAAACTAGTCAATACTTAGACAATCCCAATATGAATAACAAATGACAATCTCAACCTATTGTTTTTTTGGCCTAAAGAATCACTGATATTGTTCGTTGCCCATGAACACATTTCAGCTGTGGATAATATTTCTGTAGTGTAATTTTCACTATACCACTCTCACACAAAGTAGGGACTGGTTTCTATCCAATTGTAACATTTTGTGGAGGGATGTAATTATAAACATATGACTAATTAAAGACTAATAAAAATTATTAACCTAAATTGGTTATTGATTTAACTTCATTTATATAGTAAAGATCCACCTTCTCCAATCTCTAGCATCTCTTCTCCACATCAACCCTGCACACTTTCTTCTTTCATTTATCCATCTCACTGTGGTCCCTTTCTGGGTCTTTACAATCTCTTGGAATCCAGTTTAAGATTTCAGTTGTCCATCTTGAACTTGGAGAGACCTTCATCCTGCAGTGGATAAATAATGGTTGTTGTTGTTGTTGATGATGATGATGCTATAGTAGAGATTCTATTTACTAATTAATTCACATCTATATTAACTGTTAAAAATATAGAATTTAAATATATATATATATAATATTTAAGAAAATATATTCTACAAGAGTATGTTGACAATTATCAATTATTACGTTAAGAAATCTCCAGTACAAAACAATATTTGTTACTTCGCTAATGTTTGCTAAAGTTGTGCTTTCACAAAGTTATGCTGTATTAAAAGCCTAGCTCAGCAAAGTAACAAATATTGTTTTGTATCAAAAATTTATTACCGTAATAAATGATAATTATCTACATACTCTGGTAAAATATATTTTATTATATATATAAGCGTGTGTGTAAACTTGAAATACGATGTAATTTTTTGAAGGTAAATATGTCCCAATTGTCACACAAATAACATTAAAATTTTACAAATACTCATATGCCTTACTGCCAATCATTCAAAATGAGTTTCGAATTGTATAAAATTCCAAAAATTTATATATAAGAAAATTTAAACAATACTAACTCATTTGAGATGTATTTCTAAAATTACTTACTGTCAAAGACTTCAAGCATTCTTAACATGTTTGCGTGGCAGTTTGAGAGATATACACTTTCAACAAACTGACATAATATTTCATGCCATACATTCTTTAGGTAACATAGATTTTTAGCATTTGCAACGTTATTACAAAAGCCTACTTAACGATTTCTGTCTTAGGAATATTAAGTAGAGCAACTTTCAGTAAGTTTAGAAAAGAATCAAGAACTTCATTTTACATTTTTATATATTAATAACTTTTGAAGTTTTCTAAATTTAGGAAAAAAAAAATTCAAACAAGTTTTGAGATCAATAACTTCTATTCAGTGCAAAGCAATAGATTAGTTAATGAATAATATTTCTGTACTGTAATTTTCACAATACCATTCTCAGGCAAGATAAAAACTAGTTTTCATCTGCTTTTAACAACTTACACACCAGATAGACAGCAGTCCTTACCTTGTGTGAGGGTGGTGTAATGTAAATTACATTACAGAAATATTATTTATTAAATGGATAATCTCTAGTCTAATGAATGACTAATAAAAATTATTAATATATTTGCATCAAGTGGTTTGTAATAAAATTGTGAGGAGGTGAGTTTGACACATTAATTAATATATAGTAAATGACTATTTAAATATACTAAACATTGATAAAAATATGTGTGAAAGATTGTGATCTGGGTCCAATGGTGGTCGTTGATTCAGCATGAAATGTGCTATTTGCTATCTTTTTTATATGCTTTGGTCATATGTTTAGTAGAAGATACATTTTTGTATGGCTACATGGTGAAGCACTGCTACAAACCTTCTGGAAACACATCAACAACATATCCCCTTCAATTAAATTCACAACAGAATCAGAACAAGAACAAAAATTGGCATTCTTAGATGTTCTTATGACAAGACTCCTTTATGGTAAAATCAAATCTACAGTTTACAAAAAACCCCACACATATAGAAAAATTATTGGCTTATACATCCAATCACATCAGAAACACCAAACATGGAGTTATATTATCACTATGGAACAGAACAAAAGAAGTATATTGAGAAACTAGTGATTTGAAAAAAGAAGAGATCTATATAAAACAAACTCTTATGATAAACAGTTCAAAAGAAAAAAAACAATTATTGGTATTGTAGTGTGCTCATACATACCAAAAATAGTAGACAAATTAAGAAAAATCTGCAATCAGTATAACATCAGAAAAGCTTTCCAGAGCCATACCACACTATGAAGAATTCTAACATCTACAAAACTTAAACTTGAAATGCCAAAAAGAAAAAACTGCATCTATGAAATACCATGTGAATGTGGAAGAATGTATATTGGTGAGATTAGCTGATCCATTGAAAAGTGCTTGCAATAACATGAACTGATGACTAGAAGGGAGAAAATACCATGTGAATGTGGAAGAATGTATATTGGTGAGATTAGCTGACCCATTGAAAAGTGCTTGAAATAACATGAACTGATGACTAGAAGACAGAAAACAGATGTGTCTAAGGTAACAGACCATGTATGTTCCAATGATCATATTATGTTCAGTTGAAAAGATACAAAAATATTGGATAGAGAAGAAAAGGTAAAATGAAGAAAGTTTAAAGAATCTGTTCACATGACAATGGTGAACAACCCCATAAGTCAATCTAGCATTATTATACATAATGGATGAAAACCACTAATCAACTTTGCTCTTAGGAAAAAAGGGTAAAGATTAGAAGAAATCTCATAGACAAGTATATGAAATTTCTCCGGACTATTGTATTTGGCAGGATAAGCTTAGTTGGTTAAAGCATTATCTTAAAATTCATTATTCAAAACTCTGAGGATTTGGATTCGATTCCCATGCTAATATTGTTAATGGTCAGGCCAGAAATTCTGAAAAAGAGGAGAGAGGAGAATAATACTTCTCAAAACATTACTGCATATACTATAACCTGTATGCTACTTCTAACAGTTGAATGTATTTGGAATATTTAAATAATTTATTTTTTTCTGAAGATATTCAATACTTACATTAGATTATAAAAATGGTTCATTATATAAATATAACGAAAACACTACCATCACAAACCTTCAGAAAAACACTGGTATTGTCTAAGGGTTGGCTGCTTTCAAGGAATTTGCATATATATAGAAAAAGAGAGAAAGGCAGAGAGTATGATTTGGGTTTTTGCACTAATAAATAATTGCAATTAGTGGAATTGAGACGAAAGGCATTCTGATAAAAAAACAAAAAAAAATTGAAAGTATATATTTTGTTAACATCCTATAACCAAGTGAAATTTAATATTAATATATTACATTTTATTTTGTGTTGTAAAATAAAAATATTTATAAAGAAGTAATAAAATAATTCAACTATTTCTCACGTGTATGATTATTAAAACAGTACTATTTAAAAGTTGTAGTATAAATATAAAATAGTATATAATATTTTATAAAAACACTTTTTTAATTGGATGAGTAAATGCATTAAAAACCAAAAAAAAAAAGAAACAGTTTTTTTCTTCAAACATAACTTGTATTGTAATTCTAAGGCACTATGAAATTTTTTTTACTGAATGTTATCTATATATGTAATTAGAGGGATTTGAAATCAGGATTTTTAAAGTCTATTTATTCTCCACTTCTTCTCAAGCAACTGATACACATAACCACAAACACACAAAAATACATGATATTCCAAATAAATATTTCATACAGAACCAGCACTCATTAGTTGGGCCAGATCATAATCTCCTACACATATATACAATCAGTGTTTGGTTTATATTAAGATAGCAATTCCTCAAACTTTAATGAACAGGCTTCAATGTTTTTACCCTTAGAACAACTGAATGGTCACTTTCATTGAAAAACTTATGGTGGAATGCTGAAAACCTTTATTATGTTTGATAATGAAGTCATGAGAATGTAGACATTACATCAATCTCACCTCTCACATTATCAAACCATTATATATGCATATACATTAATGAAAAAGGAATGGCGGAAAGATGTAGTCAAATAGACTACAATATGTAATTCTATGACAGTATGTAATTTGCTTATACTAAATATTTCTTATATACCTTATTAGAGAGAATTGAACTCAGGATTTTCAGTAAATTCATCCTCCCCTTTATTTCCTATTAATATACATATATATTGGTCAAATAAAATGAGGGATTTGATTGGTGTAATGTCTACATGGGCATGACTTCAATATCAAGCTCAATAAGGGCTTTGAGTATTCTATCATCGGTTTTTCAATGAAAGGGATGATTGAATAATTGGGTGAGAAAATTGAAGCCTGTTCATTGAAGTTTGGGAAATTGTTGTCTTAATATAAACCAAGCTGGTTGTACATATGTGTGAGAAATTATAATCTGGACCAACTGATCAATGCTGGTATTGCAGGAAATATGTATATTAGGGATTATGCATCTTTTTTGCATGTGTGTGACCATATGTATGAGTTTCTTAAGATGGAATTGAGGATGAATAATCTGAAAAATCCTGGGTTCAAATTTCTCTAATTATATAACTTGTGTTCGTATATTTAACCTCATATAAAATAGAGAGAATCCATAAATTAATTAATTCAACCACTAGTTTTAAAAATAATGATTGCATTAATAAATTGAAGAATGTCCCATGATTTCATTTCAAGTTACATATAGGAACCAAAGTTGTGCTCAATGATAAAAAATATTTTTGGTTTTTAATGCATTACACATCAATTTAAATAAGACTGTTGATTAATAAAATAATTTGTATATTTTATTATTTTTTACTTTTTAGTATTCACATGTATAGCAATGGACTCTTTGTGATTATTTATATTCAAATTTAAAATCCAAGAAT
The DNA here is from genome assembly GCA_028023455.1 of Epiperipatus broadwayi. Classification (NCBI taxonomy): domain Eukaryota; kingdom Metazoa; phylum Onychophora; class Udeonychophora; order Euonychophora; family Peripatidae; genus Epiperipatus; species Epiperipatus broadwayi. The sequence continues at coordinate 2,884,585 of JAQFVV010000006.1, forward strand.
TTAAAGAGGACCACCATATTTCCAGTATTCAAAAAGAAATTGGTGTGCATTAAAAATTGTTTACAAGATTTATTTCTAGGTCAATAATTTTTAAGCATTAGATCCTAAGATCTAGGTGCAGTGCTCTCAGATCCAAGGTTCCTCACTGATGAAGGCCACAAGCCAGAAACTAGTCTGGGGATATTAGATGAGTAGGCACTAGATGGGGATTTTATGCACAAGCCCTCTGGTATCTATTGATTACTCTGGCTTGCACTGAGCAGCAATACTATATGGAGAATTTTGCCTGTTTTAATAAGATTTATTTTTGTTAAAAAGGCAAGTTTTAGTTCAGAAGTAAATGAAATTAAGATTTGACTCTTCATTTCTCTTTTCTTTTATCTTAATTAACTGCAAATGCTTTTTAATGAATTAGTTATGGCATTTAATGAAAATCTATTTTTAACAAATATACTGCCATCTATTGTGCATAGCTGAAAACATACTGAACTGATGTCAACATAGTTTGAAAAATGGCTCATCAATAATTTTAAGCTGGACAATTCTGAAATATTGCTTTAGTATTAATCATTAACACACACACAAAATTGCAAGAAAATCTGTCTGTTGAAAGAATATTAAAAATTGTTTACAAACTTTGATGAACATGAACAGAATTTCACAGAGGCAAAACTCTTATACAGTAGCACCATTTCATGCAAACCAGAGTAATCAATGGTGATCATGTGATGTTTGATGAACAGAATTTTAAGTTAAATGAAAGCATTTTAAAAATTCCAAATTTTGTTTAAAAACAACAGAGGATTATTAGAATTTAAATCACCACAATAGAAATAGTTATGATAATGCAATACTGAAAAACAATTCTTCCTCCCCACAGTACCTCTGCCAATACTGCAGACTTAAAGATTGGAGATGAATCTTAGGTGTGAAACAATTGGAAAGTTTGATCTATCATATTATTTACACCTTTTTAAACACTTTATCAATACTTTTATTTATATCAAACTAACAGTTTCGACTGTCCTGCAGTCATCATCAGAGCTCTTGTTAATTCTATTTCCAAAACCCAACAAGTGCTCTGATGATGACTGCAGGACAGTCAAAACTGTTAGTTTGATATAAATCAAAGTATTGATAAAGTGATTGAAAAGGTGTAAATGGTATGATATGTTATAATTGAAATCAATACATAGGAATAGAAAAAGTAGAAAATTATATTACTTCCGTAAAGTCTGATCTACGTAAAAGTTTCAACGTTCTTTCAGGGAGGCAACTTATACATCTGTTGGATATATATATGAAAGAAAGGAATCCATTGTAAAAAAAATAGATTAGAGTGTGCCACTATTATCTCTCAGGAAAATATTTAATTTAGTAACTAGAAGATTAGTGCAATTTTTCTTTAAATAGGGGCACATTATTTTTTAGTAAATTCACTGACATCATTGAATTACGGACTTAAAAAATGTGACAATAGATAACCCATCAATATCCAAAAATGAATTCAAAACATTTAAAAGAATTAGAAAACGCTATATATTGGGCGTGCAGTAGTATCCCTCTAAATTTGAGATGCAGAAATTGAGCTTTAAATAGACCATGAGTGATTGCATACATATTGACTGTATTAGAATATAAAACCTGCATTTTATCAAAAAAATGAAAAAGAGCAAACAACCATTACTTATGTCTATCACAGTCTATCAGAACATATTGGGAATTTTTCAGTAGTATCATAAAAAGTTATGTGACTTTTCTAAGGAGTTCGTAGGAAGGTTGAGAATCGTATATGGGAGCACCAGAATTGATCCTCCATATTGTATGCTGCACCTACTGCACCATATCTTGCAAAGCAGTAGTTCTCATGTTATCTGTGAATCACCATTCATACTTTCAGTAGCTCATCATTTAAAATATTAGTTAAAAAAACAAAAAAGTCAAAACTTCAGATAATTGAAGTAATATATTTAATGAGAATACCCACTTTTATGAACATCTTCATCCATAAGCTGATTTCTTCTTTTATGCACTCAATATATATAAAATATATGTAATTGCTTTCTATATATTTATTAATGTATTAACTTTTTTACTATTAAATTCTTTTTTTTTTGACCTACACGTGTATATTTTAAATTGTATAGAAGATATGTGTATATATATATATTAAACATAAACATATCACAGAATTTTCAAGTCCAAAAACATTATTATGAGAATTCACAAACCACATTCCCAAAGAACCATTTAAATGAACTTGCAAATCAGGTCAACATTTTTGTATCAATGTCAATTTGTGGTCAGAGAGCAACATAAGGTCATTGTTTTTATGAGACAAATAAGATTGACATTGATATAAGAAAAGAGTTTTTTTGGAAATTCAATTAAATAATTTTTTGAGAACATTGCAATCTACCTACCTACATATCTACTACCTATATATATATATCCATTCAGCTGTCTATCTACCTATCTATCTATCAATATGTCTGTATGTTTGTAATTTATGTTTATAAAATTGTTACAATGTTAAACACATCTATCTATCTATCTATCTATCTATCTATCTATCTATCTATCTATCTATCTATCTATCTATCTACCTACCTACCTACCTACCTACCTACCTACCTACCTACCTACCTACCTACCTACCTACCTACCTACCTACCTACCTACCTACCTACCTACCTACCTACCTACCTACCTACCTACCTACCTACCTACCTACCTACCTACCTACCTACCTACCTACCTACCTACCTACCTACCTACCTACCTACCTACCTACCTATCTATCTATCTATCTATCTATCTATCTATCTATCTATCTATCTATCTATCTATCTATCTATCTATCTATCTATCTATCTATCTATCTATCTATCTATCTATCTATCTATCTGATTGCTTGCCTAGCTGTAGTTTGTTGAGATTATTAAGTTGTTGCAATGTTAATCACATATTTATCTATCTGTCTGTCTGCTCATAATTTACTGAGCTTATTAAAACAAAAAAAAAAACATTTATAATTGTTAATTAGAGAAGATATAAATTGGTATTAAAGTTTATCGGCTTAACGTTTTCGAGGATCCATGCCTCATATTCATAGCCTTCATAAAAAGTATAATAAAATATATGCAAATACAAATATTCAAATAAGGTAGTATTACGTAGCCCATTTCTTCGAGATCTCGAAGCAAGTGTCTTTCCTATTAATGGCATGGATGTTTCCATTGATGTAAAATGCTTCCTTTATATTTTTTTTGTGATCATTTGATTCTGAGCACAATATTATGGGATTGGTGTGTGTGAAGTTGTGTCCAGATTGTTTAGCATGCTCCAAAAATTCAGAGGATGTGTTGCTGTTCTTCTGATCTCTGTTAAATGTGTAAAGATGTTGAGCCAGTCTAGTATTGATTGTAGCTTTCATTTCACCATAATATATAGTGTGGCATCTGGCGCCTGAGGGCAGGCAATAGAGTACACCACGTGTGGGGTGAACGATCAATCAATGTGGTCTTTAGAGTTGTTAATCAATCTATTAGAATTAGGAGGAGTTCTAAATGCTATGTTGAATTTATTGTTTATTAAATTATTACAATGTTAAACACATATCAATCTATCTGTCTATCTACCTATCTACTGACCTACCTATCTATCTATAATTATAAATAAATACAATTCTTTCAAATTATATGCAAAAAAGGAAACAAACTTTTTTTTCTGTGTGCAAGAATATCATTGTACTATCTTTCTTTATCAAAATACCTGCAAGGATAAAGGGACTGTTTATACTTCTGATCTCTGACATCAAAGAGATTAGTTTTCTGACAAGCAGTATATCTTAAAATTAAATTCACACCAGATGCAAAACAAAGCATCATTTAATAGAGACAATAAATAATCAATATAAGTTTATAAACATATCTTCTCACTCTAAAAAGCTTATGATTAAAAGTGATGTGTAATATGTAATTATTAATAAAGACATAACTTTCATATTAAATTATCCTCTTTTTGGTGTTTTGATAACATCATTGTACCCCATCTGTTTATCAGAATACTTGCAAGTTTAAAGATCATGATACCATATTGACAATACTTTCAAAAGAAAATAATTTCTATTATTTTATAGGTAAATTTACCAATACTTGATTTATATTTAATTAATCAGAAGATTGGTTGGCAGTATTAAACATAGTTTTGTTTGCATATGATATGAATATAAATTTGAGTCTAAACTAAATTATTTGTCAAATAACTTATCCTGTAATATCTGAGTGCTGTCAGATCCAAGGCTCTTCACTGATGAAAGCCAAAAGTTAGAAACTAGTCTGGAGATATTAGATAAATAGGCTCTAGATAGGGATTTTATGCACAAACCTTCCTGCATCCATTGATTACTCTGGCTTGCACTGAGTGGGACTACTGTATGGAGTGTTTAGCCTTTGTATGACTGATATGGAAATTAGAGACTTGTTTTTTATATGTAGACATTTTAACGTAGAGGGACAGAACAATGAAATTGACAGCATCTGAAAAAACAATTCTATTGATTATATATACACAAACACACATTTAAAATGAGCAGACAATCATCAAGAGCTCAGAAAGGTTGTGCTCATGTGTCAACAAGTATAATATAGTAAGGGGAGGACAATTCTTAACTTCATTTTGATGATAATTAAGGAAACATTTGGTGACAATACTGGAAATAACACTCTTATTTTTTTAATAGCTGTATTTTTATTACTTTTTACAATGCTTTTTTTACAGTCCATTATTGATGTTCTAAAAAAGGTTCCTGGGGCAATTGAAACTGTCAATAGTGGGTTGTAAAAAAGCATTGTAAAAATAATAAAGAACATAGATGATATTAATATTATATGAATTTGGAAATGCAGTAAGAAAGATAAAGTTATAATACTTTTAATTAAATTACCAACTCTATTTGATGGTTTGTTTGGGTGTCTGATATTTATTTAATATATTTATATTCAATAGAATTTGTTCAAATTTTGTACCTTTATTATAAATCACAATGATGCAACATGTCACTAAAATATTTTAGGTAGATTCCCATTTTTTTAAATCTACAGGGTATGGCAGAGGAAATTTTAAATATTTTGATATCAAATTTCAAACATGTTCTTAATGTTTAATAAGTTTTCAATAATGTGCACTAGCAGACAGTATATATATATATTAAAAACATTTTACATTAAAAAATATCTTACCCTGATCTTTTAAAATTAAAATAAAAACTAATAACGCTTATAAAAGTATGTTGAAAATGAACTTTATTTAACACACATGATTTTACTTTCAACCTTAATGCTAAAAACTGAAAAAAAAAATATAAAAATATATTTTATAATAAACACTTTTATTTATTTACTTTGAGCTAAAAACACACAAAATAATTTAAGTTGAAATAAAAACATGGGGGGAGGGGCAAAATTAATTAAGTCAATCTCTATTTTTTATAACAAAGGTTGCCTTAATTAATTTCTGGACCCTTCTCCCTTGCCCTTCTGCCTTATTTATAGTATCAAAAGCCCAATTGTGGTTGAAGAAACATTTTTTTGCATGTTTTTAGTCCAAATAAAAATCTATTACAAAATTGTGATTATATATCAATCCGAAATCATAGTTACGTATTACAAGGAAAAGAAGTACTCTCACTTTTTTTTCATATGTCATAGCATCGGCCAGAAAGTAAACCCACTAACCCTAAACAACTGCTTGTAAGGCAGCTGTGCTGACCACCAACACTCTCACTTTTAAAGATCTTACAATATATCAATGTAAAGTTTGTCTTATATATATATATATGCTTAACCTAAAATATATGTAAATTAAATGGAAGCAATAACTTCCAAAAGTTAAGAATGATTGTACCCATGTGTCAATGAATATAAAGAGCAGACCATTTTTGTTTTACATCTTTGATGTTATTTAAGCAAACATTTGGTGACAAAGCATTTGCAAAGTGAAAAGACACACTTAATTTAAAGACCTTATAATATCAGTGAAGGATTTGTTTTGTACATATAAATATATTAAATACTAAGTATGCTTAGCCTAAAGTATATATATGTAAATTAAATGGAAGCAGATGAGATCTGACATTTAAGAATGATCATGATAACCCGTCAACATGATCCTTTTTAGGTCTTAGAGATTGTTTGCTTTCATTTAATATACTTTAAGATAAATATATGTGTGGGTGTGCATATAAATATGTGTAAAATTATAACAAAATATTAATCAATATAAGTACTTTTTTTCATGTGTCATAGTATCGGCTGGGAAGCAAACCCGCTAATCCAGGACAACTGCTTGTAAGGCAGCTGTGCTGACCACTCGACCACCAACGCTTGATAAATCAATACAAGTACTTTTGATAGCTTCATTTGTAATCTCTACCACCATAAAAATAAATAAAAATGCAATTTTTTAAAAAGTCTCAAGATTCTATAATATATAGGCAATAATTTATATAAGCTTGGAAAATCACATGACTTTTTCTGTTTTCTTTCTACACGCGTTTCATTTCAGTTCGTAAAGATTTGTTGAAGCATTACTATATCTAGAATTTTTAGGCCTTTGCACAAAAATAAAAAAAAAAAGATTTTTAAAAATGTTCTACATGAGTAATTATGGCAAATAAACTTAAGTATACATAAATCATTTATTAACTGCTAAGCCAGACTTTCGATATAAAATATCTATGCCAAGACATAATTGTCGAGGAGATTAGCAAGAGAGTGTTGAAATTACGGAGCAGGGCAAATTCCTAATGTTCACTCCATACGTTCTTGTCGTTGCAGCTGTTATTACTATGTGATTATTCATATAGTATACGAACATGGATGGGCTGCTCACCAACACGCATTAGCCAGCGTGGTGAGTTTATTGGCTTTTTATCTCTGAGTTTAAGATCGAGAAACACCATGGTCTTTCTTCTCAGAGCCTGATAAGGCAGAATGAATGTTTGTGTAAATGATAAATATTTTTCCAATATATATATACAATTATGACAGACAAAAATAAAGCATGGCCCTTATTCCCAGGAGGCTGTAAAGTCACCAACCAAGGCAGCGGTTGGTGGCCGAAGGCGGAGGGTGCTAAGAATCCCCTGATTGTGGACCCAGGCTGCCATTTGATGACTTTTTATTTAGGTACTTACAACTGCAGATCACTTTGAAGTGAAGGAAGATTGCAAGAATTAGAAGAAGAACTCTCTTATATTAAATGGGACATTATTGGACTTTGTGAAGTTAGAAGAAAAGGTGAAGAGACAATTGATTTAAAAAGTGGACATATACTCTATTATAAAGGCACAAATATTGGAAATACAAGTGGAGTAGGATTCATTATAAATAAAAAGTGGAAGAACAATATTGTGGAGATTGATGGTGTATCGGACAGAGTGGCAAGATTAGTTATACAACTTAATAGCAGATACCAAATGCAGATAATTCAGGTTTATGCCCCAACAAGTTCTCATAGTGATGAAGTAGTAGAAGATTTTTATATGGATGTACAAAAGGCTTTTGATCAGAGTAAACAACATTTTAAAATTGTTATGGGAGACATTAATGCTAGAATTGGTAAACAAATGACAGATGAAAGTGCTGTAGGTAATTTTGGTTATGGTAATAGAAATGAGAGAGGACATAGACTTGTGGAGTTTGCAGAAAAAGAAAAACTTTATATTATGAATTCTTTTTTTTTGAGAAAAATGTTAAAAGGAAATGGACATGGAAGCATCCAACTAAAGGTACAGCAGAATTGGATTATATTTTGACTAACAGGAAATACATATTTCAAGATTGTAATGTTCTTAATAAATTTAACACAGGAAGTGATCATCGATTAATAAGGTGTAAGATACGTGTTAATGTGAAACTAGAGAGACAAAAATTATTAAGAAAAACAATATTTACAGTTGATATTCCTAATCTTCAGAAACATTCTAATGAATTTAAATTAGAACTTACAAATCGGTTTCAAGTATTAGTAGATTTTAAACATGATTCAGATTTGAATGAAATTAATATGAAAATAACTGATACACTTTTAAAAACTGCAACAAAAATAGCTGGTAGAAAAAAGCAGCAATTGACCAATAAAATTTCTACTGAGACTAGAGAATTTATGAAGAAAAGAAGGAATATGAAGATATACAAAAATGATGCATTAAAAAGAATTGAATATCTCGAATTTTGTAAAATGGTGCGGAAAAGAGTTGAAAATGATATAAGAAAGTATAACTGTGAACTAGCAAGGAAAGCTGTAGAAGATAATAAAAGTCTTAAGAATGTAAAACAACATATTGGTATTGGTAGGAAATTTATATCTGCAATAAGAAAAAAAGAGGGAATTGTTACTAAAAAGAGAGATGACATCATGAAATTGGTAGAAGATTTTTATTAAGAATTATATAGTAATAAAGAACAAGTACCTCCTATATCTATTACATCTTCCGAATTGCCCAGAATTTTAAATGAAGAAGTGAGATACACAATTAAATGTATGAAGAAAGGAAAGGCTCCAGGTAATGATGGAATTATAATTGATATATTAAAAGAAGCAGGTGAAGAAATAGAATTTTTTTTAGCAAAGTTATATACCAAATGTCTAAATGATAAAGATGTACCGGATGATTGGAAGAATGCAGTAATAATATTAATATTTAAAAAGGTGATAAAGAAGATATTAGATATTACAGACCTATCAGCCTTTTATCAGTTTTATATAAAAATTTTACCAAGATAATTACAGCTCGTCTACAGAGAAATTTGGATTTCCACCAACCAAGAGAACAAGCTGGATTTAAAAGTGGTTTTAGTACAGTAGATCATATCCAGGTGTTGAGAGAAGTTATAGAAAGGATGAATGAATATGAGTTGTCATTATGTTTTGAATTTGTAGATTATGAAAAGGCATTTGATTCTATAAACATTTCTTCAGTGATTAAAGCATTGGATCATCAAGGTATAGATCCAGGATATTGTCATATTTTGAAGAATATTTATAAAAATGCAACAGCAACAATTAGATTACATAACAATACTGGGAAAGTCAACATTGAGAAAGGTGTAAGACAAGGTGACTCCATATCTCCAAAACTTTTTACAGCAGTGCTGCAAGAAATATTTTGTGGATTAAAATGGGAAACTAAAGGAGTGAAAGTAAATGGAGATTATTTAAGTCATTTAGATTTCGCAGATGATGTAGTTGTTTTTGCAAATAATGCTTCAGAGCTGCAGGATATGTTGCAGGAATTATCAGATGAAAGTAGGAAAGTAGGACTAAAGATAAATGTTAAAAAGACTAAAGTAATGTTTAATCGATTTGCTCAAAATATGAAAATAAAAATTGATTATGATGAATTAAAAGAAGTTAACAGTTACAAATACCTTGGTCAGATTATTAATACAGATGGAAACATAATGGAAGAAATTAATCATAGAATTAAACTTGGTTGGATTGCTTATGGTAGAAATAACTTGATACTAAAAGGAAATATGCCTATGTGTTTGAGAAGGAAGGTTTTTAACAAATGTGTTTTACCAGTTCTTACTTATGGATTTGAGACTTGGACACTTAATAGAAGAGCAATACAGAGACTTCAGACCATTCAAAGAAGTATGAAGAGATGCATGTTGGGAGTAACAAGAAGAGATCAAAAACGCAATGTATGGGTAAGAGAACAAACAGGTGTTACTGACCTCATTGAAAAAATTAAAAGATTGAAGTGGAGTTGGGCTGGACATATTGCTAGAAGAGATGATAATAGATGGACAATTGAAATTTTAAACTGGATTCCAAGAGATTGTAAAAGACCCAGAAGGAGACCACATGTGAGATGGATGGATGAAATAAGAAAGTGTGCAGGGGTGATGTGAAGAGAAGCTAAAGATCAGAAAAGATGGATTAAACTTAGAGACCTTCATCCTGCAGTGGATTGATAATGGTTGATGATGATGATGATGATGATATAAAGATGAGTTAAAGTGGATATAGATTTTAATAAATATGCATATTTTCATGTATAAATACATGCGTGGATAAATTATGCAGTCAAATTAAGTAACCAGTATTTATTAAGGGGAATACTAGTGGCTTTTATATTAATCAGATTTACTAAATTTATAATATGTTATATTATTGTTATTTATATTTATGTTCATATATATGTACATGTACGCTACAGCTGTAATGAAGAGAGCCAGACAGACAAAGTTGTTTGTGAATAAATAATAATAAAGACAAGATTTTTCATTTGAAGAAGAGTATAAAAAGGATCTTTCAATTACTTATTTATATATTACATTATTTACAACTTTCTTAAGCACTTTAACAGTACTATTTTTTATATCAAAACTAACAGTTTCGACTGTCTTGCAGTCACTATCTGAGTTCTGATGATGACTGCAGGACAATCGAAACTATTAGTTTTGATATAAAAAATAGTATTGTTAAAGTGTTTAAGAAAGTTGTAAATGATATATGTAAAAATAGAAATCAATATATTAGAAAAGGAAGAAGAAATTTATTTAATTATATTGATAATACTTATAACATATATCTTAATACTTTTTCTGAACATATATAACAGTAACAATAAAAATAACACAAACAACAAATAATATCACATGATCACCATTCTTTATGCTTACACAAGCTGTTTACACAGAGGCAAAACTCTCCATACAATAGTGCCACACAGTGAAAGCCAGATTAATCAATGGATGCAGGAAGGTTTGTGCATAAAATCCCTATCTCATCACTAGATAGAGATTTATGCTTCAACCTTCCTGCATTCATTGATTATTCTGGTTTACACCGAATCCATCCCTCGATTACTCTGGCTTGCACTGAGTGGTGCTACTGTATGGATAGTTTTGCCTTTGTGTGACCATAAATAATACTAAGTAAATTTTATTAATTAATTACTATTAATGATAAAATAGTTAACCATTTCAGATTCTCAACTAAATTCTTTATACAGATTTTAAGCTTTCTGGTGCAATATATGTCTATCTACAAAGACATTATTTCAGTTCATATCTTCAATTTGTAAAACCAATGCTTTTTTTACTTTTTACTAAGAATTATTTTTTAACATAGTTATACATTTAAAATGACATTTGCTTTTCTCATCTTGTTATTTGTTTAATAGATGATTCATTATTTCTAAATGTGCAGCTCATTTCTGAATGTGATTTTTTAATTATCAAATCACTAACTTTCATTTTATCACTTAAGAAAAGTACTTTATGAATTGTTTTAAATTCATACTTAGCTTTACACTTAGAAAATACTTTATTAATTAAAATACTAAGTCATCCTTTTGGAAAAAAAAACTGAGTTCAACTCAATTTAAGCCATGAAAAAAATATGGTTAATAAATAACATTGCATGAGGGCTTAAGATCATAACATTTGAGAACTTTAGATTTTCTAAGAATGGTTGATAAATCTAATATAGCAAATATTGTGAATGACAAAGTCTCATTTAAATTTATGAATTTTAACATTTTTAGTTTTTATTTATTTACATTTTTGGACAGCTTATAAATGAAATGTCATACATGGGCACAGAAATACCACAGCCCCGCTGTAATCAAAACACATTTGTTAGTATATATGTTAGCCTAAGTTCATGTTTAGTGCATCCTAACAGCTTATAATATTATGTGATATATTTCAATATTATATTTATTTAAAGTGTATGTCATTGAGAAAATAAATTTAATATCTCAAATATAAACAATATTTGCTTAGTCTTTAAGGATTATAATACAATTATATAATATATAGAGATCAGAGGGTTTTAAAACTAAAGCCTATAATTTAAATTAGTTGTACTCTAAGCTTACAGTTTGATCTACATGTGCATATTTAAAGTATATATAAGGCTAAAACTGATATGATAATATTTAGTCTTAACATACATTTAGTATTAGTCATTTAGATATTTATCTAAAGAAGATATAGTTAAGTGTGTAAGTGCAGAAAGTTTGACACCCTTAGATCAAATTGTAGAAATTTTGTATTGATAAATGCTGAACAAATAATGAATATATATTAGGGAGTATGATCTACATGAAGAAAAAATGTTCTAACCAGAAATTCATGTTGTGAAGATTTTAACTTTTTCAGATATTTTTATTCTTAAATTTTATGTGAGGATGATGAATTGAAGGAAAGTACAAAGAAAAGTAGATAGATATGCATTGGATGCAGATGTGTTGATAGCAAAGGAGAAACTCAAAGAGAAATAGGATGTCAAGTTTTTATATGAGAGATGCAAAAAGCAAACTAAAAATGTTCAGTAGATTGCAATTGTTTGATAGTAAGAAAATAGTCAAAATAGTATTTAATTGGGTTACAAATAAAGGGCAGGCAACAAGATGGATGAAAAGGGTAGTATGGTATGCAGAAAATTTGGATGAAGACTGGTACAAAAGGGTGGAATGATTGTGTTAGGATGATTCTTGTGTGTTATAGTGGTAAAGAATGGGATAGAAGAATAGCTGTATTCAAAAAATATAGGGAGTTGAAGAGATGAAGAATTAGTATGGAGAGTAAAAGGAGCTTAAATAAAAATATAGAAGTAAACAGATTACTGGATGTGAGTTAATAGCAGGAAAAGTAGTTTACTGTTTTTTTTGACAGGATTAGTAGCAACAAGGGATATATACATAAATGGAGAAATGTGAATGATTTTGTTTTCAAGTTATGTACAGAAGGCATGGAAAATATTAGGCATCTGCCAATTAAACAGAAAGGGTATAAATAATGAATGTTGTGATAAAATAAATATAAACAAAGTGGTTATACAGAAAGTGGGTTCTTGGTTTTTATGTTGGTTTTGGAATAAGATAAGGTGGATCAAGATATAAAGGGCATAGAGTGGATAAAGATGATGTTGTAGAAATGGAATTGAGCAAGATAGAGAAGGATATAGGAAAAACTTAAAGTGTAGAAGGGAAACGGAAGAGAAGGTTGCTAACAGGTTTCTCTGGGCATAGTAGCTGAGAGATTCCTGACTTTAATAAAGGAGAAACCATGGCACATCATGTCACATTGCATGTGATTTTATAAAAATAAACATTTTGATAATGTTCCAATAAGGAATAAAAGCCTAGGTTTGTTGTATTAAATACTTTTTTTTATTTATATTCAGTTGTCTGTTTAAATTTTGTTTTAAATTATTTTAAATTTTATATATAAAAAAGACAACATTGTGTACAAATTTTTTAACATTGAAATTTGATTTTAAAGTGTGTGTGTATATATATATTCTAACCTGTAATCTCGTGCATCTTCACTTTCAGATAATATATGATATGAAATAAAACAGGTTCTATCTCAGTTAATAATTAATAACTAAAATATTCAGCATTAAAATTAAAATGTTTCACTAGCTCAAATTTAAAATACGAATATGGTTTAGTTTATAAAAATAAATTAAATAAATATTTAATATTTTCATGAGACTTGAAATGAAAATACAGGTGACAAGATAGATTACATTGAGTCAATATCCCACAGGATATTACCTCAATGGCATAAGAACACTATCCCCCCTTATTACTATTTCAAATAACAAACTCATAGTATTCTTACGACTTTAATAACTTCTACTCACTAAGATTAAACTAATAATTAAGTCTTAATCTTCTATTTGTAATAATCTAGCTCAATAAAATAATCTCAAGTTTATAAAGTTTATTCTAAGCTAATTTAAAAATACGGTAGTAAAATATGAGAAAAGATTTTATGTCATAATCTACTACACTGAAACTAATAATAATAAATAACAGTAATAACATTTTTCATTGTTTAACTAATTCTGTATATCTTTTCTTTTTACTATAATTTTATTACCATAATAAAATAATGAAATAATATAATATGATCTTATATCTTCATGTAATGATATAATAAATACGTGGTAGCATTTTAATAATCTGACAAACAAAATATGTGTGGCAACTGATAGCATATAATATAATATAATATTGTGATAACTGATTTATGGCCAATAAATAATGTAAGATTATGATTATTTAATTATAATGAATACCAATAAAATATTTAAAATTCTTAAAATAATTCTCTATTTATCTTTTGTGCAAAATTATATATTTGTTTCAATTATTATGCATATATCGTGATTTCATGCAGCGATGTGGAGAAATAAATAACTCTGACACAAAATTTTTTGAAATAACAAAATTTAACAAAGTTTATTACGAACAACAAATAAATAAACAATTTATTTACACTATTTACAGTGGATATCCTTAACTTTTTTACTTTACAGTTTGATCTACCGGGTTATAAAAAAATAATTTATATTTCAATTATATCTTTATTTAGATTTAGAACAAAATTTAAAAAAAATGTTACTATTTGGTTTCTCATTATGGTTAACTTATTACAAATATATTTATCTACTTTATTAGCAACAGCATTTTATCCTTAATATTATTAAACTATCTTATTTTAAAAAATTCATACTTAGAAAACATTCTATAGAAAACAAAATTTTATAATGAGTATGGACTTCTCAAAATATTAAAAAAAATTTCATCTTGCAAAGTCAAAAATGTTACACAAAATATTATCCAAAAATTCAGTACTAGATTTTAGTATTTATCACACAATGTTTACTAATCATAATATATTCTTCTTTAAGCCTTACTTTAGTATGATATAAGTGTAATCATCAATATATTTCTGTTAATCAATAAACAAAAAATATACTATGCATATTGTTTACATAATTTACTTTGTACTATTGTATTTTAAAATATGCAATACTTATTTTCTCTTAAAAAAAAAAAATACTAAAGCATTTAAAATTATTATCACTTTAAAGAAAATATCTTTGTTTAGATACTTTATTTTAAAAAAGTTTATATTTTATTTCCGAAATAAAATTCAAAATATATTCTATGATTCTTTCTTTTTTTAGGATACTTTGGATCTTCAATTTTAAGTTATAATATTCTGCTCCTTATAAGCAAATAAAATAATCTTATCCAAAAACGATAGCACAACCTTAGTTCTAAATTATTTATCATTTCTTTTAAAATATCTTACTAAACGATGCAGTTACATGAAATAAAGATAGCAAAAACACATGCATAGGATTAAGGAAGAAAGCTAGAGTATTACTCTTAACATATCTCAAAATCATGGCACAGTGCAAAGAGGTATGGCATTTACCTGCCTAATATCCTCTAATACACGGACGATGTTAAAGCTATTTCTTCAGCTTTATTAGAACATCAAATATTTAAAGAAATATAAACACTGTCCAAATAAAATATGTATCAGTCATAGGGCTTTGTTAACTATGCTGATATTCACATAAAGACTAAATATTATTTCCATTCCTTATAATATCCTATTTCTTAAAAACATCATCTTGGTTTCCTGTTCACTAAGTACTTCCAAGCCACTATCTCAACATTATTTCTCAAGATTTTCCACATCTTACATCGATAAATAACTATCTGTATTTACAAAACAATAAATAAAATTCATTAATAGTTAAACAATCTAGCTGTTCCACAAGAAAAGTCTGCTTACTTCATTATTCTAGATGTCTAATCATATACAATCTACTTAGACAATATTTGAATATCCAATAACATGAAAGTTTTAAAAGAATCACATAATTATTTGTTATGTTGGATTATATCACTAATAAAAAAAAAATCGTCGTATGCATATTTTCAAATCAATCCTATCTCATAATGTTTTTTAAAATGTTGTATGAAATGCGGTACATATAAGTAAAAAAAAAAAACTTTTACACTTCATTCTTCCAATTTATGGATGATCTAAAGAAAACAAAAAAAATATACATTATAAATTATCAATAGTTATTATTATTACCAATAAGTTTTATCTAGTCATCATGTTCAGTAGGCTTTTCTTTATCCACTTGAGCATTGCAGATATAAACAAAATTCACACCCATAAACTTTATATTAAAATATTTTTAGCTAAATTATTAGATTGTTATATTCTAAAATTTTAATATTAATAAATTAATGTTTTTATGTTTTTCCTAATCTTATATAAAATTTAGATTTAAACTAGGTTAATAAAATAAAAAGAATCAAAACTATAGTTACATATTTTCTTGACGATAGTTCCTGATAAGTCCAAAATGTTTATTATTTTCTCTAGAGTTTTTAAAAATGTTCTCCTCCAAGTGCGTTAAAGTTTAAAATAAAAATAATTATTAATCCATTTAATAAAATTTATAGAAAATAATCCTGGGTTTTAGTATTTAAGATGATAATTATTAAATCATAATATTAATTAATCCCGTGAAGCTTCTTTTAAGTATTTTCTCCGCCGGCATTTCCATGCATATTCCATCTAATTTAGCTTTAGTTACCCAATAAACTTTTAAGTACTATTGGTATTTTTATGGATCCATCTTTTATTCAACTATATGTTCACTTTTTTATATAAGTTTCCTTCTTAATACATTTAAACTTTCATTTTGGTATTTTTATATATCACTTTAAAAAAAAACTTCAAGTACTTTTAAACAAATCTTTTAAATAATTCTAAGACCGGATATTTTAATATCAAAAACGCTTCTGTAACATATTCTCCTGGGTTCTTTCTTTAATTCTTGAAAATATTTTTAAAAAATGTTACCTTCAGAAAGGATACAACATTTTACTCCTTTTGATATAATATTATATAAAATAATGCATGCAATATATAATTGTTTTATTACTATTTAAAAAATAAATCTTGGATAAGTTTATAAATAATACGTTTCAATACATTTTTTTTAGACTCCGTATAATGTCTGAGTTGTGGTTTTTTATGTACCAAAACAGTTCTCTGGTGAAATATTAATAAGCTGTATCAATAAATATTTCAAATATTTTTTCAGCATTACAACTTATATCCATTTTATTTCGTAGTATATCCATCCTTTATTATGAAGCTTAGGTTAAATTTTTAGATAAAATACGACTGATAAAGGAACTTTAAAAAATTTAACAAAGCATGTTAAACGAAATTATTAAAATATTTTTTAGTTTATACTCTCTTTTTTGCAAGTTACTTTTAAAATATTAATTAGTTTTTGCAAATAAATTATGAGAGAGCGCTAAAATTGACTAAAATAATAATTTTAAAATACTATCTCTTTGATAGCTATAATTTACCTTTCTTTGGTTTCAATACATTATTAATCTCCCCCGACAATTCCATGCAAATCATATTTATAGTCTGTAAGAATATCTATTCCTATTGGTTAATTCTTACTTTAGCTTGAGAACAAATTTACATATTTTCAATTTCAAGTAGAATTGAATTTCAAAATTAGAAATTATGACGTAATGAACTTAAAATATTATTTAAAATATTACTTTTAAATCAATTATTATTTTATTTAAATTATTTAATCTTTTAAAATAACTTTTAAAATAACATTTAATAACTTATTCCATTACTTAATATTCAATTTTTCTATTTTTATTTAAATAAAATATTTAATTTTTATATTATGAATGTATTTGTCTTTATTACATCATTTAAGCATTTGGAAATAACTGCGTAATATTTTAATATTCACTTCTATGATAAATAATCATTATATCCAACTCTATAATACACAAACTTTGTTATTAAATTCTAACAAGCATGTGTGTGAAAGTATACATTAAAAGTCACATGATTAATAACTTTGACAGACGATTTTTAATCTATTTCTTTGCCCAGATTTATAAAATTGATACACTTATTATATTATATAAAATAGTTATAAAAAAATTTGGAAGAATAATTTTAAAAATATAGAACTAGATATAATTTTCACCATCATAAAGTTTATTTTTAAAATATACTATATTAATTTTGACTATTTAAATATGATTACAAATTTAAATATAGCATTTATTAAATTATATGTTTTAAACTATTAAAATCGAATTTTTAAATATACTTTTAATATTTATAGCTGTGTTATTTAATATGACCAGCTTTTACAACCATATGAAACAATATTTTAAGCTTTACATAACTATTTTTTAAATAATTTGCCATAATTTTATATACTACATATTTGCTTTAGCCTCAAATTGTACCTTAAAGATATAATCGACAAACTATAATTAATGTATTAAAAGAACATATTCTAAAATTTAAAATTTTTAGTAATTGACTGTTATGAACTATTACCGACCTATAGAAAAGGGCACAATATATATATATCATATTCAGCTATTTAATCAAGACTTTATTATTTCTTGCTTGCAGTTTCTTTAAAACATTTTAAAATAATAATTTACTCAGTAAATCTGTAATTGCATTTCTGAAAACATATTGAGGTTTGAATCTGAGAATTGCCTGAATACTCTAAATTAGGCAAAACCCTTCATACAGTATTGCCACTCAGTGCAAGTCAGAGTAATCAATGAATGACAATACTGTATGGAGAGTTTTGCCTGTTTTAGTAACAGTTATAAGCAAGCATAAAAAAGATGATCACATGATGTTTATTGGCTTTTACTCTAAATCAATCTGAGTTTAAGCTGATGGGGTATTTTGTAACCAGAAAAAAATAATTTTAGAATTTTTCAAAAGGTCTTTATTAATTTGCCTTAAGTGTGATTCTCATTGTTAATGATAAATATAGCAATGCTATAACTTTGATATTTTCAGTGTTTGTAATTTTTTTCCAACCTAATAATAGAAATGATTCAATCACTGAAGACATATTCATATCGTCAACAAGTATATTATTAGTCATTTAATCTCATGGACATAATGTATACTGATTCAAAACCAAGATTGAAACATTATATGATACATTAGAAATATATGAGGTTTTTATAATAACTAGTGGTGATGTAACAAATCACTATGATAATAGATAATATTTGAATACAAATATATATATATATATATATATATATATTCAAATATTCAAATATATATAGTATATATATATATATATATATATATTATACTAAATCATCCATGCATTTTACTACTGTTACACAATGCTTTATTTACTACCCTCTTTAACAGTTTACAGTTTCAATTGCCCCAACAATCTTCTTCAGAACTCGTATATCTCCTAATTTATGCTTTAGAAATAATTAGAGAAAATTTGAATACAGACTTTCAAGCTTCCTTTCATCATCCATTCCATCTTATATTACCAATACACATGACCACATACATGTGAAAAAAGATAAATAATTTGCAATATATGTATTTCATGCAAAACCAATAATCATCAGTTGGTCTGGAGTATCTTTTTCCTCCCACACCCTTATATAACCAGTGCTAAGTTTATATTAAGAAAGCAAATCTTCAACGTTTGGACGGGCTTCAATTTTCTTCACTTTCCAAGTTTTCAGCCATTGATATCATTGAAGATCCGATGATGGAATGCCCAAAGCCATTGTTGATGCCAATATTGTTGCCATACCCATGTTGACTTTAAGTCAATCTGACCCCTCACACGTGGATCTTAATATGTCCATTTAAATACACAGAAGAGGAATGGGCAGAATACAGACTGAAGATGTAATATTTGAATACATTATATATATATATATATATATATTGTAACGGACCGTAAAATGTACCGGGAGTCTACAGGGTAAGATATTTAATTAATTGATGCCCCAAATGTTTGGGTTGCCAAAATATGTAATGGACTGTAAAACCTTTTAGGATAGTACACCCAGAGCCTTCTCTACTTACAGGTCCTATTACTACTCGGGGTTCTAACTCAGTGTAGACATTTGCCTTTAACTCTGCTCAAGGATGGAATTAAATAGGATGGCAATAATGTGACCTCTATATAGATCCTTAATGGCTATTGCTAATAATAAATTAAAAATCTGTATGCATGTATAATAGCTATTCTGGTGAGTGAAGTATGAATGATGCTTGACAATCTAGAGACCAGAGAAACAAAGGTTTTAACTTCAAACAATAAATATTTATTAACAGATCATGCTTATAGTTATAATATTTATAAATCAACAGAATATATACATGATTATTATAAAACATTAATTTATCTCTACAACAATAAGACTAGCTGTAATTTAAATATTAAAATATGGGTTGAAATAAGAATTATAAAATTTAGTGCATAATTTACAATAATGTATTAATTATTTTAAATATAAAATTATATTACTAATGTACGATTATCATTCTGTTTATGTCCTTTAAATGTACCTCAAGGTTATGTCCATGAATTGCTAATTTGTGTTTTGTATAGTTAAGAAAATATTATATATATTTACTTATTAATTAGTTTGATTTTAATGTATTAATTATCTAATAAATGTAAATATTTAAAATCTTACCTTTTGTTTCAGTCATTGTCCAGTTTAATTTAAACCTTCCATTATGATAATATTTTATTTACAAATATATATAATATATTGATGTATAGTTTGAGTTGTGCATCTCTCTCACCCTATAAAAATCTAAATAAATGGGTTCTTTTGTTTTTTTTAAAAAAAAATGTTTGCTACACTTGAATATAAGAGTGAGAAAAATTCACAACCCAACTCTCAGTATACATTTAAAAAAAAAATATTTGAAACATAAAATATAATGAAATTTTGGAATTCCTTAAAACAATAGCACATTAAAATTTTAAAAGCAGCTTCTGTATTCTTAGCAGATAATGTCTTTCTTTCCTTCATGTATATTAAATCATGTTGACATTCTATGCATTACAATTCCCATGACGAAATTGAATTCCTCGGCGTTTGATTTTAAAGCCATGCATTTCCATTCCATAACAAGATCTTTCCACGTTGATTTAAGCAATATATACCAATAAATATGATCCTCCATCACACGTCAACGACTCCAAGAGGATAGAAAAATCCCCTGACACTCAATTAGCAAAAGTGCATTGTTAGATTTTATTTGCACAATATAAATTATTAAATATGAATCCTTTTTTAAAGCTTACATTATATTATAAGGCGAACGCTATTTCTATGCAGTTTTATTTATATATGTATGAAACGCATGATAAAGATTTTACTTTTAAAATAATGTTAATAAAGTTCTATTTCATCATTAGTTGATTTTATTTTATCCCAGAAACATTTGATAGCAATTATATTTTTTAACAATGTTAAATAACTATGATGCTCTTAGCATTTATTTGAATGAACGAAAGTTCATCAATTAAATAATGTTTTTTTTTCCTTTTTAAAACATTTTACACTTATCAATAATAAAATTCCAAATATTAAATAGTTTAATATTAATAAAGAAAGGAAATCCTAATAACTAATATAATAATTAAAATATTCATTACAACTTTACTTTCATGCACTTCAGTTGAACAAGAAAAACCAACAACAACTAAAAAAAAAAAAAAAAATCTGTTGCTTAGATATTTTTCCACGTTCCCAAAATCAACAAAGGTTTACTCTTTTTTTTCTCTTTTAAACAAAAGAAACGTGGTTACTAGAATTTAATGTTAAATATTCTTTTTTTTATTTTGTCACGTCATGATTTAAAATCTACATTCATGTGTATATGTATATATTTTATTTTACATTTAATAAAAAAAAAATGTGTTCATTCCTTCATGAATGTATGGTTATGTTTGTGTGTATATATATGTGTATATGTCTCCAAATATCTAAAAAAAATTAGGTTTTAGAAGTTGGCTGCCTATTTAATCTTTATACAATTTATCCTAAAACATCAGTTACTTATTATTATTTTTTTTATAAGAATTGGACATCACCTTACAATATATATATATATATATGCTTCAGACATAATTAAAAGGGACTTGAAAGTCTATATTTAAATCCCCTCTAATTACATGATAATAGATAGTAAATGGAGAGTTTTTTTAATCATATAACAGTGATGACAAGACCTTGGAAATGAAACTCAGATCTCCATAATATAATATATTTATCTATAAATTACAAAAAAGAAATGGTTTGTTATATTAAATTTAACAGTCAAGAGATAATGAAGGTTTTATGCAAATTACTTTATTTAAATTACATTTGCTGTAACTATTAACAGACAACTCCTTTACTGTGTTTAAAAAACGTATTTTTAAATTGAAATGCAGCTAAAATTTAATACTATATTTAATAGACCTCTACTGTAACAATATTTTAACTCATTTGCATACTTTTTATTACCATTTAATACTTTAATTGCAATTAAAGTTTTAAAGATATGAATGAGATTATACGGACTAAATATATCTTTCATATTTTTATTTATTTATTATTTCTTATGGTTTCTAGTTCTAACTCTTTTCCCACTCCACCCATATCGTATGCTGTATGGTTTAGAACAGTGATAAGATGCCATATTCAAGAAAAAATCTCTGACTTCAAATTTAGTCAGTCATCACTGTCATTTGAATACCATATGACCTTCCAAGCTCTGTACAGTTATGTGCAGTGGTCGAATGGTGATTCAAAGTTCCAAGAGTTCTAGGATTGAAACTATCATTTCTGACGCTCAAATGACACCTGACCTTCCAAGCAACTAATCATTTCATTTGCCCCTGTACAGTTTAGTAATTCTGTAATGATGGTTTCGAAAGTTAAAAGTTTTTGATCAAAACTTAACCTATCATTTCTAGTGCATGGATGTCACACGACCTCCTACGCAACTAACAACTATATTTTTTTTCTATTAGTTTTACTGATTTATTAAAATATTTTTTAACAGTTTGAAAGTAGATAAACATTATTTTTAAAATTACAATTTGTTTCTGTCACAAATCACGGCTTTGTCCACATTTGCGTTAAATTTGTAGGAAATTTTTATTTACTTTTCAAAAACTTTTATTATGGTAATCTTATAATATTCATTAAAAGAAAATGTATAAATTTTTATATTTATTAAGCTTCTAACATAATTAAATCAAATCCATAATTAATTTAAATATAGTGAGAAAATGTATAATTTCCTGGGAGAATTTTATATTTAAAATAAATGTCTAATTGGAAAAATCTGTGGATAAATTAAAAAAGAAAATAATTAAATGTAATTTTAAAGTTAAAAGTTACAAAACAGAAAATTGAAAACAATTTTTCTCGAATTGAAAATTTTAAATAAATAATACATTTGTATATAAACATATATTTCAAAATATATCCTCACATCTTTTATTCGTGAATATCATCGATTTAATATAGACAGATAGACCAATAGGTAGATATATAAATGGATGAATGAATGCTCACATCTTTTATTCGTGGATATCATCGATTTAATATAGACAGATAGACCAATAGGTAGATAGATAGATGGATGGATGAATGCTCACATCTTTTATTCGTGGATATCATCGATTTAATATAGACAGATAGACCAATAGGAAGATAGATACATGGATGAACGAATGAAAAAATGGATAGATAATTAGACAGATAAAAATGATTGGATGGTTGGGTGAGAAAATGGATGAATAAATAATTGGACAGTTAATTTGATATATGTATAGATAGATAGTTAGATGAATGAATGGATGGATAAGTGGATAGAAAGATTGATGGAACAATAATTGAATGAATGGATACCTGAGTAGTTAGATAGACAGATAGATTATGGATAGTCGGATAGATGAATAAATTGATATAAAAGTGAATGATTTGGAGGATGCATAAATAAGTAGACGAGTAGATAGCTAAGATAGGTAGTTAATAAGATAAATAGATAAATATAAATAGATAGGTGGATGGATAGTAGACAAATAATTAGACAGACACACACACACAGAGATAGATAGATTGGGATATAAGCACAGATATTAATGAATAAATAGAGGGTAAATAGGCAGAAGAATAAAGGTAGGAAAATAGATAATTATTTAAATATTTATTTATTTAAGTTATACAACTGTTAGAGTTTTCTTGGTAATAAGACGTGTTTGAAAACAAAACTTACATAAAATATAGCTACATTAATTTACAAGAATAATATGTAAATAATAGCATCATAGGTAATAATGTCAAAAATGAATATAATAATAATATATTACCAGCTTCTATTAAAATGTTTCAAATATCTTCTGGTTTCAGTAATGTGGTCAATCCCAAACAACATGCTGCTATAATGATTAAAGAGAAGACAAGATATATTCTCTACCTTCGATTATGAGATTTACACAAATCCACACACAATTGTGCATAATCGAGAGATATGTGGGTTTATGGAATATGACTATTGTAATAGATTCTAACATATAATCAATGTATATTACTAGTATTAAACTGCATAGGTACAGTATTACTAGTAAGAAACAATAATTGAAATAGGCATAAGTTAAAAACATGTAACAACTTTGCAATTAAGATCAATGGGATTTTTCCTGATGACTCACCTTTTCTATCTATTCATCCTACAGATACTCCACCTCCAATTAATGATGGTTGGCTGACACAATTCTTAATTGACATTGCAAAAATTCTCACACCCTTTAACTCAAATAAAACCAACGAAACTTCGTTATTGGGATGCCTATCTTTTTTTTTTTTCAACAATTATCCCAGATTATAAAATTCTCACCTGTACAAACTTTGCCATTATAAAGAAATATAAAAGATGTAATCTAGAGCCAAAATATTTGGACTTTCTTCTAAAGCTAAATCTCAATGCCCTTCCAACAAGCCACTTTCTTGTGATGTATAGAGGTTTTTCATCTTTGGACCCTGTTTGCTCATTCTGCCATAGAGAGGATGATACCATATTTCACATTTTCAATGATTGTTCCTCTCTTCAGGGCTGTAGAATATTGATTAATAAAATTTATACACCAAAACATTCAATTATCAACACACTCATAAAAGGTTTTGCTTATGGGGATTTTGCAATTATAAGAAGTGCAACTTTCATCACTTTCTGTCTATGGTTTGTCAGATGCTTCCTAATCTTCAAGTCTGTTATACCTGATCCAACATTAATTTTTTTACAAAAATTAAAAGATATCAAAGAAAGAGATTTGAAGTTAGCTCCTCACCTAATAGTAAATTCCACATGGAATCTTATTAATATTGGACATTAAGTAATTTAATGGTTTATAAATGTATTGCCAAATTTAATGTTATTTTATAATTTTTTCTTTATTGTAAACATAGTTGAATAAACCTGTTTTTGATACTAAGATCAATATGCAATAAATGTAAATGTTTAAAAACCATGACAGAAATGTAACAAAAGAAATCGCTTCAATCATAAAAGTTTCCATTCATAATGAATACATTTAATCTATTACATATGTTATTCTGATCAAGGCATTTTGAAAAATTAAATCCATCTCTAAAAGTCATTAAAATGTAACAAATAAAATTTAAAAAGTAAATAAAAAAAGTGTTTTAAATGCTATTATATGTAGTCATGGAGATCGTAAATAATTTTCTGATCACATTAATATAGGCAAGATATTTTTGTCTGATAATAAATCATTCCACCCATGGAGAAATGGATTTGTTTGAGCATTTAAATTTTTTCCTAGTTGTCAATAATAGTTTCTGACAGTACCACCACTTGGTCAAGAAGTGCCTTTGTGAAAGGTACATGTTAGCACCCCATTTGTAAATTAAAATATATTTTCCCCAATATTCTCACAAGAGAAACTTAAAATATAGCTTTAGTCATTTAACATGTTTTATTCATTTATTTCTATAAAGTAAACTTGGAGATTAAAACGTGCTAAAAAAAGCAAATAAATGTTAAAAAAATATTTTTTAAAACAATAATTAAATAATACTTTAAAACAAAAACATTTATTTAATAAATTTGAAAATTTTAATTTTTTTCTTTCAAAGTTTTCATACTATATTTTGAATAATCTTGTGAAATTGCTAGTAGAAATAGGAAATATCTGCAAATAAGATATTTTTTAAAAATATCTAAGTACTTTTATCATATTTTAAAAAAAAACATCACACACACATTAAAATCTTGCATCAGCCCTCTCCCTTCTCTGTCTGGCTCTGATATTGTATAAGTAATTCAACTTCTAGTTTACTTATTTAAAAATATTATCTACAGTCAGAGTATAATTCTCTGGAATGCTTTGCTTCTGAATTTCATTCTGAGTAGTAAGGGGAAAAAAATCCAGCTTGTCTCCATTATCTTTTCTGAAGTGCAATAGCTGTAAAAGCTGATGTAACTTATTGACTTCTTTACCAATATTTAGATCGGCTTTAACTGACATATCAATAATTAGTTAAAAATAATTTGTTTATTTGAAAGCATATGCAAAATCTCTCATGCATAAACATATTCATGTTTTCTATTAAGAACATTATATTTTGTCAATAAGAAAATATTTTCACTATTTAATTTTTCATGGGCATGTTATTCCACTATTAATACCTATAATTTATTATATATGTAATCTGATATTTTAAATTTTTATACTTACATTGTTTATTGATGTAACTTTTATAAAGATCATCAAACTAGTATAATTTAAAAAAATACATGGTTGAATATAAATCTTTTATTCCATGAGCATCAAATTGTTAAAAATAATTGTTTTCAAAATCCATTAAATATTCTTTCAATTCAGAACTTGTTTACACATAAGTTGTTTACATTTTCTATTAACAAAAATAGAATTTTTTTTACAATACTTTATTATTTAATTTTTAAAGACTTAATCATAATGCAATCATATTATATATATATATATTATAGTTTATTATATAGTTTGCCAATTAGGGATTCATCCAGGATTTATTTTATCGGAAAAAAATTAAATTTTAATATTTGGATTGTTTATTCGATAAATTTTTAGAAACCATTAAGATGCTTTGCATTTAATTTTTTTTATTCATAGGTTATATTGGATAATTATAAAAAAAAGTCAAACACTTGACTTAATCCATTAGATATAGTTTTAAGACTTTAATACAGTGCAATAATATAGGGAGATTATTACAATAAAAAGAATTGAATTAAATAATACAGCTGTCATGAAATTTGCTAAATATTTAAGAATGCAATAATATCTTTTTAAAAATTATGTTTTATACTCATTCTGTTTTCCTTAGATTTGGACCATAATGTGGATTATAGATCAACTACTAGCTTTTAGCTAGAGAACAAACCTAAGTTCTTATAAAAAAAATCTGTTTAGTAAAATGTGTAAAAAGATAATACAGCATAAAAATGATATCTAACAATCCTGCCTTATTCATATTACATCAACATAGATTTCTTTTCTTATCACCATATATTTATAAGTTTGAACAAATAAAGTGAAATTGATTACTTTTATATTTATAAATGATAAATTGAATTTCCACACGGAGACTACTTAAAATGATATTTACAGTTACACTAGATATCTTAAATATAGAGAGTGGCAACAAATTATCTAAACCAGAGATGGGAAACTTGTTGTCCATGAACCAACTCCAACCTTCAAAAGTTTTCAGCCTTCAATCTGGCCCACATGCATTTTCAAAAACATATATAAAATAGTCCTATATGAAATTTCAATTTAAACATATGCAATGCAAATATTAAAACAAGAGTTTCACAAAATATGATATTTACTTTCTCAACTACATTTTTTTAGGTTTTCTACCTTTAGAGCAGTTCCAGTACAGTATCAGAGGGGCAATATTCCAAAAAATTGTCTATGTTATGGGGTCTATCTGACCATGAGATTTAATCTATGATGAGGGCATTTTATTGGTTTTGTTTTTTTACAGACAAACATGTACTAATGAAAGTAGAACTCAAATTTTACTTTGTGTTTCCTAAAGTTTTGTGATGATGGTGTTCTAGTTGTATTTTTATATTAGACTATTTCCATCATCTAATATGAATATTGAATGTCTTTAGAAAAATTTAACTTTATTTAAATATTCTAAATACATTCAACTGTTAGCAATAACGCACAGGTTAATATATGCATGTTTCAGGAGGTACAAAGAAGCTGCTCACATGACAGTGGTGAACAACCCCATAAGTCAACCTAGTGTGACTACACATAATGTATGAAAACCAATAATTAACTTTCTTTTTAGGAAAAAATGGAGAACCTTATATATGTGTGTATAAAATTTCTACTGACTTATCTTTGGAAGAATGGCCTAGTTGATTAGAACATTACCTTAAAATTCAATATTGAAGAATCTAAGGGTCCAGTTTTGATTCCTATGCTAGTACTATCACTGGTAAAGCCAGCAACACTTAAAGAAGAGGAGAGACTAATACTCTCAAAATGCTGTGCATATACTGACCTATGTGCTATTTCTAACAGTTGAATGTATTTGGAATAGTTAAATAAAGTTAAATTTTTCTAAAGACATTCAATACACATATTTTTTTAAAATGTCATAGCATCGGCCAGGCTGCGAACACACAACCCGGGCAACTGCCTGCAAGTGCAAGGCAGTCACGCTGACCCCTCGACTACCAATGCAAGACTTCAATACACATATTAGATGATGGAAATAGTCCAATATAAAAATACAAATTTCACTTAGTTTTATCATATATTTTGGCATTTAATTTTGTTTATTATTAGGATGGTTGCACAGGATAAATTAAAAAACATTGAGACAGAAAATCATGCATTTTTAAAGAAATAGACCAACACATTTTTTTTACTAGACAATAATAGTAAATCAATGCCTGATATATCTAGAAATTATAAGAGGCACTATTTATCAAAACAGTCTGATTATGACAAAATTGTTGAAGAAGAAAAATATATTAAAATATAAAACTTGAGAAGAAATTTCATCAAGTAGCTGATATGTTTTATAAAAAGTTCAAACATATCAGAAAATTCTACAAAAGCAAGTTACATTATTTAAAAAGAAATCCATAAAATTCAAAACCGTCTTCAGAAGAGAAGTTAATAAAATACTGCATCCTTACTGCTGTAGAATTAATGTGTCCAGAACAAAAACAAATTCAAGAATGTAAATATGTCACAAAGAGTAATTATAAAAAGAATTAAATTGTTTTTAAATGTGGAATAATCATACTTTATTTTTAATTCACAAAAAAATTATGGCACTCATTTAAAAAAGTTGAATTGGTCTACACCCACCCCTAAAGATTAGAGGATACTTAAATTTCTGGTCAAATATAGCAGGCTAATTTTTAAGTTGATAATTTTGTATGGCTCATGAATGACATACAAATGGTCCTTGGCAGAAAAAATGTTTCCCACCCCTAATCTATACTAACACAGCAACCTTTTTATAGTAGAGAATAAATAATAATATATAATTACTCAAAGCCTCTTAATATTTGGCAATTGAAAAACCTGACAAATAATGTCTTCTTTATTCAAAAGATCTTACTTTACATTGAAATATTTAGTTTGTTTTATATTTACAGACATGCAATGCATAAATATCATTAAGAAATTTACAATGATCTGTTTTATATTCAATGTATTTACTTCCACATTTAATCTGTGAATATCTGAAACTATGTATAATACAAATATTATGTACAGTGAAGCTGCAGCAAATGGTGTCTCAGTATCCACTGCTTCAATTATCCACTATCTTAAATAATATAAATAAGCAAAAAAATAAAAACATTAAAATTCATAAATTTAATAAATTTTTCAATATGGCAGCAACCTTTTTTTTATATTGGATTGCTGTATGTGATCACATTTATTACTAATGTTTTTTTATGTTGTATTGAAAACATATACATTTTATTATTCATTGTTTTATCAATTTTGTAGTGGCAAAAAATAACTTTAAATATTATTGTATTATTCACAAATGTTATTAAGTCCACTACTTCATTTACTGT
Source organism: Epiperipatus broadwayi (assembly GCA_028023455.1). Lineage (NCBI taxonomy): Eukaryota > Metazoa > Onychophora > Udeonychophora > Euonychophora > Peripatidae > Epiperipatus > Epiperipatus broadwayi. The sequence continues at coordinate 2,914,434 of JAQFVV010000006.1, forward strand.
GCTGAAATATTTTATATAAATGCAATTTGAACACTTTTTAGCAAATTTTTTTATTATAAATATGTGCATACATTTCGATTGTCATGTAGTCTTTCTCAGAGGCACTTCTATTTTAATTTTTTAAAACTTAAAAAAAAATGTTTTAAAAAGAATCATTTTTTTGAAAGTTTAAAAAAACTTTTTTTTTTTTATGTTTTAAGAAATTAGGATAGAAGTGGCTCTGAGAAATTCTGTGGATCTGTTGAAACATAAGCTTGTGTGTACATATATATATATATAATAAAAAAATTGCTAAAAAGGGTTCAAAGTAAGGTGAATGAATTGCATTTGTTATTGAATTATGTTGGAAAGTTTAAATTTGAAGAGTTTACTTGAAAATATAAATGATAATATGGTAACAGTAAATAGAAATGATTATAGAAATTCTGAAGTCAATATGGCTTTAAAAACTTCAAAACAATTAGAAAGGCTATAGTCTGCATATAATGAGATTGCATCACATTTCTATAGAGAAAAAGTTATTGAAGGAAAAGTATATCACCCAGATCATGTTTAATTACAATAAAAGGCTTATATTTTATTATTCACTTTATTTATAAAGTAACGATACAGTGCAATAAGATTTTTATTTGTTGTAATTTTTTGAATGAATGTGAATAAATAAATACACACACACATTAACTATATATGTTAATGTCTCCCATGATTTATTATTAATAAGTACATTTTTGAAAAAAAAATGTTTATACTATAATCTTAATTTATATGTGTACCATACATGTAAAAATCATTTGTGTTAAATGTGCATTAAAAGAACTGCACATTTGTAATTCAATAAATAATACTATATGCATTCTATTTGTAAAATAATATAGGTACTATTGCACCTGACCGGAAAGCTACTTTTTACTTAAAAACAAAATAAAATATATTACACTGTAAGTGCTTTCAAGAGACATGCTCTCATCTTCATAGCTCTAAGTGAAGTAATTATATGCAAATTATGCAAAGTTCAAAGGTTAAGCAATTAACTTTTGAACTTTGCATAATTTGCATATAATTACTAACCTAACTTATTATTCTGCAAGTGCTTTCAAGAGACATGCTCTCATCTTCATAGCTCTAAGTGAAGCAATTAACCTTTGAACTTTGCATAATTTGCATATAATTACTTCACTTAGAGCTATGAAGATGAGAGCATGTCTCTTGAAAGCGCTTGCAGAGTAATATATTTTATTTTGTTTTTAAGTAAAAAGTAGCTTTGCGGTCAGGTGCAATAATGCCTATATTATTTTACAAATATATTTTCGCCCGCAAAGTTTTTGAGTTAGGTTTGAATTACAACATTATATGTATTCTATTGTAATCAAAGCTAATGAACAATAACACATGGTGCACTACACGTAAAGAAAGCATATAACAAAATATAGCAGATATAAAAGTAGCACTGTAGACATAATTGATTTAATTAGGATATCTATCAGAAATTATGCCAAAATAATGTACATGGTCTCTGAATTTTAGGGATATTTAACTGTCACTTATAAATAATCTATACATTAATTACATTTATTGCAAGTGGGGAAGGTTATATAGATTACAAAATAGATATTGATGTAAAACATTAAAACAACTAGATTACACCTCTTCCAATAATAAAGCCATGACTAAATTTTTGCTGGAATTAAAGAAATATATATAAAAAAAGGAATAACATCTGGAATAATTGTTTAGTTAAGTTGAACTGGATTGTTCTGATACATAAATGACTTCAGAAAATCATAATATAAAACTTTACTGTTCCTTTGAGTAAAACAATAAAAATACAATACAATAAGATTTTTTTGAGTATATGTGAGTGAGTAATACTATAGATACAGTAAATTTACTACTATATATTTCATAATGCCATTTTTAATTAAAAATTTTATTCACATTGCGATTTTAATTTGCATATATACACAAAATTTATTATAATAAATTTAATTGTGTATGTAAATACATATATGTAATCATAGTATATAGTATATACAAGCACTTTAAAAACTGGGTGAAGAATCTGTTAATGGCAAACAATCAAAATAAATCAATGTAGGCTAAGTACTTTTGAGGTGTTATCCCTCATAAACATAGCCAAAATAGATTTTAAATTATTGTTGTGTTGTTGTTAAATGGTATTGTATGCAAATGCATATGTAAATTAATCAACTTGTCCATTTTCTGGAGATAGCGAAACACGTGTTGCATCTATTAATAGTGTTATTGTCATTGATGATAAAATATGTTTCCTTTATCTTCCTTTTGCAATTGTTAGTTTTAGTACACACAATTTTGGAGTTGAAGGGTTTGAACCTATGACTGGCCTGCTTCTCATGTTCAAGAAATATTGAAGTGTAGTCATTGTTCTTCCACTATTCTGCATGCATAAATGTGCTGAGAAGCTCTATTATTGACAGTAGCCATGGTTTTCCCATAGTATGTTGCACTCCATCCAACCTGAGGCATGAAATGCTATATACACCTGGGATGTTGGGATTGTATCAATTTTGTTCTTCACATTATTGATGTCTGTTTGTATTGGGGTGTGTGCAAAAGCATTGAAAGTCAATCAACATTGAGACAATTCAAATATCAAAAACAATCAACAATTCAAACTGTTGTCAAGGCAACCTCCTTTTAACAATAAAGGTACTTACTATAAATCACAATGCATATAGACAATCATTTAAATCAGTGGTTTCCAACTTTTTTGACCATACCATAACTAAGCATCTCTAAAATTCTGATCCCAGCTCTCTGTGACATACAATTCTTATTATTCAAAAAGTGAACTCATTCCTATTCACATGGAGGAAACCTAAAATTCCATTAATGAAAGATCAGTTCACAATAAAGAAGTAAAGAGCAAAAATGATCTAAACAGAAAAGACAATGAGAAGAAGTTGGTGCAGAAAAAGGAAAATAAAAAACATTCTTAGTTTAATTTATGAATAATAAGATATAAGAACAATAAACAAGCTTTCAAATTCATTATTAATAACTAAAAAAATCACTGTTAATAAATCATTCTCAAATTGCCCTTCTTCCTTAAAAATCAAATTGACTTACTGTGGGGTGTTTGTGCCCTATAGTGGGAAACACAGGTTTAAGTGTGTGCTCTATATTGGGAAGCACAGGTTTAAGTGTGTGCTCTATATTGGGAAGCACAGGTTTAAGTGTGTGCCCTATATTGGGAAACAGGTTTAAATTGTAAATGCTGTTATAGTAAATGATACACACCACCACTTAGCATTTGATAAAACAAATATTTCTTTATTATGTTATATAAAAATCAATCTGTTTAATAAATATCCCATAATAGTATAATTAGATTCATTATTTTTCACACTTCCTGCTTTAGTTATTGAAGATAATATATTTCATAAAAAAATCTAGTAAGGAAGTGACACAAGTTTTGTCAAATGCTAAGTGGGAGTGTGTGCTAATTACTATAACAGCCTTTTACTATTTAACCAATTATAAATGGTATTAAATAATCTCCACCCCACCACACATTTTTTTCAAATCTTATTAATATGATTTGAAAAATTATGTGATGGGGTGGAGGCTATTTAATACAATCATAAAAGAAATTATATATGGGAAAAAGAAATATAAATAAATCCATGTGTGTGTGTTTAAAATAATCACATGCATTAATCTTTAACTGAATATAAAGTGTATATCTGGACTAGAGACAATCTCTAATTTAATAAATGATTATTGATATTTATTACTGTATTTAACTAAAATGGATGGTATCATTGTTGTAGGTGGAGTAAGTCTGACACTTGTAAAACAAAATGTAACCATTTATTTAAACAATTGTATAGAATCTTGATTATATGTATATGTGTGTAGACCTGTACAGCAAGACAATACATAATATATTGTGAACAAGCATTGTCAACAGGGTGAACTACTATTAACTAATATATATATATCATCACTAGGGAACCTGAAATAAAATAGAGCTGCTGTAAGATTCTACTGCATATAATGAGTTTCTAAACAGATCCCCGCGGTGTAAAGATATTCTAACCGTCATATAAAGAGCAGTGAAGAAAGCTATATTCAGTAGGCATCCAATTGCAAAAGGAAAAAAAATATTTCTTCCTGATTTTATCCGGTAGTTTATTTTCAAATAGATACCCATTTACAAATCTCAGATTCAAACCAAGGTGTATTCTGAGGGGAGGTGAATGCATTAACCACAATAACATTAAGATCTTCAAATATATATATTATACGAACTATCAAACATCCACAAAGTTCAATAAAACGTTTTAAAAACTACTTTTAAATCATTTATTTTATTTTATTTATTATTATTCAATTTTCTCCTTTTCCGATCAATATTTACTTTTAACTTAAATGAAAAATAATTATACATTAAATATTTACTTTTTAAATAAGATCGAAGATAATTCAAATGAATATTTATTTTGCAAATACAAAATTCTCAAATTTCTTTTTATTGATTTGATATAATTACATTATTTTTTTTTACTTTATTTTAATATTTAAAGTAACATTTTAAAAAGCTTTTTACTTTTTTTAAAAATTAAACTTACTGATCTTAACTTCCTTAATTGACTTGTGCTTTAAATGCGACACACATTATTATCATATATATATGCATATATTCACATTATGTATTAATTTTGACATTGGCCAACTATTATTATTTGGTTTCAGTACTTTATGGCATGGTTATTCAAACTGGCATTTGGCAGAAGACATATATATATATATATGTTGTATTAGATATTTTCCATGCATTGTTGTTCTAATAAAGAACAGAAATAAGATTTTATCCATGTAAACAGAGATAACCTTTTCCTTTGATGTTGCCAGGAAAGGTTCAATTACTGCTAAATGACAATATCCTTGAGGCTAAATAAGTTTTCTGCATTACCTATAATAGCTCTTTTGTAGAGGTATTATTTAAGTAAAAAGGCCTGATATATATATATAATGAAATAGTGTTTATTTCCTTTGAACATTAACTTTTAGATATTTAAACTTGAAAACATGTAAATAAAAGGATAAGTTTATATTCAATCAATTAAATGAATGATTTGCATACAAAATTAAGTGCTCCCTTAATATATGCATTACTAATTCAACTAGTACATGACAGAGAACAAATGAAAATTTGCAAATAAGAGTAGATTCATTGACCTACAATAAAAATTTCTTTTAAATTTCTATAGATATGTTTTATTTGTTAAATCAATACTGCAGTGCTAACTTAGTAAAAGTGCAATGTCTATTGAGGAGATGTGTGTATTAAATCAGTGTATATAAATGTATTTTGAGCTATATATCAAATCAACTCTCATAATTTATTATGCTAAATCCATTATAAATAGAAATAACCAGATTAAGTTATACATCAACTATTTACTAACATCATTCTCAATTATTATTTATCTACTGTAGAAGAAAAGCCTTTCCCTGTTTAATTTAGTCTCTGCAATCAATAGTTTCTCCTTCTCATGTTTTTTCAGCAAACCTCCATATTTCACATTAATCCATCTTACACATAGTCTCTTTCTATATATTTTTATAATCTCTTGGATTCCATTTAATACTTCATTTGCCTATCCACTATCTTTATTTCTAGAAATATGTCCAGCCCAGCTCCATTTTAGATTTTTTTATTACTTTGAATACATTAATACTTGTTTGTTCTCTCATCTGTGTATTTCACTTCTAATTCCTTCTATTCCCAACATATACCCCCATATTTTGTTGTATAGCTGAATGTTCTGTGTTCCTCTTCTAATAAATGTCTCAAATCCACATGAAAGAATTAGTAAATCATATCTACTAAGCAGTATGTTAAGCTATAATCTGTGATCATACACAATAACTGGGATCTAAATATAGTTTATATAACTTTTTCTTTAAAATTGGTGATTTAGAAATTTATAAGAAACTTTTGTATATTCATAATTGTTGAAGACGGAAGAATCTTATAAAGATAATGTTATTTTGAAAATTTTAAGATAATTAAAAAAGTATTTTTACCATTCTCCTGTACACCCTAATCTGCTTTTGGGCTAATGGTGAGATTTTTTAGAATATTTAAGATAAGAGTATTAAACTATCCATACAGTAGTGCCATGAAGTATAATGCTTCATAATAAAAAAAATGTAGGAAGGGTTGTTCATAAAATTCCCATTTAGTACCTATTCATCCAACATCACCAGACTAGTTTCTAGCTTGTGGTTTTCATCAATGAAGAGACTTGGATTTGAAAGCACTTCACTTCATGGCTTGTGGCTTTCATTAATGGGGAGACTTGGATTTTAGAGCATTGCATCTAGATTAGGTGTAGTGCTCTCAAATCCATGTCTCCTTATTGATTAAAGCCACAAGCTAAAAACTAGTTTGGGGGTGTTAATCTGGGTGCAGTGCTCTCAAATCCAAGTCTCTGCACTGATGAAAGCCACAATATAGAAACTAGTTTGGGGATCTTGGATGAATAGGCACTAGATAGAGATTTTATGCACAAACTCTCCTTTATCCATTGATTATGAAGGCTTACACTTGGTGGCACTTCTGCATAGAGAGTTTGGTACTCTTATTAACAGTATGTGTAAGCATATGAAATGGTGTTCATGTAATGTTTTGATGGTTTTAATATGTAAGATATTAGATAGTGTCACATTATGAAATTATTTTGTACTTAATAATATAATATATTAATTTTCATCAAGTTCTGAAATATTTCAAATAATATCAATAGATCCTAAAACACTTTGTTTTCAAGATGCTCTTCAGATATTCAAAGAGTACAAATAATTATATACTATTTCAGAATCCATCTTAAGGTTTAATCATAAATAATATTATCATAAAGTCTATTATATGAACCATGTTTTATTGTATTGCTTCAGAGTATGCTATTTAGCAATGTGTCAGTGTCTATTCTTTTCATCCATTGAAATATAGGAAACATAAGTAGATTGATACTCAAACTATAAGATTATACATATATAATTAAAAGAAAAAAAAGCTTTAACCTTTTTCCACAAACACCTTCTATGTTTGTATAATAGCCAAATAATATAGTTTTTGATTATATAGGGACCACTTAAACCTCAACCCAAGATAGGGACTTTAAGAATAGCCATCTTTTGTTTAACCTAAATTCTGACTTATATAAGCCAATCTGAAGTATCTTGATTTGACAACATAAAGATATTACTCTCTTCACATTTAAATCCATTATTTCATTTCACAAATGAACCTTTCCATTTCTCAGGATGACAGAATTTAATCTTTTGATCAATTTGCTCCCTGGTGATTTTTTTCATATGTATTATACATTAAAATGCATGTAAAATGGTATATTTTATTATATTAAATGTTCGCAAAAATTTTTATGGTAGAAGGCAAGAAATTCAAGATTTCCACTCTAACAATAAAATAAGTCCCACCCTGACATGTTTAGCCATTGTCTGTTGCCAAGGCTATAAAATGTTCAGCATTTAATGTCATTGTTTAAAAAAATAGTTCCAATGACCAAAAACATGTTTATTTGTGAATTTATTATAGTTTTAGATATTTTTTAAAAATAATTTATACTATATTTATTAGATATCAAGAAATATAAATTATTAATAACTTATTTTGACTTGAAATACTTTATTTTCAAAAATATAATGTTATATTAGCAGCAAATGTAAACATGACCTGAAGCATTTAGAACTTAGTTTCTATGTAAGCAATCTATTTATATTTATGAGTATGAAAATATCACAATTTTGCAATAAATATTCAAAAATTTTAAACTTTTAAAGCATAATTCATCAGATATAAGAGAAATAAATAAATATTCATTTGGATGTTTAAAAATAATAAGAATTAAGAAATATTTCATTAATTTTATAAACTGAAAATAATCTTTCTAGAACGATGACATCTAAACTCTTTGTTTTGTTTACAATCTAATTTTTTTAATATTTACGAAAACAAAATGTGAGCATTTAAAATTTATTTCAGTAGTAAGCAAAAATATCTATCAAATAAAGTCAAATTTATTATTTTCAGATAAATAATAATCATTTTATCATATTTTTTATGTTGATGTGTGAGACAAAGAAAAATGTCAGAAAATGCAGGTCTATGAGATGGATTTTAACTTATATGAACTTTTGATATTTACAATGAGTTAATATTAAGATCTTTTTAATGGAATGAACCTTGTGGAAAAATAAATTTACTTTTCACACATTTATTATTAATCTTTACACAGAAATTTAAATGTAATTAAATGAGGTATAAAATGGTACTTTTAATTTTGTATATATGTGATCTTCAGTTTGAATTTAATTTGTATGATAATTAACTCTCCAGAACACATGGCAAATTTAATTGTTCTCCCGGTGACCCTTTTTGTAAGCATACAACTTTTGATTTTACGAATCAGAATTCAATAAACTAACCTTCATTTGGTATTCTAAAAATTTATATTTTAACTTGTAAATATTAAAAAAGTAAGTTAGTAATAACAATAGACACTTTCTTCATGAAGGTAAGAGCAGAGAGACTCTTATAAAACAAACAAAATTATGGTGCAATGATACCTTAGATATAATTTTGATAAGGTGGATTGATCATACATCTTGATTTTCTTTGCTGGTGTTACACTAGAAATTATTGCCTACAAATACAAGGATTGCAGCATATCTATTACTTCCAGATATCCAATGTGACATAATTTGTTGAGTGACAACTTTAATTATTTGCCTTGCATGAATAGAGTAACAGTAAGAAAAGTGGATTTAAGAGCTTAATGTTTAAGGATCATAACTCATCTACCATTTATTGTGATTGAACATCACATTACTTCTTGAATGTCAAGTCATTCAGCTGTTTATCCTTCATAAATTAGTAAAATGGTAGAATAGTGGATTCAGGGAATCAAGGCCTATAGATTATACATTACCACAAATGATATCTCAATCCTTTTGATAATCAAATTCACATTACCATTACATTGCAATAAACCATTTGATTGTAAGTCCTTGCATAGACAGATCTTAGCTAAAACATAAAATTCAGGAATCTCCAGGAGTTAAATAATTTTTCTAAACTCCATTCATTTTTCAATAGCTTTATATTTTAGTTAACGATTTTAGTTAACTTGGAGGCTATGTGACACATACTTTTTTCTATATTAATTAGCAAATTTTGGTCAAGTATTAACACATATCATCATCATCATGATCAACCATTATCAATCCACTGAAGGATGAAGTTTAATCTATCTTCTTCAATCTCACCTATCTTCTCCACATCACTTCTGCACACTTTCTTATTTCATCCATCCATTTCACATGTGGTCTCTTTCTGAGTCTTTTACAATCTCTTGCAATCCAGCTTAAGATTTCAATTGTACATCTATTATCATCTCTTCTAGCAATATGTACAGCCCAATGTCACTTCAGCCTTTTAATTCTTTCACTGATGTCAGTAACACCTGTTTGTTTTCAGACTAATATATTGCATTTCTGATCCCTTCTTGTTACTCCTAACATACATCTCTCCATACTTCTTTGAGTGGTCTGAAGTCTCTGTATTGCTCTTCTATTAAGTGTCCAGACCTTAGATCCATAAGTATTAACTGGTAAAACACATTATTAAAAGTCTTCCTTTTCAAACACGTATACAAAAGAATAAATTAATTATCTAAAATTTTATACATTATATATAAAAATACAGGAAATGCAATTAGTGCTTGCAAGCAGGTAAAGAATGATTTGAATTTGGAAGAAGTACTACCTTATAAATGTGACCATATATATGTGATCATATACTTTATTTGCAATTTATATGCTACATTGTAGGATAAATTTGCTTTGGATACAAATAACATTATGAATTAATGCTAATATAATGTACAGCTCAGATACATATTATGCTGCCAAATTTTGTTTATAGTTTTTCTAGATAATAATTTGAGAGCATTTAAGGTCTTATTAAATCACCCTTTATTAATTTTTTCAGGATATTGTATTTCTTGTTATCAAATATTATAGAACATCAAACAAGTAACATGGTTGTAAGAGTTATTACCACATTGAAGAAATACTTTTTGAACAATTGATTAACATTTATTATATATTTGCAGAATATTGATAAGTGTAAGAATGAAAAATATGGACAAGTTTGAAAGAAATGTAACATATCTTCTGAATGATTATAATATACAAGCGGAATCAATATTTGATTTACATCAATCATTGAGAAAATTTTTAGTGGGAATTGTACCTAATTGCAAATTGAACAGCAATTTTAACAAGAATAAGAAAAACATAAATCTGGTTAAAGTTTGGCCACTGACAAAAATATCAACTTAGCTTAGTAAGTTATATAATTTCTTTTATAACTTTAAATGAGAAACATACTTATTTTGTTGAGCATTGAATGTCTTTAGAAAAATTGACTTTATTTAAATTTTCAAAGTACATTCAACTATTAATAATAGCACACAGGTTAGTACATTTACAATCTTTTGAGAGATATTATTCTCTTCCCCAGATGTTTCTGGTTTGACTAGTGACATCAATAGCATTGAAATCAAACAGGGACCCTCAGATTCTTGAATATTGAATTTTACTGTAATGTTCTAACCAATTGAGCCATCCTACCAAAGGGAACAGACAGTAGAAATGTCATATATTTATCTATGAGATTCCTCCTGATTTCCTCACTTTTTCCTGAAGAGTAAAGTTGATTAGTGGTTTCCATACATTATGTATAGTCACACTAGGTTGATATATGGAGTTATATACCATTGTTATGTGAGCAGCTTTCTTTGAATTTTCTTTTTTGTACTTTTTTCTCTTTATCCAATATTTTTGTATTTTCTCAATTGAACATATGTTCTATAATGGTATGATGGAACCTCCCAACCCTATGTGCCATGCCAGGGCACCACAAGACTATTTGAACCTAGAAAAATTTATAAAACTGGCAGATATCCATTCAAAAGTCCCAGTTGCTAATTAAAGGAAGAGCTGAGCTTTAAATCTATCATGATGTATAGTTAAAAATCTCTAATTCTTGATTTTTAAAAATGTTATTAATAAAAATATATAAAAGCTACTATCCCAAAATTACTTTAAAAACATTTTTATAATTATGCATACTATGCACAGATGGATACATTCAATAGATTTAACACAATTTTAAATATTTTGCTAAGCGTAAATATGCTACATAGAATACACATTTAACTAACTCAATTCTTTTAACTCCAGGTTACAAGTTCATATCCAAACCAATGCTAACTTGCTGATATACCAATGTTATCAATGCAAAAAATGAATGTGTTAGCATAAACAACCATGCTGACTGGAATGCGCATCTGTAGCATGATATCATTAGATAAATAATGATGCTCATCCAGTACAGGAATGTGCATCTGTCTGGCAAAGCAATCATTTGAAACAATATAAAAGACATGCTCTATAAATGGGGAATAGCAGTCTTTGCATAATTACTGTTCCAACCAGAGCATAAGGAGATTAATGGCATAGGAAATATGTCTATTACTATTAGCAACATGATAACTACACTTTTGGGCCATGCATTCAGGTGGGTACTATGCCCCGTATGCTAATGTAGCACAAGGGATTGAGAATCCAATGCGCCTCCCCAGATTACATTGACATAAAACACCCATACATCCCTCCACCAACACTGATTCAACTACAAAATAAATAGCCTAAAATTAACACACATAAACTAATATAATCTTATAAATCTATGCAGCATTTACGCCCATTTTTAAATTATTAATTTAAAAGAAATTAATGAAAATGAAAATGATAGACACAAACATAAAACAAAATAATTTAAATTTTTACTTAGTCAGATAAGAAACTTTCTTTAAGAGTTAAATAACGTTTATTATTTGAAAAGTTCTTATTTTAGATAATTAAGATTCATATCTTATTTAAACCAAAAGTTCATACTATCCATGGTGCCAAATTATTGGATTTTGTCCCTGCAGTCCTTGATGCATCACACATCTCCATTCAAAGGTCCTTCCATCTTATATTAATACTGTTCTCAGAAAGACAAGTCTGTCATTTGCCACTTTCCAGAGCCATCACTCTGGAGGCTACATCAGCTGGTGTAAATACAGGAAGTGAAAATTGATTGTGTGACCCCTACATTCTGGAGGTTTGCAATGCACATGTACGTATGTTTTTAAATAACCATCTAAACAACATGAGCAATTAAACTCTAACAAAAACAAAAATACTAGCAAAAGGCTTCTTTTCTTCTTGTTTATATCTTTTTTAATTCATTATCACCAAATTTCAGAATCAATCTTGCCTGGCTTGGCCTTGTACTTATTGGTGATGATGATTTTATCTGTGGACTACATGTTCATTCTCATCATTATTGGCCAATTCACTTTTAAGTGGGAACAGCAGAATTTATTACTACTAATTTTTTAATTATCTCTTAATGGACTTACCAGTGGTTAAATGCTCCTAAGGACCTGTTTGCTATTACATCGTTTCATTTAAAGAAAAAATCATTTCCATTCTATTAAGATTTAAACAATTTTTAAATAAAAAATAGTTAACAGCCTTTATTATTTTCTTTTACATTCCTTCAAAAATAATCTTTTATCTTTAGATTTTTTTTTAACTTTAATTTTCCTTTTAAGTAATCATTTAATAAGTTGGCCATCTATGCAATTATATATATATATTATAACAAGCGGAAGTAAGTGGAGATCGAATCTAACCGCAAAAACAATATCTGTAACTACCAGGGCGCCATCTAGGCATTTGAGCCTAGAAAAATTTATAAAGTAGGCAGATACGTGCTGTTAAGATTCCACTTTATTTAAATATTCCGATCGTTAGCCCAAGTCACTAGCTCAGCGGAGACGCAGAGATAAAAATCTATATCTTAATTTATATCTTAAATATCAGTAAATAAAAGCCACTGCCAGAAATTAACACATAAAAATATTTATTTACGCCCATATAAAATAACATTTAAATTTTGAGGAATAAATTCAACATTTTAGATTTTTCTATTAATCTTTTAATTTTACATTTAACTAAGTTTCAATGAGTTTAATATTTTATTTAGATAGTCAAGTATGAATAGACTACATAGATCTGCATTTGAAAAGAAAATATTCTTCCCTGATTTAACCTTAGGCAACAAATTTCGCAATCAACTGGCGCCAATCCATCTGATACATTCATGTATTCAATGTAGCATGATACGACAACACAAAATACTATACTGTCAGGAATGTACATCTGAACAATAAGTAGAAATAAAGAAGACATTGACTCTCCACCAACAGGAATGTGACATCTGTTGGCAAGTAGAACAATAAACCAAAAACTCCATAGGAATGGATTGCGGTCTTCTGCCGACTTACAAACCCATCCATAGGCAAACAGAGGGTGTGTGGCGTATATCTATAATCCTGCCCATAGCGGACCTCATACTACATCTACAATTACACAAATATATCCAATCCATTGAACCAATTCAACTACAAAATGAATAACCTAAGATTACCCTCCCTTAATATAACTTTACAAAACTATATAGCCATTCACGCCCGACTTAAATTTAACATTTAAATACGTTCGCACAGATTTGTTTAAAAATGTTGGGTATAGATCGGCTGCACAGATTCCACGGTCAAAACATTCCAAATTAAACACAACCGATCAAAATACAAAGTCAATCGATAACGTCAATTGCAACAGGGAATACACAAGGCCCCATGGCATTCATCGTAAGATGCCCGCATTAACATCGTTGACCTATATATTCCAATCAACTGTGAAAACCACAACATAATCAACCGCTAACGAATCTATGCAATGTGTATACCCAACTTAAATGTAATGCATTTAATAATTTCTACAATAAATATTACTACAAATAAAAATAATAAAATGGAAATGATTTTTATCAATCGGAAAACATATAAAATTAAACATTATTAATTTGATTTAAAAACTTACAAAAGTCAGATAAGAGTCCATTTTAACATTTAAGTTGGCTTGTTTATCAATTTATAAAACTTGATGAAAGTTCTTAATTGATTTTAATAATTGTTCATTTCATATAGCTTATGGTAGAAGAGTCCAGGTTCCTGTTTTTAATTCCCGCGATGCCTCCATTGGAAGATAATGTTCTGGAGATGGCAATAGCTGGTTCAAGGTATCACAGTCTTTTCCTTTTTCTTTTTTAAATAGAGAGTGTGGTATGTGCGTCCTACCACAACTCTCAAACACACAACGCTGGAACTGCCGAAAAAACTGTATTTCCCTTTTTATATTAATCCACATGGATTCAATCAACAAAACGTCACTAATCCAAATTTTCATTCGGGTCCAGGCTGAGGCTTGGTGCTTCCATTGGTCAAGCTAAAATCTCTTTATTCTCTTATCTCATTTACTCTCTGACTTTTTAATTAGACAGCTTTTGGATAATTAATAAACAATCATTTCCATTTACAGATTACAGGAATTAATTAATACCTGTTTTTATTTTTACTTACGTTATTTCTTTTTTAAACTATTTTTATATTTAAATCTTTTTTTTATAAAAAAAATACATTCAAATACCTTTTTTTATTTATTAAAAAAAAATATTTTTAAAGTTTAGCATCTGTGCGAATATATACGTTTAACAAACATTTTAATTTTAGCGTTTAGTTTTTTACTTTTATTTGCGAACTTTTAAGTTTTTATTTTAAATTAATGTAACGACATATTTATATATCATTACAATATATATATATTGGTTTAAATAAAATTATTAATTTTTTTATATTTCTTTTTGAAGGTAATTCTATTTATTGATATTTTCGCCTTTTTATTTGAAAGTGATGTAACGACATGTATGTATGCTATTACAGTTCATTAGTACATATACGATTGGTACATCTGTCTTCTCTTTTCTAATCATCAGATTATCCTGTTGCAATCACTTTTCAATGGGTCAACTGATCTCACCAATATACATTCGTCCATAATAATCTGGTATTTCATAGAAGCAGTTTTTGTTTTTCAGTATTTCACGTTTAGGCTTTGTAGATATTAGAATTTATCATAGTGGAAGATGGCTCTGGAAAGCTGCTCTGATGTTATACTGATTGTAGATTTTTTAAAATTTGTCTGTTATTTTTGATATATATGGATATACTACATTACCAATAATTGTTCTTTTCTTTGATGGTCCTTTATGTTGTCTATTTAAGGGTTTCCTAATAACAGCTGATGGATGACCATTTTTCATAAAAGTTTTGTTTTATATGTATCTTTTCTTTTTCCAAATCATTGATTTCTGAACAAACTTATTTTGCTCTGTTCCATAGTGATAGTATAACTCTGTGTTTTGTGTTTCTGGTGTGATTGCATAAATATATTCTATTTTTCTGTATGTGTGGGTTTTCTATAAATTGTAGTTTTGATTTTGCCATGAGAGAGTCTTGTTACAAGAACATCTAAGAATGCCATTTTATGTTCTTATTCTATTGTGATTTTAATTGAGGGGGCTATGTCATTGATGTAGTTTCAGGAAATTTGTAGTAGTTCTCCACCATGTAACCTTACAACAAATGGATCATCAACATAATAAATGGAGTAATCTTATGGCTGTAGTTTCAAGTTCCCCCATGTAAATATCATTAATTAAAGGTAACAGTGGTGAATTTATAACCATTCCTTGATTTTTTTATAAGAAATGTTGGTTGTATTGAATGTAGGTTGTTGTAAAGCAGAATATTAATAGTTCAATTATATTATCAATAGTAAAAGTTGTTCTGGTTTGTAAGTAGCAGAATTATGCTGAAGAATAAAAAGAACATTTGAGAAACAACAAAAATTGAAGTCAAACACATACTATGATGATTTAAAAGCAGTTAAATCTCTCGAAATAGACAAATCTGCAATCATTTTCTAAGCTGACAAAAACAATACAAAAATTGTGATGGATAAAACTGATTATGACAACAAAATACAAGAACTTTTTTTAGTAGCCAATACAGAGAGGTGGCAAAAAATCTGATACCATGAACAGAAATGAAGTTATGAGTGTTATTCAGAAAGCATCACAAGTAACTAACATTATATTTCAGTAAAATTCCTCATTTTTATGGTCTACTTAAAATCTATAAAGATCACATTCTATTAAAATCTACTGTTACTTCTAAAAATTCACCATGCCAAAATTTGTCATGATTTCTTTTCAAAGTTTTTAGTTGTTAGTCATTCAAAACCCAGTCCTTTGTCAGGAATTCTAGACACTTTGTAGAATTTATCTACAAAATGACACTTGTAAGAAAAAGACTGAATAGTGATAATAGTTTACAAACCAGAAAAACTCATCCTATTGATAATATAATGAAACTATTAACATTCTGCATTACAACAATCTACATTCAATACAAAACACAATTTTTTCAACAAAATCAAGGAATGGCTATGGGATCACCACTGCCACTCTTGATTAGTAATATTTCAAAAAGGAGCTTGAAACCACAGCCACAAAGACTACTCCATATCCACCTAATGTTCAGCTTCGCTATGTTGATGATGCATTTGTTGCATGGCCACATGAAGAAGTACTTTCTACAAACTTTCTGGAAACATATCAACAACATATCCCCTTCAATTAAACTGCCAATAGAATCAGAACAAAAACACAAATTGGCATTTTTAGATGTTTTTGTGACAAGTCTCCCTCATGGCAAAAGCAAAACTACAATTTACAGAAAACCCACACATACAGGAAAATACTTAGCATATATATCCAATCACACCAGAAACACAAAACATAGAGTTATACTATCACTATGGAACTGAGCAAAACAAGTTTGTTCAGAAACCAGTGATTTAGAAAGAGAAAAAATCCATATCGTGCAAACTCTTATGAAAATTGGTTATCCATCAGTAGTTATTAGAAAAACCTTAAATAGATAACATAAAGAATCATCAAATGAAAGAACAATTATTAGTACTATATTATATCCATATATATCAAAAATAGAAGACAAAAAGATAAAAATCTACAATCAGTATAACATATGAATAGCTCTTCAGAACCATACCATAGTATGAGGAAATTCTAACATCTACAAAGCTTAAACTTGAAATGCTGCAAAATAAAAAACTGCATCTATAAAATACCATGTGAATGTGAAGGAATGTATACTGGTGAGACCAATTGTCCCATTGAAGAGTGACTGTAAGAGCACAAACTGATGATTAGAAAAGAGAAGACAGATGTGCCAATCATGTATGAACCAACGAACATATATTTAGTTGGGAAAAGACAAAAATATTGAATAAAAAGGAAAGGTACAAAAAATGAAAATTCAAAAAAGCTGCCTACATGAGAATGGTGAATAATCCCATAAGTCAGCATTATGTGACTATACATAATATACGGAAATCATTAATAAACTTTGCTTTTAAAAGAAAGTGAAGAAATTGAAGGAATCTCATAGATAAGTATATGAAATTTCTACTGATTGTTGCTTTTGGCAGGATAACTCACTTGGTTAGAGCATTACCTTAAAATTTAATATTCAAGAATCTAAGGGTCCAAATTCAATTCCCATGCTAGTACTATCATTGATCAGGCCAGCAACATCTGAAAAAGATGGGAGAATAATACCTCTCTGAATGTTGGTCATATACTATCCTATAAGCTATTACTAGCAGTTGATAGTTTTGCAGTTGAATGCACTTTGAGACTTTAAATGAAGTAAAATTTTTCTAAAGGAATTCAATACTAAATGATGGAAATAGTCCAATATATAAATACAATTAAAATATCATCATCACAAACGTTCAGGAAAACATACTTATTTTACTTACAAATTGGAAATGGAGTTTCTGTAAATATTTATTATATGCACTTCAAATTTCCATTTTATTATAACATTCTTGAAATATATGAATAAAGAAATCTGAAAAAGACAAATATTCATCAGAATGCATTTTATGATGAACGAACATCCTTTACTTGATCTAGATCACAATCTCTTACCTAATCCTTCAGTGTTTGTTTGGTATTTATTAATAATAAAATTATTATAATGTAATTTACATATCAAATTTTCAGCACTATATATGAAAAACAGAGGCAAAGTTGCATTAATTATTCCATGTGTTTATGCTTAATTAAAATGCAGAAATATTTAGTTTTGACTGGTTTAAAATATATGTCTGTAGTAAAAACGATATGACAATCTTTAGTCCAAGAAATGATTAAGAATAATTATTATGGTATTTACTCAAAAGGGCTGGTGTCAAAGTTTTGAATATAAGAAACATTGACACTTGCAAATCAAATTGTTTATAAAATACATGAAGTAATCCGAAAAAAAACTTGAGCTCAGTCAAACCGCTATGAAAAGATAACTCAGGGTTTTTAAGTAAGAATATATCTATACGGTTATACCTTTTCATAATGGCTTGACTCAGCCCAAGTTTTTCGGAGTATTTCATTTGAAATATGAAAAGAGATTCATTTAAATATTAAAAAGAAATAAATAAATACAAAACTTGTATGGGGTTACTATAGCAACTTACTAATAGTTTTAAGATTTTTATTTATAAATAATTTTGTTTTTATAACAATACGTTTATAAAACGTTTTTCTTAAAAAAATGTTAATTGTATTTCTATAATTATGAATAATTCACTTTTTTGGTAAAGAAAAGAATATTTGAAAAAGACAATTATCAGCAATTAGAAATTGCATTCAAAAGTAAATTTATTTTATTAATGTCTGATTTTTTTCTTTTTACTTTTATTTAACCAGAATTAATTATACAACGTGAAAATAAGTGTTGTGAATAAAAGAAAGAAAAATACAAACTTAACTATAGTTTAAATATTGATAATAACAGTGCTTAATTAAATTTCAATAGAGTAAGAAAAAAGCAATTAAACAGTAGAAGTAAAGTACTCAAATTGATTTTATTTTGTTCATTTTTAAATTTTTTTTTCTTATTGTTGAAAGTTAAATGCTGTGTTTTGTAATTAATTTAACAAAACTGCTTGCCCAGACACACACACACATATATATATACAGTCGTGCCATTATAGATCTCTAATCTACAGTTCGAGTAAACAACACTTTTAGTAATCTATGTTTTTGAGCACAGACTTTCAAGCTCTCTTTAGCCGTCCATTCTAGCTCATACAACCGATACACATGACCACACACATGTGAGAAAGATAAATAATTTCCAATATACACATTTTGTGTGTGCTAAACCAGCACTCATCAGTTGGTCCAGATCATCATCTCTCATACACTTATATAATTGGTACTCAGTTTATATATATATATCTTCACATTTAATGGACAGGCTTCAATCTATTCCACTTTTGAACTCTTCAGCAATCTATACTTAATTCCACACATACAATAAACATATGAACCAATAGTGTTCCCCCTCACATTCTGGAACATAGGCATCACTTAATAGCCCACCTATTATACATGCAATTATGCAAGTCTTCTAACACTTACTAGTTCAACCTTTTATAATTGGAAACATTGTCACTCTCTACTTATTATCTCTCAGTTATGCTTTGATAAAGACACTCAATGTTCAATGTTGACTTAGCAAATCATTAAATATATTATTTCAGTCACATTTATTATTTCTTCATCTTTTACATATTTTCTATTGCTTCAACTTTTATTTTTCATGTTTTATATTTTATTAACCCTACCATATTTAGCTATTTCTGACATTTTTCTTTGTCTCACACTTTACATAAAATATATGATAAAATGATTATTATTTATCAGAAAATAACAAATTTGACTTTGTTTAATAGATATTCATGTTTACTACTGAAATAAATTTTAAATGTTCACATTTTGTTTCTGTAAATATTAAAAAAATGAGGATGTAATCAAAACAAAAACTTTATACATCATTGTTTCTAGAAAAATTATTTTCAGTTTATGTCAATGTAAAATATATGATAAAATGATTATTACTTATCAGAAAATAACAAATTTGACTTTGTTTAATAGATATTCATGTTTACTACTGAAATAAATTTTAAATGTTCACATTTTGTTTCTGTAAATATTAAAAAAATGAGACTGTAATCAAAACAAAGCTGTACTACATCATTGCTTCTAGAAAGATTATTTTCAGTTTATAAAATCAACAAAATCTTCTTTGTTTCTGAATATTTTTAAAAACGTGAATGAATAATTATTTATTTCTCTAATATCTAACAAATTATGTTTTAAAAGTTTAAATTTTTTAATTATTTATTGCAAAATTGTGATTATTTTATCCCTCATAAATATAAGTAGATTGTTTACATCATAGCAAGTTTACAAATTTGCTTCAGACCATATTTACATTAGTTTCTAATATAATATTATATTTTTGAAAATAAAGTATTTTAAGTCAAAATAAGTTATTAATAATTTATATTTGTTGATATCTAATAAATATAGTGTAAATTATTAAAAATAATAATCTAAAACCGTAATAAATTCGCAAATAAACATGTTTTTGTGTCATTGGAAATTTCAATGTCATAAAATGCTGAACATTTTACAGCTTTGGCAACACATAATGACTGATTATGTCAGGGCGGGGCTTATGTCTATTTTTAAAGTGAAAATTTTGAATTTTGTGTTTTTTTTGCAGAAAATTTAGGCAAAAAAATTATTATAATAAAATATACCATTTTACACGCATTTTCACATATAATATTTAAGGAAAAATTCACTAGGGGGCGAATTGGTCAAAAGACATTTCTCTGTCATTTGAAATATAAGTGGGTTAATGGCTCACTATAGCATGCATGTGTTTTGTTAAAGCTGAACATAACCTCCATTCTAATAGAAACGCCCCTTCAATTTTTTTATTCACACCTTAAATATAAAATCTGGTACTTAGGTAGTTGCCTGCTGGAAGCTTGACATCCATTTTTTTAAATAATCCATTCTTTAGAGGTTTCCAACACATGGTATAAAACTTACTGTATTCAAATATGGTTTTTTTAAATGATAAAGAAACACAGAAGACCAAAGGGTTGTAATTCAAAATTTTTTTAATGTAAATTACATTTTAAATAATTTTTAAAAAAAGAAACAGCATTTAGTAGACAATAAAAAATGGATAGACTGACATTACTTTTCAGGTGTGTACCATCCAATAATTTTGAAAATATTCCATTGGAAATACACAAAAATCAGAAGGCTCTTAATTAACATTTTAAAAATGTAAATTCATTACACCAGCTGTATAATAATGTTAATGCAGCCATAAATGATGTTTTGGAAACTTATAATCCATGTTCCATTCCAAACAGATAGATGTTTAGAACATGTGCAACAATATGCTCCATTCGCACATAAAGTGTAATTTCATGTTCATTATTACATAATTTTTAGGTCGGCACTATTCTGCAATTTTGAAAATATTCCATCACATCTTGTTCTGTCAATTAAATCTTCCAAATTTTAATCATATATAAAAAATGATATGGTAAAGAAGGAATGTTAAAAAAATCCTCACATGTAAAACAAAGTTAAAAAAATTTATAATAATTTTAGTCACCGTACACAAACTATGTAAATATTTCACTGCATCCTGTTCTGCCGATGGCAGGTTCTAAGCTTTGATTACATTTAAAAAACTGATTGAGGAAGAAAAGGAACTTTTTAAAAATGTCTGCAATTTTACAGAAGGTTACCATATGCTTAAAAAAATGACATTAGCACCATGTGTTAAGCATGGACTACATGTCAATGTTCAAACGTTATGTTCTAAATAAAATTTATTGAAAAATGTTTTTGAATTTTCTTAAAATTAGCATTCAATTTAGAATTGTGAATAGAATTTGGGATTAACCCTGCATAGATTCCATTCACAAAATAACATCAAAATGTTAATACTAGGGGAACGCTTAACACGAAGCTAACAACTAACATGTGACTAAAATTATCATAATTTGTTTTAACATTGCTTTGCACATGATGATTTTTTTAAAAATGTTTTCTTTATCATATCATTTTCAAAAATATAATTAAATTCAAAAGATTTCATCAGCAGAAGAAAATGCAGTGGAATATTTTCAAAATTACAGGATAGTGCCTGCCATAAAAGTATGTAATAATGGGCATGAAATTAATGCAGACACGATGTCACAGTTCTAAGCCCCTATATGTTTGGAAAGGAATAAAAGATATAGAGTTAAATATAAAATATGATTATGAATAATAATGCAAAATATGTATTTTTATATATACATTAAATAATGGTTATATGATTATATGTTTAAATGTTGCAGCTCTGATGAAGACTGCAGGCCAGTTGAAACTGTTAAAAAAATAGAGGAGGAATTTTTTTTTTAGAGGAGGAATTATATACAAAAACTTGCATTAAAGTGTATATGAGAAGATTGTAAAAAAGCAATATATATATATATATATATATATATATATATATATATATATATATATATATATATATATATATATATATATATATATATATATATATATATATATATATATATATATATGTATCTAAGATCTCTAAAAATTGTTTATTCCAGTATTTGTAGAAAGATTGAACAGAATATATTTTGAAATATTCCTGGAATTGCACAAATCATTTGAATCTTAGCAATGACAGTCATTCTTATTGTTTTTTTTTATCATCAATCTTGAAGCTTGATAATCTTGCTTAAAGAGTTTTCAGAGAGTATTATATTTGATATAATATTACTGATGAAAAGAGACATAATTTGCCTACATTTCTTATACATTAAGGCAAAATTCTCCATACAGTAGTGCGACCCTGTGCCAATCAGAGTAATCAATGGGTGCCAGAAGGCTTGTGCATAAAATCCCTATGTAGTGCCTAATGATGAATAGGCACTAGATAAGGATTTTATGCACAAGCCTTCTAGCACCCATTGATTACTCTGATTGGCACAGGGTGGCACTGCTGTATGGAGACTTTTACCTTGTTTAATAACAATTATGTGCTAGTCTAAGAGATAGTGATCATGTGATGTTTAGTCATTTTACTTATACATTGTATTAAAAGACCACATATAAAATTTGTTTAGGGAAACTGTATCTGAGAAATAATCATAAATGAATTTAATGCCAGTATGTGCCAATGGTTCATCTACTATTATCCGATTAACACCTCCAGTAACATTTACAGATAAATGTAAAATGAAAATTTCATTAAAATCACATAATATTCCAAAGATTTATATACATTTTTATAATTGTATTGGATATTTCATAAATCATCATACATCTTTTATTTTTATTTTCCTCAAACCACTTTCCACATGCAACAAGAACATTCATTACAAATAGCTTAATGTTATGCAAACATAGATTTAAATCTATTAACATAATGTATTTAGAATAATTCTTTTTTTATGTACATTTCATTTACCATTATAACTTAATTCACACTTGAGTCCCACTTTAAATATAATATGCTTCTTTGAGTAGCATTTGTCATTAATAATTAATTTATTAGTATATGGTGTTGTAGGAAATGCAATAGTAAATGAGAAAAAAAATGTCATCATAACACACATCCTATTATTTATACATGGGAATTAATCCATCTTTTCTTTTTAATACTTTTCAGTTTTCATATGTGCTTAAATACATTTAAAATGAATGTTAAATTGTATGAAGTTATAAAAAGAAAAGATCCATCAAAATGATTGGTCAATGTTTATATGCTATGAAAGTTTAATTCTCATTTGTGTTATTTATAGTTTGTGGACTTTGTTTGCACCATCTCTTGGTCAATTTTGGTTGCTTCATTTTAGGCTTATTTTATAGGAAATTCAAAATTTAAAATTTTATTTCTAAAAAAGTCCGCATATGGCAATATATTTTAAAAAAAATAAATCAATTTTCATTGCTGTGTAGGCCAGCCTCTTTTCTTTCATTGGATGGCTGCCAACTCTGGAAATTGTGCCACAGACCTTTCTAAATGACAATGTCAGAAATCAAAACAAAATATTTTACATATTTGTAATTGATTTTGAATGTAAATAAATATATATTTTTTTACATTTATAATTAAGATTTTACATTACGTTATTGAAATATAAAATTTGATTTGAAAAATTTTAAATTTTACAAGGAAAATAAGTGTGGGAAAGTGACTGCTCTTCAAGACAAGTGAATAAGGTTGACCACTACTGACTATAATTTGCATATCAGACGTTTCTAAATGATGAAGTCGGAAATCAAAACAAAATGTTTTACACATTTGTAATTGATTTTGAATGTAAATAAATATATTTATAGTAATTTTTTACATTCATAATTAAGATTTTACATTACTTTATCAAAAAGTCTGATTTAAAATTTTTTAAATTTTACAAGGAACATAAGTGTGGGAAAGTGATTGCTTATAGATTGGTTAAAATTTAATACTTTTGTTTTACCACTGGCTATTTTTTAAATGTTTTTATTTTATTTTTCTTCAATTATTAACATTATTTTTAATTTTTCATTATATTTAACCAATGTGAATCTAAAATTATTCAATTTTTAGAAGCTGAATTGAAACAATTCTGTGTATTTTAGATTAATATTTTATCAATAGAAACTGAATGGAAATGAAACTGATGAATAATAGTTCTCAGATTTAAGTAATGGACCAATATACAAATTAGACAAAGGTTTTTCAAGTTGATGTTGACATCAAAAAGGTTAATCACTTATTAATTTATTGGTTATCAACTTTTAAAAATTACATTTACAAAATGCAAGAAGGTTAGTCCATATGTTTTCCACTTCATATGTATTTATGTATTGGTTTATTATAAGCATATTTTAATTATATTGTTGATATGTTTTATATTAGATCCTCAGTTACTATTAGACATGTTGTGATTAAATTAATTGGAAGTGATGGCTTAAAATGGGCTTGTGCATTTGAAAATAATTATGCATAGTATAAAGTATCTTGATTTAGATGCACGACACATAACTCTCCATACAGTAAATAGTTTGTGTAAATAGTTTGTGTAAATAGGGTGCCCTTTGAGCGTTCCATCATCAGATTTTCAATTGGATGGACGGTTGAAGAGTTGCAGTGTGGAGTGGATTGAAGCCTGTCCATTAAAGTAGGAGGATTTGCTATCTTAATATATATCTGAGCACTTGTAGCATATATGTGTAGAGATGGTAATCTGGACCAACTGATGATTGCTGGTTTAGCATGAAATACGTATATTGGTGATTATTTATCTTTTCAACATATGTGTGTTCAAGTGTATCAGTGTTATGAGATGGTGTGGAGAGTGGTGGGTCATGTGAAAGTCTGTGCTCATACCCTGTCTATTATAAGATGTTTATGAAATTAATTGGAACTGATGGCTTAAAATGGACTTCTGCATTTGAGAATATGTGTATAGTATAAAGTAACTTGATTTAAATTTATGTAAAAAAAATAATAGGTTATTTATAAGATGTTTATACATTTGATATCACTTAGATGATTTATATATATCTTTAATCAGTGATCCTTGTTATTTTACGTATTGAAGGGATTTAAAACATTTTTATTTAGAAATAAAATGTTATGTAAATTTCAAAATGACCTTTACTTAACAGTGAAATATGTGTTAATGAATAAACACTTGATGGTTAATATAAAAAGAGTGATATTTAAAATGTGTTGTATAAGTGGACATATAGATAACAAAGGAAAGAAATGAATTATAATAACATATTAAAATAATAGTCAATAGGGGGAGTGGCAGTATGAGTTTATGTAAATCACATGACATATATAATTAATGTGATATCTTGGGCAAGGTTCAATTTTGAATGAAAGTCGATTTGATGAAAAGAAAGGCATAATTATAATATATGGTTGTCTGTTAAGTTGATTACATTTGCATAATTCGTTTCAGTAGAAATGTAAATAATGTATGATGTGATTGACCTGTATTTCTTTTCATTTTAATATTGCGTTTAATGTCTGTCATACTAATTGCTGATAGAAAAATTATTTATGGTGAGGACCCTGTTGGTACAATCAACAAATGAATGTTATAATACAAAATTATGTGCAAGTATGGTGAAGTTATAATTGAGAATCAAAATAATTACTGTGTAAAAATACATTATTCTAAGGCTAGATTTCAATCTGTTTTTGCATATCACTCAGTTGAAATAATAAACTTGTATTATAAATGTTATATTATGAGTATGCTTAGTTCTTTACAAGCTTTTCCAAACATCTCTATTCCCAGACCATGTTGGCCATTATCAGAGAGGTGCTAGAATATTCGGAAAAGCTTGTTAAGAGCTATCTACTCATTATATAAAATCTCATTCAGCTATTTGAGAATAAATTTTTATTTTAACTTTTTTTTGCATATGGAAAATGATTTGAGAAAAAAAAAAACAAAGAGGGACATTATTTATATATATGGATAATTTATTAAATAAGTAAGATAATGATATAAATTATGAAAAGGTGACCAATCACATTAGAACATTAATGGCAATTGATTTTAAGATTTTGATTTTTTTAATAAAATGTTAAATTTTGATTTATAAGTGTTAAACTTACTCCATCTACAACTTTGACATAATCCAATCTAAATGATTACTGTATCGATTATCACTAATTATTTATAAAGGTAGAAATTAACTCTAAAAGCTACTGGAGATAGAATTAATGTTCTGATATAACTATAACTGTTATTTAATTTTTATCTATTGATGTAATTACAAAGTTATTTCATATATTTATTTATGTCCACCTAATGATATATATATATATATAATTTAAAACTATCACAATTAACTTACCATTTATTTAAAATAAATGTTAGCTTAGTCTATTTCTCTGTCATATCAAATAAGCTATAAATTTATTTAAACGTACATTGATTATGTAAGTAATATTTACTAAGGCTGGAACCTCAAGAATATGCATGTAAAAATGCGATATTAGGGACCTCTACAGGTCTTGACCACAAGCTTATGCTTTGGAAGAAAAGAGGGAAACCCCTTCTTTACTTCAACCTACTTTCTATTTAAATAGGTGAAGCTGAAGCGGTTAGATCTGAAAGCATGAAGCTATTCAATACTTTACTAATTAAGCCCACATTTCTTATTACATATTAATACTCACAAAATCTTACAATTTACAACAAGTCAATGGAAAGATCTTATAGTTAAAAGTTTATTACAATAATTTAAAGTTCACCTATTTGAATAGAAAGTAGGTTCAAGTAAAGAAGGGTTACCATCTTCTCTTCCAAAGCACAGGCTTGTGGTTAAGACCTGTAGAGGTCCCTAATATCGCATTTTTACATGCACATTTTTGAGGTTACAGCCTTAGTAAATATTAAAAACAGTTTTATACAAAAAAGTAAATGGAAAAGTAGCTGATACTTTCTTGTGATTATAAATGAACTTTCTTCAGAATATTCTATGTTTTATAGGAATGTGCTTATTTAAGAAAGAAAAAAAAATATAAAAAAGCTATAATCTTTTTTTCATCAAGCTATGCCATCTAGTGTAAGCTTTAACAACTAACAGATGCCAGATAATAATGCTTAATAAATCTACATTAGTGCTACCCTAATCCAACATCACTACATTAGTTACTGGATCAACAAGCACTGAATGAGGATTTATTAAGCCCTATCATGTGACATCTATTGGTTACTCAAGCTTACACTAGATGGCATAGCTGTAGTGAAAGAAAAAGATTATGCTGCTGAAATATCAACATGTAAACAGGATACATATGAAAGAGTCATGTGATGTCTTAAAAGGCCATAATATATTTTAATAGAAAAAAATCCACTCAGTCTAACTTAGCATAACAAGATAGGGAACAGATCACTGTTTCTTTTGGGCATTTAATAAGTCAAATCAAAATGCTTTAAACTTTATAATATGAAATCCATCAAATAATCATAAACAATGATCTTGTATCATGAAGACATTCAAATTAGTATTAATAAATGGAATCACCATTATATATATGAAGTTAAATCCACAGCCAATGTATTGATGTGCAACAACCAATCAGAACAGTTCTGCGGGTTGAATGAAAATCTGATTGGCTGCAGCACATCAATATACCTTGGCTGTGGATTTAATTTCGTATATGTAATGGCGATTCCATTTACTAATTAATTTGCATATATATTAACCATTAAAAATTATTAAATTTACACACACACATATATAAATGTCTTTCTTGTATAAAAAAATATGTGATTAAATTGTGCAGTATTATATAACACTGGGTACTATCCATGCATTTATATTTTCTACAAGAGGCGTTGGAAAAAAATGTCCAAATCTAGAGCTTTTCATAATATTTAAGTAATACAATATATTATGAAAATTTATCAAAAAAAGATGCATAAATTAATAAATCTTCTATACATGGTACGATATTGAGAAATTTTAATACTTGACTGACCATTAATATTTGAGCATAATCCAATGATAATATTAGTCTTATACATTGTTTATATGTATATATAAAATAAAATTAGTTTAAATTATATAATAAAAAGACATTTGTCAAGCATTGGTGGTCGAGAGGCCAGCGATAGCGGCTTTGCCAGCAGTTGTCCCGGGTTAGAGGGTTCGCTTTCTGGCTGATGCTATGACACATGAGGGGAAAAAAAGACATTTAATTCAAAGAGAAATAAAAAAAAGAGTTTGACAAATTCTTATTAATAAAATAATTAATTACATTTAATTTGTCGGCTAGAATTTTAAAAAAATCTACTTGTATTAATATTTATTTAAATAAAGAATAAATACTTTTATTTACTTACTTTGTAATATAAAATTGTAGATTTTAAAGAATTTTGTTGATCAAATGTTAGCATAATTTTTTGTTTTCTAAAACATAATTAGGATTGCAATAGAACCTGCAATAACTTTCCAATTAATGGCATATGGAATTACATATAATATATATCTAATACGAGCATGTTAATAATACCAAATAAGCTCTTCTGATAAATATCACAAGAGAAAGCATTTAAAAATCTCTATCTAAAAGTAACATTATCCCCAAACTGGTTTCGAGCTGTTGGCTCTCTTCAGTGAGGTGCTAGGATATTCAGACACTAGATCTAAAATACCAACTCAAGGCCAGCATTTATCTAATACTTAACTATTTAATAAAAAATCTGAAAATTTCAGACACCAGTATGTCTTCAAATTCAGTTATCTAACTTAAATAGCTACATGGGTCTGTATAATGTTCTGCTACTCCATATATTAATAACATTAGCAATTTAACATTGAGAATAGCCTTTAAAGCAAAAACTATAATAGTAAAATAATAATAATTGTTTTACTATATATTTACAAAAATAAGAAAAACAATGTTACCCTTAGTAGTGCTTCTGATAAATGGAGAGAGTATCATAGGGTCTCAGATGTGACCATATTAAGAACCAGGTATCAGAGTAATTATTATCTGTGGAAAATTTTATTGATGGAGTTAGATAGAAAAAATTACATTTCTAACTCCTCCATTTTGTTTTTGTAAAATTGTAAAATTTTGTATATCTGGATCTGTAAACAAAATAGGTGTCCTTTTCAACTATGTATTTCATGCAATCAGGATAATCAAAGTTACACAGTAGTATGTATGTATTTTTAAATGGTTTATTGCATTCCAAAAAATAAGCTCTCATTAAATACATATAGGTGAGTATATATAAATATGGTTATACTCTACATGATTTGGTGCAGTAGTGGAAGTGCAAACTGTGGAACTCAATGATTATGTAGCCGTATGATGACCAAACTTCTTTTGGATTCCCAATAAATAAACCATTCAAATTATACATATACCTGTAATTCTACCAGGATTCTGTATGCTTTAGTGATTATAGGAACTCACAGAAAGATAATTTTGTTCAGAAAAAGTTCTAAAGAAAAAATTAATTTAAAATTGTAATGTTGAAATATGCAATACCTCGAGGAAATGTAATATAAAAAATTAACTATACACAAAAATGTATATGAGATTCACTTAAATCTGAATAAAGTTCACAATTTTTTCTAGTGCCCTTTCAACTAAATTATATTAGTCATAGCCATGGCATCTGACATAGGAGAAAAATTGCTGATTTTATTAGAGAAACATAAATGGGTAATTAACATAATTGAATATGTAATTACTTGCTTAAGTAGGCCATTTTTTAAAGATGGTAATACAGGAGGTTTTCTTGATAATTAATTAAAAATTGTGCATCAAACTAGATCAATTTTAAAAATGAAATTGTTGTGATTTTTTGATCACCCTTAGTGTTAGATAGCTAACAAATCATAACATGGTGGAGTAGGTTTACTACATTTCATTGTCTTAATAAGTTTTTTAGCTTATCTAATTATTGTTCATTGTAAAGTTATTAGAAATTGCAATGATCATGAATCAAGATTTGAATCCAGGCCAAATAAATCTTGATCACAAAAATGCTTAGATTTTTATAGGGGATTTCCTACAGACAATACAGCTAGCTATAAAATAGTAATTTAATGGCTTTATTACTTGGAAGTTCATGACGAACTTGAGTGCCACATTATTAATTTTCATTAGTAAACAATGCTAAAGATATGTGTAAGAGAATGTGATCTGGGCCAACTGGTGAGTGCAGGTTCAGCATGAAATGTGCATCTTGGGGGTCATATATATTTTTTACATGCCTTTCATCATATATATATAATTACATCCCTCTAAAAGGTGTTAAAAGTGGACAGAAATCAGTCCCCACCTTATGTGAGGGTGGTATAGTGAATACAACACTAACAATTTTGTTCATTAGATTGAGAACTGGATGTTTTCGAACTGGAATCAATTTGAGGAATTTAGGTCTAGAGTCTTACATTCTACCATTGCACAAAATCATGCATGGTACAATTAGCCATCTAATATTGTCAGCCAATGGGTGTCTACATATTCTTAGACCAAGATTAAAGGTTTGAAGTTAATCTGGGTTCTCAAATATTTGGTCAGTGCAACAATTGCAAAAATGGGAAATTTATAAGATATACACTTTCATATTGGTGCAGATATGTTTTAATTGTATATGCACTAGAGTCATTTATGCATTATCTTTTTGTCATTATAATGGGAGATCATATTTTATCATACTAAGCATGCCAAGTGTTAAGATGAATATCCAAAATTACAGATTTGGTAAGGTACTGTTTATAATAATTTATAAATAAAAAAACAAAAAAAACTATACAATTAGACAAATGTACATTTGGAAAATAAGTAAAAACAAATAGTCACATCATCACTCCTTTCATATGTTACACATGCTGTTAATAAGGCTACCAATTTTTCCATACAGTAGCGCCACCAAGTGCAATTCTTTGTAATAAATGGATGCAGGAAGGTTTGTGCTTAAAATTCCTATCTAGTGTCTACTCATTCAACATCAGTTTGGTATTCTTATTAATAACAGCATGTGTAAGCATATGAAATGGTGGTCATATGATGTTTTGATAGTTTTATACCTATTCTGCCTTTAGGATAATAGCGACTGTGGTTTTTGACAAACCAAAGATGCCATAATATATAGATGCTGAACTGAGTTCACATCTATATAACTATACAAAGGAATGAGCTTGGGTTGGAAACATCATGGTGTTTCATCTTTTACTCCTAGATTTATAGTTCACCAAATAAGTAAAAGGTGGCTGCTGGAGGGTTGCATTCGATTCTAAGATCTAGATGCAGTGCTCTCAAATCCATGGCTCCTCACTGATGAAAGCCACAAGATAGAAACTAGTCTGGGTTGTTGTATGAGTAGACACTAGATAGGGAGTTTATGCACAAACCTTCCTTCATCCATTGATTATGAATGTTTGCAGTTGATGGCAGTACTGTATGGAGAGTTTGGTACTCTTAAAAACAAATAGATTGAGAGGTCATTGTAAATTAAAAATAAATATAATTCTTTGAACTTTAATCTTTTAGCAAAATAAAAAATAAATAGCTGCCATTTATATTGTTAGATAAAAATATTTCCAGGCTTATAATATTAACTTAGAATAATTCATCACTTACTTTCAGTTCTTATCAACCCCCTGCAGGTTGAATAAAAGTCTCTCCAAGTTTAAGCCATTGTTTCTGATCTGTAGCCTCTTATTTCCAGATTACAGGAGCGCTCTCTTTCTAGGCCTTTTATACTTTCTAGGGATGCAGTTAAAAATTTTAATAGTCAAGCTATTATATCTTCTAACAGTATATCCGTTCATCTCTACAAATACAAATATGTAATTTTATTATTAAGTGGCCTTTGAGCATTCCATCATCAGATTTTCAATTGGATGGACGGTTGAAGAGTTGGAGTGTGGAATAGATTGAAGCCTCTCCATTAAAGTATGAGGATTGGCTATCTTAATATATATCTGAACATTTAAAGCATATATGTGTAGAGATGGTAATCTGGACCAACTGATGATTTCTGGTTTAGCATGAAATATGTATATTGGTGATTATTTATCTTTTCAACATATGTGTGTTCAAGAGTATTAGTGTTATGAGATGGTGTGGAGAGTGGTGGGTTGTATGAAAGTCTGTGCTCATATACCCTATATATTAATTAAGTTTTGTATGGCCATAGATATTCAAGTTTTATTAATGCAACGTTTTGTGTGGTAAAAAGAAAGAAATCGTAAAAGTTTGTTTTAAATCAAGATTTTAATGCCCAGAGAATAAATAGTTATCTGAACTTAATGTTTAAATATTTTATTTTGCATTGATTCATGATTAGAGAAAAGTAATTGTTTTAGGGAACATGTTTAATCATTTAAAATAATTTTAAAGATTAACGTAAATTTGAAGAAACTATTGTTTACATATATATATGTATTACTATTAGCCGCATTTAATATAAAGCAAAAAATTTAAAAGGCAGCTAGCTATATTGTAGCTACAAATCTTATCATCTTATATAATGTATGAATTAATAAGTACAAGTTAAATCATAATTAAGTATAAACTTTTTCTTATACTGGTTATACGTTTAACTTAGAATGAAATCTATTCAGAGTTTGAGTTAACTTAGAATGAAATCTATTCAGAGTTTGACATTTTATCACATGATCACTATTTAAACAATTCAAAACAAAGCAAAACTCTCCATATAGTAGTGCCATCTTGTGCTAACAAGAGCAATCAATGGATGCCAGAAGGCTTGTGCATAAAATCCCTAACTAGTGCCTACTCATCCAATATCCCCACAAGATGGCACTACTATATGGATAGTTTTGCTTTGTTTTGAATTGTTTGTGATGTTTAGTAGTTTAACACCATCCTGCCTAATAGGATAGTGGTGGCTATGGTTTTTAAAGAGCCAAAGACACCAAAATGTATGGGTGCTGAATTGAGTTCAGACCCATATGACTATGTAAGGTATTGAGCTTGGATTGAAAATATTAATTGTGTTTTCAATTTCATTCTCATAGTTTTGTAGTTAAATAGAGTTAAAATGTGGGTGCTGGAGCATTGCATTAGATCCTAAGATCTAGGTGCAGTGCTCTCAGATCCAAGGCTCCTCACTGATGAAGACCACAAGCCAGAAACTAGTCTGGGGATATTGGATGAGTAGGCACCAATTATGGATTTTATGCACAAGCCTTCTGGCATCCATTGATTGCTCTTGTTAGCACAAGATGGCACTACTATATGGAGAGTTTTGCTTTGTTTGAATTGTTTAATAACAATTAT
Source organism: Epiperipatus broadwayi (assembly GCA_028023455.1). Taxonomy (NCBI): domain Eukaryota; kingdom Metazoa; phylum Onychophora; class Udeonychophora; order Euonychophora; family Peripatidae; genus Epiperipatus; species Epiperipatus broadwayi. The sequence goes on from JAQFVV010000006.1 coordinate 2,948,288, forward strand.
GTGCTAGTATGAGATAGTGGTCATGTGATGTTTAATGATCACTATTTCTTATCCTTACACAATTTGGTAAAATAATAGCAACTCCCTCCATGCAACAGTGCCATCCAGTAACCATACTAATCATTGGGTGCTACACGATTTGTAAATCAAATCATCTATCTTGTGGCTACTCATCCAATATCTTTAGACTAGTTTTTAGCTTGTGATTTTTATCAATGAGGAACCTTGGATCTTAGAGCACGGTACCTACATCTTTAATCTAATGCAATCCCCCAGAAGCCACCTTTTATCTTTTTAGTTATCTATATATCTATGAATCCAAAATAAAAATACAATAATGCATTTAATCCAAGCTAATTTGCTTTATCATCATGACATATTTAAACTCAGTTCAATATCTAAAAATTTTGATGTCTTTAGTTTTTTATTAACCATAATTGCCAACATCCTTTATGCAGGATTGATTAGAACATCATACAACCACCATTTTTTTTGCTTACCCAATCTTTTAAAACAGTAGTAACTCTCTGTATGCAGCAGTGCCACCAGTGAAAGCCATAGTAATCAATAAATGCTAGAAGGTTTGTCCATCAAAATCCCTATCTATTGCCTATTTATCCAGTATCCCCAAACTAGGAGAATGTTGATACTGTTTTAACACATTGTATAAGCATTGGAAATAGTCACATAATGTTTTAGGAGTTTAATACCAATACTGGCCAAAGGGCATTGGTGTCTATGGTTATTAAAAAAACCAAAGATATCAAAATGTAAGATACTGAACTGGGTTCAGATCTGTATGGCTATAGAAATGAATTAGCTGGACTAAAAACATTTATTATGTTTTTATTTAGGGCTTATTACTTTATTAATTAAAAAGGTGGTTGCTAAAAGGTCATATTAGATTCAAAGATTCAGGTGCAGTATTCTCAGATACAAGATCCTTCACTGATGAAAGTCACAAACCAGAAACAAGTCAGGGAATATTGTATAAGTAGGCATTAGATAGGATCTTTGGTGCACAAATCTAAAATTCATTGATTACTATGCTTTGCACTCGTATTACTGTACAGACAGATTTGCTACTGTTTGTAGTTTCACATTTCCATTTTTAACAGTATTTGTAAGAAGAGTCTATATCATTTTTATGTTGTATTTATTACCTTATAACTGTTTTGTTTTACTTTTTATGATTTATTATCTTATTCATCATCAGTATCATCATTTTCAATCATTGCCAATCAATATCCTCTGTTTTCCACACCACACCAGCAACTTTTCTTCTTTCCTCAATCCATCTCACAAATAATCTCTTTCTAGGTCTTTTACATTCTTTTGAATTTTTGGTTTAAGAATAAATGTTAATCTATTATCTCTTCTAGCAATAAGTCCAGTCCAGCTTCATTTCAGATTCATAATTCTTTCTATAACACCATTAATATCTAATTTCCCTCTCATCCATATATTTTGCTTTCAATCTCTTCTTCAGCTTCCATTTCTTCTATTTCCTGAATGGTAAGAAGATTCTGTGTTGCTTTTCTGTTAGTCTTAGATCCATAAATAAGAACTGGTCAAAGACATCGGTAAAAATCTTCCTTTTTAAACACTTAGACATATTTACTTTTAATGTTATTTTTACCAAAACCACTCCATCCCAGTTTGATTCTATGACTAATTTCATCCATTATGGTTTTATCTGCATTAGCAATCTGTCTGTCCATGGTATTTGTTGTGGTTGATTACTTCTAATTCATAATTATCCTAATTCACGATTATCAATTTTAATTTTCTTCAGTGAAAATCCATTGAACATTATACTAGTCTTTGTAGCATTTATTTTTATTTCTATTTTTTTTTTTGTTACGTTCATCTGATAAATCTTGCAAAATTTTCTGAAACTATACAGCATTATTTGCAAAAATAATCCCTGCATCTGCAAAATCTAAATGACTTAAATAAGGTCCAAGATAGGGGATTTGAACTCAGACTTTTAAACCACTTCACTATTCACACTATCTCATACTACTGATACACATGACCACACACATGTAGAAAAAATAAATAATCACCAATATATGTATTTCGTGCTGAACCAGCACTCATCAGTTGGTCCAGATAACCATCTCCCATACATATATATATATATATATATATAATCAATGATCAGTTTATATTAAGATAGCAAATCCTTACACTTTAATGGACAGGCTTCAACCTACTCCAACCTCCAACTCGTCTGCCATCCATACCATTAAAAATCTGATGATGGAATTCCCAAATCCCATGCTGATGCCAATATTGAGATGATAATGATGAGGAGGATAATAATAATAATAATAATAATAATAATAATAATAATAATAATAATAATAATAATAATAATAATAATGAGATAGTGTGGATAGTAAAGGGGCTTGAAAGTCTGAGTTCAAATCTCCTATAGTTATAATTAGGTTCCAGATTAAAGAGTGCCTGGTATTTTAAATCTTATATATTAAGTCTGCATTCTGCCCATCTCTCTTCTATGTATTTAAATGGATGCTGTCTATGTGTGAGGGGTCAGAGTGACTTGAGATCAACATGGGCATGCCAGTAATATTGGCATCAGCAAAAGATTTGGGAATTATATCATCAGATTTTCAGTGGTATGGATGGCTGAAGAGTTGGAGTAGATTGAAACCTGTCCATTAAAGTGTAAGGATTTGCTACCTTAATATAATCTGAGCACTGATTATATATGTGTATGGGAGATGGTAATCTGGACCAACTGATGAGTGCTGGTTTACTACGAAATACGGATATTGGTCATTATTTATCTTTCTGCATGTGTGTGGTCATGTGTGTTAGTAGTATGAGATATGTGGCTAGTGAAGGGGCTTGAACGTCTGAGTTCAAATCCCCTATATTTAAATAAGATCCATATAAATTTAGACTTTTAGCTTGTAAAACTGTTTTAAAAGTTTTTTTGAAACACACAATGTTAATCTTCAAACATCACATGATCACCATCTCTATACTAGCACATAGTTTTGCCTTTGTTTACAATGTTAATCTTCTGAGTAATTATTATTACGGATTCAAACTCACGTTGTAACGCATGGTAAATAGATGCATAAATCCATAAATACTTTTCTTATATTACACATATATAATGGAACGAAAATAATATTGTTAATTCCAATATATCCAGTATATAATAGTGTGTAGGTGAGTGTATTGACGTTATTTAATAGTAAACACAATAAATAAACAAAAAGTAGTTATATATAGGGTATATGAGCACAGACTTTCACAACAACCACCACTCTCCACCCTATCTCATAACACTGATACACTTTAACACATAGTTATACATAATTATATGCAACTTCAAATTTTTACATCTGCTTTATATATTATAATTATATTTGCCGGTTTTCAGCATCTTTTAAATTTATCGTAGGTGTTTCTTCACATGAGGCGAGGTCAAGATAGACGGATCGCGACCAGCCTTGTCATTCCTGTGGTTCGAACTTCTTATGAATTCCCAAGCAAACACAATTTAATTATTTCTTTTACTTAAGGGAGAGAAAAGAACTACTTTACTGTAGAATTGTTGAAATATATTGTTCCTTTTTTTTTTTTTTTTAATTATGCGATGCTAATTCAAACATAAAAGGAAAAAATAATTTGATTAGTAAAATATATATATATGTATTTTAAAATGCTAATTGAGAAAAGTAAAAATATGAATTGCAAACTATATCTGCGAAATACTTTTAAGGAAAATCGTTTTGATTAATGAGAAGAGTTCTTAATGGAATAAAAATTCAATTATCATAAGTGAGCAGTAATAATACTGCAGTTTGGAGTTTTATTTTAGTTTTTAATATTATTACATTTTATTAATGTTTTTTACCAATGCTTTTACACTTAATAACTTTTCACACTTTCTTCACAAAATCATTAAATAAATAATCAAACGATTTATTGCTCTGAAATATATATAAAGTTCGATCACCGGAAGTGACGCATTGGATGTGCAAAGTAGAAACACTAAACTACAGAGTACTTGCGCTATCCAAAACAAAAATAATAGAATGATTTATTGCTGGAGAATTCATAAGTTCATACATCTAAAATGGTAGATTTCAGCCACTGTTCATAGTTTGAGATCCATAGTCCACCATTCTATTACTGCGTTAAACGACCAGTACAAAATAATCGAATGGTTTATCGCTTGGGAATTTACAAAAAGTTCAATCATCCAAATTGACAGAACTCGATCACGGCACATGGTTTGGAGTCCACTACCGTATCATTGCACCAAACTAGGTAGGGCACAAAATCATTTGTCGTATATGTGTATACAATTATTCTTAACTAAAGAATAAAACAATAAAGACAATAGATTAAAAGTCTGATGATTCGGTACATGAATAGCCAGTATTTATTTTCTTTTTTATTATTTTCTTTTTCTGTGGTTGTGCTAATTGAAGTAGTATTTGACATGCGCAAGTATAATTAACACTTAATTTTATATATACAAACATGCTGTATAAAAGGACATTATAATGTAATAAATAATAATTTTTTTTATCACGCCAAGGGAATTAAAATTTGGGTTAAAACGTTGACATTTTTTAATTAGTAGCAGAGGCTTTTCAAAGGAGCTTAATATTTTTTTTTGCCCACATAGCTGGCTTATATTCCGCTGTACTAGTGAGCTAGTTATTGATCAAAAAATAGATATCTATATATTTTTCTAGAGAACAAAATTACATTCGCTCACAAAAACATAAAAAGCATAATTGATTCTGGGTTTAATTTTTTTTTACTTCGTTCTTTTTCTGTGGAATTACTAAAGTAATCTGTGCATTGTAGTGGACATTATATATAATTGTTTATATGTATATGAACATATAAAATACATGCAGTGGGTTGGTATTAATATTATAGCTTAGTGACTGTTTTTAGAGTAATTTGTGTGTGTATACTGAGACATTCAGTTCTCAATGCCTGCAATTTTTAATATTAAATGATTTAAACTTTATGACTTGTAAAATATATGTTGACAGGGGCACATAAAAAGTGTGTATAAACTAATGTAAAAATAATTTATTAGAATTGAAAAATTTAATATTTTTAATTTAATTGTAAAAGAAAATGAAAGAATTTTTTATTTCTTTGACTCATGATTTTAATTTTAAAAGGGTAGTAAATGTATATGTCAATTTATTTATAATTTAATTTACAAGTGTCAATCTTTCTGCACCCACAACTTTGATATTATCCATATTTCATTAATTACGTTAAATGGTTATCAATAACCATTTACAGATTAGAGATTATCATGTCATTTCTAATCCAGACATAGGTATTAAAACTCAGAATTAACATTACTTCAAAATATATTTTGGAATATTTTTGAATGTGTATTTTAATTCTTAATAATTTTTTTAAACAGAAATTTTTTGTCACTGTAAATATAATTAATATTGTTTACCAAATTTTTTAAATATTTTAATGATTAAATCTGTTTATTATTATATTTTTAATAACAATAAATCATTTAACTTAATTTTTTTTTTTGTAAAAATAGCTTTCCAAATAATCTATTATAAAGCACATTAAGACACTTTCTATTGCTCCATCTGGTGAGAGTTTTTGGAAATGCTCAACCTTTCTGTTTTTATAAAATCTTTATTTTATACTAAAACTCAATAAATTGGACATGATTTCCTTGGAATTTAATTTTATAAGTAGATAATATTCCAAAAGATCACATCTGATCATTTTAAATATTTAAAAACTGATCTTAAATATAACAATGTATTATAAATGTCATCACAAATATTTGTGTAAAGATTAAAACTAAAAATTAATGAATTTGTTTTTATTTTAAGATTGTTTGTTTTTCTGAATGAATGAAGATATATTTATGATAACTCTATCAAATTCTGCATTAAAGTATATTTTCTTACAAAAATTATAATATTTTAAAGGATTTTGACTCCAAATCAATTATGACTGATAATGATGTAACAGACACTGCTATTTTTTCTCTTATATGACGGTTAAATTTATTAACTTCTATTTCTAAAAATAAAATGTAAGTGAATTATGAAAGTTTAACTGTGAAATGAATAAAAATAATCAAAAATATTTTATAAATAAGGAAAAAATGATTTTAAATTATGCTTTGAAATCTTTATGAGAAAACTAAACCTAAAGAACATGAATGCCTTTTGGGAATTTACTTCTGTGAACAAATGATGCATCTGCTGATATTAGCTGCAGTCTATAAAATGCTGAACTCTTCAGAATTTTCAACTTTAAGATTAATAAAAAATTTAAAAAATAACTTTGTGTCATTATCAATTAGGATAATATTAATACTATGATCTAAATTTATGGACTAGCAGTGCAGTTTCTGAGGAAACTTTACACAATTTTCAATGAAGATGAGGCTTTATAACATAAAATCAGTCATGAACTAGATATTGAGCCATATTGATGATGAATATGTGCAAACCTTATGTAATTGCATTACTTTTTTATTATTCACAAGATATGGAATCAATCTTTTCATTATTAACCTTTATAATATCAAACAGACAAAAATTCTCAATATAGTAGATGCTTTATAATATCACCATGCTAGTTAATTGTTGCTGTTGCAGTTTGATAAATATTCTTCAGAATATGACCATGTACTAAGTCTATATATTGATGATTCAATGCTTTAATTACCATAAAATGCTTATAGATTCAATTGCCTTTTTGTAATTTATCAAATAATACATAATGACAATTTACATTCAATGGTCCTTCCTATAGTTTCTTTTAATACTTGGATAAGATTTATTATGCTAAAGCCACTTTTAAGACCAGCTTGTTTTTTTGATTGATTAAAATTGAAAAGTCACTTAAGCAAATTGTAATTATCTTGGTAAAGATATAATATTGATAAGTTTGTAAATTTCTATTAGCTTCCTTATTACCTTTCTTAAATATCAATCTCTAGCCTCTCTTCATACTTCTTTGAGCAGTCTGAAGTCTCTGTATTGCTCTTCTGTTAAGTGTCCTGGTCTCAGATCCATAAGTAAGAACTGGTAAAACACATTTATTAAAAATCTTCCTTTTCAAAGACATGGGCATATTTCCTTTTAGTATTACATTATTTGTAACCAAAAGCACCCCAACTAAGTTTAATTCTATAATTAATTTTATCCATTATGTTCCCATCTGTAGTAATAATTTGATCATAACATTTGTAGTTGTTAACTTTTTATAACTCATCATAATCAATCTGAATTTTCATCTTTTGAAAAAATCTATTGAATATTAGTCTTTTTAAGTTTATCTTTAATCCTGCTTTTTTACTTTCATCTGATAAATCTTGCAACATTTTCCAAAGCTCTGAAGCATTATTTTCAAAAACAACAACATCTGCAAAATCTAATCTCCATTTACTTTTGTTTTTTTAGCTCCTCATTTTAATCCACAAAATATTTCTTGGTACACTGTTGTAAAAAGTTTTGGAGATATGGAGGTTACCCTGTCTTACACTCTTTTCAATGTTAATTTTCCTAATATCATGTAATCTAATTGTTGCTGTTGCATTTTTATAATATTTTTAAGAATATGATAATATCCTGGGTCTATATTTTAATGATTCAATGCTTTAATTACTGAAGAATTGTTTATAGAATCAAATGCCTTTTCATAATCTACAAATGCATAGCATAATACCAAACCATATTCATTGGTCCTTTCTATAACTTTCCTCAATACTTGCATATGATCCACTTTACTATAACCACTTTTAAATTCAGCTTGTTCTTTTAATTGGTTAACATCCAAAGTTCTCTGTAGATGAGTTGTAATTATCTTGCTAAAAATTTTGTATAAATCTGACAAAAGACTGATAGGTCTGCAATTTCTAATATCTTCTTTATCAACTTCTTCAAGTATTAATATTAATACTGCTTTCTTCCAATCATCAGGTACATCTTTATAATTTAGACATTTGGTAAATAACTTTAATAAAAAAATTTCTATCTCTTCACCTGCTTTTTTTAAGATATCAATTATAATTCCATCATCACCTGAAGTTTTTCCCTTCTTCATAAATTTACTTTCTTTTGTCACTTCTTTATTTAAAATCCTGTGCAATTCAGAAGATATAATAGATGTAAGAGGTATTCATTCTTTGTTACTATATAATTCTTAATGAAACTCTTCTACCCATTTTATGATGTTATCTTTGTTTTAAGTAATAGTTCCATCTTTTTTTCTTATTCCTGATATGTTTCTTACCATTACCAAAATGTTGCTTTACACTCTTGAGACTTTTATTTTATTCTATAGATTTCTTTACTAGTTCATAATTAAACTTTTTTATATCATTATCAACCCTTTTTTTAACCATTTTATAAAATTTGAATAATTCAATCCTTTTTAATGTATTACTTTATATATTTTCATATTCCTTCTTCCCTTCATAAATTCTCTACTTTCTTAGTAGACATTTTATTGGTCAATTGCTTCTTTTTTCTATCAGCTATTTTTATTGTAGTTTCTAAAAATATATGAGTTATTTTACTATTATATATATATATATATATATATATATATATATATATATATATATATATATATATATATATATATATATATATATATATATAAGCATTTGAGTCATAGGAATAAGTGGATTCATTTTATTCCTGCATAAATACTATATCTTGTATTGGAGAGAAAGTATTCATTTATTATTATTAACACTCGCAAAAGTGTATGCACAATTAGCTTGAAAGGCTGATATTTGGATGTAATATTAATTTTATTTAAAAATCTGTTAATATTTGAAATTTTATTAAAAAATCTGTTAATATTTGAAAATGATTTGCACGTTCTAATTTAAACTCATTAGAATGTTTTTGAAGGTTAGGAATATCAACTGTGAATATTGCTTTTCTTAATAACTTTTGTCGCTCTAATTTTGCATTAACATGTATCTTACATCTCATTAATCAATAATCACTTCCAGTGTTGAAGTTATTAAGAACATTACAATCTTGAAATGTGTATTTCTCTTAGTCAAAATATAATCCAATTATGCTGTACCTTCATTTGGATGCTTCCATGTCCATTTCCTTTTGACATTTGTCTCAAAAAAAGAATACATAATATAAAGTTTTTCTTTTTCTGTAAATTCTACAAATATATATCCTTTCTCATTTCTATTAACATAATCAAATTTATCTTCAGCACTTTCATCTTTCATTTTTTTTTACCAATTCTAGCTTTAAAATCGCTCATAACAATTTTAAAATGTTGTTTACTCTGATCAAAAGCCTTTTGTACATCAATATAAAATCCTCTACTACTTCATCACTATGAGAACTTGTTGGGTCATAAACCTGAATTACCTGCATTTGATATCTGCTATTAAGTTAAATAACTAATCTTGCCACTCTGGTCCGATATACCATTAATCTCCACAATGTTGTTCTTCAACCTTTTATTTATAATAATTCTATTTTACTTGGAAGTATATTTGTGCCTTTGTATGTCCAATTTTTAAATCCAATTGTCTCTTCACCTTTTCTTCTAACTTTACAAAATCCAACAATGTTCCATTTAATATGGGACAGTTCTCCTTCCAATTCTTGCGATTTTCCTTTACTTGAAAGTGATCTGCAGTTGTAAGTGCTTAAACAAAAAATCATAGATTGAGTCTGCAATCAGGAGATTTTATCACTTTTCAACTTTGGCTATCAACCACTGCCTTGGATGGTGAGTGATTTTACAGCCTCTTAGGAATAAGAGCCATGATTTATTATTGTCTGTTATGATTGTAAATATCTATTAGAAAAAAACTTTCACACATACATTCATTCTGCCTTCAAGAAAGCTGATATTTTAGGTAAGAACTATTAGGCAACTGAGAAGAAAGACCATGTTGTTTTTTGAACTGAAACTCAGAGGTAAATGTGTGTTTGTGAGCAGTTCAACCATATTCTTATATTATATAATCACATAGTAATAACAGCAGCAATGACAAAAATATATGGAATGGACATTAGAAATTTGCCTTGCACAGTTTCTTTAAGGACTCCAAGAGAAAACTCCAGCAAACTCCACTTACTGAGTAAATATTGGAATTATCTGCATTTGGTTTCTTCAATTAGAATGAATAATGAACTTGCCATTTGTTTGATATAACATTGCTCTCCACAATGCTATTCTTTCAGCTTTTTATCTACAATGAGTCCCACTTGATGTTTCCAATAATTGTACTTTTGCAGTAGAATACATGACCACTTTTTAAACCAATTGCCCCTTCATTTTTTTTCTAATCTTACAAAGTCTAATAATACTCCATTTAATATTAAACACTTCTTCCAATTCATGTATTATTTTCTAATTTCAAAGTAATCTACAGTTGAGGGTACTTAAATAATCATTATCCTATGTTAGACATCCAATAGCAGAGTGAGTAAGCTTTTGAGCTTTGATAGAGTTTGGTCTATGATAATTGTAAATATCTACTTTAAAAACGTTCATTCGCACCCACATTCTTTGTGCCATCAAAAAAACTCAACTGGTACTTCAGTTAATAATTGGCAGCCAATCAAAAAGAAAGACCATGAAATTTTTTGGATTTTATACTCAGAGTTAAAAAGCCAATAAATTCACCCCACTGAATAATGCACAATGATAATCTGCTCATCCATGCTCATTTTATGCATAATCATATAGTAATAATTGTTGCATTGATAATAATGTATGGAACAGACATAATGAATTTATCCTGAAAAGTTTCTTTAAGTATCAAATGGAAATCAAATGGTCTCATTTCATTTAAAAGCAAACTTCCTTTATGCATACCAATTTGATATTGCAGCTTTAAAAAATGGCTTTAAAAAGTTCTATTATATGCACCAGTGTTAAACTGTCAAAAATTAACATGCATTAAATTTACCACTAATTTATGCATTCAAGAAATGATATCAGTTTGCTTCTGAAGCACTAATCATTTATAAGGTACCACATTAGAGTGAAGTTTGAACATGTGTTATGCAAAATGTGATCGATTTTCATTAATATGAAACTGTATAAATAGTTAGAAAATCCTCTAAGTAATACATGAAGAGTTAATATCACTTCAAGTATTTATTACATATGTGTGTGGGTGTGCATGTATGTGGTGAAGTGTGTGACTAGTATATATAATAAAAAACAATACAAATTTAATAGCGTAATCTGTGGATGTATTTTATCAATATTTAGAAGTCGGTGAAGTGAGTCTGTAAACATTGCAAGAATATGGCATGCAATTTCATGCATATAATAAATCATGCTGTCAATAATGCATTTCATTTTAAGATGAAATTTTCAAATAAATAAAATACAACTTACAATTTTTTCTTTAAAAACTTTTTAGCATCACCTATATGTTTTAAAAATTATTTTTACAAAACAAATAAACTATAGAGAATTAATGAATTATAGGAAGGTATATATATTAGAAAGGTCTTGAACATAAACTTTTGAGCTCCCTGTAGCTATGCATTTCATCTTATACAACCGATACACATGACAACATATGTGGCTGTATAAGATGGGTGATAGATGTAGGGAGTTTGAAAGTCTGTGTTCATGTCTCTTCTAATTACCTTAAATTTAGTATAGACAATATAATTATATTTGAATATATTATATATATATATATTATATATATATATATATATATATATATATATATATATATATATATATATATATATATATATATATATATATATATATGTCATATTATTATTACTATTTGCAGGATATTCTGTGTAGTGAAAAAGCTAAATGCTGATGTTTCAGTACAATATCAAGTACCTTCCTCAGAGCATCCTCTTTCTCAAATCTTAAGAATGCATGTGAGATTTAAAACCGTTTTTATCGTTTTCTTATGATTTGAAAAAGAGGACGCTCTGAGGAAGGTACTTGATATTGTACTGAAATGTCAGCATTTAGCTTTTTCACTACACGGAATATCCTGCAAATAGTAATAATAATATGACATCTTTTATCCGTGAAAATATTAGAATTAATATATATATATATTGTTTGTATCTAGTTGAATTTTACTTGAGAAAGTCCATTTTTTTATAAATAAAACCATTGCCATGAGAGAATTTAGAACAAATTTATTCTTTGGCTAGTATTGTATTGATATATATTTTATTTTAACTTTTAATTATATTTTACCATACTTTATTTATTTATTATATATAATGGAATCATGAATTAGGCTATATTTTGTTCCATACTGCCTTTACATTCAAAGAAAATAGTGCACAGTAGCTCCTCTTTTGTTGGTAAACAATGATTAGGACAGAATATGCATTGTTTATTAAACTGCCAAGTGTATAATTGTTTTCAAAACACATGCTTATATAACACAGACATTTTAAATATGTATATGTAAATCAAAATTACATTATAAGCAATTTTTTTTAAAAAGTAGTGATAATATAATTATTAATAATAAATAGAGGGATATTTATTTTATTTTACAGAATATGTATTCATTTGTGCACTTATTGAAGCAATAAGATGAGGAAAAAATATTGATTTTTTTTAAAATATTGCATTTATGTAAATAGCTGACTAAAAAGTAGAAAAATAAAATAATCCACTTCTTGATTAATTTGCCATTTTTGGAAAATATCAGAGATCTTAAGAATCTAGACTTATTATAAATTGGGAATTGAAGGAATATTGTCATTTCATAAAAGCATTTGAGACTCAAATAAATCCTAAAAATTAAAAAGACTTCAAATGTTTTTTATTAAATAACAATGATTCTGCAATTTTCAAGTGTTTTATAACAAGTCTAGATTCTTAAAATCTCTGATATATTTCAGGAATGGAACATTAGCCAAAAAGTGAATTTCTTTGTTATTTTATACTTTTTAGTCAGCCATTTGCATAAAAGCATTATTTAAAAAAAGTTTTTTTTTTGCATATTTTTTTTTTTAGTTTTTAGTTCTACTTACATATTATTTTGAAAAAAAAAAAGTTAAATCTGCAAAAAAATATCATATCCCTTTAAGAACTGAATTCTAAATTTAAATGTCATGTGATCAGCTACTATGTTAAAATATTTATATATTGGCTTTTTAATTAATTCTCTAACCATTTTTTACACATTTATTATTTTTTTCACAAAATATTTATGAAACATTAATTATTTCAGAATAATTCAGATTTTAGTAGAAAATATTTGTTTTTAATTAATTATGAGTTAAATAAAAATATGAACAAAATCTTACTCTTCAAAGATAATATTACTGTTGGCTCAATTGCTAAGTATTTTTCCTGGGAAATGTAAAGATCTGAATTTGAATTCGAAAGGGGAACAAATTTTTTTTTTGTTGTTAAAAATTTTTAAATGTGGATATTTAAACAAATACGGACAGGGAAAGTTAATATAAAAACATTTTAAAAAACTACAAATTTATTTTTAAAATAAAGAAAATAGCAAAATATACTTTGGACAAATTTTTCTTTTATAAAACAATAGATATGCCACTTTTTCAAGAAATTACTACCTCTGCAATAACATTAATGTTTATTGAATATTCTGAAATTATGTAAAACTTTTACTTGTATATAGCACTCAGCTCAGACAAAAAAATGTCTGCTGAATATTAAAATTTGCAAACTTTAATGGTATTTTTTTGATTTACTTATTTATGGTTGTTTGCTTACATTTTACATTGGATAACATATAACTGAAATTGTGTAGTTAAATACATCATAGTTTGCAGCTCCATTATGTATATATATATTGTAATAGTCAAGTTTGTACATTCGCATAACAGAATTCAGAATCCAAGCAAAAGAGACCGAAGCTGACCAGACTAGGACTGTGACATCCCAAGTCCGACCACACTTCAACTCATAAGTTAGTACTCCAAGATTCAATACCCTACGAATGACCACCTTGAAATTACATGTAGCATACTCCTTTATTCGCGGCCGACATAGGTCAGGGAGAAACAATGAGACTCATAATTAAATTACAAATTGATTGTATCTAATGAATAGTTAACTTAATGAAGACCTTTAATAATGCATATTCTATCACATAATAAGAATTGGATTGAATAATGAAACTGAGAGTGGATTAGGTTAATTTACTAAAGTTTAATTTCTTCAATAATAAGTTTTATCTAACATATATATATTACAAATTTTAAACATGTTAAATGCATGCAGCCATTTAATGGCTGAAGAGTTTGGACAGATTCTTTGATAATATTAAGAAATAAATTTACATTTAAGTAAGATGAACGCAGCAGTTATTCATCTTACAACTTGTATACAATTATTTTACGGATTTACATATGATAAATGCATGCAGACATTTAAATAAATAGCTTATCACTATGCCATGTCTATAGTGTAACATATGCAGACTCCTCTAAATGTGTGGCTGAATACTAATAATTAAACTAAACCTTGGTCAACACTTACGGTAGACGTTTCTCGTCTGTTTATATTTATTTATTTAGCCTAAATAGGGCTGCAATAACTTAGATTGACCAGACTTTTAAGAATATCTCAGACAATTGCTGAAAGAAACTAAAATAGGGAGGTAGAGTTGGCTGCTCTGGATGTACTAATGCACTATAGCACCAGCAATACAATAATAAAGTCGCCCTGGGGATGGATTGGTAGATCAAGGGTTTCTGCGACAAACGCCGGTACCTGAAAACCGATCGTTAAGCTGCATGAAAAGGAACGAATAGTTCAGAAAGGTGGGGGACTTACATGCTAACCTGGCCTTAAACTCAGGCTTCGCGACTGCTCTACCCTATGAGAAGAAGATGTGCTGGCTTAACCGAGGCTACATCTTATTTACGTAAATATACATAGCAGCAAAACGAGAAAATATTAAAGTGAAAAATCACATCCGCCAAGCAAAGCATTTGTAAAATTTATATTCTATAGGCAAGAACAATAGCTTATTAGCTTAATAAAATAGAAGCCAACTCTTAGGTAGCATGATAAAACATATGCTATAGATGGGAATAATTACAGATAATCTTTGCTGTTCCAGCTAATTCTAATTTGTTATTGATCAAATGACAAGTATTTAAAAGGAGGGAAAAGTATATTTGATGGGGTTTACTAAATAACTTAAATAGCAAATATACTTATAAATATTTATCAAGGTTAGTCTATTTCTTAGTATTTAAAAATTACTTCATTAAATCAAGCCACATTGCAAAAATTTACAATTAAACAATTATCAAAAAAAATATTAAATAATAACGAGAGAGTCGTTACTATTTTCTTAAGAGGGTTTCGAAATAGCACACAGAAAATACCGAAATAAGATTATAAATAATTAAGTGAAGAGGTTTTAATTATTCTCTTCTTAAAATATTAAAATTTAGTATTCGCTGTTTCGAAGTGTCAGCATATCATAAAATACATATAACAAATATTAAAACTATGTGATACAAAAAATAACTAAAGACATGACTGCAGTGATAGTTTAAAGTAGAAACATAAAGGAAGGAAATTTTAAAAGCAAGTGAATCATTTTTAAAATAATAAAAGAAAAGCTTTAACATTAAAATATACTGAGTGGTTAGTTAGCTAACTGGAATTTAAAAGGTTGTTTGGAAATTATACATAAAATATACGGAAAGTATACAGAAAATAGAGCTCTGCAGTTTAAAGTGATTTACCAGTATTATTAGGTGCTTGAGTTGGAGCTTGGTGAGTTTCCTGGGTGGCTTGCGGCATGCTCTTCTTTTACGGGAGGTCTGTAAATATTATAGCAGCATTCTTCTTTTTTTAAAGTTAGATAGTAGATATTATAGCGGCATTCTTCTTTTCGGTTAGGTTGTAGATGTTATAGCGGCATTCTTACTTATAAACAGTGTCGGATGGAAACGAACCTGTTGCCTCCTTACGGAGTGGCAGCTAAGATGGCCAAACTAGCCGGACATCTCAATTCAAAACTAATTTGATTTTTTAAAAATATAAAATGCGCTTCAAAATGGAGTCTCTTCTCAGTATATAGATCTCAGTAGTCTCTCTTGTATTATAGCTCTCAGTAGTCCTTTCCCGCTCAAAATATGGCCCATTTATATCTTTTCCTTATCAGCTTAACACCTTTAGGAATTTTTTTTTGCTTCATGATTACATTTTTTAAATTAATTTTGTTAACATACAATCTGCTTTCAAATATGCTGATAAGTTTCTGAGGTGTTATAATTTTGACTTAATTCCATTTTAATTAAATTCTAAAAACATGTAGTTATGATCTTAAATATTTGATAAGCTATTAAAATATTTCAGTTATAACTTTTATGGTTATTTTGTAAAACTATTTTGCCATAAACAATTTTAATTCAAAAATAACTTAAATGTTGATATCTGACACAATTTCAATTAGCCAGATTTTAAAATGACTTTTTAATTTGACCAAAGGTAGGTGCGGTCACTAATTAAATACTTGTTTACGACAGAATCTGTTTCTAACCAACTTTTAATTGTAAGAAGAAAAAGAATCTTAATTTTTAAAGAGGACTTCTTAGCACATTTGAAAGAAAACCTTTTTAACATTTTTAAATCAACATTTTAAAATATTTTCATCCTTTAACCTTTTTAATTAAACAACACATTTTAATGTTTTTAAATCACGACACCCCTATATACATTACACATATAGGTTGGATTATATATCCACATACAAATTAAAATAATAAATTTATTAATAAATTGAACCTTATCATTATTTAACATAATAAAAGTATTTTATTAAAATAAACACGATATTAATAATAATATGCTATAATTCTATCAAACCTATCTAATTATAGCATTCTTTCATATGTAAATATATAATGCTGTTCAGACAGCCATGACAGCAAATTGTAGTTTTATTTTACATATTATAGTTTAAATGAGATTCAAATCTAACACAGACGAGTGGGCTACTAGATTGATGATGAAACGGCAAGGGATTAGGAGGTTTCCGCTTCAATATATATATATATGAAAACAAAATAAATAAATCTCTCCCCTCCCCATGGCTATGAATTAAAAGCACTCTAAAAGAATCAAGAATAGAATGAATCAACGTATTCTTGAAGTTCTGATGTTTATACTAATACTTTTGCCAATAGTGTTGGTAATTCAGCATGAAATTAATATATCAGCCAGACAGAACATGGAACTTAATATTTATTATAATCAAAAACTAATGATAGAATCTCTCTTATAACTTCTTAATTATAATAATTAAATAGGATTTAATATGTAAACATGAAATGAAATATAGCTCCATGTATACATGTAAACAAAGGCAGTAAACTGCCCTCTCTCACACTATGAATTACAAACACTTTAAATGTTGGACAAATGATCAAGAATAAAATGAATCGACTTATTATAGGGTGATTTCCTTTGTTACATATATGCATTGAACTATGTTTATTTTAATATTTACATGTTAAATCTTATTTAATTATTATAATTAAGGCATTAAAAGAGAGATTAAATCTCCAGCCATTTAAAATCAATTATTAGTTTAATAAATATTAAATGATACATTTCATCTTATCTGATATAATATAGGGTATATGAGCACAGACTTTCACATAACCCACCACTCTCCACTCTATCTAATAACACTGAAACACTCAAGCACATATATGCTGAAAAGATATATGTGCTTGAGTGTTTCAGTGTTATTAGATAGAGTGGAGAGTGGTGGGTTATGTGAAAGTCTGTGCTCATGCACCCTATATTACATATATAGACACATGGTATATATTAAGCCTGTGTTTCAGTTATTACTTATCTGATATATTAATTTCACTCTGAATTATCAACAATGTTGACAAAGGTATGCTTATAAACATCAGAACTCCAAGAGTAGGTGGATTCTTAGGATTCATTATATTCTTGATCCTTTGTTAAATATTTAGACTGCTTTTAACTTATAGCCTAAGGTAAGGCGATTTACTCCCGTTGATTACAGATATACATTGAGATATGTTTAATTTAATGTTTACATATGAAATCTTATTTAATTGTTCTAATTAAGATGTTAAAATAAAAATTCCAGCCTTGTATAATTATTAGTTTAATAAATATTAAATGCCATAGTCCATATGTCTAATATGATATATTAATTTCACTCTGCACTACCAACACTGTTACCAAAGGTATGCCTCTAAACATCAGAGCTCCAACAACAGATAGATTTATTCCATTATTGATCATTTCACTATTTACAGTGCTTTTAATTCAAAGCCTAAGGAATGGCTGCATATTGCATATTTTCTTTGTTTACCTATATACATTGAGTTATGTTTAATTTAATATATATATATATATTAAAGCAGTAAATCTTAGCTTAAGATTGTACTTCATGTTTCTACCTACTAACCCATGTTTAAATCCCTATTTCCCATCCCGCTCCTTTTGTCGTGTATATATATTTCAGGTATATATTTGAGATGCGCGCCTAAATTATAAAATTTAATGTTTCAATAACATGTTTTAAAATTATTATTAATTCTTTTTATTAATTATTAGTTCTTTTTTATTAAAGTATTATAGATGCGGCTCAAATATATATATCGGAGCAAAACTTACTAACAAAATATTGATGTTTTTAAATATTTATTATATGTCATTTTTAGCTTTTTCTTTTTAAATTGCTTGTTTTTCTATTAAACTGTATATTTTTTATAAAATCCAATATGGAAGATGTGATTGTTGTTAATTGTCCAAAAATAATTAAGGGTTGGAAGCACTATTGTTTTAATCTGGTGTAGATATTTTTTAATTAAAGTTTTACTTAAAAGGGGATTAAGATTAGAGATACTTTTGTTAAAAAACATGTTATCAAATCTATTTCTAATCTGGAAATAGATTTGAATTTATTTTTGGATGTTATCTTACAATTGCATCTTCAAAAACAACTGATAAAAGAAAAGGTATAAAATGACTGAATTTTGAATCACAGAAGAGATTAGCTACTGTAGTGAAAATGATTGTTAACATCGTGGTAAAACTTAAAATGATGTAGCAGTAAATCCACCACTCCTCAGTGACCTCTGCCGCTACCATAATATCCTGCAGCCCTGAAATGAAGAAAGGTCTAAAAAAAACTTTAGATTTTTGATAGAAGTTGCTGCCTCTGAAGAACTTGCATTTCAATTGTCGTGCATGTGCAACTACTAAATAGGACTCTTAAAATTGCAAGGTAAATTATTCCAAACTGCCACCATTGAAACTAAATCTAGCTTGATTAATTAATCTCAAAGTCTATTAATCAAGATTTTTCATGTATTATTTAACTTTGCTTTTTATATAAATCTGTGAATGTAAATTTGCTCTCAAATGATTTCTTTATATCTAA
Organism: Epiperipatus broadwayi; assembly: GCA_028023455.1. Classification (NCBI taxonomy): domain Eukaryota; kingdom Metazoa; phylum Onychophora; class Udeonychophora; order Euonychophora; family Peripatidae; genus Epiperipatus; species Epiperipatus broadwayi. The sequence continues at coordinate 2,967,729 of JAQFVV010000006.1, forward strand.
TCCTATCTCATATGCTCTAACTTTTCTTAACTTTGGTGCAGTCAATTATTTATAGTTATTTATTACTTGAATTTATATGTCTATTTTCATTATTAATTTGCCAATCTCACAACCTGGCGAGCTTAATTTATAAAAATCTTTTCTGTCATTTTTAAGTAAACCTTCATGAAAGGTTATTAACATCACCTTAAAAAATATATATAATGCATTATTAATTAATACACTCACCAGCTTGTTTTACGAGCCAACATTCTATTTATGTTTTAATATTATATATATATATATGTTTAACTCTTGATTTTCTACCAGGGAAAATCAAGAACTCAAGCTAATTAATGCTCTGAAACATTTATTTTACAATTATTTATTAAATTCTGAAAGGGTGACTTATAATTTGCTTTCTATATATAACTGCTAATCTTACTTCATTTTTCATACTCTTAAAATTTCAAATCTTTTATTTAAATATTTCAGTTATTGTAAAATCAACGAAGATGGGATTGTTTTATTTTAAATAGCAGAAAAAGGGATGGGGGAAAATCTTAATGTTTCTTTTACTAAGCAAAATCTTAACGTATATTTTATTTAAGGATATCTCTCTCTCTCTCTCTATATATATATATATATATAACTGCAAAGCATATTATTTGTCTAAATTACAGCATTCAAACAAGGGTCATCTATTTTAAAGCAGTAAATTATATTTCATGCCATTAGTGACATTTATCATTACTGCGTTGCCGACATTTAGCCTCTCTTTGTATATATATATTATGTGCTTCTAGTCTTCTAATCTGGGGGTTGTGACAAGTTCGAACCCATAGATTTCTTCTCATATCTCATTCCGTAGATAGTTGAGCTATCCGGAATCACATTCATTTCGTATAAAATGCCTCTGGCGGTGATCCCATAAGTTTGGCACATGCTATGCATATTCACTTCGTATAGATAAAGGGTCTCTCGCATCGGTTATACCAGCAAAAGTCTGGGCCATTCCATGCCTATCCACTTTTCTCTAAGCACTACACAAGAAGGGGGTGTGAGATTTCGTTTTTCATCCAGAAGCATGACCTTTTCGTCTTAGTATTTTTAGGCTATTATGTCAGCACCGCAAACTTCTTCGTATTATTATTATTTCTTTTGCTTCATGACCCAGTTTTAATGCTCTAATATTAAAATTAAGCTTTGCTTAAAAATATATATATAAATGCAAACTACTTCTAGTTTTCTTGATTAAATTTATTTTAATCTTATACAATTCCACCATCATAATTTGTTATTTATCTATTTAAGAGTATATTGCCTTGGAAAAAATAAAGCGTTTGTCTTACTATTGTTAAAATAATTTTTCATTAAATATTTTGTAATAGATTCAAATATAATCTTTCAAATCTATTTTGTTTATTTTCAGGACCTCAATGGTGTGAAAATAATTTATCTTATATCTGTAATGAATCGCAGAACGCTCCCTGAAATAATGTTAGTCACCATGTTTCAGAACCGTAATCCAAAGCGTTAATAACCATTTTATGTGAATTCTTTGTAATAGTTGATTGGCATCTTAATATTGGACCCACCAAAGATGTGTGTTTATTTGTAATATATTATTTAGCTAATAAAGAGCATATGAGAAATAATAGCGTGAATGACACTATGTAATTATCTACCACTTGCTCATTCACGCACATACTAATGTACTTAATTTATAATGTATAATAATTTGTCAGTATATTAAAATATATTTTATTGTCTAACTTATTTGAATAGTTCGAATTCCTTCTTTTTTTCCACTTCCAAATGTACAGCTTAGTTGATATATATGTTAGTTTAGTCATAGTCAATAGATGTCTCACTGTCTTCTCCACTCTCCTAGTCGGCCAGATTTAAAATTAATTCTCATGTACCATCACTATTATGTTATTCATTAGGTGTTTGATCTGGGGCTTAGAGAGTGGGTTCAAATTCAGGCTGGTCCCTGACCTAAATCTTGGGCTGGACTGGGTTTGAAGTACATTTTGTGAGTTCCAGCTCATGTTAGATGGTTAAACATATTTTGACCGGCACAATATATATATATGTGTCATATATAATGGATACAAATAAATAAAAAATGCATATAAACATGAGATTTAGGTAATTAAAAATTATTTGTTAAAGTGGGATTATGATACATATATGCATCTATGTAAGTATAAGGGACTTGAACTCAGACTTTCAAATACCTCACAACTATCCAACCCATCTTATAGAACTGATACACATGACCACATACATAAGAAAGAGGTAAATAATCTTCAGTATATGTATTTTATTCTGAAAAATAAATAGTTAAAAGTGGGATTATAACAATTTAGATAATCAAATATTCATTAATAAAAGTGGGTCTTTGTGTAATAAGCTAGGGATTAAATAAATACTGTGAAAATTGGATCATGAACCCTAAGCTAAAACCATAATTCGATTTTTGAATTAATTATTTATCCATTTCAAAAATATGTACATAGTGAACAAATCAACAAAAAAAAAAACCTCTCATAAAGGAAAGATGATCATGCGTCTCTGTCATAAGTGAATACATAATTCTAAAAGGCATGATTGATTAGATTATAAAATGTCATGCCTCTCACTACCAGAGATTATATCTCACTTAAAAGTTGGCAGATTAAAAAACTTTTTTATTTACAAAAGACTATCTTTATAAAATTATTGATTTAATAAAAGCTGTTTTTAAAAATCTATATCCATGACTACCAGAGTGTGGGTTCAAAATCTGTGTCCTGCTTGGTTAATGTAGTGGCAGAGGGTCAGATTCTGGATTGATTCTAGTTCTGTTATGTCTGGAAATCAAATTTATTATGAATTCCCTGTGCAATAAAGACATTTGATTATTCGTTTTTCCACAAATCTATTCGTAATAAAACTGGCAACATTGTCATTGCAACAATATCTATTTTATATAAATGCAATTTATCCACTCTACTTTGAATAATATTTAGAAAAACCTTTTATTGTACATATATGCATAAACACTCTTATGTTTTGACTATTCTGCAGTCTTCTTCAGACCCACTTTTACCTTAATGTTGTAAAAGTAAACATAAAATGTTTTTACTTTTAAAACATTGAGGTAAAAGTGGCTCTGACGAAGACTGCAGGATAGTCGAAATGTAAGATTGTGTATGCATATATGTACAATAAAAGAGTTTTAAAAGTAAAAGTGGCTCTGAAGAAGATTGCAAGACAGTCAAAACATAGGATTGTGTTTGTGTATATGTACAATAAAGAGTTTTTAAAGTAAAAGTGGCTCTGAAGAAGACTGCAGGACAGTCAAAATGTAATATTGTGTATGCATATATGTACAATAAAAGGTTTTGCTAAAAAAGGTTCAAAGTAGAGTGAATAAACTGCATTTATATAAGATATTACAGCAAAAAAAAAGGAAGTAGTGAATTTGGTAATATTTCTGAAATATCGATTTTAATTGAAGTAGCTTTTTTGTGTAAATAATATCCATAGAAATAGAAAAGTTTCTTAAAGAGGTTGACCTTGTTTACAAAACTTCATGCACTCAAGAATGTGAGACCATTTATATAAAAAGTTAAAATAATAACATCCCAACTTCCCTTGCTTACAATACAGTACTCAGAAACAAGAGTAGTTATTTACTCTAATTACAAGTAGCTAAAATTTCAGTAAATAGTAATTATCAGAAGGTAGTAAATCTTAAATTCCTATACCAGTTTCTTTCTTTTAACTTCTATCAATGAGAACTTTCCCTACATGGTTTGATATAGTTAGTAGAGCATTCAAATTGGGGCTCGGAAAGTCCCAGGATAGATTCTGGAATTTACAGGTCTGGCGTAAAGCCATATGCCTTTTTTTGTAAAAATGAAAGTTTGGGATTCAAATCTTGAATTAATGCACTTCAGGGTTTTTTACTTAATAATAAAAAGAAGTTAAATGCAGTTTTGAGATGGATAACTGCCATGGTTCCAGATTTGAATTCCATATCCTCATTGATAATAACATATGGGTAATCATAAAACGCATTAAAACCCTTTATCTCCCAAACTCTAATATAAGTAAATAATACCAACAATGTATTGAGAGCAAAGCTTTATTATTGCAGAACAATTATGAAGCGCTTAGCATGCTTTCAATGGATTCCGTCACAGATATAATAATGAATGTAACTTACATGGGAGGGTGCTTTAAATAGTCTGGGAACAAGTGAAATAATTTGCATATTGTTTGCATTATAAATGAAATGGTTAAAGTGGGCCATTGCTTGGAGAGGGGAATGCAGAATTCTTTTCAATTGATGGCATGTTTATTTCCAGACATGTGCCAAGCCTCTTACTAGATGTCAGCAAAGCAGAACATTGATCATGTTTCTAATAAATTAAAATGTTTCAGAAAATGTATTCCAACTCCCAACTTATTTAGTAAAAAATTGTGATGAAAACAATATTCACATTTTATAAGCATGTAAATAGTTGCCATAGTGACATTTACTTTGACAATAGATATATTTTGCACAAAAAATAAATAAATTGATATATGAAAAATAATTAAAGCTGTATAAATTTAACTAAGAATAATAAAAATAAATAAATAAACCCATTATTTGTATAAACATTTGCCAACAAATTAAATGATAGATTAAAAATAAACATGAGATATATTGATTGTATTTGACTTTAACAAATTAATTTTTACTGTCATTGTTTGTTTCTGGAGTAGAGGGCTCGTATTTGTTTATATATCACTGCTAATGATATCATCATCATCATCAGTTATTAAAAATCCATTGCAGAAACAAAATCTATCTGAGTTTATTCTAGTGTTTCTAACCATAATTTTCTTTTGTAGCACTCCAGCAAACATGCTTATCTTACTATGTATCTCACTCACGGTCTTCTTCTAAGTCTTTCAAATAGTTTGGAATCAATTTAAGATTTCAATTATCCATCTATTGCTATCTCTTCTAAAACAATGCCAATTCTAACTCCATTTCAGTCTCTTAGTTTTTTTTCAATGATATCAATATTCGCTCTTTCATCTATGTATTTTTTTTTCTCCTTATTGATCTCAACATACATTTCTTTCTACTTCACCATGTAATCCGATTACTCTTCTCTTATAATATTTATATATATAAACATAAATATTATTGTAAAAATAAATAGTATTATTTTTTTTCAAATGAAATGTTTGTTTTCAAAAAAAAATAAAAATGCATATATATTTTATTAATAAATGCTTATTTTATTTTACTTTTTTAATTAACACGAATAATGATTTTCTGAATATTAATGAGCTTTTGCATTTACTCATTAATATTCAGGATTTTTTTAATTTTTTTTTTTTAAATATTTATTTATTATTCAAGTAAAATGTGAAACGTGATTAGTATTTGCAAATAATCAATTGTTTCCCGAGTTAAAAAACAACATAAAGAAAAGAAACAACCGTTGCATCATGTAACTATCATTACTACAAAAAAGATTTTATTGGTGAAATGGTAGCACATTGCCTTCCATGCCTACAACCTGAGTTCAAATTCAGGTTGAGTAAATTAACAAGTTTTTCCTGTAGACTTGAAATTGTTTTTCCAGATAACTAATCCGCATCCAGTCTTGATGATCATAGATATTTATCTATTTTTTAGTTAAAGATGAAACAATAATGGAAGACATCCGAAATCATCATTATCCAGCAATAGCATGCATGGTGAAATGACTTTTCACTTTTGTTCTATAATGAATACTAGAGAGCTCTTTTCCCTGAAGTTGTTTTTTTTTAAAGGATGTGTAGAATCATCATAGTCACTTAACCTTTTTAGTTGTTAAATAGATATTATTTTATTATGTATTAGTTTTCCCTATTGGCTGTATGATTCACTATTTACTGTCACTCTTTATCAATTTCAGACTATTACAGTATTTAAGTAATACTTTGGGTGCAATTTGAAAATCATAATTGCAGTTTGTAATATTATAACTGACTATTTATTAGTCTGCATTCAGAAGAGGTTATATTTACCTGTTTAAGGAAGTTTATTTAAACTTCTTTGCATCAATAATTTCAAGTTGCAATCTTTACTGTCTATATAAATATACTGTCCTGTAAATAAAGGTGAGATTCAACCTTAATTGTTAAAAGGTTGCCTTGACAACAGATTGAGATTGTTATTGATATTAGTATTGTCTATGTGTTGACTGTTTTTTAATGATTACTTACACTAATCTAGCCTTGAGCATTATTATACATATTTTTTTAAGTAATACTTTGGATGCAATTTGAAAATTATAATTGCAGTTTGTAATGTTATAATTGTCTATTTATTTGGGTGCATTCAGAACAAGTTATATTTACCTGTTTAAGGAGATTTATTTAAACTGCTTTTGTATCAATAATTTCACTCTTTGTGGTGAAGTGGCAATCTTTAGTGTCTATATTAAAAAAATTTGACCATAAATAAAGGTGGGTTTCCACCATTTTGGTTAAAAGTATGTTGCCTTAACAACAGTTTACAATTGTTGATTGTTATTGATATTTGGATTACCTATATGTTGATTGATTTTTAATGACTTTTACAGTAAATATAAAAGATAAGAAAAAAGGATATGGACATGATCATTTTCCTATTAAAGAGATTAATGTACATTTATTACAATGTATGTGGACTTAAATTCTGGGTTTAATGGGTGTTAGGCTGACTCACACTGGATATATTTAATCTGATTTCCTAACCAATTATGATGATCATATTCAGTTTCCATTAAGTTATTTATTCTCAACCATAACACCAGCCATATTTCCTAATTATCATTCTCATATAAACTGTTCAATCAAAGTCCATATCTTTTAATTATAGAATTTTTAAATAGGTCTGTCATACAGCACACTATAACATCACCTCTATAATGAGGAACCTTTACAGCACAGATTTCAAACCCTAACTCATTCCTTTGATTTAAACCCCTCCATTGCTCCACAACTAATTCAGGTGCACATGGCAATAATTCATAGGGTGGTACCTTTGTTGATACAATGGCTATAAATAAATGTTTACTTCTAATCAATAAAACAGAAATGAAAAATTAACATCTATCTTTTTATTATGACTATATAGATATTTATCCAAGAATGTTAAGAATAAAGTTAGAGATCATTTGCTATAAATTAAAATTAATTTTACTATTATTATTGATTAGTCCTCAATATTTGCATAATATTTACACAATATATCACTCAACACATGACATATTAATATAATAATAATAAATATAGTAAAAAAAAATACATTAAAAAAGCACATTTGTAAAATTTAGCACGGAAAAATATTAATTAAAACAGGCAAAACTCTCTATAGTATTGCCACTTAGTTCAAGCCAGAGTAATCAATGGATGCCAGAAGACTTGTGCATAAAATTCCCATCTAGTGCCTACTCATCCAATATCCCCAGACTAGTTTCTGGCTTATGGCATTCATCAGTAAGTAAATCATTGTACTTTCAAAACACAAATATTTGGCATTGTAGTCACTTAATATAAATTAGCCTACTTCAACATGACTATCATCTTAATCCAGGCAAAATCAGAGATTCATTTTATTAAAAATCTTAATTAAGAAAATTTATTAATGCAGTATACAATAAATATATTAATGTATCTTAAACTAAAGAAAATAAGTGTGAAGCAGTATAAATTCCAATCACTGTGTGCCATACATTTTCATTATGACTACCATACTTCATAAAAAATTGACAAATTGCTTTATACTATATATGACCTTCAGGAATAATTATCAGCTGCCTCAAAACACCATGAACATTCTACATAAATTTAAAATTATCTCCCAATTTATATCAAATAATCATTTCTCAGCTTCATGATATAATAAAATACTGTGATGGCATTAATATGCTTTAATGTTAAATCACATTTTTGTAGTCATGTTTAATGCTATTTTCTTGGTTAAAATTTATTTGATGATAAAAACTGGATTTGATAGTTTAACAGCAAGGAATGATTAACTTTGTATGCAACTTTAATTCACTCTCTAACCACTATTTTTAATGTTGTTTTGCTAATTTTATGGTCATTTTATAGAAAAAACCATACTGAATAATACTACTACCCTCAGAATTTTTCATAACTAATAAGCCAATAGTATTTAAATTTAATGCTATAACAATGACACAAGTAACTGCCTTCCAAGATGCTGATTGGTTGTTTCTTGTTCTCTCCATAAAAGAGTGCCTATCAACAATTTTGACAGTTCTATTTCTTGTGTTTTGGTTTTGGAAGTGAAAACAAATACTTTCTATTCATTTATTACATATTTATTATTCTTTTTTACAAAATATTTGTGAAATAATTATTTCAGATGAATAATTCAGATTATGGTAGAAAATATTTACTTTTACATGAAGATAAACTGGCAAAAAATTAATGATGTAGGGTGCAATTTATAATTGGATGACATACATTTCATGTTAACCACTATAAATTATTTTCATCAATTATAAACAGAAATTTATTTTTTTTAAAAAAACTTTTGTTTAATTATTAATTTGCATTTTAGAAACTAAACTAAATCAAATATAATTTTAAATGACAAATATATTTTTACTGCTTATTCTGTAATTGACCAATCAAAAATTTGAAACTTTAATTCAATCTGCCAATAGGGATTTTTACAGTTAATTGAATTTAGAAAGAATTAAAGTAAATATTAGTTTATTGGTTCAAAAAAAACTTTTGAAGATATCAGTAGATTACAGAAGTATAGTTCAACCAAGTCAACAAAAACTTAGAAATTCACTGATTGGTAGATTGTTTTGATTTTGGGTACACAAACCTATAAACTTTTCTTTGAGTATTGTAGCAAAACATTGTTTATTTTCTGTAGTTAATATAATGATTATTTTTATAAAATATTTATGTAGTAATTATTAAAAATATATTCATGTTTAAATTTAGATTTTTTAAAAAATGTGCTTTAATTTTAGAACCTTTCGTTAAGTCGTAATAATAAAAATAAAACAGCATAGTACAGAATTTTGTGATATTTTAATAATTATAAATGCAATTGAATTTATAACAGGACTTCATAACTTTGGAATGACTTTCTAGCAATTCATTCATATATTACTCATCAAATTTGAATCAACTCTTCTTTGGAGTTAAACACCTTATTGAGTTACCTATACCACTATGGTTGTAATTTCATCATACTTTTTCTATGCAATGTAAATTTTTCTAGTGTAAATATATTAATATTTGTGTACAGTTTGTTATTCAATAAGCAAAGATTTCATTAATTTTAGTTGTATTTATATATTGGACTATTTTTTATCATCTAATGTTACGCATTGAATGACTTTAAAAAAGATTAACTTTATTTAAATTTTCAGTTACATTCAAGTAGTAGCCCACTGGTTAGTATACACACAATGTTTCAAGATGTATTATTCTCCTCTCATGTTCAGGTATTGCTGGCCTGACCACTGACAACATTAGTATGTGAATCGAACTTGGATCCTTAAATCCTTGAATATTGAATTTTAAGGTATAATGCTCTAATCACATTTTTTTATTGGTTTGCTGTAATTATCCCCTTATTTCATATTATCATTATATTCTTTTATTTGGAAAGTTCAAATACGATTTTTAACTTATATTTCTGGTAAATTAAGTGCTATTCATAAATCCATAATATTGAATAAAAGTTTTAATACTAAAAATATGAACTATTAACTCAAAGTGCTAGTAGTAATTGGTGGAAATTCATTGATATGCAGAAGAGTTATTACTTTAATGGTGACTAATCTGGTCATAAAGTGTACATTTTTGGCCCTCAGAGAATTTAACCAATTGATCTTTCGTAATAGTGTAGATTTAAATAGATGCAATAATTGGTTCAAAAATTAAATGATCAGACAATTTTGTAATAATAATCTTCCATAAATAGCAATGCGATGTGATTGGTTTGGATAATGAATTAAATTGAATTATTGTATGATTCCATGTTGACATTAACCCTTGCTAACTATATGAGTAGATATTTCCAGAAAGCCTCACCAGTTGAGTTGATTACTCAGAAACATATTTATTACTTGTTAATGATGGCCATTCATTTTACTATGACTTGTCTGTTTTTTTTTCCACTACTAATTCTTCTAAAATTATTTATTTAGCACATGGTCAGTCTTTTTAGGAAGCTTTACTGTTACCAAAATATAACAAAGGAACATGTGGTCATCCCACTCAGAATGTAGATTCGCTAATGTCTTTATTAATACTTTCAATTCAGCTACCATAGCTATAGATTTGCTAGCCATTAACTATTTGGTTCATAGTTTATTTGTGTCCACATCCACATGCTGCTACACCCCTTTCATAAAGCCGATGAGCACACTGACTATGCATTGTTTTGAATCTGTTGTTGAGATTTCAGTAGCATCAAAAAGTATTACATCCAACTGGCTTTACTGAAGGATCTGGAAAATGAAATTTGTTCGAAGAATTATTAATAATTCCATTTTTATGGTATAATTCTTCAATTGTAAGTTTTTGGTTGAACATACAAAATGGAAATCTTGTTTAAAAGCTGGTGCAGAAATACATAAAAAAACAAAAAGACATTATCAAGGAATAGACTTGAGTGTTACATATTTTTCATGGTAATATTACAAAATTAGGATGAAAATTTTTTTTCAAAGAGGAATACAATATTTATTACTTGAATATGCTAATGATAAGAAAGTTGTCCATAAACTATTTGCAACATAATTCCAAATAGTGCCAGTCAATTTTCTAAGAAGGCCATTTCTAAAAATTAATTTTAATCTAACACTCGCGAGAAATGAAAAAAGTAAGCTAGGCTATGATCTAAGATTATTCCTAAAATAGCAAGAAGGTAGAATTGTGTTATATTCTATTATTGCAAGATTATATTCAGTAGAAGAAACGTTTTCCTATAGCTTAGATTAAAAGTTGAGCATACCATCTTAAGTAGATTTTTTGTTATGACCAAATTTGCACAAAATTTAAGCTGAGTATCTGAACTTCAAGCAGGAATTAGTAATAATCTGTTCATTTTTTATTCTAGGAGCAGACCATTTAAAAGGCTTCACTCGCGTTACACTTCAAAAGCATCAATACCATTTTTATTGTTTAACATCCAAGACTCAAAGAAATACTGTGGCTTGAACAATTCTGATCTTTGTTTTTAAAACAGCCCTTACATCTTAAAAATATTTGTTTTTAAAACATCCCTTACATCTTAAAAATATTTTACAGATTATTCATTACAATATAGTTAATTAAAATTTTTAAGTCTTCATTGCAAGTATTTATGCGACTAGCCAGTGGAAGCGCGCCGGGCTGGGGAGCTGAAGGGTTCCAAATAGAAGCTGTTGCTTGACTGAATTTATAACAACCAAATCAATAATAATACAGTTATTTTTTTTTCATATTTATTTTTATATAATTTCCAGAATTATTATTATATTTCAAAAACATTTTTATACCTATAGGAGTATTTTTTAATAAGCAAATATTAAATTTTTAAATCAATTTTTAAAAATAAACTATTTGGAAAATTGATTTTTTTTTAATTAATAAAGAAAAAAATTATATTATATATAATGTTACATGATTTTTAATTATTTTTAAAATAGTAAAATTTGTTTTTTTTTAAAAAAAAAAAAAATTCTTTTGAACAGCCGTCTTAATAAAATCTCTACTTGAACAAATCTTTATATAAAAGATTATTTTTTTGCGAAACGAGATTGACTTCTTTCTTTTTTAAATAACTAAATTCCTGTCTTATAGAGGAAGATGTTATTGACGTGAATTTAAAATAAATAATTCTACATTAAAGCAATCCGTGAAATAAATAATTGAGAACGAACTTAGGGACAAATAAAAAATAATTAATCTGTTATAAAAACAATACTTAGAATTTCCTTAGTACTTCAAAATAATTTGTTTATTTTAAATAATTTTTTATAGTGTGGAATCTATTATAAAGCGAATAAAATGCTATATAAAATACAATAGTCCATGTAATGAAAAAGCCTGTACTATAGAAGAAAAAAATCATATATTAAAATAGTCCATGTAATTAAATGAATATGTAGTTAATAAGAAAATAGATTTATTCGAATGTACAAATAAATATTGGGAGATAATTTGCTCGTAGCATGACCCCTCTTCCTTAACTCCACGTATAACCAACATTGGTACGATCAAGTTATATATTTAAGACCTTTGTTGTAACACACACACTCAAAATTCTAAACAAAAACATCTAAACAAACAAATGACCACCGAAGTGCTGTAATAGATAATCCAGCATTTCCAGGTAATCCAGATTGCAAACATTTCAATTTTTTTTAATATTGATTTTTAAAAAAAAAAAAATATTTATCAATATTAAGTTACAAGTGTCATATTTTTCAAACTGCACATTTTGACAATACCCCTCCCTTAAATAAATATTTTAATGAATATTACGAATTATTTATTCGATTAGTCTAGATATAAGCTTTAAAATTTATTAATCTTTAAGGAAATTTAAGATTTATATATATTTCAAAATGGTATGATAATCACTAGCTAAAATAGATGTTTAGGAATAATCAATAATGTTTTAAAATTCAATGACATAATTCCAATTTTGTTTTATTATATACACCCCCCCCCTCCCCGTTTTTTTTTTCTGAGAGCCTTTTTTTAATTGTACAACTTTACTTCCTATTTTTATTGACTCTGTGTTTAAATATATATATAATACATTTTATATTTTGAAAATAAATATTAACCCAAGAAACTATTCACATAATTAAATCTTGACCTCCATTTTGATGTATGGTTGGGTTTTTAAACTTCTGTATACATGACAAGGCTCTTTTGCAATTGAAAAACATGTAGGCTATGGGATCGGTCTATTTTACATTAGATAACCATTAATATTGTTAAATAAGTTTAAATTTGCATTAGAGAAAACCAAAATTTGCTTCTTATCTTATTATATAGGTGTTAAAATAAAGATTCTCACAGGATATATGTGTAAATAACACCCATGCATAAATTTATAGTGCTAATTTACCAATATTTAGTCTAGATTGCACTTGCCATCAATTAGATAATATTCATTACTCAGTTGGTGGCTGGTACCATTTAGCAAAAATGTTGGTATATTAATACTATGAATCATACATGGAAAAACCTGGGTAACATGATATATATATATATATTGTAACGAGCACAGACGACACATTGTGTTTTTATTATTAAACATGAAATTAAAATAAAAAGTTCGCATTTAAAAATTTTCTTTAAGAATTAAAAATTGAAATTAAATATCATCTTAAACTCATATATATAAATCGCACAGATAAAAAAAAAAAAAAATTATTAAATGAAAACTTTATTAAAGAAAAAGTGTTTTAAAACTAAATTTTCAGTAGACATTTAAAGATAAAAATATATCTTTAAGTTTGAAAACACATTAATTAATCAGAAATGGAAATGATTGTTTTAATTAGAAATGTAAACTAGCCTTGGGCATTTAAATGTAAAAGCATCGGTCAGATAGGAAAACAATAGAAACTAATAGCCAATGAAGAGAAAAGCAATGGAATCGGACCTCAGCGAAAAGACCATCTCATCGTTGTAAATTCAATCCTTCAAATTAATATAAAAAGACAAGTTTGGAAATTATTAAGGATGATAGATTATTATTACGATGTGACTATATGTATTAGTACGGAGTTGGAGGTGAAGGGATTGAAAGATGCACTTTCAATTCCTTCAGCTGTTAAAGAAAAGGGAGTGAAACATCGTTTTTTTCATTGAGGACCAGTTAAAGCAAAAACCTCTGGATGGATAAAAACAACGGCTAATTAAAACCAATATCTTCAGGACGGTGTGGGAATTCCCATTCAAACTTACAAATGACAGATAAAGATGAACTGTTTAAAACTGTAAGAACTTTACAATTAATGAACATTAAATTAAAAACTTTTCGTATTTAAAATAATTGCATTAGTTTCCTATCTGACTAAAGTAGTTAAAATGTTATTTGATGTATTTTTTTTTTGTAAAATCATTTCCATTTATTTTATTTTTTTTGTTCTTTAAGTTTATTTATGATTTTTGCTGTGCGATAAATTAAATTATAAAAATGTTAAACTTGGGTCGGGCATGAATGGCTGTATAGATTTGTAAAGTTATATTAGGGGAGGGTAATCTTAGGTTATTTGTTTCATAGTTGAATTGGGTCAATGGATTGGATATATTGGTGTGATTAGTAGATGTAATATGGATTCGCTACGGGCAAAATCGCTTCATACGCCACATACTTCCGTTTGCCTATGGAAGGAATTATAAGTCAGATACCGCAGTTCCTTTCTATGGAGTTTTTGTTTTATTGCCCTTCTTGTCAGATAGATGTAATATTTCTATCTGAAGAGAGGCAATTTCTTCTCTTAACTTTTTGTGCCACCGTATTTCGTATTATATTGAATACATCGATATATCAGATGGATTGATGCCAGTTTGACTACGAATTTTAGCCTAGGTTAAATAGGGATAGAATGTTTATTTTCAAAGGCAAATCTATGTAGTCTATTCATACTCGACACTAAACAAAAATGCATTAAATTTAAGTTGTTTATAGATGTTTGCATGGATTCATTTTCAGTTAATTATGTTTTGGATTTCATATTTGATCAAAATATATAGACATTCAATAAATAATGATACCTTACTGGTGAGTATCTAAAATGTATTTATTCGGATGTCTTTTAAGTTATTGTGTCACTGCGGTGTCTTATGATGAACACCCTGGGGTTTCTTGTATTCCCTATGCAATTGACGGTATCAATAATTTTGTATTTTGATCATTTATGTTTATTTTGAAATGTTTTTGACCGTGAAATCTATGTAACCGATCTATACTCAACATTATAAAACAAGCTTTCATAAATTTATCTGTGCAAACTTAATTAAAATGTAAACTTATAATAGTATAACAATTAAAATGTAAATTAAAATCTAAAGTAAAGTTAAAAATTTAAGTTAAAGTAAAAAAATGTAAACTGATTCTAAAATAATTTTAAATATTATATATGTGTGCATAAATAAATGTTTGTATGTTAATTACTGGCAGTGGCTTATTTTATTTATCTTTTTAATATTGAAATATAATTAGATATTATATTATTAAATCTCTGCTACTCCCTGAGCTAGTGACTTGGGCTAATGACCGGAATAAAAAAAAAAAATTTTTTTTGATTTACATATCTGCCTACTTTATAAATTTTTCTAGGTTCAAATGCATAGATGGTGCCCTGTAGTGCAGATCATGTTAAGTGTTATTCTCCGGATCATTACAATATATATATATATATCACTAATAGTATAGACAATTATTATAGATAAACAATGAGGATTGCCAATTCCACTACAAACTTTGTGATAAATACTTAGCCAGAGCCAGCACCTAAAATATCTCTGTCAGAAACCCCTCCCCCAAACCCCTGACCATGGTTTCATGCCTAGGCACTCCTCAGAGAGGTGTCAGGGTAGGTTCAAAGACTAGATCTAAAAATACCAACCCACAGCCAAGCACTTATCTAAAAGTTATTTATTGAGTGGAAAATCTGAAAATTTCAAACATCTACATGTCTTCAAACCCAGCTATCCAACTCAAATAGCTATATGGGGCTATATACATTTGAATATTATTCAAATATGTTAATATACAATAAGACCAAACTCTATATGCTCTTAAAACATATGGGTAAAAATATATGAAAAAAAAAACAAATTTCTGCCAGATCCAGCATTCATCAGTAGGCCTAGATCTTGCCTCTGCATGACTTCATCATTACAGCATAGCATTTAATCTTAGCAAACAACTATGATTATTACGGTTATTTAAATATTATTAAAATATATTCAACGTACAATAAAACTTAACAGTAGCAGACTCTCCATGCAATAATGCCATCCAGTGCAAGCCTTAGTAATTAATGGATGCAAGAGAGTTTTAGCATAAAATCCCTACCAAGTGTCTACCCATTCAACATCTTCAGGACTAGTTTTCTAGCTTGTGGCTTCCACTAGTATAGAGCCTTGGATTTGAGAGTACTGCACCCAGATCTTAAGAGCTAATGCAACCCTCCACCAGCTATCATTTACCTATTCAATTAACTGTAAAAGCTAGGTGCCTAAAATAAAATCACCATAATGTTTTCAATCCAAGCTCATTCATTTGTATAATCATATAGATCTGAACTCAGTTCAGCATCTAAACATTTTGGTGCTTTTGGTTTTTCAAAAATCACAGTCACTATAATTCCATAGACAGGATTGACATAAAATCACTAAGACATCACATGATCACTATTTCCTATGATTACCCAAGCTTTTAATAACAGTAGCAAACTCTCAATACAGTAGTGCCACCCAGTGCAAGCTTTAGTAAGCCATAAAACTAGTCTAGGGATATTGGATGCATAGACACTAGGTAGGGACTTTATGTACAAACCTTACATTCATTGTCTACTAAGGTTTGCACTGCATGATACTTGAGAGTTTTCTACAGTTATTAATATCTTGCATAAGCATAGGAAATCACCATGTCATGTCTTGGTGGTTTTATACCCATCCTGTCCACGGGATAATGGTGACAGTGGTTCTAAAAAAAACCAAAGACCCTAAAACAGGTAGTTGCTAAATGGAGCTCAGGTCTATATGGCTATGTAAGCAATTGAGCTTGTGCTGAAAACATTATTATGTTTTTTATCTTAGGATTCTAGCTTTATGGTAACTAAATGGGTAAAAGGAGACTGCTGTAAGGTTGCAATGCTCTCAGATCCAATGATCTACACTGATGCAAGCTACAAACCTAGAAACTAGTCCCCAGATATTGGATGAGTAGCCACTGGATAGGGACTTTATGTACAAACTTTCTTGCTTCCATTGATTACTAAGAATTTCACTAGGTGGCACTACTGTATAGAGAGTTTGTTATGGAAATGGGAGGGAGCAGAATATGGGAAAATTTAGAGTGAGAATGAAAAATGAAGTGGCTAACAGGTTTATCTGGGCATAATTGCTGAGATATTCTTGACTTCATTTAAGGAGAAGCCACAATACATCACATCACGTCATCATATTATTATTAAATCTCTAATACATAGGCACATGTGTGCTTATAGGCAGCATAAAAGGTAAGACACATTTTAATCACTTTAGTCAGATATTTCTTAAGTATAAAAATATAAAGTCCTTTTCCAGTCTTTAAACTATTGATCATTTTTACACTCTGTTATCAACTATGTAACACTTACAAACAAACACACACATATACATTATTAAACATAATGTGTTGTAATATTATATAAGTAATTTATTGTTTTGACAACTTAAAATAATTCCATCAAATGACTTTCACCATCTATGTTTTTTATCTAAACCACCAATCCAAAGGCAAGGTGATTCTTTACACCTACTACCTTACAAATATATAAAGGTAGCCAATCTAGAAATATATTTAGATTAAAATAAAATTATTTACACACTACATGAAAGCATAACCTCTTTGTATAGGCTTTCAGATTCGTGCTGACATGAGCGAGTACAATTTTAGTTCACTTTAAAATTTATATAACCAGAAAACTATTGGATGTAATATAGTTAAACATAGCATTTTCCAACATTATGTTGGCAATTTAGTTTTTGAAAACTCAGCATAATGCCAACCTTCCTTCATTCCTGTCTAAAATATTTATTAGTTTGCTCATCTCTCTATATATCTGAAGCTGCACATGTAATTTATTATTTTTACATTGACTTGGTGTTCTAGTAAAGATAGAGATAATGAAAGTAATTTGACATTTTTTGTTGACAAAACTGAGACACAATCTTTATCATTGGTTTATTATTTCATAATTAATAATTCCATATTTAGATCTGGCTTAAATATTATTTCTTTTCGGATTTTGCAATACTGCTTGCAAACTAAGTTATAAAAATGCAAATAAATAATGAACTCTCCTATGTGGATTTGATTCTAAACGTATACAAAAAGAAGCTAAGTTTATATCTAGTATGTAGTCAATTTTAACCTTATATAAAGAATATATGTTTACTCGTCTCTCTATAAATATATCTGAGGCAGCAAATGTAAATTGTCATTTTGATATTTATTTGGTGATCTATCAAAGGAAGATAGATTAAGGTGATTTGATAACTCTCTGTTGAGTAGTCTGAAAATTCTATGTATAATACGGAAAAATGTTGTATTCAATAACATTACATTTATTTACTTATAAAAGTTTAAAATAAATAGAACTAAAGCTTGTAAAAAGAAACTTTTTAAAACTGGTAAATAATCGATTTTACCATTGTTTAAAATGTTAATACATAATTTGTTATTAATAAAGATTTTAATATAAAAAAATAAGTTTTTTTGGCCTGGATTCGAACTCAAATTTTAGACATGTTGAGATACTAACATTGCAACACGAGTTTCTTCCAGTAGAAATATGAATATTTTAAAATATTTCAGAAATCACATCAACTAATAATATATATATAATTTGGAAGAAAACTTTTACATTTAATCAGTGTTTGATCGGTTGTCTTTGAGATAGACGATTTTCATTTTTCAGATTATTTTAGGTGAATTGATTTTTAAATTACCTCAATAAATCAAAAATAACAATAAAATATTTCTGAGCCATCTAAAGTCATACCAGGTCATCCGAATCCTAATAGATACTTTTCAAAAAGATTATTGATTTAAAATAAAAATAAAAATAAAGAAAAATTCTATGTCGGGTCGCAATAAACATGAGGAAAATACGTTTTTAAAATAGTATAATATTAAAAATGACATTTTCTAATTACATTTTTATTGATAAATTTATAAAAAGTATATTTATAAAGATAGTTTTTTTTTTTTTTACAATATTAACATTAAAACTGGTTTTCTCAAAGCTCGTAAAAAATTACGGTTTTAATATTATGATTAATAGTACAGCTGTTATGTAAACAACAAATTCATTTTTCATTATAATGTTTCGATAAAAACATTATTATTTTTTACTATTTAATACATTAATGTGCGCGATATATAAACCTGATAGTGTAAAAGTTAACCCATCTGCTTGTTTTATTTATGATCCCTGGTACCTCACATATTATGGAACAATAGTAAAACGGTATATGTAAGATATCAAAATCCAAGGAGTATGCCCCTTGCTCTGTGTCTTCTGGTGTTTGAATTCTTTTATGAACTTCTGAACAATTAAACTATTAGATTATTTATGAAGCTGATTCAAATCCATTTAAAACTTTAAAAGTTTTCAGGTAGTTGAGATGTTTTCATAAGGTTAGGATTTTTTAATGAAATAGCCAGTTTATGTAAAACAACCAATTAAGGAACACCAAGCTAATATCTAGTTATTAGCCTCATAAGCATTGTTTTATCTTTTAGTACTTTTGTGTAGGGGATATAAATAAAACTTTGACCAACATTGAAATATTTGTGATTAAAGTAATGGTAAATGGGTTCAAAACCTAAAGAATTAGTAACAGTCTTGTTTAAAAATTGATAAAGACTGCCATCCACTCTATATATACCACTGAACTATAAGTTGATATATCTGTGCAATAATTTAAGAATACCTAAGCAAATAATCATCAACTAAAATTGATAGTTTAAGCTGAACTACAATTGAAACGTTAAACTCGATTCCAAGGGATTATAAAAGACCCAGAAAGAGACCACATGTGAGATAGATGGATGAAATAAGAAGTGTGCTGGAGTGATGTGGAGAAGAGAGACTAGAGATCGGAGAAGATGACTTGAACGTGGAGAGACCTTCATCCTGCAGTGTATTGATAATGGTTGATGATGATGATGACATAGATCAAATGCTTTTGACTAAATTTATTTAGAGATAAAAAGTAACCTAGAGTTACTTCAGTCCTACAATTTCATATGGGTAGTAAATCAAATAGATATTTTGAAAACGTGAAAAATTTGACGACCCAGTTTCCCAGTAATTCTAGTATCAACAAATTATATCCCACGAGAATTATATATATATTAAATTAAATATTTTAATTGAAGTTTTAAAATATAAACATTGAAGAATAAATCATTGCCTTTTTAAATTTTTACGAAGATATTTCTATTTATAATTCATTGTTTACTTTTTTAAAAATCTGTAAAAATATTTAATTTAATACATATATAGAATAAATATATTTTCAACTTTAAGTGAAACCTATAGTTTTATCCAATGAAGCAAAGGCTGATGATAAACATTCCAACATCCTTATTTTACTATGTCTAACTCTCATGGGGAGACAATGTGGTCTATTAGGATTCTTGAAAGACCTGACCCGAACAAAAATGTTTGCTACTCCTATTTTACCTGTTAAACAGATACTCCTATTTATAATTTGACACAGGCACACACACACATGCACACATATTGTTATCATCATTTTCAACCAGTATCATTTCAATTCAGGATGAAGATCTTCCCAAGTTAATCCACTTTCTCTAATCTCTAGTCTCTCTCTTCCACACAACCCAGCACATTTCCTTATATCATCCATCTATCTCACACATGGTCTCTTTCTAGGTCTTTTAGAATCTTTTGGAATACAGTTTAAGATTTCAACTGTCCATCTATGTATTATATAATTAATATAATATTTAATGAATGGTTAAATGGAAATATTTGATTATGTGAAGTTTTTCTTTTATAATTATTTAACTAGAAAGCTCTTGCTTGACAGTAGCCAATCAAGATTGACCCTCCCCCCCCAAAAAAAAAGAGAAAATAAAGCTGGAAACACAAATGCAATCAAAGGAAATTAACTCCTCTGCTGATCAGGATCTAATATAAAAACAAAGCACTACAGTTTATATATATATATATATATATAAATGCAAAACCATAAAACAATACAGTACTAGATTAAATTCAAAATTTTACCAAAATCCTTACACAACCATGGTTTCATCTACTACAAATAGACCTTCTCAAGTGAAAATCAACCTAAAGGAAAACATATATATATACAAACAAACAAACCTTCCCATAATTCATTTCAAACTCCACCTTCCCTTTATATCAAAAGAAGTCTTCATAAGATTGATATAAAGGGAAGGTGGAGTTTGAAATGAATTATGGGAAGGTTTGTTTGTTTGTATATATATATGTTTTCCTTTAGGTTGATTTTCACTTGAGAAGGTCTATTTGTAGTAGATGAAACCATGGTTGTGTAAGAATTTTGGTAAAATTTTGAATTTAATCTAGTACTGTATTGTTTTATGGTTTTGCATTTTTATTTTTGCTAGTATAGTGTTAGACAGTTTTGGTTTTATATATATATATATATAACCAAATATATATATATATATATATATATATATATGTGCTCTTCCGATCTATATATATATAAGTATAAGAAACTGAGGTATCACAAAACTGTGGTTTTCTTACATTTTTAACAAACCCCTTCACTGATATGTCAATTATTATAATATTTATATGGAAATATTTTAGTATATAGAGTTTTCCAATTGCAGTTATTTAATTATAAAGCTCTTGCTAGGATAGTACCCAATCAAGGTGAACTGCCTAAAGCAAAGAGAAAAAGAAAATATGTCAGTGCCAATCCAATCAAAAGGATTTCCTCTTTCAATATGCAGTGCTTTGTAACTATATGAGACTAAGAGCAGTGATCAAAAGTTGAATCTCTTTTGATTGCATTGGTATTGATAGTTTGAGTTTCCCTCTTTGCTTTGGTTTAACTTTGATTGGTTAATATCTGAGCAAGAGCTTTCTAATTAAGTAATTATACATAGAAAACTCCACTTACTAATATATATATATATATATATAGATATATATACTTACTAATATATATATATATATATATAGTGCTTCAGACACCTACATGACCCACTCATATTAATCTGATATCATTACTTTCTAAATAATAATAGTTAGATTTATTATTTTATACATGAACAATAAATGAAAATTAGCCTTTGTACATATGCACATATATATTAACATATAATCATGGGAATAACTTTTTCTATTCTTTTTATATCACTACACCACCCTTACCTAAGTTGTTAAAAGTAGACAGAAACCAGTGCTTTTTAGAGTAAAAGAAGTGAAATGAAAGGACATAGATGGAATTATAAAAAATATTGATATGAGGGCATGAAGGTTATATTTCATTGTCTCTAACTCATATGGCAAACAAAGATTGTTTATGACTACACTGTGAGGTGACTGGATTTTCTGCACTGGTGGATGACTATAATATGGTGGGGTTGATAAGGGATAAGAAGAGTATGCAGTACTTCTTTATGGGTAAAAAACACCTCTGTGCAAGATACCATTCTCTGAAATAAAATTTGTAAATTAATAGACATTTTTTGTAGCACTTTCATAAAAAAAAATTAAATATGGCTTTAGTCATTTAATATATCTTATATGTTTTATTATTTATTTCTATAAAATAAACCCAGAGATTAAAACACATGCTAAAAATAAAATAAATTAATGTTTAAAAAATTATTTTTTGAAGCAATAATTAAATATATTAAAACAATAAATATTTATTCAATAATTACTTTTTTGGATAATCCTGTGAAATTGCTAATAGGGATATGAAATATCTGCAAATAAGAGAATTTTTTAAATATCTAAGTGTTTTTATCATATTTAAAAGAATTATCACCACACATACACACATATTTGCACCACCATCCTTTTTCTTCTTGGTCCAACTTTGATATTATATAAGTAATTCTATTTCTAATTTATTTACTTAAAAATAATATCTACAGCCAGAGTATGATTCTCTGAAATGTTTTGCTTCTGAGTTCTGACCCAGATAGCAAGGAGAGAAAGAGTCTGGCTTGTTTCTATTTTCTTTTCTGAAGAACAATAGTTGTAAAAACTGACATAACACTTAGACTTATTTACCAATATTTAGATCAAATTTAACCAACATATCAATAATTAGTTAAAAATAGTTTGCTTGTTTGAAAATCCATTAAAAATCTTTCATGCATAAACTTATTCATGTTTTCCATAAGAAAGCTATATATTCCTTCAATAATACATTTTTTGCACTATTATTAAGTTTTTTATTTGTGTATTATTCCACTATTAATATCTATAATTTATTATACATATCACCCAATATTTTAAATTTTTATACTTATATTGTTTATTGGTTTACATAAATTAAGAAACTTTTTTAAATTACTATAATTTGTAAATATATGCATTAACACCCTCTCCTAAGAAGAGTTATAATTGCATAAAAATTATTGAAGCTAAGTTTTTTCAAGGGCACCCTTGAAAACACTTAGTTTCAATAATTTTTATGCAATTATAGATTTTCTTAGATTGTGTCAGCATATATATATTTATAAATTGTTTATTGATGTAACTTTTATATTTTATTAGGACCATCAAATGAAGTCAATTTTAAATAACACAGTTGACATAAACTTTCATTTAATTATCACCAACTTGTTAAAAATAATTGTTTTAAAAATTTATTAGTTACTTTTAATTCAAAATCTGTTACACATAAGCTGTTTACATTTTCTATTAACAAAAATAAAAAAATATTTACCCTACATAATTATTTAATTTTTTAAGACGTATATAACTAAGACATGTTATACATATTATATTTTATTATATAGGTTGACAATTAAGGATTCAGCCAGAATTTATTTAAAGGAAGAAATTTTGTTTTCATACTTTGATTGTTTATGATGTTATACAATGAGCATGCCAATAGCTCTTAACAAGATTTTCAGAACATGCCTATTGCCAGACTGGTTTCTAGCTCTGACTTTCATCAGTGGGATGCTAGATTATTCAAGCATTAGATTTAAAATACCAAGTCAAGCCCAGCACTTTCTCTTATGTTTAACTATTAAGTAGAAAATCTAAAATTTTCAGACATCTACATCTTCAAATCTGACTATCTAACTTAAATAGCCATATGGGATTAAACTTAAGTTTAGATACACCATATATTAATAGATTTAGTAATATAAAATCACCAAAACCTTGAAAGCAATAACAATAATCGCAAGAAAATAAAGTCATATGTCATGTGACTTAATTTAATCAGCTTAATAGTTAAACATTGGATAAAGTGCTGGGCTTAACCTGGTATTTTAAATATAATGCTTGACTATCCTAGCACCTCACCAATAAAGGCCAGAGCTAGAAACCAGTCTGGGGATAGGGATGTTCTGAAAAGCTTGTTAAAAGCTATTGGTATGATCATTATATAACATTTGTAATACAAGCTTATTAAATTAAGTCACGTGATATATGACTAGATTTCCTAGCAATTAAATTGTTTATTTGATAAATTTTCATACTTAGATTGTTTATTTGATAAATTTAAAAAAAACCAATTAAAATGCTTTGCACTTCATTTTGTTTATTCTTAGGTTATGTTGGATAACTACAAAAAATTAAACACTTGGTTTGTTTCACTGGATACATTTTTAGATTTAATACAATGCCATCATATAAGGGTTTCATGACAATAAAGAGAATTGCATTAAATAATATTGATATTATGAAATTTGTTAAGAAGTAAATATTTTGGTCTGCAATCATATCATTTTAAAAATTGTTTTACTTATTCTATTTTCTTTAGATTTGGATAGTAGTGTAGATTATAGATCAGTTACAAGTTTTTTAACTAGAGAACAAACCCAAGTCCACATCTAAGAAAAATAAACATCACATGACCATCATTTCTTATTCTTGCTTTAAAATGTTATTAAAACAGGCATCTAGGTGCAGTGCTCTCAGATCCAAGACTCCTCACTGATGAAGGCCACAAGCTAGAAACTAATCTGGGGATATTGGATGAATGAGCACTAGATGGGGATTTTATGCACAAGCCTTCTGGTATCCATTGATTACTCTGGCTTGCACTGAGTGGCAATACTGTATGGAGAGTTTTGCCTGTTTTAATCTAAGGAAAATCTGGTAGTAAAATGTGTAAAAAGATAATATGGCATTAAAAAAGATAATATCATTATTAAAAACTGGAAAAGCTATTTAGTAAAAGATGTAAAAAGATAATACAGCATAGTAAAAAAAAGAAGATAATATTGTTATTAAAAATATCTTGTACAAACAGCCATGGAATCAATTCCAAGATCTCACATTCCAAGGTCTGCCACTATTTTAAGCTAAATAATACATGTGAACTCTGTAAAATACCATTGATAAAAGCAATTTCATTACAGGCAGGATTATTGCAATTAAGAGGCAATAATTTTTAAAATGAGTTTTATTTCTAAATAAATTATTAATAAAACATTACTTTTTATTTAATTAAATTTGGATATTTAAATAAAAGTGATTGGGAAATCTAAACATTTTCATTTATATATAAATTTTATTAATTATCTTGGTCTCTTGGCACCCCCTGATAAGGAGCCTTTGTGCCCTGAAAAACCTGCACAAGCACATGTGGTGACCCTGGGAATATGAGTCTCTGTGATGGTTGATGGTTTCTGTATAAAAAAGTTGATGAAGGATGAGAAGAGTCTGATATGGTGAAGATGATGAGAAGGTGGGTTGAGTTTTTCATTGGTGGATAGTTACAATATAGTGGAGTTGAAATAAATGCCCTGATTGAAAAAAAAAAAAAAACTTTTGAATATATATAAAAAATATTTTCCTTCAAATAAATTAATAAAAACATAAGGAAAAAGAAAATGTTTTCCAAGATGATGAAAACATATGTGATGTTTTAATGATAATGTTATTTGATAAAAATAATTGCATAGAGACCTTTCATGATGTCTATTTATTTGTCATAAGAAGTTTAATGATTAATAGATTTAGAAATACTTATATTTTATGCAATCATTAAAAAACAGTCAACCCTTAGATAATCTCAATATCAATAACATCAACAATTTCAAACTGTTGTCAAGGCAACCTTCTTTTACGCGTGATTGGAGTTTATAATAGTAGGAATATTAAAAAAATAATAGGAATAAGTAAATTTAAAGTCTGAACATGGATTATTAATAATAAATATATCTCTAATCTATCAAATATTTATTAATAACTTCTGTATATTTATCTTAAACACGGTAATTAGTATTATATCAAAGTGACATACTTGAAAAAAAATTATAACATTTTTGTAGACCATTTAATAATACTAAGATAAATATACAAAATAGAATCATTAATTTTACATGGCATAATTAAATTGGTTTGGGCTCTTTATTAACCTTCTATCGGAAAATTGTGTTTATTAGATTTCACACTTAATTTTTTTTTTATAAAATATATTTGTTTCATTTATAAATAAAAATTTGATTTTCTTTCGCGAAGCAAGTGGAAATGTTTTGACGGTAAGCAGCTGTTGAAATTATTTCATTTTAAAATCAATACTCGGGTGTATTTGCTCTTTTTTTCTCAATAGTTTATAGATATAGAGTTTGTTTTTTTGAGTTTTATAATTGAGAAATATATACTGTTTATATGTATGTAGAAATTCTTCACAAACCATAGACGTGCAATCAAGCCATTAAAAAATCACACTTTAAATATAAAATATATAGCATGAATCTATTATATACGAAACTCTGGACAATATTCAAACGTACCTACTTTTTAGGTGAATGTTATATTTAATTATATATATATATAATACTTAAATATATATGCCTATGTATATGAAAAGGAAGATTTTTAATAAATTTGTTTTACCAGTTCTTACTTATGGATCTAAAGCGTGGACACTTAACAAAAGAGCAATACAGAAACTTCAGACCACTTAATGAAATATGGAGAGATGCATGTTATGAATAACAAGAAGAGATTGAAAACGAAATACCTGATGAGACAACAACTAAGGGTTACTGACATCATTGAAAAAATTAAGAGATAGAAACTGGGCTGGCCATATTACTAAAAGAGATGATGATAGATGAGCACTTGGAAATTGTAATCTGGATTCCAAGAGATTTTAAAAGAACTAAAAGAGACCAAATATAAGGGGAATGAATAAAATAAGGAAGTGTGCTGGGGTGATGTGGAGCAGAGAGGCTAGAAATCTGGGATGAAGGATTAAACTTGGAGACACTTGATTGAAAATGATATAATGATAAAAGAGAATTGTCATATAATTGCAGCAACTATCTCCATTCCATAAACTACAATTTAAATCCATCTTAGATAGAACTGAATATTTATTTTGGGTTCTGATCAAATGTAGAATTTTTTTTAAAAGTATATCTGTACAGACAATTTATTTATCCAGAAATGGTTGGTGAATGGACATCTAGCTATTCTTAGCTAAAGAAAAAATACAACAGTTCTGAAGAAGTTATTGTAAATAGTCAAAACTGTCAGATAATTAAATTGAATAAAAAAAAGTTTTGAAAAAACACAATTTTTTTCTTTTCTCTTTATTTAAATAATATGAATAAAAAGGCAGGAGGGGGAGACAAAAATTCTAAAGAAGACTTCTAGATAGTCAAATCTGTCAGAGAGTTGCATTTAATCAAAAGCATTATGAAAAAGTAAATTATTGAATCCCATCACAATTACTTAAATTCTAAGACAGTATGTCATCATCATCATCATCAACCATTATCAATCCACTGCAGGATGAAGGTCTCTCCAAGTTTAATCCATCTTTTCCGATCTTTAGCTTCTCTTCTCCACAACACCCCTGCACATTTTCTTATTTCATCCATCCATCTCACATGTGGTCTCTTTCTGGGTCTTTTACAATCTTTTGGAATCCAGTTTAAAATTTCAATTGTCCATCTATTATCATCTCTTCTAGCAATATGTCCAGCCCAACTCCATTTCAATCTTTTAATTTTTTCAATAAGGTCAGTAACACCTGTTTGTTGTCTTACCCATACATTGCGTTTTCGATCTCTTCTTGTTACTCCCAACATACATCTCTCCATACTCCTTTGAGTGGTCTGAAGTCTCTGTATTGCTCTTCTATTAAGTGTCCAAGTCTCAGATCCATAAGTAAGAACTGGTAAAACACATTTGTTAAAAACCATCCTTTTCAAACACATAGGCATATTTCCTTTTAGTATCAAGTTATTTCTACCAAAAGCACTCCAACCAAGTTTAATTCTATGATTAATTTCCTCCATTATGTTTCCATCTGTATTAATAATCTGACCAAGGTATTTGTAACTGTTAACTTCTTCTAATTCTTCATAATCAATCTTTATTTTCATATTTTGAGCAAATCGATTAAACATTACTTTAGTCTTTTTAACATTTATCTTTAGTCCTACTTTTCTACTTCCATCTGCTAACTCCTGCAACATTTCCTGCAGCTCTGAAGCATTATTTGCAAAAACAACTACATCATCTGTGAAATCTAAATGACTTAAATACTCTCCATTTACTTTCACTCCTTTAGTTTCCCATTTTAATCCACAAAATACTTCTTGCAGCACTGCTGTAAAGAGTTTTGGAGATATGGAGCCACTTTGTCTTACACCTTTCTCAATGTTGATTTTTCCAGTATCATTATATAATCTAATTGTTGCTGTTGCATTTTTATAAATATTCTTTAAAATACAATATCCAGGATCTATACCTTGATGATCCAATGCTTTAATCACTGAAGAAATGTGTATAGAATCGAATGCCTTTTCATAATCTACAAATCCAAAACATAATGACAACTCATATTCATTTGTCCTTTCTATGACTTCTCTCAATACCTGAATATGATCTATTGTACTAAAACCACTTTTAAATCCAGCTTGTTCTCTTGGTTGGTGGAAATCCAAAGTTCTCTATAGACGAGTTGTAATTATCTTGATAAAGATTTTATATAAAACTGATAAAAGGCTGATAGGTCTGTAATTTCTAATATATTCTTTATCACCTTTTTTAAATATTAATATTATTACTGCATTCTTCCAATATTCCGGTACATCTTTATCATTTAGACATTTGGTATATAACTTTACTAAAATTGTTTCTATTTCTTCACCTGCTTCTTTTAATATATCAATTATAATTTCATCATTTCCTGGAGCCTTTCCTTTCTTCATACACTTAATTGCATGTCTCACTTCTTCATTTAAAATTCTGGGCAATTCGGAAGATGTAATAGATATAAGAGGTACTGGTTCTTTATTACTATATAATTCTTGATAAAAATCTTCTACCAATTTCATGATGTCATCTCTCTTTTTAGTAATAATTCCATCTTTTTTTCTTATTGCAGATATAAATTTTCCTACCAATACCAAAATGTTGCTTAACAGTATGTAATTCGTTTATAATGATTGTTTTTTGTATATGTAATTAGAGGGGTTTAAACACAGAATTTTTCAGTCTATTCATCCTCCACTCCATGTCAAGCAACTGATACACATGACCACACACATGTGAAAAAGATACCTGATACCTAAATTACATATTTGTGTATGAAGATTATGATCTGACCCAACTGATGAGTACTGGTTCTGCAATTAAAGATGTATCTTAGGCATCATGTATCTTTTTTGCATTTGTGTGGTCAGGTGTATTGGTTGCTTGAGATGGAGTGGAAGATGAACAGACTAAAAATCCTGTGTTTAAACCCCTCTATTTACATAATTATTTAAATATATATCAAATTAAGTTAAGAGCTTCAATTTCTCTTATTTATCTGTATATCAAAAAGCATGGAAATGCATCATAAATGAGAGGGGTCACAGGGTCAAATTTCTTAATTTATTGTATTATATTTCACTTAACATTTATAATGTAGCAATAAATTTTTAGAAAATAAAGCAAAACCTTACCTACAACACAACCTAATATCAATTTCAGTATTTAGAAATGCAATACAGAGACTTCAGACCACTCAAAGAAGTGTGGAGAGATGCATGTTAGGAGTAACAAAAAGAGATGGAAAATGCAATATATGGGTAAGAGTACAACAGATGTTACTGTCATTGTTGAAAAAATTAAAAGACTGAAGTGGAGCTGGGATGGGTACATTGCTAGAAGAGATAATATTAGATGGCCAATTGAAATCTTAATCTGGATTTCAAGAGATTGTAAAAGACCCAGAAAGTTACCACCTGTGAAATGGATGGATGAAATAAGATAGTATGCAAGGGTAATGTGGAAAAGAGAGGCTAAAGATCAAAAACACTGGACTGAACGTAGAGAGACATTCATTCTGCAGTGATCTAATAATGATTGATGATGATGATGATAAAGATGGTTTTAACAAGATGCAATAATTTTTAAAGCAAAAACTGAAATCTAATTAAAGCACATAAAAAAATATAAAGAACAATACCATAGTAAAATTTTATTGAAATTACATGCTCCCTTTGTTTAATTGTGATTGAGACAAATGTCATCCATTTTCAGAGAAAAACTTTATAACTCATTCTGTGTTACATGCTTTATTTAAAATTTTTTAAACTGTCTTTATAATGCTTTGTTTCTAGTGTATTTCATTAAATCTGTACCTCAAAGAATATATCAACTCTAATTCTTCTGGTTTTAAAGTGATACTTATGGGTAAATGCATGTAAATTCATGAAGCAGCATGGCAGAAGATTTATGCCATTCTTTATATTACATAGGTAGTCAGTGCTATATAAATAAACTATTTATTACAGTAAATTTAAAATTTTATATTTATTTCTAATCACAGGTGGTTAAAAATTGAGATTTTATCTCTCTCCTGCTATAGAATAATAAGTTTATACAATTCATTTGTCAAGTTATAATGCAGGCACACAAAGGGCTAAACCTCTGACCTCAGCATGATGAGCAAATGTTGTCTTATATAATGATAAGACCTAAACATAAGTAGTTCAATTACACTGTTTAAACAGGTGCTTACCTGTGAGTACGTGGGAATTTGTGAGAAGCACATGACCGAAGGTTTATGTTTTAATAATTTTGTTTCATTTGGTCTTTTTAATATCTTTATTTGACTAAAACAATCAAAGAACTAGCTTATTTTTATCTTACCAATCATATATTTTCATTAGACTCATTGAATTTTGTGAATAATTTCTTTATAGATTGCTTCTCAACTTTTGTCTAGTAATAAAAAAATAGTTTAAAAAATATAAAATGAAAAGAATAAATGAATAGGAAATTTTATTTGAACAAATATGTAAAATTTTTATTTTTTATGTTTTTATATTTACAAAATTAGAAAGAAAATTCTCACATCTAATTTAAAGCATATTTTATTTCCGATAACTATTTAATCCTTTCAATGTGGATTAATGTCTTTCAACTTTGTCAAAAATCTACTTTTTTCACAAAATATATTGTTTTAATAAAATTTAATTCAATATATTGTATATACTTTTAAGCTAGATGTAATTAGAGGGAATTAGAACTCAGGTTTTCAATCTGCCTTTAGTCATCCGATCCATCTTATACAATCGATGTACATGACCACATGCATATAAAAAAGATAAATGATCTCCAATATATGTATTTTCTGCTGAATCAGCATTCAGGATGACTGATGGTCAACATGGTTATGACAATAAAATTGGAAAACAAGAGCTTTGAACATGCCATCAACAGATTTTCAATACTATGGATGGTTGAAGAGTTGGAGATTGAAGAGGATTGAAGCCTGTCCACTAAAATTTGAAGATATGCTATCTTAATGTAAAACTAGTACTGATTATGTATGTGTGTGGAAAATGGTTCAGCATGAAATATATATATTGGAAATTCTTTATCTTCTTTACATATATATGGAACATGAATCGGTTGTATGAGATGGAGTGGATGATAAAAGACTTGAAAACCTGGGTTCAAATTCCTTCAATATTTTAATAAGAAATCTGTTTGCATGTGTGTAGAAACAAAGTTATTTGATAGCAGTTTTTATATACATTTTTAGTAATTATGTACATATATTTTTAGAAATAATAAAAAATAATTATAACATAAATTACTAAAAATTTTGTAGTTATCAAAAACTGAACAAATATTTCTATAATTCTACGATTAGAAAAATATCAGAATAAAATAATAATTGATATTTATAAACTGCCAAATTAAGCATAAAAACAATTATATATATGCACAACATTTAAAAAATTACTTACCTTTTTAGCTTCTTTCATTTTTTAGATCTTGTAATAGCTTCCAGTGAAGTTTATGCTTTTCCTCTTAAATTTATTATTGATACAATTCAAATGCATTTATTATAATCTGTGCTTGACGTTATGTGTGATATTTTTTTCAATGTCTACAAGCATGTATTTCAAAATTAAAAAGCACAATAATTATAATTTGTATCTACTTACTGTGTATGAAACATTTATTATTCTTTCGCCATAAATTATTGTGATATCAACTAATTTAAAATGTCATCTACGCAGTTTTCTTTTCAAAATAGTTCATAACTTTCAATATATCATCATCATCATCAAACATTATCAATCCACTGCAGGATGAAGGTCTCTCCAATTTCAGTCCATCTTTTCCGATCTTTAGCTTCTCTTCTTCATATCATCCCCTGCACACTTTCTTATTTCATCCATCCATCTCACATGTGGTCTCTATCTGGGTCTTTTACAATTTCTTGGAATCCCGTTTAAAATTTCAATTGTCCATCTACTATCATCTTTTCTAGTAATATGTCTAGCCCAACTCCACTTCAGTCTTTTAATTTTTTCAATGAGATACATTCAATATATATATATATATGACAATAAATGGCATTCTACCAAAAACACCATCAAGCATAGTTTTTTGTTTACAAAAACGTCAGAGCAAGCAGTCACTATCTCTAACTTTTAATTTCCACCTTCAGATCATGCTTTCAAGCTATTTGCTATCGTCACTGAAGGACAGGAATAAGAAAATAGATCTAAACACAAACTCTGAGCGTTTATGAAACAGTTTCTATTCAGCTTGCAAGCGTGAATCTTTTAGACACGTAATGTCTTCAAACTCAGCTTAGCAAGCCAGATAGCTACATGGGTCTGATCTCAGTTCAGCATCACCACATAGTAGAAGCCTCTGCAATATATATCATTGCAAGAAAGACCTCAAAGGTACATTTATGAAAAACAAAAAAACACAAGTTAAAACTTGCTGATGCTTGTATTTATGACAATAGATGGCATTCTACCAAAAACACTGTCAAGCATAGTTTTTTGTTTACATAAACGTCAGAGCAAGCATTCACTATCTCTAACTTTAATTTCCACCTTCAGATCATGATTTCAAGCTATTTGCTATCGTCAGTAAAGGACAGGAATAAGAAAATAGATCTAAACACAAACTCTGAGCATTTATGAAACAGTTTCTATTCAGCTTGCAAGCGTAAATCTTTTAGACACGTAATGTCTTCAAACTCAGCTTAGCAAGTTTTAACTTGTGTTTTTCATAAATGTACCTTTGAGGTTTTCTTGCAATGATATATATTGCAGAAGCTTCTACTATGTGGTGATACTGAACTGAGATCAGACCCATGTAGCTATCTGGCTTGCTAAGCTGAGTTTGAGGACATTACATGTCTAAAAGATTCATGCTTGCAAGCTGAATAGAAACTGTTTCATAAATGCTCAGAGTTTGTGTTTAGATCTATTTTCTTATTCCTGTCCTTCACTGATGATAGCAAATAGCTTGAAATCATGATCTGAAGGTGATGGTGTTTTTGGTAGAACACCATCTATTGTCATAAATACAAGCATCAGCAAGTTTTAACTTGTGTTTTTTTGTTTTTCATAAATGTACCTTTGAGGTCTTTCTTGCAATGATATATATTGCAGAGGCTTCTAGTATGTGGTGATGCTGAACTGAGATCAGACCCATGTAGCTATCTGGCTTGCTAAGCTGAGTTTGAAGACATTATGTGTCTAAAAGATTCACGCTTGTAAGCTGAATAGAAACTGTTTCATAAACGCTCAGAGTTTGTATTTAGATCTATTTTCTTATTCCTGTTCTTTACTGATGATAGCAAATAGCTTGAAATCATGATCTGAAGGTGGAAATTAAAGTTAGAGATAGTGAATGCTTGCTCTGACGTTTATGTAAACAAAAAAACTACGCTTGACGGTGTTTTTGGTAGAATGCCATCTATTGTCATAAATACAAGCGTCAGCAAGTTTTAACTTGTGTTTTTTTGTTTTTCATATATATATAAATACACCAAACTTTTTTTTTAAAACTTGATTTTTATATGACTATTTTAAAAATATAATTACGCATCAACTTTTCGACTATTTTATAATAGAGGATTTTCAAGAAAAACGGGAGAATATATAAATATAAATATCACGTATTCCAAAACAAATCTAAAAATTAAAAAATACAAAAAAATACTCTTCACCTCAAATCTTTCTAATACAAACAATTTCAAAACTTTATCAAAATTTTTTACATTTATATACACATCTAAAAACACCATGAGAGAATAATAAAGGAAGTAATTTAGATTAGCGAAATTAAGCTGAATTGAATAGAATGTTAATAGAAAAGAATATATATATATATATGTTAATTAAATGTTTTTAGGGTATTTTTAGATGGGTAAATTAATGTAAAAAATTTTGATAAAGTTTTGAGATTGTTTGTAATACAAAGCTTTGAGGTAAAGGGTATTTTTTTGTATTTTTTAATTTTTGGATTTGTTTTGGAATATGTGATATTTATTTTATTATTATATATTTAAATGTTTTTATTTTTCAGTTTTCATTGGAAATGACTTGTAAATAATGCCTACCATTTATTATATTCTTTCCAATTTATTCAGTCAAATAAAAGATGATGTTTTATCTTATAAAATAGAGTGACATTAATATAACAAAAGGTGAGCATTACTTAAAAGTTCATTTCAGGGATTTTTTTGGTATCTAATTTGTGTATTATTTTAGTAATGTATTCAGTTTTGTTTCATGAATAGCCTTATATTCACAGTAGTATATATTTGAAGAATGCTAAACTAATTTATACACTCATTAAATAAACATTCTTTATCATGTTCAATCATTGTTTCTACAGGTTTAAACCACATTCTCCAATTTTTAGCTTCTCTTCTCCACATGACCCCCTCGCACTTTCTTTCTTCATCTATCTATCTCACAGGTAGTCTCTCTTTCCAAGTTTTTTTTATAATACCTTGGAATTCAATTTAAGATTTCAATTGTCCATCTATTTTCACCTCTTCTAGCAATATGTCCAGCCCAATTCTACTTCAGTTTCTTAATTTTTTCAATGATGTCAGCAACACCTGTTTGTTCTCTTATCCATATATTACATTTTGATATATACTTTAAACTTATATTCTATCATATATACTTGAAATATGTGAATAAAAATATTTGGACAAAATTTTAACATATCTAAATGAATAAAGCATGTGAAAAATATATGTAAATGGATTGATAATATCATATTATTATTTTTAATAAAAAACAGAATATTATAATCATGAGTTATATATTTGAGTTAGAAATGATATGATAATATCTAATCAATATTATTATTTTTAATAAAAAACAGAATATTATAATCATAAGTTATATATTTGTTAGAAATGATATGATAATATCTAATCTAATACATGATTAGTAATAATTATTAATGCATTTATCTGAAGTGGATGGTATCAAATTTGTGAATGTAGAAAGATTGATGCTTGAAAATCAAATTGTAATTATATATATATATATATATATATATATATATATATATATATATATATATATATATATATATATATATATATATATATATATATATATATGAGATTTAAAGATTATACAAAGGTTAGAAGTGGTATAATAATTTTTATACTAATAAATGATTAGTAATAATCATTAACATATTTATTTAAAGTGGATAGTGTCAAAGTTATGGGTGCAGAAAGTTGGACACTTGTAAATAAAATTGCAATTTAAACATAAACAAATATATATAAACATATTCAAAGAAGAAACAAGTCCAAGCATTACTAAGGTAGTTAACAAGGCACACCCCCCAAAAATCATTAAATGAACTTATAACATTTTTGTTATATCAATCTGAAGACCAGAAAAATGTAAAGATTTCTTTGTCTAATGAAATAGATTAGCATTGATAAAACAAAAGATCAGTATTATTTAGAAGTTCATTTAAATGATTCATGGGAATATAGCATATAAATTATCTTAGAAATATATATTTTTCCAGTCACGGGGTGTTATCCTGTTAATCTGTGGTGTTTACTGGTGATTACGATATAAACCCAAACTTGTATAAATACATTTATAATATGTATATATTTATTAATAATTTAGCATATTTGCACTATATATATAAATTTATACCTTTGTTTGATACTGTTGGTTTGATATAGTATTAGTTGCTATGCAACTATAGAAGAAAGAGCCTCCAGGTGCCCTAATAAGTTTACATACCACTTCCAGCTGTACCATGACAGCATATCTCATGAGTAGATACAGTGATACTTCCAGACATATCATGATAGTTTGCATCAGTCCTGAACATGAATTTACCTCATGTTTATCCATGTGGTGGATAACAAGCATACCACCATTCAGCTTTGGCAGTTGTTATCTGCTTTGATAGTTATCTGACCTTAACTCCAAATGGTCTGACTATTCACAATCACTTCCCCATCCATAATAACAGCAATCAGATTCAATGATCATCATCATCTATTGGCCCATTATTGCCATTGGATGTATGTTAACTATATGTACACCATTAGTTCAATACAATGAATGTTTAATCCAATCAAGATAAGATGGACTAGTCCATTATTTGAAGGCAAGGTGAGATATGAGAGTACTATGAATAAATTTTATTTTCAACTATGCATATTTGATGAGCCATAAAACTATTTACACACTCATTAAAAATCATTAAAATTACACACACACACACACATATATATATATAATGAGCATGCTAATAGCTCTATACAAGATTTACTGATAAATGCCAGAAGAGAAAGCATTTAAAATTGCTATCAAGAATTATCCCTATTCCCAAACCAGTTTTGAGCTGATGGCTCTCCTCAGTGAGGTGCTAGGATATTCAGACACTAGATCTAAAATACCAACTCACGGCTGAATTATCTTCCCACATTTAGTGGAAAAGATTGTTTAGAGCTATTAGCACACTCATTATATTACATTTGCAGTACAAGCTTGCTAAGTCACGTGATGTATGATTTAACTTTCTTACTAATATATATATATGAGAGACAGATAGAGATTAATATTTGGTTAATTAGTGTCGAAAATACATTTTTATAGTATATATTGAACTACTTTGTTTGATGATTTGTGGAAAAGAAATGTAAATTTAAAAGAAAGATGCTTATTAGAAAATAAAAAAGATAAGATGTACAATGTTACATACATTTCAGTCCAAAATTTATGTCAGATCTAAAGTTAAATTTAGCTGTTCAAAATTGTTTGGCATGATAAAAAAAAATAACTGATAAAAAACGCTAACATTATACTAAATAAATTTCAAAAATTTATGATTTTCGGATAAAACACAGCTTATTACATAGACAGTTAATTGTCACGTCTAAAAATACATATAATAAGGATAATTAAAAAGATGAGTTTACATTTTTTCAATCAGCAACTGTGTTAAATGTCGATATTTAAATTGGAAATATCAAGATAAAATTAATATAACAATTTTAATAAAATTAATAAATTATTACTTAAGAGAGTTGTATAATTAATTTACATTAGAATGGAAAAGGTTATCAACTTTTACTCTTCATTTTTAAAATTTTTAATTAAATTGCTATTTATACGTAAATCTTATAAAAGCAGCCGGAGCTTATCGCAATCTGCTGTAAAGGCAGCCTTGGGATTAAAGATTTTTTTTAGTGATGATAAGTGTGGGCTATTTCATAAGATTTATATTTGCAAACAAATCTAGCTTTGAGCAAAATTAGCTTTATTATCTTGTCATATATATATTTTCTAGATTTTGCCCAACTTTTATCCAAGGCTTGTAATATATCCTGATCTGTCTCTTATGAAACATATCCTAGATTAATTTATAACTGCGCATGTGTAATTCATAACAACTTCAGGTAAGCTGAAGATTTGACATATCTGAGCACTCCCACAGAAACAATTATGAGCAATATCTTAATTATAACCATGCCTATCAATATTATGGAGAACAATTTCAAATAAATGTAGAAAATATATCTCTTTCTATAAATAGACTATAACTATTGCACTCTAAAAATAGTAGCTAATACTTAATAAAATTGTCACATTTACTACTATAAAGCTTAAATATTTGAAATACAGGCATTCTTCATATACCTGGAGCTTAATTGTAAATATAATACCAACTGATGAGTGCTGGTTCAGCATAAAATACGTATATTGGTAATTATTTATCTTTTCTATACTTGGGTGGTCACGGGTATCAGTGGTATGAGATAGTGTGTATAATTGAAAGGTGCTTGAAAGTCTGAGTTCAAATCCTTTATACTACAAAGCTTATTAAGTTTGTCACTGTATTTTTTTAAGTTTTAAATATTCACTCCTATTATTAAAAGTGTAATACTTTAGGAGTCATTTTATAATTTTAAACAGGTGAATGGAAAGAGTGATCTTTTCCCCATTTAGTTGTAATTGTTTTCTCTAATACAGGTAGACATGGATAAAATGTATGTTGATTGACACTATATATTGAATTAAATATTTCCATGGATTGTTATTATTATAAACAATAGAAATGAAATTATATCCATGTAAACAGGGATTAAATATTTCCATGGATTATTATAGCAAAGAATAGAAATTAAATTATATCCATGTAAACAGAGATAACTTTTAACCTTTGATCTTGCCAATAAACTATCAATTACTACTAAATGACAATCCCTAAGGGTAAACAATTTTTCTCTTTAACCTATAATAGCTCTTGTATTGGAGATTGAATTAATACTGGAAAAAAATTCAGCAATGCTACATGTATTAATAACACAACATTTTAATAAAACAACATAGGTTAAATGTAATCTACTAAGGTGCAAGTTGTTAAATGTATTGACTCACGACTATTACAATCATGAATTGCAAAACTAATTATGCTTTATATACATATCGATATACTTAACCACTTGTAGCTTAATAGATGAAGGTATTTTCTATCTATGCTGCTTTATTCAAACTTTGTGCTTGAAAACACAGATAGTGCTTCTGAAAGTTTTGTAGTGTTGATTATATTTATTGACTATATTTGTATTTCAGGTAGTAATAAATATTTACTAATCTGTTCTTATATAGTTATGTTTAGAGTTTTTCAAAAACATATATTAATCGTTTATTAAATGTGCATTGTATCCAAAATATGAAATATGTTTGTTTATTATCTATTATAGTCTGAGCTGATTTAGTTTCATGTTTTGGTCTGGATATACTTAATCTCTTGTGGCTTAATAGGTGTTACCTTCTACCTGTGCGGCTTTTTTCAAACTTTGTATTTTCAAAAACAGATAGTACTGTTGAATGTTTTTTATAATTGGTTGTATTGTTTTGCTATCCTTGGATTTCAGATAGTGGTATGCATTTATTAATCTGGATATTAATATACTTAATAACTTGTGACCTAATAGGTAAGAGTTACCTTTTACCTAGGCTGATTTATTCAGACTTTCTGTTTGTAATTACATGTAGGACTGTTAAAAGTTTTCTAGAAATGGTTGTATTGATTTACTATATTTGGAATTCAGCTAGTGATATGCATTAATACATAATGACTGATTTTTTTAGCACAAATAATAATCTAAAACTGTCAGTTATAAAGTCTCCAAGAACACTCAATGTTAAGACAATGCACCATAATATTAAAGTCATCCATGTTACATCTCAAAATAAATCTAATTTAATAAGAGTACCAAACTCTCCATACAGTAGTATCACCAAATGCAAGCCTTCACAAGTAATCAATGGATGCAGAAAGGTTTGTGCAAAAAATCCCTAGCTACCCCTACTCATACAACATCTCCAGACTAGTTTCTAGCTTGTGGCTTTCATCAGTGAGAAGTCTTCAATTTAAGAGCACTGCACTTAGATCTTAGGATCTAATGCAATTATCCAGAAGCTACCTTTTATCTATTTGGTTAACTATAAAGTATGTGCAGGCATATGAAATGATGATCATGTAATGTTTTGATGGTTTTATAAATCTACTTTCATCTGATAAAATTTTATATAGGTAGCAGATTAGAACAACATAATTTGATTCAAATAAATATGCAAACAGATCTTCACTGATTTGATATTCGTTCTTATAATTATCATTGTCTAATCGACTGCCCATACAAAATCTTGGCCAATGAAAAATGGAAACAGATTCTCCTTTTTTTTCTGTAAAATGTAGAACATTGATACTAAATAGCATTTCATTAATACAACCCAGGGGTGGGCAAACTTACAATAGCATGATCGACTTTATATTTATTATCTATCGATGATCGACTTTTTGGGTAATAAAGGAATAAATAATATCTTACAAAATTTAAATTTTGTTTATTGATTATTATTATTTCTTATATATTTTTGCTATGTTGACAGAAATAAGTTTTTTAAAGAATGGTTAGAAGAATTCCTATGGAGTTGCTGTAAACTAAAAAACTTTAAAAAACTACTTGATTAAATATATCATTTTTATCGATAAGATGTAGAATTCAGAATCTTAGGGGAGGTAATAATTAATTAGCGAGGTAATAATTAATTAATGAGTGAAACAACAGAAAAATTACCCGATTAAATTATTTATTAATTAGTTTATTATAATTATTTTTTTCGATGAAGAAGCACGGCATTTCACTTCTTCACATAGATTCGTATAGTTTGATTTACAATTGCTGATGCACTGCTGAATGGAAGCCATCAAATGAGCTCCATAAGATAATTTTTAAACTGAGATTTAATTAATTTCATGTGAGAGAATGCTGATTCACATAAATAAGTAGATCCAAAAAATGCAAAAATCCTCAATGCTACTAACCTCAACAACGGATATTTTTCTTTTGACAATAAATTCCAAAAGGAATTTTCATTCGCACATGATTTTAGAATAATATCTGTTTTAATTGTTAACATTTCTGATTCTATATCCGAGAAAGCCAATTGAAAAGTACTAGCTAGAATTGAAGAAATATCTTTGATATCGTGTTCTCCAAAAGGAAATGAGATAAATTTGAAAATTGATTGCAAATTATTGATATTTGAAAAATTGGAAAACTGTTCATTTTCTTTACAAAGAGTCAAAAATCTTTTTTGTTACCTGACTATTGAAGGTGTTTCATCGGTTGAAATAGAAATGAATTTATGAAGAGGTAAAATTTTATTTCTTAGCAAATGTCATAAATGTCGTAAAAATATCTTCGTCTCACTTTGTACCTTTCATAGGAAGTATTGTTAAAAAATCCTCTTTTATTGAAATATCGGAAAATACCATTCTTATAAAGATAATTAATTGGGCAGTATCAATAACATCAATTGATTCATCAAACTGTAATGAAAACAAACAGCAATTTTGAATGTCATTTTCAAATTACTGAGTCACATTCTCACTCATAACTTTTTTTTTCTTCATATGTCATAGCATCGACCGGGACGCGAACCCACAACCGTCTGCAACCAACTACTTGCTTGCAAGGCTGCTGCGATGACCTCTTGGCTAACAACTCTTGACTTCTCACTCATAACTTCAGCACATGGAGTTACAGTTGGTGAGAAAGTTGTAAATCTTTAATTGAATTGAGAATTTCATTTTTATTTCTAAAGTTGCTAAATAATTTTTCATCACCCTCAAGAAAAGTTTCTTTTAAAACTTCACTATCCTGATAAGATTTTTTATGTCTCACCAAAACATGTCATAACATATGATGCTTCAGTTACAATTTTAGATGTCATTTTAGACGGCTATCCTTGACATCTGATTGGCTGTCAGTTATGTATTGTAACGAGTGCTAGAGATTTGCAGTATCTCGATTTATTTCAATTTTAGATTGTTGTAATAGATTGATGAAATAAAAAGTTGCGATGCACCCAATTGGGCTTTTAATTCTTTTAACTTTCATTTTCTTAATTGACTGTTGGCAGGGTATTCATTTTGGAAATTTTTGTGCAAACTGGAAAAATGACTCTCCAAATTTCCTTTTTTTGGTAAGGCTACAGCAGCATGGCATATTTGTCTCTATACATAGTAAAGAAATATAGCTCCTCCCAATCATTATGACAATGATATGCTTTTTGTTTTTTAGCAATCATATTTTATCTAAAATTAAGGAATTAAATTTTTTTAAAATAAAATGTTATATTATATAACAAATTCACCTTCAAGCCAAAAAACATAATGTTTTATTGCAAATTTCTTAGTTGTTAAATTTTTTAGAATAAGAGCAAAACAAAAATACGTAAAAACACATATAGGTACTACATTGTACTGCCACTCAAGTGCTACTAAGTCATTTAAGATGCCATAGTATTGAGACAATAGTCTCAATACGTACAATGAGGAGTAAAAGAAAGAAGTGCACATGCATACAGAAAGAGCAGTGCCTAACCATCGGGCAAGTCAATTATAGAATTTATAAATATAAATGTAAAAATAAAAAGATTTGAAATTCAGGCAACAGTAATCTGATGGCAGAAATGTCTGCACTTGACTGTCAAGCTGCGCATGATTGACCAGTCGATCATGATCGACTGTTTGTCCACCCCTGATATAACCTATGATTGAAGAGTTATTACTGTAAATATTATATAATTAATTCAAAATCACTAGTTTCAGGTTTTTTTTTTGGATTTGTAATATTTTCTGATTTTAATGGCTTTTTGTAGC
This sequence comes from Epiperipatus broadwayi, assembly GCA_028023455.1. Classification (NCBI taxonomy): domain Eukaryota; kingdom Metazoa; phylum Onychophora; class Udeonychophora; order Euonychophora; family Peripatidae; genus Epiperipatus; species Epiperipatus broadwayi. The sequence continues at coordinate 3,010,697 of JAQFVV010000006.1, forward strand.
TAGTTTTGAGATAACTTAGTGTGGTGCTGGTATTTGAATTTGGAACTCATGATGTAACTTATATAAGAATAAAATGATTGGTTATGTAATAGTTGGGTTGGAATTTTAGAATAAATATTTCTAAATAAATAGTAAATATTTTATATTTTAAGTTTTATTATTAGATAGCAAAAATTAATAGCGAAATATAAAAGATTTTAGTTCAAAGGTTATATTAGAGAACTCGTATTGCACAAAATGACAGCACTTGTTTACATTTTATTTGACAAGCAGAAATGATTTTTTATAGTAATTTTTTGTTTTTTTTTTAAATAATATTTTAATGCTATTAATAACAATTTTTTGTGTTACAAGGTTGTCTTTTATCATTGGAAAAATATATGAAATGTATTTATTTTTATAAATATGTGATATTTTTTAGAAGAATTTAAATTTTTGTCAGGAAGAAAAAAGTTATATTATTGTAGATAATGTAAAAGATAAGCTGTGGTTTTTATTTCCTTATAATTTTTATTTATTTTTCATTTTTTAAATTATGTTTGAAGTTAATTTTAATAATAATTTTGCCAAAGAAATGTTGTTTTGACAAAAACTTTATTCATGTTGAAGGTAACATATAAGATATTAAATTTTGCAAATCCAATTTAGAGACATTATTTTGGTCAATCTCTTGCATCCTCATTGTGTTATTGGAAAAATGGATAATTCACTATAGTTAGCTTTCACACAATTGCCATTTTCTATGCTTGAACAAGCTGTTAAAACAGTAACAAACTCTCCATATAGAAGCGCCACCCAGTGCAAAACAAACTAATCAATAGATGCAAAAAGACTTCCATCTACTGATTACTCTGACTTGGACTAGGTGGCACTACTATATAGAGTTTGCGATTGTCATAATTAGGCTTATATATCAATATTCTTTTAAATTTTGTTTGTAAATAGATGCACAAAATCATTTATTATTGTAAACAGTTTGTTTGGATTATTTTTGAATAATAAATATTTGTATTATTAGTATTCTAGCTGTATTTCATTAATATATTTTTATTGCATCTGCTTATAATATCACTTTTCAAAAATTAAAACAGGCAAAATTTTCCATATAGTAGTGTCACTCAGTGCTAACCAGAGTAATCAATGAATGCCAGAAGGCTTGTGCATAAAATCCCTATCTAGTGCCTAATCATCCAATATCCCCAGACTAGTTTCTGCCTTATGGCCTTCATCAGAGAGGAGCTTTGGATCTGAGAGCACTGCACCTAGATCTTAAGATCTAATGCAACCCTCTAGCAGCCACCTTTTATCTCTACTTAACTATAAAACCATGAGAATAAAATTGGAAAACACAACAATATGTTTAGTGATTTAACATCAATCATGCCTAATAGGATAGTGGTAGCTATGGTTGTTAAAAAGCCAAAGACCCCAAAATATATCAGTACTGAACTGGGTTCAGATCCATATGACTATATAAGCTATTGAGTGTAGATTAAAAATATTATTGTGTTTTCAATTTTATTCTCATAGTTTGTAGTTAAGTAGAGATAAAAGGTGGCTGCTGAAGGGTTGCATTAGAACCTAAGATCTAGGTGCAGTGCTCTCAGATCCAAAGCTCCTCACTGACAAACCATAAGCCAGAAACTTGTCTGGATATATTGGATGAGTAGGCACTAGATAGGAATTTTATGCGCAAGTCTTCTGGCATCCATTCATTACTCTGGTTAGCACAGAGTGGCACTACTATATGGAGAGTTTTGCCTGTTTTAATAACAGTAATGTGCTAGCATAAGAAATAGTGATCATGTGATGTTTAGTCGTTTAATATCACTTTTCACTTAATTAAGAATGTATCCACTTAACACATGGCTGGGAAAATAGTGGCCCATGGTCCACATGAGGCCCATAAGAGTTTTTTGTGGCCTGCCAAAGCAGAAAAAATCTGCCTTGAATTGAGATTTCCTTCTCATGTGCAACCGAAGACTCGTCAAGACTCGTCTCATATTTTTCTATATTTGGGTCTACATATATTTGTGAGCAAAGGTTTTTTTGATTTAAGATCAACAAGAGTAAATATAGATGCTCTTTGACAGACATTAACTTGCAGGCTGTGATGAGAATCTCAACAAGCAATCTCACCTGATTTCAAAAAAATTGTAGAAAAGTGTGATAGGGTACATTTGTCTCAGTAAACTGATTCTAAAATTAAATGTGCTTGCAGCTATAGATAATATGAAATTAGCACAATAAATAAATTGAATAAAACTGCCATTATTTTATTTAATTTATATTTATTGATTTTTATGGTACAATTTATACCTTTTCTGAAATGCAAAGTTAGCTAATGAATGCAATCATTTTAAAAGGTACGACCCTCCGCTAACCATGGTGCGGCTCTCCACTAACCTCCGCTCCCACAAAGTGCCCCCCCTCCCGAGCCAAAACAATTGCCCATCCCTGACTGAACAGATATTTGATTTAGATAAAACAATGTGTAATGTTAATTGTGAGCAGATTTTACAAGTGTTTGCTTATGTAATATTGTTATTAATTTTAACATATCACTTATATGCTTTTTTATTATTTTACTTTATGAATATATATATATAATCAATAAAATATTCTCTCATCTATCTTTAATTAAAATCAATAGAGTAGGAGCTCTTAATCTATTTTTAATTTGCAGCTTATAGATTTTAATTTACTTCTAATTTGTTGACAATAATATAAATCAATAGATTTCATATTTTCCAATCTCTTTTTATCAATATTTTTTTCTAAAAACATCATTTTTAAAATAAACATTTCTGATATTAATAATTAAACTCAAGAATATCGCACCTATCTATTAGTCCATTCAGCTGTCTATTAATGTATCATATTAATTCTTAATGTATAGTAATCAATTTTAATATCATAATTTTTTATTCGAAATAGCTGTCTATGATTTATTTAACTGTCATCTCCAAGCATTTTGTAATCAAGTCTTATCACAGTGACATCTGGCGGTAGTTTATGACCGCATTCTCCAGTCCAGATTGAAATGATGTTTTCAGTAACGTGAATGAAATCAATTCAAATCAACATTACCCTTTGTTGATATTTTAATTTAACAGATATTATATTAAAATAAATAACATGAATCCAGATAATGTTCACTGGGCATCATTTCTTTTTACCTAATATTAATTAAACTATCAAAAAGACGTGCCAAAATGATGTTGGAAACAATTTAAAGTAAAACCATTTATTGAATAACATCTAAAGATTAGTCTATCAATGCCAGATCATTCAAATATTTTATAATCTATCAAATATTTTGAAAAATACTTTACATTCGAGAGAGCAATGTAATTCTAAGCTCTAAAAATATTCAGCATAAACATCTCTAAAACAAATTTAGAAAGTCCACGTACACTTCTACGTTTTTAAAACATGAGCTGGAAATGGGATTTGTCTTCAATCGTTAAAAAGTCTAAATAATTTGTAAAAAAAAAAAAGAAATAATGAGAAACGAAAAATTGAATAGTAATTCATTACAATGTCACAATATATAGTGAAGCATAGATTTAATGATAACGAAATTAACAAATAATGCACCTTTATTCTTAATTATATATAAAGTCTGAACATATAATTTAAGATTCATTATTATGCCATGATTATAAACTAATTGACAAAAAACTGAAGATAGGATGAAGTATATCTTCAAAGATTTATACAGGGAATACACAGTAAATTGCTTTAATTTAGTTATAAATTTTATTTCAAATGCAATTGTAAAATATCTAAGAATTACATTTTTATTTGAAAGTATAAAACTTACTACACTCAGAACTTTACCACTGTAACATTAAAATAAATATATTAACAATCATTATTAATCATTTATTAGATTAGAGATTATCATATTATTCCTAAAAGTAAACCTTAAATCTGAATTAAAGTTTAATATATTTACTTTTTAATTACACATTCATCTTTTTAACATATATTTGAAACTTTTCTTCCACGTCTCATTCTTGAGACATCAGAAGTTATGACCCCAAAAGGTGCATTTCATCATAATTCCAACAGTCTTTAGTTAACCCTTCTCATTATATCTTACATATGTTATCATTTGTTTATTATTTATTAGTACCAATTTATTACAATTTGATTTTGAAGTGTCAAATTTTTTGAACTCACAACTTTGAAACCATCCACTTCAGGCAAATGCAATAATTATTATTACTAATTATTGATTAAACTAGAGATTATCATATTGTTATTTGAAGAGATATAAACATTGAACTGATTTAAAGCTTAATATATCTATTTTGAAATTAAATATAAGATATTTAAAAAAGGGAAAACAAGGGCAAATAACATGGTAAAGTTAAGAACAAAAGATGTAGACTTTTTTATAATCATTTTACAAAGAGGAAGATTAAATATCAATATAAAATAAATAATAAATGGAAATAACTAAATCTAGCTATGATACTAGATTTGCCAATCACACACTCATTGGGTATATATTCAAAAGAAATATTGTAAGTTTATAAAATTTATACTTTATTATCTATGAACCTTTGTGAATTGCTTTTTATAAAAAATTTAGTCAGTAAGCACTAACTAATTTTAGACTGTAAATATGTTACAAGATATGCTTATAAATTAAAAATGAATTTAAGTTTTCCATATTCATTAATAGACTTAAATTAACATGAGTTTATGTATATACTATAAATTTTTGACTATATTATAAGAAACTATCTAATTATATTAAAATAAATTTTATGTTAAATAATTTTCACAAATTAAATGTTGATTGATAGATAGCAAATGAACTTGCCCAGAAAAGTTAAATACATAGAATTAGTGTTGCATTTACATTTTAAGATTGCATGCAATCGATATGTAAATCTATACAAATTAATGAATAAATACTTAAAACAAATGGAAGAACAGTTCATCTTTATCAGCATCAGCTATACACAAGTGATGGTGATAATCTCAACTCCAAGAAAAAACCCAAAAATGCCCCACTAGAGATGAGTTTTGCCAGAATTATACAAACCAGCCTGCGAAACACATTTAATTCTTCTTATCCACAATTCTGTTTATTTGAAATTATAGGATGCTGTTGTTTAAAATAATTCTGCAGCAAATGTTTTTTTTCTATAAGACTTCAACACCATATGAAATTGTGGGTTTCTGTAAGAATTATAATTTTACCAACACTTTTCTAATAAAAACAATAAATCACTTCATTCTAATGACTTTAAGATAAAATTTATAAGATAAATGGGTACTGATTTAGTATGCACTCACAGCCATTTTGAATTCTAAGAACTGCCCAAAATCCATGCTGAGACATTCAAGCAATAAATGACATTGATTAGCAAAATGTGGTCACAAAAATGGTGGTTACAAAATCACAATTTTCATTAATAATTAAAAAATAAAAAGGCAATTTTCATCCAATTATACTTGATCTAATTATGACCAAAATATAGTCATAATTTACATCAATAATTCTAAAATTTAAAGTGCAACACTTGTACAATTATGGAATCATGACCATTTGTTCCAAAATCACAATTTATATCAATAATTAAGAAATCAAAACCATCATTTTTTGTGACCATGTGTGATAATCGATGTCATTTATTGTTTGGATGTGTCAGCAGTGGTTTTGGGCAGTTCTTAAAATTCAAAATGGTCATGAGTGCATACTAAATCAGTACTGATAATGTCTTTTTCTTTATCAAAATACCATGCTTAAATTTACTACAAAACAGTATTTTAAGAAATCCTATATATTGTTGTTTCAATTCTATTTAATCCAATTAAGATAGAATTTTATACCAGCAGATTCTTAATATCACATTCAGCAAACTGAAAAACACATTGACATCATGCTTTTAAAATTTTTAATAAAAATTCTTAAATAAGATTTTTCTAATGCCTTTATTCATGAAAAAGAAAATGAATCTCCAGTCATGCTCTCTATACATATATTAAAATCTCAGTGCATGCATTCACCAGTAATAGTTTTAAAAGCATATATAAATTACTTATTTTTAAAATATATTTTTATATGTGCCAACATTATTGACCATACTTATCTCAGGACTTGAAGTTATTATGTCTGATAATCAAATTGACAATTATATAATATGAATTTAGATATTTTATGACAGAAGAAAGATGGCATCTTATTTTAACCACCTGTGATTAAATGTATATTAATTATAAATAAGTGTAAATCCATTATTATCAAGCACTGAAACAATTATAATCATAAAGAAGAATACCAATTTCCAATCATGCACTGTTTAAATGTAAATTATAATCTCCATTCATTCATTGGTCAGTAATAGTTTTAAAAGCATTAGTGAATCACTTATGCTTAAAGCATATTCTCATATATACCAAGAATTACTGAATGAGTATATCTCAGAACCTGAATTTATTATATGCCTGATGTTTAAATTGACAATTATATTATACAATTTTAGATATTCTGTTACAGGAAAGAAACAGAATTTCATTTTTAATCACCTGTGATTAAACATATATTAACTATAAATAAATGCAAATCTATTATTACCAAACACTTAACCAATTGTCATTGTAAAAAAGGAATTCAACTTCCAGTCATTCATTGTTTAACTGCATATTAAACTCTCCATGCACTCACCTGCCAGTAATAGTTTTAAAAACATAAGTGAATCACTTATGCTTAACTCTCTGGCATTCCTTTCAATTTTGTCTCATTTTTATGTTCGACATACAATTTAACATTAAACCATTATTACTTATCAAAAAATAACAAATTTGACTTCATTTGATAGCTATTTTTGTTTACCACTGAAATAAATTTTAAATATTCACATTTTATTTCTATAGATATTTAAAAATGAGATTGTAATCAAAACAAAAAGATTATATGTGATCATTTCTAGAAAGATTATTTTCATTTTACAAAATGAAATCTATCATTTGTATAAAAAATATGAACAAATATTTATTTCTTTCTTTTATATCTAATGAAATATGCATTAAAAGTTTAAAAGTTTTCAATATTTATTGAAAAATTATAATAATTTCATATTCATTATTATAATTAAATTGCTTGTGTAAAAAACTAAGTTTCTAAATAGTTTTAGGGCAGATTTACATTGTCTGCTAATATAACATTCTATTTTTGAAAATAAAGTATTTTCATTCAAAATAAATTATTAATAAATTATTTTTTTTTGATTTGTAATAAATATTGTGTAAATTATTGTATAAAAATATCTAAAATTGTAATAAATTTGCAAACAAACACAGTTTTGGTTATTCAAACCATTTTCTTTAAACAATGTTTTAAAAATTGTGATGTCAAAAACCTGTCTGAATACAATAACTTCACCACACTGGCTGATGCATTTTGTTAAGTAGCCCAATGATATTTGCTTGTTATATGAATAATCAGGTAGTAATAATAACTTTGTTGACAAAAGTGTATAAAGCGGACATTAGAAATTTGTCCTGCTCAGTTCTTTTACGACCTCAAAAAGGTAAAGATTAAATATATCTGTTTTCTAATTAAGTATAAATCAAAATGTAATAACTTGATATTGATAAATATTTGGCAAATAATAAAGAAATGTATGAGATTGTAACCTAGACCTACTGAAGAGGACTGGTTCAGGGTGAAATGCATATCTTGGGAGTCACTTATAATTTTTCTGATGTCTTTATTCATGTTTCAAGAATGTGTGGAAAAGTAGCCGTTTTAAGGTATATTTAAAAGATGTTAATATATTTTAACTTAGTATACATATATAATTATTCCATTAAAGATTAAAATATTCATTGCGTTTTTATTTTAAAATATGCATTTTACTTGACAAAAACTCGTTATAAAATTAATTACTTTTAATAAAAAAATTCTAAATAAGCATTATATAACATTTTATTCTCCTGCGAATAGTAAAAATTTGAAGTTAATTGATATATACATATATTGGTTGATATTAAAGAAATTTATTAGATTTAAAAAAGAAAAATTTTTTTTATCTATTGACTTGAAAAGCTATATCTTTGCAATTTATTATAATCATTCAAACTTTTATAACTAAGTGTACAATATGAGAATTATTTTTAATTTTTATTTTTATATGTTTTTGATATAACTTTATTACACTCGTTTATCATTGGATTATATTACGTGAGTGACTTTTGACAATAAGAATTTTTAAATTTTTTCAACTTTTATCAAAACACGGTTCATGAGATTTAATTAAGCGCATGCGGAAATAATTTAATGTCTTTTTAATCTCTAAAATGATTTTGTTAGAATATATTTAATTATAATAAATTATCTCAAAATACATTAAACATGAATTTTGTCTTTTAATAATCATTTTTGATGCAATAAACATATTAGAAAATAGCATGATATTATATACTTTAACTGCAATTGCATTTATTCAACTGTTTTAATTTCAAAATACAATCTTAAAATATGATTAAATATAAAATCTAATGTGGAGGCCCGACTGAAGATTATTTTAATAGTAAGATTTATGAAGTAAAACTGCAGATTTTATTTTGAACGTAAACTTGTAGAATCAACTGAGATTTCTAAAATAAATATTTACTTACATGGTAAGGGATCTATATAATTAGGCAAGTCAGTTGAAATTTTATTTGAATTTAGCTTGATAGTAAAAAGTAAATTAAAGGTCCCTGACAAATGCATAGTTTTTGCATATTTTCTGGTAGTAGAAGGGCAGAAGCATGTTTTTGTTCAATTGTACACTTTGATAGCATACAATAAATTTCTATAGCAAAATGACTCAAAAGAAGCGATTGTATTTAATACTTCCAGTATATATTAAAAATGAGTCATGCATTTAACCCTTCTGGAATATTTTGTAAGCTTTCAACTTTTGATTATTGTTGCAAACTATTAGTGTATATTAGAATTCAATAAATTGAACTTGATTTCTGTCATATCTGACCTTGCCTTTAGAAGTGGACTATTCCATATTCCTTACCTGATTGGCTAGCACCCAGTTGCTATCCAAAGGAATTAAATCCTTCACCGGGGTTTGTGCACCAAATCCGCTTGTTTTCAGTAAGGTAGAAGATCTGCCATTAAATGGTCAGCCTTTTGGAGGCAAAGCAGAGAGCAATTACTTCTGTTAATCTGGATGACAGAACATGTTCTCCATTAAACTCTCTGCCATCAGCAAAGGTATTTCTCTAGACATTATCATAACATCCATGCAGTGAGGCAAGTCCACCTATGGACTGGAAACTGCTACATCCAAATTAGAGATGACTTGAGGCAAGCTAAATACATAGCTGGAAGAGTCTTACCAGAGTTCATGAGGCAGGGTAATCATTTAGCTAGAAGTGAGGTCCATACTCGGTTCGACTATCTCAGCATTCAATTGTATCAACATATTTATTCATTTGTTTAACTAACATTTGTATATTTTTTTGACTAATAAATTGTGCATATTAATTGCTGAGTTTTTTGTGTCTGTTGGTTTGGAAATGAACATGTAAGCCTAACCAAACACAAAAGAAAACACAACAATTTCATAGTTTTATTGCTTTTTAGCTTAGAAAACTATTTTTATGACATTTATATTACTTTTTCAATTGCATTTTCCTTCTTTATGGCTAAAATTATTATGTAATAGGTACATAGATTAATTAAAAAAGAATTACAACACTTTTACTACCAAAGATACAAATAAACAAATAGGAAAACTAAATTCGCAACATAATCTGTACAAAATATGAGAAAAATAGTGGAAGTTATGTCAGCCAATAGTATTTATCTTATCATTTGCATTCATTAACTTAAATATTTTATACTCACCATTTTGACAGAAATTATTTACTTTACATTAGTAAAGAATAGAGAAATTTTTATTATTATTTTTACAAACAATTTTGTTGTTTTCATATTCTTCCATTATTTTTAAAGATGTTTTTAATAAATAATTAATCTAGAAATGATTTTATTCTGTTTTAACCTGTATTTAAATGGAAAATCATTCAATGAAAAATTAATTGCACAGTTAAAATCTGGATTTAATTGCAATTAATTACCATTTAATTAAAAGTTATTGTGATACTTTATTAATTTAAAATATATTTATTTATAAAGACCACATGTAAGTGAATATAGAATTAAAATTTGAATCACTTTATTCATCAAGGGTTCCTAAGAAGTCTGAATACCAGAAATCCCAGTGCTGAATTCAAACCTAGGACTTCACATTTGACATCCTGCTATTGCACTAATTGACACAAAGCATGTAAAAATATGGCAAAGTTTAATGCATTTTAATATGGCAATTAGTGAAGTTATACATATTTTAAAATTTAATTGAAGTATATATCATTGTTGAAAATAAATTTCCTATCACAAATAGCGAATAACAATCTAATTGTTTGATGATTGATAAGATTCTACATATTTGAGGATTTTGAAAAGTGGAGATAATAACTTCATTTAGGTGAATAAAATAGTTAATTATGCTGTATAAGATGTGATCACTGTATGATATAGCAGCTGTTTTTCAAACCCTAATTTACTGGTAAAGTATACTTTGAACAAATTTTTACATTGCACAAGTCTGATGTTTTACTGGTTAGTTGTTTATTTGGTTGAAGACTGGAAGTAATTTATGACTGCATGGTTATAAAGTAATACTGGTTAAACAAATTCATATAATTCCACTTTAATTATGCTACCTAAGAGACATCTATTGTAAGCTTTAGTGATCAATGAATTCTAAATGCTAGTGTTATGTGCATATTTCTAGGCTACTTCCTTGCTGCTATTATTATTATTATTATTATTATTATTATTATTATTATTATTATTATTATTATTATTATTATTATTATTATTATTATTATTATTATTATTATTATTATTATTATTATTATTATTATTTAATTGTAATTATTAATTAGAGAAAATATAACTTACTATTAAAAATTTATCGGCTGAACGTTTTCGAGGAACCATGCCTCATACTCATAGCCTTCATGAAAAGTGTAATAAATATATGCAAATGTAAATATTCAAATAAGCTACTGTTACATAGCCCATTTTTTCGAGATCTCGAAGCATGTGTCCTTTCTGTTAATGGCATGGATGTCTCTATTAATATAGAATGCCTCCTTTATTTTTCTCCTGTAATCATTTGGCTCTGAACATAAAATAATGGGGTCGGCAGGAGAAAAATAAAGGAGGCATTCTATATTAATAGAGACATCCATGCCATTAACAGAAAGGACACATGCTTCGAGATCTCGAAAAAATGGGCTACGTAACAGTAGCTTATTTGAATATTTACATTTGCATATATTTATTACACTTTTCATGAAGGCTATGAGTATGAGTCATGGTTCCTCGAAAACGTTCAGCCGATAAATTTTTAATAGTAAGTTATATTTTCTCTAATTAATAATTACAATTAAGTATTTTTTGTTTTTACATATAAGGAGAAATTAAAACCATATTTATTATTATTATTATTATTATTATTATTATTATTATTATTATTATTATTATTATTATTATTATTGTTGTTGTTGTTGTTATTATTATTATTATTATTATTATTTTACAAAACAGATATAGGAACGTGTATTAAAAAAACTCAAATATATCTGACCATTATTCGATAAATGATTTAGAAATCAATAATAAAAGTATATAAATTATGAGATTAAATGTTAACTATTGAATCATGGGTTGCATCATGCAAGCCTACAAAATTTAACAAAGCAAAACATAAGTCCAAGCAGCAAAATAACGAAGTTTTTTTTTAAAAAAAACGATTATTCATCTTCATGCTACCTAAAAATGCTTTTAAAAGAGAAAATCAAATTCCTAAACATAATTTTAGCAATAACATATTTATCTAGATGTTTTTATATTACCTATCTATCTAATTATGACTTAATTTACAAATCTATCACTCTGTATAAATGTTTTTCTTTCTATCTATCTATCTATCTATCTATCTATCTATCTATCTATCTATCTATCTATCTATCTATCTATCTATCTATCTATCTATCTATCTATCTATCTATCTATCTATCTATCTATCTATCTATCTATCTATCTATCTATCTATCTATCTATCTATCTATCTATCTATCTATCTATCTATCTATCTATCTATCTATCTATCTATCTATCTATCTATCTATCTATCTATCTATCTATCTATCTATCTATCTATCTATCTATCTATCTATCTATCTATCTATCTACCTACCTACCTACCTACCTACCTACCTACCTTACCTACTTATCTATCTATCTGTCACTCTGTCCATTCATTCACCCATCCATCCATTTATCCATCTACCCATTTATCTATCTATTGATTGATCCATCTAATCTATCTATGTATTTCTTTCTGTTTAAATGTCACAATCACTACAAATCCTAATAGTGTCAGTGTTTACCATAAAAACTGCCATTTTTATACATAAAACCAAGTAGTCAGCACAGCTGCCTTATAAGCAGTTGTCCAGATTCATGAGTTCACTTCCCGGCTGATGCTTTGACACATGAAAAAAAAAACCATAATCTCAGATAAAAATAAAAATTATATATAGTATACCACACATCTCAATAAACACTTCACAATGCAATTTTAACATATGATTTATTTCCTTTTGCTTACAGTTTCAACTACCCTGCAGTCATCATCAGAGCTCTTGAAATTTTATTACAAGTACACCATAATGTAATTGTAATGAAATTTAAAGAGCTGTGATGATGACTACAGGGCAGTTGAAACTGTTAGCAAGAGAAAATAAATCATATGTTAAAATTGCATTGTGAAGTGTTTATTGAAGAGTGTGTGGTATACTATATATATATAATTTACCGACGCAAATAAGGAAAAGAAGTGGAAATAAATTTTAATACTTTAAAAATAAAAATTACTGTATCAGATCAATTGAAAGTACAGTTCATTTTTTGATCTACTATCAATGTAAGCCTACATTCGGAAATGGAAGCATGTAGTAGTAATAAAATTATTTAAAAAAATATTATGAATACAAATTTCTTTAATACCGAAACTGGTTGCAAGTATTGTAAATGCTCATAATGAAAACGAAGCTGAAAGAAACAATATTACAAAAGAAAATATTTCAGAAATTTACCATTTTGATAATGACAATTTGTGCATTCCAGAACAAAATATTAATAAAAAGGGTAATCTTAATAAAGACAATTTTCTATTAGCCAATGAGAAATTCAATGCATCGTTACCAAATACTTTATTAAAATCATTTCAAAAATTCAAAATTGATAAAAGATTAATATGAGCAGTGACGAACATTAATATCACATTAATGAAATTCCCGATAGACGAATTTTAGAAATATGTAATAGAAAAACATATGTGGAGATGGTAATCTCTATTTAGTTTTAGAATTAATAATATTACACAGAAATAAATTTTTCAAAAGAATATTCATTTCCTAAATTATACATTTGTTTGTTATATAAATACTAACGAACAAAACTAGGAGGGCAAATCAAAAATTGCCAAGTTAATTTCGCTGGTCAGGATTTACAATCTTTACTAACTAATTATGGAAAAATCAGTAACTTTAAATATTTATTTGGAAAAAGAACCACAGTCCCTGTCCTAACTTATATTACTATATCTGACATTATACTGAACAAAAATATTTACCTTATGGTATACCCACACTATACTTCATAGAACATTCTCATCTTATCACATTTAAAGGCATTTCTCTACAATGTTTCTTTTGCAAATCCAGAGTTAATTTCATCAAAACATGCCCAAATACTATTTGTTTGGAGTGAAGTTTCAAAAATACAAAGACCCATCAATGCTCAAAGAAAATAACATCACACTATAAGAAAGAGTTACAAATGATCTCAAATACAATATCTCTAGATATTCCACTGTTGAATAAAACAGTTACATTGAACATAATCTAAACTGTTCCATATCAGTTAAGTTATAACATCAATAGTGACACAAGTGGAAAATCATTCCATTACTCTGGTTATTCAAAAAGATATGTCTATAACTGAATCAGATATGGAATACACAACAGATAATCCACTAAGTGACAATATGGCTGATACTGATGAAGAAAAAGGCAAAATTCTAAAAGTTGGGGAAAAGAAAAAGAAAACAATTTTGGATAAAAGATTCTAAACATAGTACAACAAATCCCAGAGGATAATAATTCCCATAATAATCAAGGTTCTGAATCATTATTCGTCCCCCAAAAAATTAAGTTTGCCTATTTAACAATAGAAAACCCTACATTTTCTCTAGTAGAAATAGGAATTCAACAAAAATTAAATATCAGCAAAAACATCACATTTCCAGAACAACCATCTTTCATTGCAGAAATTAATGCCAAAACAAAATATTTAAAAAAATCAAACATTACATTTGTTACACACACAAAAAAACACCATCACTTCCTATCTATATTGCTAAGTAACAAAATCAATCATTCCAAATAATATAATGGTATATCAAAATTAATATCAAAATTGACTTTTAAAATAATATAAAAACACGATTGATAAACTCAAAAACATTTTTATTCTTAATTGCAAGCAAAAATAGTTAAGTCTTACTATAAAAATGTTTAAATTAAAAAAATAAAAATGTAATTATTGTTTTAATATTTAAATACAGTATAAAATTTGAAACATATAACAGATAACACTCTTAGTCTTATTCTCAATGAATTTAAATATAACACAAATTAATGTAAGGGGTATTAACTTACCTCAACACTTATTTGCTCTCAGCAACTGATTCACACAATTCAACTCAAAGATAACTCTCTTGACTGAATCACATTTAAAAATTAACCCATATAGACATGCTAATAAATTTGGATTCCTTAAGTTATCACAGTCTGATGTAGGTGCAGTTGGAGTAGGAATGATTATACACCACAATTTTCCATTTAAGCAATTTAAAATTTTATATCGTGATTCCAATATGAACATTACAATATCATACTTCTGTTACAATAAATATAATCATAGTATAAACAATGAGGAGATAGGGTCATGTAATCTATGACTCTTATTTTGACTATTTATAATCATAGTATATCTTTACAAAAACAAAAACATAATTAATAAGGCATGTGAATTTTTTTTCTTCTCATGTGTCATAGCATCAGCAGGGAAGTGAACCCGCTAACCTGGGACAACTGCTTGTAAAACATCTGTGGCTGACCTTTCGGCCACCAATGCTTGACTATGCATGTGAATTTGTTTATTTCTACTAATTCCCATCCTACAATTTTAACTGGTGATTTCAACATGATATATTCAACTTTTGCAAATAAATATCTCCATTGGATTAATTCCAGATAAAAAAAAGATGGAGGAAAGGTGAAGGTAGAAGGAAAGTTAAGATCTGATGAAGACTGCTAGTACAGTCGAAACTGTTAAATAAAATTATTTTCTTAAAGTGTTAAAGGAGTGCTGATGAGTTTAATGCCAGATTCATGAGTGCAGAAGGATTATTTTCCACAGACTCTCTTTCTACATCAAAGACACTGCAAACTAATAGATACTTCTTTTCTAATATCCTGACTTTCATTTTTCCATCAGTCCAACATTAATACTTGCAAGCTTCTCAGATCATCAAGCACTGAAAATTGAAATTGAGTTAAACTTGAAAAGTCAACCTGTATTCAGACTTAACAATATTAGATTACTTATAAAATCCAAGTCATCTGAAACTGTCCTTTTAGAAATTTACATTTATTTAAAAAAACATTATGGAATTAATGTAGAATCATGATTCACATTTATAAATATCATCAAACCTATCATAAATTTTTATAACATCACATGACCACCTCCTCTTATGCTTGTGCAAAACTGTTGTTAAAACAGGCAAAACTCACTATATATATTGCCTCACACAGCAAGCTAGAATAATCAATGGATGCTAGAAGGCTTGTGCATAAAATCCCCATCTAGTGCATTAGGGTTGCATTAGATCCTAAGATCTAGATGCAGTGCTCTCAGATCCAAGGCTCCTCATTGATGAAGGCCATAAGCCAGAAACTAGTCTGGGGCTATTGGATGAGTAGGCACTAGATGGGGATTTTATGCACAAGCCTTCTGGCATCCATTGATTACTCTAGCTTGCTGTGTGTGGCAATATATATAGTGAGCTTTGCCTGTTTTAAATTTTTATACTAGGAAAAACAAACTCTCAACTAGATTGATAAAAGAATTGGATACAATACAACTTGAAACATATGTCCTCTTCAACAATCTTTACTCCTTTAATCATAGCTCTCAAACAAAAATACGAACACACACAACAAACTTTGAATAATTATCCATCTATTAAAAAGTCAAAAAATGTATATGGCAGATCTTCCATAACTGGTCAAAAGGATATATACAATGGGCTGTTGGTGACAAACCAAAAGTAACAATACCATCATACATTTTGAAAGATTCAAATGTGATAACTGGAGAAAACATACTTTTCCTTATATACTTTCACTTTAAATTCAAATTTCAAACTTATTCCTATTCCAAACCTGCATCTTTTTTATTTGGATATTGATATCATATAATTAATGTGATATTGCCCTCAAGTTACACATCATTCCTGATAATACTCATCCAGTATCTTATGCAAATACCCAAAGTTCTGCTAACCATCTCAACTCCTTCACAAGTCCAGTAATTCAAATTTAATTAATCATTTGTCCAAACAAATCCACATAATTCCAGAACTATATCCTATTTCTATGATTCCCTTCCATAAAAATATTATTCCTCCCCCCTTGGACAATCTTAGACCCATAGCCATGATGACTTCATTTCTTATTAAAATAGTTGAATCTTTTATTGAAGATTACATCAAACCCACTATTTCTTCCTTCATTATCAAAATTTCAGTTTGTAAAAAAGGCTCTGCTACTTCATCAGTAGCTATTCTGTTCAAAGTAGTAATAGATCACCTTAGGCAATGTAGAAAAAACAAGGCCCATTGCTGTGCAATTGTATATGAGGTCTGCATTTAACTCAATGATTATACCTAAACTATTCCAACTACTTCAAAAATACAATATACCAATACTATATCTCTACATACTGGAAAATCTACTTATAAATAGAGAATTTTGAATCACATTCAATGGAAAAAATACTCCCTGGATTTCATCTACATAATTCTATTTCTCAAGGCTCCCCTCTTAGCTCTCTTCTTTTGATATATCAACCCCCTTCTTTTGGAAATAGAAAGCAAAATTCCAGGAATTCATATTCTCATAATTAATCCAATGGTTAATCACACCTCCTATATAGATGACTTAGTTATTTTTCTCTCCTCAAAAACAACTCCTTCCCTTATTTGACATTGTACTTAGTAACTATATTAACAATTTTTCAATACACTTTAATAAAAACAAAACCTATTTGGAATATTCTTACAGGTAAGATCATTCCTATAAATTTTGCTCCTATTCCTCATACAGTTTTAGATTTCCCAATGCATCTCCCATATAATGCAATGAAAATTGCTATTCAAAATCATCTTATTGTTTCAGTAGAAAGCCCAATCAATGCATTATCCAAAGCATACCTTTCAATATACACGAAGGCATCATTAGTCAATATTTTAATATTTCCTAAAATTAATTATTTCTTACCCATTATTAAATTTACTTCTTCATTCAATATATATATATATATATACATATAGATATATATACCATATATACATATATATATATATATATATGTATATATATATATATAGAAATGAAAGAGTCAGTTAATTTCTATCTTTTCGTTTATGTAAAACAAATCTTACACTTGTTCGGTGGTTTTGGTGAAGCGCCATCTTTTGAACATAAATAACAAGTGATAGCAGGTTACGTGATTAACTTGTTTTTGTTTTTCATATATATATTACTAAACTAATCTGGAATAGAAAAGCAGTAGCTACAAACATAAGAAATGTGCAAAAACATCTTAAATTCAATGGTCTCTCATTATATGACATCTCCACATTGTATCTTGAGAGAGTTATTACTGAAACGACTAAACTAATTAGTTTCTTCCCAAATGTTAATAGTGTAATTTCTGCCAACATACAGACACTCCACCACCCATTAACAATAATTTTATCAAAACCTTAATAATTCTCATAAAAACACACTACTATCTCATATAATCTATTTCTAAATGAAATTAACTATTGACAAACAAATGAAATGAAAAATAATAATAGTGTATCAACTAATAATCAATTTTTCTTGTTGTGTAGTAACAAATATATTATAAAGAAGTTCAGATATTGGCACCTGGAATCTAAATATCTGGACTTTTTAATTAAAATAAATGTTAAAACCGTTCCTACTAATTATTTTCTCTTTTACAAATGTCACTTCATAAATATAGAATCCATTATGTGCCCTCTGTCATAGAAATGAAGAAACACTGGAATACTTTCTTATGAATTTTCCCTCACTTCTTCCTTGTCATACACTTATCACTAACCTTACTTCTTCAAACTCACCAACAATCAACAACCTCATAAAAATATATAAAGTGGATCCCCCATATAAGAATTACTATATTTATTCTTTTCACGTCATGGTTTGTAAGATGCTATTTAAGCTTTAACCCCACTTCTCACAAAAATAAATCACTCTTTCTAAAAAAATTAAGATCAGAGATCAAACCCATGCAGCAGTTGATATTTTTACAGCTACATGAAATCTGATCCTATTAACAACAACTCAATGACTTGGTTATTGGATATAAACCACTAAACATCACATGATCACTATCTCATACTAGCACAATAATTGTTATAAACAATTCAAAATACAGCAAAACTCTCCATATAGTAGTGCCATCTTGTGCTAACAAGAGCAATCAATGGATGCCAGAAGGCTTGTGCATAAAATCCCTATCTAGTGCCTACTCATCCAATATACTAATTAATATGCATTAAATATATAATGATTCTTCTAAATTATATGGACATCTACTTTACTACTTCTCTATTTAAAATTTATTTTGTTTCAATAGGACTTGGAAATCACCAATGTATATAGTAAATATAAAGTTAATTTCAAACAACACTTATTTATTGATTCATTTGATTGAATATATATAAATGCTTAAGGCAAGATTTATAAGAATCAATTGATCATATGTCTTATCTGGAAAAATGTAATATGTGTTATTTATCATAGATAGCATTACATTTATTAAAGAAATGTATTGTGTTTTTTACACTTTCAGTTAAAGCGTATAAAATAAAATTTTAATTAATTCTACTCCAGTTATTAATTAAAAATAATTAAAATATTGGCAGTGCTAATGAAAGGAGTTGTCTTCAAAATAGTTTGGGAATCTTAAATTTGTTTACAATTGCAAAATTTGTTATTATATAAAATTTGACTTCTTATTTCATGATGATCTTAACAGAAGCATTTCAGTTTTCTGATTAATACATTATATGTAACACATCTTTAATAGTATATATATATATGATATAAATGAATATATCTTTTTATTTCTTTACAATTTTACTTAAAAAATCTAACATTAGAAATAACCTACTAAATATAATTATATTTTTTATTAAAACGGTATTAATAAAAGAAAATTAAAGGTTTATTAATTATCTACATAGTTTTCAGCATTGTTTTATAAAAAGATTACAAAATGGTAATACATTTATCATAGAGACTAGACCGAATTTGAAATAGGATTTGTTTTTTTGCAATAAATCAGGAAGTTTAAAGATGAGAGAAATATAAGTCATTATTGCATTTAGAATTTATGAATTACATCAAAGAAATCAATTTTTTTAATATATAGCTGATTAATTCTTTTAAAACTCAAAATAAAATTTATAATATTGTCAATAAGTTACCGGAAATTATAAACTAATTAAATTAGAGTAAATATGTATGTCAAAATTATTAAACAATTTTAGGTTATAAATCATTTTATTTTTATATAACGCGAAACTGTAATATTTAAACAGCATTAAGCTGTTGCACATGCGCTTTGAAGATTTTAACTATAAATGAATGAATACTAACACTTCAAACACATGATAAAGTCTTTGGAAAAGATAGAATGGCCATCTATCTTTTCGAACCAAAACGCTTTTGTATGGGCATATCTTAAGTGTTTGAAAGTGAAAGCGTGAAGATATTAAATAATCACTTTAAATTACTTTTACATGCTTAAATATTACAGTTTATAAATATCGCACTATATAAAAATAAAAAAAAATGATTTATTTACATACATTTAATTTCAAATAAGAATGACGTATCGTAAATTGTAGTAAATTTCATTAGCGTCTTTCATTCAAGCATGTAATAGTAATTTAAAGTGATTATTTAATATTTTCACACTTTCACTTTCAAACACTTAAGATTTGCCCATACAAAAGTGTTTGAGTTCGAAAAGATAGATGGCCATTCTAATAGATCTTTTCCAAAGACTTTATCATGTGTTTGAAGTGTTAGTATTCATTCATTTATAGTTAAAATCTTCAAAGCGCACGTGCAACAGCTTAATGCTGTTTAAATATTACAATTTTATGTTATATAAAATATATGTCTGTCAAGATTTATACAGCTATCAAAATATATGGTAATTTTTTAAAACAAATATTGTTATGTTGTTCAAACAGTTCATGAATATTGGCATAAACAGTATTATAAAGCCGCATGATATTTGTCAAAAAATCATGGTTTCCACTATAATCTGAGTGGAAATCTGGATTCACTACTATGCATTTATAAATTAAGGTGTAATTCTTATGTGGTAATACAATTATGTACTTAAACGAGAGACATTAAAAAAATAGCAATAAAATACAGCAATGTCTTTAGTTTGCTAAATGTCACATGTTACATTGTGACTGCATTATGACATCTTATTTTTACTAACTGTTGTTATTAAAGTGAAAGGCTGAGAACTTCTCATATGTGCTTTTAGAATGCTTATATGACAGCCAATCAGATGTAATGATGACTGTATAGGGAGCTCTTAAGTTGCAACACAAGTCAAAGATTTTATAAGAAAAAGGTGGTTCAACCTTTCCCTTTACTTAAATTTCTATATATATATATATATATATAAGCCAGTCAGAAGCATTTTGACTTAAGAAGATGAAGCTTTAAACATCTTCACATTTAACTCACTGCACATTATTTATAAATTAACAATCTGAAATCTTTCAATTTACTATGAAGCGAAGTAATTTTTCAGATCTTATGAATTGACAGTAATGTATGTAAATATTATTTATTGAGCACAAGCAGTTCGTAATTAAAGTGAAAGGCTGAAACCTTCTCGCATGTGATTTTAGCATGCTTATATGACAATCAATCAGATGTAATGATGACTGTATAGGGAACTCTTAAGTCGCAACAAAAGACAGAGATTTTATAAGAAAAAAATGGTTCCATCTTTATCTTTACTTAAATTTCTATATATATAAGCCAGTCTGAAGCATTTTGACTTAAGAGCATGAAGTTTTAAACATCTTCACATTTAACTCATTGCGTAGTTGTTATGTATAAATTTGATGTATATAACAACTCCTGTTTAAAATAAAATATATATATATCAACTAACAATATTCTGTCCACACTGTTTACTATTACTAGATAAAAAGTTTCCAACTTTACAGTGGGATAAGTTAAATCTCAAAATAAATGTTGATTATCTAAATGACTCTCAAATTGCAAGTGATATTATTTTAACAATAAATTGAAATAAAACAAATGGTTTATTGTTTGGAGTTTATAAGAAGTTGGGGCATTGGAATTTATGCTCTGAAATAGGTTGAAAGTGAATTTAGATAAAATGAAAGCAACATTTAATTAAAGAAAACATTAATAGCAAGCATAAATTAAATATCCAAAAAGAAAATAATTAAACAGTTCATTGTTCAGGATTCCTATGATATCCAACCATCAGAAGTGACTTAGTAAATTTGATCCAGGACATTTGCTTCTCCAAATTACCTTCATTTTATCACTGCAATAGACTGCATAGAGATATATATATATATATAATAACTTTGTATATGCATGTTAGTATGCCTAGTGAAGTGTGTTTGTTATCTCTCATCAATTTTCTATTATGGTTTAGCACTCTTTTGGTGTTTGGCACCATAATCATAGACCCTAAAGTACACTAAGCCCAGCAGAAAATTGACGGAAGAATAACACACTTCACGAGACATACTAACATATGTATGGAAAGTTTTTGCAAATAAACAAGGAACTGGAAATAAAATTATACATATACACACACCACTGAATGTGTTTGAACCTCAATCTTTTGAAGGAAAATTCAGTCAGTGTAGTATTTAGATGATTAAATCAAGATCTAAACACCCCTAGATCATACTCCACTCTATTTATTTTCAATGCGATGTCACATGACAAATGAAAAACCATTCAACTAGGTTTTGAATGGTATAACAAAAATCTTGCTACCTTAAATTGGAACACAATTCTGTTACTTTCAATTCTCAAAATTCACATAACTCTCAGGAATTATGAACCAGTCAATTATTTTGTCATACATGCTTTAATATGCATTCATGGAGGGGCAGGCTTGAGAGTTCCATAAATCACAGTTCACCTTTGACCCATACAGTGCTTGAACATCATGCAAGATCCCAACAATAAATGATTCAATTATCTTTTTATTAAACATGTGAATAATATATAATGTGGGAGAAAATCTTTGAGTCTGGAAATAGTTCTAAAGCTGTTCATATACACAAAAAGTTATATATATATATAGTTTGTAATGTTATAATTGACTATTTATTAGGCTATATTCAGAATAGGTTATATTTATTTGTTTAAACTTTTTTGTGGTCAAGTTGGAATCTTTAGCATCTATACAAGTATATTGGATCATTAATAAAGGTGAGATTTTACCTTTATTGTTAAAAGGAGGTTGCCTTGACAACAGTTTAAAATTGTTGATTGTTATTGAGATTGTTTAAGTGTTGACTGGTTTTTAATGATATATATATATTCCAATAAATATTGTTGCATGGTGTTAATTGGTTACAGAAAAATACTGTGAAGATTAAATTTGTAAAAATAAAGAGGTCAAATTTGTAACTAAATACAATGTTAATATTAATTATTTAAGATTGATATACAAATAGCTGCAATATCTACTTTCAAATGAAAAAATAAAAATTATTATATGGATAATTTCTTTGGAAATCATGGATTTCTAGAGTACCAAATTGACAAGGTGAGCTAGTAATCAACCCAATAAATTTATCATTTTATTATTGCTTTAAATTTTAACAGAGGTTTTCTTTAATCATTATTGATGCACTGAAGGATGAAAATCTTTCCAAGTTTAATCCACTTTCTTCAATCCATAATTTTTCTTATTCACATCACACAAACAAATTTCCTTATTTCACTGAAACATTCTACACATGGTTTCTTTCTAGATTTTTTATAATCTATTCAAATTCAATTTAAAATTTTCAATTGTTCCATTTATTATCACCCTATTAGCAATATGTCCAGGTCACTTACATTTCAGTTTTAATTTTTTTAATGATGTCCCTTATGCCCATTGATCTCTTATCAAATTATTATGCTTCTGATCCTTTATACTCTTAACATATATCTTTTCATACTCCATTGAGTGGTGTGAAGTCTCTATACGCTTTTCTGCTAAGTAATCAGGTCTCAGATCCATAAGTAAGAATTAGTAATACACATTAAAAAAATTCTTTCATTTTAAACACATAGGCATATTTCTATTTAATACTAAATTACTTTTATCATAAGGATGATTTCTTACACTACATTTCCATCTGTATTAATAATATGCCACAAAATGTTAGTAGTTATTAAATTACTCTAATTTATGATAATTTTCTTATCCAAGAAAGTCCATTGAACATTATTTTAACCTTTTTAGTATTTATAATTGAATCCACCTTCTTATTTGCCTGTGATAACTTTTGAAAATATATTATCTCTTAAGAAATTTGTAAATGTAAATATTGTGTTGTACTTCCTATATATTTAGAGAAAACAAACAAAAAAATGCACACTAAATAGACTCAAAGCAAACAGAATTAAATTTAAAAAAATAGAGAAGTTAATGTTTATATATCAATTGGTACATTGAATATAACTTAAAAATTAGGTTAACTTATTCCACCAATATCGTTACCTATGTATTTTACTCTACTGATAAAATAACATTTAAAATACTTGAATATCACTGATTAAAAGACATTTCTATTATGATTGGTATTCAAACATCACATGACCTCATAAGTGATAAATCATTTGATTTATTGCATATTTAATTATTGAACATTTTAATAAAGAATAATCAAGTACTAATAATTTATTTATTTGTCATTCATTAGAGTAGAGATTATCCACTTAATGAGTAATATTATTATAGTATAATTTTCACTATATCTTTCTCATGCAAGGTAGGAACTAGTTTCTATTTGCTTTTAACACTTTGGGAAGGGTGTAATCATACATTATATCAGGGATGCCCAACCCGTAGCTCGCGAGTCACATGTGGCTCGCGTAACTGTTTAATGTGGCTCGAATTGCACTCTTCAAAAAAATTGATAAAATATTTTATGTTCCTTGATGGCACATGCACACACTAAAAAATAAACATTTTTACAATACAAACAATAACGATATGCAGTGTCAGGTTTCACATTAAATAAAATATATTTTTCCTGTAATTGTAATTTATATGTATGTTACCAAATTTTTAATAAATAAAATGTATTTACATTTTTTTTTCTTTTTAACATATTACACCATTTTTTTTTTTTGCTGTACATGTTTGGTTTGGTGCTATATATTATAACGATTGAAATGAAAGTGAAGATCGAATCTAACCACAAAAACAATATCTGCAACTACCAGGGCGCCATCTAGGCATTTAAACCTAGAAAAATTTATAAAGTAGGCAGATACGCGCTGTTAAGATTCCACTTTATTTAAATATTCCGATCGTTAGCCCAAGTCACTAGCTCAGTGGAGACGCAGAGATAAAAATCTATAAATTTTATATCTTAAATATAAAAGAATAAAAGCCACTGCCAGAAATTAACACATAAAAATATTTATTTACACACATATAAAATAACATTTAAATTTTGAGGAATAAGTTTAACATTTTAGATTTTTATATTAACTTTTAATTTTACCTTTAACTAAGTTTCAATGTGTTTAATTTTTTATTTAGATAGTCAAGTATGAATAGACTACACAGATCTGCATTTGAAAAGAAAATATTCTTCCCTGATTTAACCTTAGGCAACAAATTTCGCAATCAAACTGGCACCAATCCATCTGATACATTCATGTATTCAATGTAGCATGATACGACAACACAAAATACTATACTGTCAGGAAACGTACATCTGAACAATAAGTAGAAATAGAGAAGACATTGACTCTCCACCAACAGGAATGTGACATCTGTTGGCAAGTAGAACAATAAACAAAAAACTCCATAGGAATGGACTGCGGTCTTCTGCCAACTTACAAACCCATCCATAGGCAAACAGAGGGTGTGTGGCGTATATCTATAATCCTGCCCGTAGTGGACCTCATACTACATCTACTAATTACACAAATATATCCAATCCATTGAACCAATTCAACTACGAAATGAATAACCTAAGATTACCCTCCCTTAATATAACTTTACAAAACTATATAGCCATTCACGCCCGACTTAAATTTAACATTTAAATACGTTCGCACAAATGCATTTTATAAAATTTGTTTTAAAATGTTGAGTACAGATCAGCTGCACAGATTCCACAGTCAAAAACATTCCAAATTAAACACCACTGATCAAAATACAAAGTCATCGATAAACGTCACTTGCATAGGGAATATACAAATCCCATTAGCATTCATCGTAAGATGCTTGCAGTGATATCGTTGACATATATTCTAATCGAATGTGAAAACCACAACATTATCAACCGCTAACGAATCTATGCAACGTCTATACCCAACCTAAATTTCATCATTTAAAATTTAAACAATAAACAATTTATACAATAAGAAAGAAAAAAAATGGAAATGATTTTTATCAATCGGAAAACATATAAAATTAAACATTATTAATTTGATTTAAAAACTTACAAAAGTCAGATAAGAGTCCGTTTTAACTATTAAGTTGGCTTGTTTATTAATTTGTAAAACTTGACGAAAGTTCTTAATTGATTTCAATAATTGTTCATTTCATATAGCTTATGGTAGAAGAGTCCATGTTCCCGTTGGCAATTCCCACGGAGACTTTCCTGGAAGACCGGTCAGATATTTTGGAGGTAGCATTAGCTGGTTCTGTTCTGGTATCACAGTCTTTGCATTTTTAAAATAAATGAGTGAGGACGGCAAGTGCGTCTTGTCGTTCGACTCACCAAAATCAAGTTGGAAAACTGACTGGAACTCAATATTTTTTCTTTTTATAGTCTTCCTATGGATTCCATGAACAAAAACGTCACTAATCCAAATTTTTGTTTGGGTCCGGGCTGAGGTTTGGTGCTTCCATTGGTCAAGCTAAAATCTGTTTCTTCTCTTATCTAACTTTTCATCTGACTTTTTAATTACACAGCTTTTAGATAATTAATAAACAATCATTTCCATTTACAGATTACAGGAATTAATTAATACCTGTTTTTATTTTAACTTACGTTATTTTTTTATTAAAATATTTTTATATTTCAATCTTGTATTTTTTTATTAAAAAAAATACGTTCAAATACTTTTTTTTTTTGTTTATGAAAAAAATATTTTTAAAGTTTAGCATCTGTGCGAATATATATATATATGTTTAACAAACATTTTAATTTTAGCATTTAGTTTTTTCCTTTTATTTGCGAACTTTTAAGTTTTTATTTTAAATTAATGTAACGACATATTTATATATCGTTACAATATATATATTGTGTTTAGTGCTCTTGTATATATTGTTGTTTTCATCGAGAAAGATCCTTGTAGACGTTTGGTTTGGTGCTGTATATATATTGTGTTTAGTGCTGGAAATAGTTTTTATCGAGATAGATCCATGTACACATATATATTTTGCTGTATATATCGATGTTTAGTGCTGTAAACAGTTGTTTTTATCCGTGTACATGTATATATTTTGCTGTATATATATATTGATGTTTAGTGCTGTAAATAGTTATTTTTATCGAGATAGATTCGTGTACACATATATATTTTGCTGTATATATTGATATTTTCATCGAGAAAGATCCGTGTACACATTATTTTGGCCACATTAGAAACGGTGGATTGATACCAATGTGAATAGGCCATCCCCCCTCACCTATCTCCCTACATTGCAGGTTTAGTACCCAAGGACCATGTTTATAAATGTAATATGAAAAATGTAATATATAATTGTGGCTCCCCAAATTTTTTTAAATTCTCAACTGGCTCGCGTCAAGTTAAAGGTTGGGCACCACTGCATTATATAATGAAAGACATGCACATTTTATGCTAAACCAGCACTCATGAGTTGGCCAAAATTTTTTTAACATATCTGCTGGTTCAGCATGAAATGTGCATCTTGGGGAGTCATATATCTTTTTCCATGTGTTTTTGGTCATATGTTTATGACTACAGTCATCCACAAGGTGTTAAAAACTGATAGAAACCAGTCCCTACCTTTCAAGGGAGAGTTCAAGCTGACCCAGCACTCATCAATTGGCCCAGATCATATTCTGTTACACGTATCTTCTAGTTTGGTATGAAATGTGCACCTTGGGACATACAATTTTTTGCATGTCTAGTTGTTTTTTTATACCCTTCTACAAGATATTAAAAGCAGATAGAAACCAGCCCCTAGCTTGCATGAGAGTGATGTAGTGAAAATTATACTTTGGAAATCTTATTCAGTAAATAATCATGTACTGTTGGTTTTTACATATATATACTTATATATATATATATATATATAAGTTTAAAGATATAATTTCTTATGGAAAAACAGTTTTGTTTAATATTTCAGTTTAGAGATCAGATAAAGTGGACAATTTTCATATAATAAATGATTTCATGTGCGATTGTAAAATGTTCTTATAAGCGTTTATTTTTGGCTCTACTATGTTTTCAGCACAGTTTTGACAACAGTCTCAATTTATTTTGCTGCACTATTTAAGTTTTTTCTACATTCCCCCAACATGTGGTCGCCACTTCCATCTACTTCTTGACACATTATTTTTTTTACAGGAATTACCTTTTCCATATTCATGGTATAAGTATTAGTTTCTTTAAATAAGTTTGATTTATTTTAAATGAGAGTTTTAGTTTAAGACAATAAATCAAAAACTCCAGCAGAGAAAAAAACTCATGCAAGTATATTTTAGTGACAAATTTATTTACTGTACTAATTTCAGCACAATCCTGAGTGGTTTAGCTCAGTGGTAATGTTATAAAAACGAGAACTAAAGGCTCCTGAAACTAATACCTGATATGGATTTTATTGATACTTAAGTGCCACACTACCTTTTTCATTACTGATTATTCAATTTTTATATATTAAAGAAAAATATTTTAGTTTTAATAAACATTATACACATTTTGAAATAATTAAATTTAAATATCATATCGAAAGATTGAGTATTGTTTTCAATTATAATGTGTTTTAAAAACACACATATAAAGTGTGTGCATATATATACACGTAAACACATATATTCAGAGAGCATAAAAGCAATTAAAATATAGAAAAAGTATTATTTTTTGCTTCTAATTTTTATTTGTATATTATTTAATATCATCCCCATTAAACAAACTCTTAAAACTTTAGCAACTTTCTTCAGACAATAGAGCCACATTGTGCAAGCCAGTGTAATTAAGGGATGCTAGACAGTTTGTGCATTAAATTTCCTATCTAGTACGTACTCATCCAATATCTACAGACTAGTTTCTAGCTTACAGCGATGTTTGGATCCAGCAGCTACGTTTTACCTTTTTAATTAACAATAAAGCTATAAGCTCAAATTGAAAATACAAGAACATTTTCAATTCAAGTGAATTTGCTTGTATACTCACACGTAGTATCTATATATTTTGGTGTTTTGATTATTTAATAACCACAGCTACCAATATTATTTGACTAGGATTGGTATTAAACTACTAAAATATCACCCAAACCCATTTTTTGGAGTAACGCAATCTGTTAAAACAGTAGCAATTTTCACCATACAATAGTACCATCTAATGTAATCCATAGTAATCATTGGATGCTAGATTGTGTAAGCATAAGTAATAAGGATCATGGGATGTTTTATTGGTTTAATACCATTTCTAGGCAAAGGATGTTGGTGATTGTGGTTATTAAAAAAACAGAGATGACAAAATATATAAATACAGAATCTGGGGTCAAATCTGTATGACTATACAAGCAAATTATCTTGAATTGGAAAGCTTAGTGTGTTTTCAGTTTGGGCACATCATTTTTTAGTCAAATAAAAATGTAAAAGGTAACATTTGGTGATGCGCTTCAAAGATCTAGGTGGATTGCTCTCAGATCCA
The DNA here is from genome assembly GCA_028023455.1 of Epiperipatus broadwayi. Classification (NCBI taxonomy): domain Eukaryota; kingdom Metazoa; phylum Onychophora; class Udeonychophora; order Euonychophora; family Peripatidae; genus Epiperipatus; species Epiperipatus broadwayi. The sequence goes on from JAQFVV010000006.1 coordinate 3,040,361, forward strand.
AAGCCTGTAATGAATCCAAAGCTAGAAATTATTGTGAGGAAGTTCATTGAATAAACATTAGATTGGGAGTTTGATGCACAAACAGTTTAGCATCCATTTATAACTATATGTTGCATCATAGTATGGAGAAAGTTGCCACTGTGTTAAAACTAAAACTGTGTATATGGAAATCAATTATGACATAATACTGCATCCTAATGCAATATAAATCCAGAAAATATAGCAATCGACTATACCCAATTATAGCAGTCATAAAAATATTTTTTGTTATATATATTAGAATTAAAACAGGCAAAACTCTTCATACAGTAGTGCCACTCAGTGCAAAACAGAGTAATCAATGGATGCCAGAAGGCTTGTGCATAAAATCTCTATCTAGTGCCTACTCATCCATTATTTTTAGATTAGTTTCTGCCTGTTTTAATAACAGTTATGAGCAAGCAAAAAAAACAGTAATCATGTGATATTAGAATTAGTTAGCTGTCTAATTTTTTTTAATATTTTAATAAATTTTGTTTTTTATCAGCTCAACTCAATTACACACAATACAAGCATCCATCAACACAGTTACTCAGATTACTAAAACTCATTATGCATACACTTTAGCAGACTCCACCTTCCAAATAGAGAAGTTAACACCTAAATATCCATGCCCACATTGACATATTCATATCCTTGTTTTCACAGGTGTCAACATAAGATAAAAGATAGTGAACTCTTTTATAAAAAAGTGGTATGACAAATCAAGATGACAACTTTGGCATAAACATTCAAGTATTTGGTATATCTAGCTCACCTGAAGAGTTGAAATTGCTTGTGAAAAGCTTTTATGAAAGTGCAGTCTAAGTTTTTGCATTGCTGGACAGCTGTGATATAGTGCAGTTGAGATGAGCAAGGCCCTGGTTATGTATCTACAGTGTGATAATTGTTTATCCTTTCACAAGATGAGAAAATTAAAGAGATGGAAATGCTGTGAGAAAATTATAGGATATCAACATGGGTTACAGATTCAGGTGTTTGCTACTTTATTTCATTTGAAGTGTAAAAATTGTTCCCAAAATGAATGTACAATAAAAGAGGGTAGTCTGAGTATCTGTATTGGGTGATGTTTATGATGTTGGTGGAGTTTGATATGGCATTGATAAAAACAAAATTTTTGAATATATATATATATATATATATATATATATATATATATATATATATAGATATCTCTCTCTCTCTATATATATATATATATATATATATATATATATAAAGAGAGAGAGAGAGAGTATAAATATTGTTCACCTTTCCACAAACCAGGTGTTATCTTGCATGAGAATGATATGACAAATACTATTGAAATACCAATATGAACACAGTTGAAAGTTTGATATCCATAACTTGTTTAAAGAGTAAAAAATTTATGAAAAACATGTATATAATGAAAAAGGATGGCCTGAGATGCTGGGTGTGGGATAATTGTTATATGGTCAAATGAAGAGATTATAAAAAAAACCAAAATTTCATTAATTATTTTAATCAGACTTTCACTCTATCTTATAAAACCAATACACATGACTACATACATGTGAAAAAGATAAATAATGGCCAATATATATGTATTTCATGCTGAAACAGCACTCATCAATTTGTCTGCATTATTATCTCACCCCCCCACACACATATATCTATATCTATATCTATATCTATATATATATATATATATAATCAGTACTAAGATTATATTAAGATTGCAAGTCTTCAAACTTTAATGGACAGGCTTCAATCTTCTCCATTTTCCAACTTTTAAGACATCCATATCCTTGAAAATCTGATGATGGCATATTTAAAGCTCTTGTTTGCTAAATATTGTTAGGTCATACATATGTCATCCATAAGTCAATCTGACCCCTCATAAATGGGACCTTAATACCATTTAAAATCAATAGAAGAGGTATGTGCAGAATATTTAAATGTATGTATAGTATTTATAATTTTTTTTTCATGTGTCAAATACATTGACCGGGAAGTGAACGCAGGTTCACTGCTAGGAAGGCAGCTATGCTAACTGCTAGGCCATCAATGATTGACTAGTATTTATACTTTAAACTGAATGTAAGTAGAGGGAACTGGAACTAATACTTAGAGTCAACATGGGTATGATACAACAAAATTTGCCAAGCAAGGGCTTTGAATATGTTCACCATCAGATTTTCATTGATATGAGAAGATTAAAGCCTGTCCGTTAAAGTTCAAAGATTTGCTATCTTAATATAAACTGAGCACTGATATATATATATATATATATATATGTGTGTGTGTGTGTGTGTGTGTGTGTGTGAGTGTGTGTGTGTGAGATGATAATCCAGACCAACTGATGAGTTCTGGTTCAACTTGAAATATATATATATTGGAGATCATTTATTTTTTTTACATGTATGTGGTCATGAGTATCAGTTGTATAAGATAGAATGGATGACTGGGGGGAGCTTCAAAGTCTGGGTTCAAATCTCCTTTGGTTACAACTAGCTTAAAATATAAATACTATATTTAAATATTACCCATATTTTAGTATAAAGTATTGTTTTATTTTGTTTTTGAAACAGTATATTCTGAGCCAAAAATGTTTTTGGTAATTAGTGCAGTGGAGAGTATTATTCTCCTATTGCAAATGTGGATATGCTGAATATAAAGGTATGTTGAAAAGTCAATGCTCATTTAAAAACTATTTAATACTTTATCAAATAATCAACATTCGTTATATCTAGAAAATTATGACTAGATCATTAAGTTACTTACACAGTTACTTTGCATCCAAGATCTAAGATATATAATCATTATATTATTTCATAATTTTTTTAATAAATCAATCACTACAAATAACAAATTTGGAGAAGATGGATTAATCTTGGAGAGACCTACATCATAATGGTTGAAATGATGATAGATGCTTAATATGCCACTTAGATGCTTCAATACCACAAGACATCTAGAGCAACTAATCATATTTTTTAATTCCTATTCATATTTTTTGTATATTGATAAGAAAAACATTACTGGATTTGTATATTCAAACATGTCTTAATGTTTAACTTCTTTTTCAAATTCATTATATTTTCTTCTTTTAATTTTAAACTTTGATATTTTATGTGTCCAATTACCAGGAATATATGTATCTTATTTGCATAATGTGTCAGTCCTATTTTCCCCCATGAAATTAATTGCAAAATAATTCATATTTTTATTTTCTCTGCTTGAAATGATATATGAATATAGATTACTCTCGTGCAAATGGGCTCACAGGTTTGAGCACTTTAGAGCCTTAAAAGAATTGATATACTGGACAGACTTTAGATCTCAAGGTCCATTGTTCCAGTCCAGTTGTGTTATTTCTGGTGCTCAAACGTCTTATAAAACCCAACTATTAGCCTGTTCAATTATTTTCTCTTTATTTATTATAGTTTATTTTCTTGACAATCTATCTAGTGTATAATTTTTATATATGTTTTGTCATATATAGTGTAAGTTAAAAAGTTTAAGTGATTTGGTATGATTATTAAATACATTATTTCTTTTTTGTTGCAGTTAATATGAATAGATTTTCTTATGGAAATTTAGTTAATCCTCTAGGCATTTTTGTTTGACACTTCGAATTTTAAAATTTAATCTTTGGTCAGTCTTTTTAATTATGCATGTACTACCCTACATGATTTCCTATGGAGTGACAGACTTTACATTATATCGATGGATCGTGACCAAACTCTGTCAATTTTGGTAGATAAACTTCTTATGAACTTATGATCAATAAATCACTAATAATAATAATGATGATGATGATGGGGATGATGATGATAATAATATTAATATTGTTACTAATGCACTGTTTATTTCTTTAATTATCATATTATTTTTGTACTAATTTACTTATCATTTGATTAATATATAATTGTGTGGTGTATTGTATTTACCTGCCATTAACAGTATTTGGATTTGAACCTGGATTAATAAAATTCTAAAAAAAAATTCAGATTCATGTCATGCTTAAAATTTTCAAATAAACTGACCAAAGAAAATTTGATGAACTATTCATTATGGATCAATAAATGGTTATCTAGCTGTTTTGAGATAAATGGTAAACAAAAAATAGAAAACAACTCTAAATTTCATCATTTGGCAACTGCCAAGGTTGTGATTAATTCTTTCTTCTTTACTGTTTTGGTATAAAAGGCTGTTGGACCTTGCTTGTCTTGCTGGAAAAACTTGTTATAAAAGATGATAACTAAGAGCAAAATCAAATGATAAGCCCCTTCCCTCCCTAAAAAAGATTTATATTATTTTGCATAGAACCAAAGTGATGTCAATTTATTTGTTGATGTATAAACCTGCTTAAGAATTAATTATCCGAAAGGTAAAGAAAAAATAGCCTTTAAAAGGCACTTCCAAATATTTCTGTAAAAAGAGTGGTGAAGAAGATGGTATAATTCATCAAATGCTGAATGGTGAAAATTTGTATTTTTTTAATTATTATTTTGCTATTTCCTTGGCACTAACAAAGGCTTTGAACGTTCCATCATCAGATTTTCAATGAAATGGAAGGTTAAAGAATTGTGAGTTGGAATAGATTGAAGCCTTTCCATTAAAGCACAAAGATTGGCTATTTTAATATAAAGCTAAATACTGATTATATATATGTGTGAGGATAGTAATCTAGACCAACTGATGATTGCTGGTTTAGCATGAAATACGTATATTGGTGATTATTTATCTTTTCAACATGTGTGTGATCTGGTGGGTCAGCAATATGAGATGGCACTGAGAGTGGTGGGTCGTGTGAAAGTCTGAGTTCGAACCCCGCATATATTACATATATAAATGCAGGTTTAAGCCTGTACAATGTATTAAGTCATTTAATTCATAGTAATTAGATACCCATTTATCTCCGATTATGATCTGATTAATTGAAACCTATACAGTCTAGTTTAAAAAAAAAATCTTAAATCTGATTCGAACTTGAAATTTATTTTTCAAGCTTTACTTGGCAAAAATTCGAACCTAGGTCATTGCAGGGAGATATAGAAATTACAAGTGTGTTATTAACTGATGATATAGTTTCGATGTCAAGAAATTTTAAAATAAAACTTTAGCTTCTTAAATTTTTATGCATGCTTTCAAAACAGTTGTTGACGGGAGAAGGTGCGTCAATTTTAACGTACGAGGGTAGAGTAGTTGCCTTCACAATATTACAGATATATAAATATGTATTGCTGTATTATTAATAATTACATCTATATAAATTAATAAAATTCACTACCGCATATAATTAAGAATGAGAAACTTTCTCTTCCCTATGATATAAAGCTTTGAATTTGTGATAGCACGCCGACTTAAATGTCAGGCTTATAATAAGTTCAAACCCTAATTTACACATGGCCAATAATTGTTGGTTTATTTAAAAAATCCGTAAGTGGACCATCTATGGTTTCAAACAATTATTGACGGGATAATATACGTCAATTTTAGCGCATGTGTGCAGATGCTTCTGTAATATTACATATATAACTTAGAAATTTTTCAAAAAAAATTTTTATTTAATGTTTACTATTACTTTATCAAACTCGATAAGCGCCCAAGTGTTAAAATCTAGGAATAACCGAACCATTACAGATCTTATATCAGTTCCGTCGGACATTTATTTTCAATGACTGATTGCAGTTATAAAATCTTGCTTCTGTATTTTAGCCTAACATTATAAATCATGTCAACATAGGGAAAGTTTATAATTTTAGATAAACATACAAGAGTTTATATGTTTTTTGTTATTCAATAACAGTAAAAATAAACAAACAAAAAGAGCATAAACTAACAGGCTCTTTAATTATCCTAATGTGCAAACTGAAAATAAAATTTCGAACGTTTTTCAATCTGCAAGAAAAAAAAATTACAAATTTATACCCGGAGTTGTGATCAGTGAAGTAAAAAGGCTGACATAGGAAATAGAAGAGATTCATTTTCAACATTTTTTTTTTAAAAGATATATTTCCAAATAATTTTTTTTTGTTAAATATTTATTGAGACAAAAATATATACTGGAGATATGATGTGATGTACTGTGGCTTCTCCTTAAACAAAGTCAAGAATATCTCAGCAATTATGCCCAGATAAACCTGTTACCCACTTTATTTTCCATTCCCCATTCTAAATTTTCCCATATTCTGTTCCATTCCATTTCCACAACATAATCTTTGTCAACTCTGTAGCCTTTATATCTAAATCCCCCTTATCTTTTTCCAAACCCAGCATAAAAACCAATAATTCATTTTCTGTATAATCACTTTTTTCATATTTATTCTTCCATAACTTCATTATATGTACCCTTTCTGTTTTCAAGCATTTACATTCAATTAAGAAATGCCTAATATTTTTTATTCCTTCCTTACATAATTTACAAAATAAATCACCCATATTTTTCCATTTACATGTATATTCTCTTGTAGCTAAAGATCCTGTTGGAGCCTTAAACAATGAACTACTTTCCTTACTATTATCATATATTAACTCGCACCTAATATTCTATTTATTTCTATATATATTTAAACTCTTTTTACTCTCCATACTATTTCTCCATCTCTCTAACTCCCTATTCTTTATTAATAAATCTATTCTTTTATCCCATTCCTTACTACTATAACACTCAACAATCCTCTTAACACATTCATCCCACCTTTTATACAAATATACTGATATAAATTCTTTATCCAAATCTTTTCATATATTTTGAAGTTTATCAGTGCACTCTTTATTTCAGTTCTGACATTTCATAAACATCTACCCGTCCACCAATCTCTCATAATGCATGTATTTTGCAAACATCTTCTTTACAATAGTTGAGGATGATATAGCAAACACCTGAACCTCCATGCCCTTTGTTAATGACTCAATACTATTCCATTATACCATCTTCACACAAGGTTGTGATATCAGTTGATGTAGATATATCAAAGACCTGAATCACCACACTCTTTATTGATGACTCAACATCCTTCCATTATACCAGCTTTATACAAGGTTGTGATACCAGTTGAGGTAGATATATCAAAGACCTGAATCTCCATAATCTTTGTTGATGATTCAATACTATTCCATTATACCATTTTCACACAAGATTGTGATATCACTTGAGGTAGATATGAATCTCCATGTCCTTTCTTGAAGACTCAATACTAGTCTATTATACATCTTCACACAAGATTGTGATATCAGATGAAGTAGATATATCAAAAGACCCAAATCTCCATGTCCTTTGTTGATGACTCAATACTAATCCATTATACCCTCTTCACACAAGGTTGTGATATCGTGAATTGTTGCATTGCAGGCATATTTGCAAACTTTTTATTTTGTTTTTATAATTCATTTTCATCTCCAGTCTTTTGCAACTGTTAAAATGTCACATGACCTGTATCACATGATTTTAGCTTGCACATTACTAATTTTCAGCAGCATGATTTTTTCCCAATTCTTTATACTATGTGCAATAAACTTTAGTACTCTGCAGATATTGGATAGGATAGCACTGGATAGAGACTTATTAAACATTATCATATGGCATTTATTAGTTACTACAGCTTACAATAGGTGGCATTGAGATATGAAGAAAAATTGTATTGCATCCATTCATTCAGACTGCCCTTTCTCACTTTGTAAGAATTTTGCAAATAATTTTTGCCTGTCAAAGAATTAATAGTTTAATATTTTTCCATTATGTAACGTTCATGCTGGCAATTAATTTCTAGAAACTTTTAATATCATGTAAAAGGGTGAACCATAATCAAGGTATATTAAAGTGCAGCCACCAATCAGATCTATTCTGCAGGCTGAAAGAAAACAATAGTAAGATTGCCCAAGTGATTACTGATTAAAGGATGACTGCTTTTGATAAGTCACTTTCAATTTGTTATTGTTTTTTTTTCAGCCTGCAGAACCATTCTTACTTTAGTACACCATGGATGTGGTTTTAACTTCATTTGTATAATGGAGTTCCTATTTATCTAATAATTTACATCTTTATTAACCTGTTAGAAATGTTAATTATATAATTAATTCAATATGTATAACTCTCTGGAGAAGTTTAAAAATAGTTTTCTTCATGCATTGATTTTTCTGGCTTGCACTGAGTGGTGCTACTGTATGAAGAGTTTTGCATCTGTGGTAAAAATATCATTCTGGATTGAAATTCATTTAAGAAACTTGGGTTTGAAATAAAAGAGGACCTATTTTTACTTTAACAAAAAACTCCAACAAAAAAGCTATTTATTGGTTAATGAAAAAATTTGTTTAGCCTCAGGAAGTGTTAATTGGTAGGAATTGATAGTTTTTTGGCAACACCAAAAGCTAAAGGTTATCTCTGTTGAATTATCTCCTCATTTCTATTCTTTATTATAATAACAATCCATGGAAACATTTAATTCATTATATATTACAGAGAATAGATGAGAAATGAAAGAATTTGAAAAATAAAAAATATTGAACACATAGTAGTAATAATAACAGTCAATCTTTAAGTTATTAACAATATCAACTTGTAGTTAAGGCAAAACATCTATAAAAATTAAGGTAGTAATTAACCTTTATTGTTAAAGGTGGTTGCCTTGACTACAAGTTGAGATTGTTCATAGCTTAAGGGTTGATTGTTATTATCTACATTTACCAAACATTAAAGTGATTCATTTTATTCTTTCCTAAATACTATATCTTGTGTTGTAAGTGGAAGTACTCATTTATTATTATTTAACACTCGTGAAAAAGCGCACAATAGCTTAAATGGCTGATTAAATTTATTACAATTAGAAACAGTGCTAAAAATAAATGTTTAAACATTAAAACATTGAACAATTTTCACTTTATTGTTTTAACAAACACATAATAATATATGAAATCAGAACAAGACATTCGCATTGGTGTGAATCCAAGAATATCTCAGGAAATATCAAAACAAATAATAATAGTAATAATAATAATAAACAACCACTTGCAAATGTGTATGATCATTATAATTTTAAGAAAAATAAAAAAAGAAAAGAGAGAGAGAAAGGGAGAAAGAAAGATAAATGAGAGAAAAATTGTTTTATAAATGCTTTGCAATCATTATACAAACCAATCTTCAAAATATAACTACATCCATATATATATGATACTGGCCCATTCATTTATTCACTTGATACTTTGTAATGTTGTCTTTTAATTTCTTCATCACAAAACTTTTCTTTATAAAATATCTCAACACCATGCCTATTACTAAACTGGATACGAACTAAAAAAAATAAAAAATTAAAAAAAAAAATAGACTGAGAAATTAAAGAAAGAAATTTTCTGAATTATATATTTACAAAATAGCATGTTAAATGGAAATAAAAATTATTATAGAGCATTATAAACTGATTAGAAAAATATTAATATAGTTAGTACACTGTTAATCTTATAATTTATTTATTTATTCAAATATACAAATAAATAAAGTTGGAGAATTTTTTATAAAATAGACATTGACCGCAAGCTCTCTGGAAGTTGACCGCATAATTTCTTTTTTTCTTTGTAAAATTTGCATTTAATTTATTTAACACAATTCTAAAACAATAATTTTGTTTTTGTTTCTTGAATTTTTTTTAAAATTCAGAACCAGTTCTAGAAAATAATTATTTATAGGTAATTTAAAATTGTAATTAAATAAATATTTTATAAAGTGACATGAACAAATTATAATACTAGAGGGAGCTGAAGTAATTTAATCTTTTGTCTAATGAATTTTCTTATTGGTTGGATTGAGTAAAAATTTGAGTGATTTGATTCATTAAATATGAATCTATCCAGCTTGTTTTCTGAAATATATTAATGTACAATAATCAGAATTGTTTTAATTTAGGTTCTAAAAACAGAATTATTTTACATTCAAATTAGTTAAATGTAATTAAAAATTTTAAATAATGTTAATAACTGAAGAAAAACATATGAAGAATAGTCTGCAGTAAAACAAAGGAATTATATTTTTACCAATCATTATGTGAAAATGCCGGTGATTGCTTGTGTCTTAGAATTTACGATAGCTGATTATTCATATTGTCTTTTCTTCATCTAAAATTAAATATTTTAAATAAAAATCTAAATGTAGCCACATTATTAATCAATATAGTGTAAAAACTAAAACTAAAATCCATACATATTTAGAAAAAATAGTTGCATTTTGCTAGTTATCACCGAATGTCATTGATATGCAAATAGAAGTCAACATTATTCACTTGTGCTATTCACTTTCCCTTGATTATTTTTCTTGTAAAATTTAAAACTTTTCAAATCAAAGTTTATATTTAGGTAAATTAATATAAAAACATAATTATGAATGTAAAAAATTATGAGAAATATATTTATTTATGTTCAAAATCTATTATGAAAGCATAAAACATTTTGGTTTGATTTCTGACTGTGACAGTTAGAAATGCCTGGAGAACAATAGCCGAAGTTGATAGTCAGTGCTTTGTAGTATTTTATGAGGGAAAAGAGACAGAACTATATACAATAGATCATAATCAGAAATCAATTTTTTGTGAAAAATACTGCCAGTAGCCGATTTTTTGGGAATTAAAATTTTAAATACGGATAAAGCTACAAATTTACAATAAAATAAGCATAAAATAGTTTAAATGTGACCAAAAATGGCCAAGAGATGGCACCAAATTTTTCTGATTTCTGGTTTGAAGTCTTGAAAAAAGCATAGTCACCCTCAGTTACATTTTCACCAAAAAGTCACCCCAACATCTAAAAGTTTGGCCACCCCTGTTCTAAATAAAAAAATCTGAAATTGTATGAAGTTAGGTTGCTTTAAATGTAAATCACATGATAACTACAACCGTTTATTTAAAACCATGAATCCACAATCTGTTGTCAAGGCAACATCTCTAAGTAAAAGATGATAAATTCACCGTTTACTCATAGAAATTGAATTGATAACAGATTATAGATAAATGGTTTAGATAAACTTGGCCATTATCATGTCATTTATATAATAAATATATTATATGAACTCCATTAAATTATAATTAAGGTCAAATTTAAATTAATAAAAAATGCAAGTCATGAAGACATAAAATTAAAATAAAGCTAATATTAGAAAGATATTAAAACAAAGTTAAGCAAATATGTTGTTTTTATTTTATTAATTTTCTATTTTTTTAATTTATTTTTTGTCTTTAAGCTATTTATATTTGTATTGATCTTAATCCATTACTGAAAGCCCTTAATGCCAACCTATATATTTGTAATAGCAAATTCTCTCTACAGTAGTGCCATCCAGTGCAAGCTATGGTAATCAATGAATGCAAGAAGGATGTCATAAAATCCATATCTAGAGCCTACTCATCAAAGAGATTGTGACTTTCATCAATAGGAATCTTTGGATTAGAGAGCACTATACCCTGTTCTTATGATCAAATGCACCACTTTTCAGCCATTTTTACCTATTCAGTTAACTATGAAGCTATGCATCCAAACTGAAAATACAATAAAGTTTTCAATTCAAGCTTATTCACTTGTATATTCATACAGATGTAAAACCAGTTCAGTATCTGTTCATTTTGGTGGCTGTACTTCAAACCCAGTCAAGCCCGAGATTTATTGTTGGATAATGCATGCATGCATTGTATTTATTAAGCAACATTACTCTAGGCAAATGTACAAACAATAATTGATGCTTGGGTTAAATGAATTTGTGGCTATTATTTAATGGCGCTAATATTATGTTATATAAATCACTACATTCCACTTATTAGTTATGCCGTTTCATAATCAATTTGAGTGGCTATTATACATGTAATCAAACCAAGTCTGGAGTGAAGCTTAATAATACATCTGATTATAACAAATTTATATATTAAATATGGGCATATAAAGCATCCCAGATAGCTTTAGATTGAACAGGTTTTCAAGAATACTTCGGTTCAACACCGAAGACTGCATATCAGGGAATTCCTAGACTGTCTCATAAAATAAACAACAGAACTTAGTACTTCCTGATCAGGCTCCTTGGGTTCTTTATGAAATAGCATGCAATGTCTCTATGTACAATGCAATATATTATGATGAATCACAGGCCAATATTTCCACAAGGATAGCCTAGCATAAGTATCTTCACAGCAAAGCAAAAAAGAGCTCTGAATACAGATCATATTTCTTGAACACGAGTGCACATCTGATCAAGTATTTGATTTAACTAATATAAAAGCATTTCATGCTAAAAGAGATGATAGGAAATGCAAATTTAAGGAAATAAGGGCTCTAGCTAAAAACCTTTGTGCAGTTAATAAAAAATAATCAAACATTTTATTATTAAAAAAATGGAATAGGTAAATATCTAATTTACATAACACCCAATAGATTTTACATCTGTTTTATGAACTGTGGAATAGTCAAGCACTGAATCTGATGGATTAGTTAAATGCATGCTCAGTGCATAATATACTTAATTTGATTATACCCTTTATTGTTTCATGTTTATAATGGGAACATAAATATTACAATTAAACTGTAGTAATTGACTATCTATATATACTGAACAAAAATAAAGATATGCATAAGAGATTGTGATCTGGGCCAACTGATGAGTGCTAGTTCAGTACACAAAGTATGCACCTATCACACATCCTTTTCACATGTCTTTGGTTACATGTTTAAGATTACATCCCTCCAACAAGGTGTTGAAAGCAGATAGAAAACAGTCCCTACCATGTGTGAAAGTGATGTAGTGAAAATTACATTACAAAAATATTGGTCATTAAGTGAATGATTAAAAATATTAATTAAGATCTTCATTTAATGGGAATAATCTCAAAACTCTAAGGAAGATTACTATTCGTAGGTTAGATTACAGTAATATTGGATGAGACAGAAGTTGAAAATATATCTAAATATATATAGAGAGAGAGCACCAAAACTCTCCATACAGTAGCACCACTCAGGGCAAGCCAAAGTAATCAATGGATACAGGAAGGTTTTGCATAAAATCTCTATCTAGTGCCATATCCCCAAGCTAATTTCTAGCTTGTGGCTCTCATCAGTGAGGAACTTGGATCTGAGAGGACTGCACCTAGATCTAGGATTTCTCTGGCTTGCACTGATTGGCTACTGTATGGAGAGTTTGCCTCTGTGTAAACATCTTGTGTAAACATAAAGAATGGTGATCATGTGATGTTTAGTGGTTTAATATATATGTATAAAGTTAAATTTAAGTATATCTAAAAAAATCTCTTTATATATAAAGTAATATTTACTGAGGCTATAACCTCGATAATATGCGTATAAAATGCGATAGTAGGGACCTCTACAGGTGTTTTACCCACAAGCTTACGCTATGGAAGAAAAGAGGGGAACCCTTCTTTACTTCAACCTACTTTCTATTTAAATAGGTTATAGCCTCAGTAAATATTACTTACGTAATCAATGTGCGTTTAATAAATTTATAATTACAACTTTATATATATAAAGTTAAATTATAACGTGTATGTATACCTGATTTGAAAAGTGAACGAGGTATTTCAAAATACATCTATAATGAGAGACTGGATGGTTGGAAGCTAAAATAAAAGATGTTCTATAAAAAGAAAAATCTTGAATATATATGAAACTGTAAAGAATCAGAACATAAAATGTAGCAATGTTTTAAAAATTTAGTTATTAAATAGAACGCAATGCAAAGAAAAACCGAAATTATCACATTAGTTTCTTTTTTAAAAAGTTAACGTTTATTTTAAACATAACCATTTTTATTTTTTTTAAATTATGATTTTTAAAAACTTTCATATTGTTATTTGTTTCTTATTTTAAGCGTTTTCTTTTGTTACAATAATGAGACATTATCTTTTATTATTCATAACTTGAATTTGATATATGTAAAAAATATTTATTAAATATTCAACAAGAAAATGTTATAAATCATGTTTACTTGACAACTGTCATATTCTAACGATTTTCTTTTTGCAATTCTATAATTTAATTTTGCAATAATATGTACGCAAAAAAAAAAAAAAACACGATTTAAAATTTATAAAAGCCATAACAAAAAATATACAAAGAACGAACTAATTTGAAATATGTTGAATTAATAATAATATCATTAAATCATTAATATTTAAGGTAATTGTTAATAACAAATGCTAAATACGAAAAGAATAGCAATTAAAACAGAGACAAAATGCAACACACTGTAGTGCCTTCCAGCAAAAGCCAGAGTAACAAATGGATGCAAGAAGGTTTGTGCATAAAATCCGTATCTACTATATACTCATCCAATATCCCCAGACTAGTTTCTCGCTTGTGGCTTTCACCAATGAGGAGCTTTGGATCCAAGAAGATTTGTGCATAAAATCGTATCTAATATCTACTCATCCAATACCCTAATATCTACTCATCCAATATGCCCAGACTAGTTTCTAGCTTGTGTCTTTCACCAACAAGGAGCTTTGGAACTGACAGCGCAGCACGTAGATCTTAGGACATGGTGATCATGTGATGTTTAGAAGAATAGCAATTATAGTTGGATTACTCAGTAAAACATTATGCTTCCCAAAAAGCCAAATGCATACAAATTGTCATTTAGATAAATCATGCTATTGAAAATATCTCCCCTTTTAATGTGGATATAAAATATTGATTACATGCAAATTAATCAAACCTTTTACCTGCATGGTTTAGTAGAGTAGGGAGTGGTAAATTCTTAAACTATGGGTTCACCTACTTTATTAATTTCAATCTTTAACCTTATATGAATTCCTGAGCAATAAATCATTCAATTATGATTAATCAAATCTTTTAAAATGTGATATCCATTTAATGCCTCCAATTTAATAATTTAAAAAGATTTATTGATAATAAAATTTTTTTATACAAAGATTAATTAATATTTATTAAGGCTAAAACCTAAGAATATGGCCTGAAAAAACGACAGTAGGGACCTCAGCAAATCTTTAACACAAGATTTATTTAAAAAACAATCTTGTGTTAAAGATTTGCAGAGGTCCCTACTGTCATTTTTTCAGGTGCATATTCTTAAGGTTTTAGCCTTAATAAATATTACATTAAGTAATGAGTATGTGCTTTATAAATATAATTATTATAAAAATTAAAAATTTTTTAATAGAGTAGATTATTTAAAATATTATCCTAATGACTTCATATCAGCTGTTTATGAATATTAAGATTCACAAAGATAGTTTTTCTTTAAGATTTATTTTCGATTTTACAGGTAGTGTTGTAGAGGGTATTTCTAGGTTCTTGAAAATTTTTGAAAAATAATTTGTTGATTTTGGTCATTACACAGTTTCTTCTTCTTTTGAGGCTTTTGCTAAGATTAATAATTTTAAAATAAAAAAACAATTGGGTATTTGGTAGTTTGGATATTGAGAATATGTATGATTAAGCAATATTAAAGTTTTTATGTCTGTGTTGGTTAAACATGGATCTTTGTCAAAGAATAAAATTAAAATTATTAAAGATTTGCTTTTATTATTGGAGGATTCTATGTATTTTATTTATAATGATAATTTTTATAAGTTTAAGGAAGGGTGGATAATAGGTTATATTATTTCTCCTTTAATGTGTTCAGTTTATATTAATTACTTGGAAGAGGAAATTATTATTAAAAAGAAATGTGTATATTTAAAGTTATTTGTTAGAAATGTGGATGATTGTTTGTTTGTAGTTGAGCATGATAAATTGAAAGAGTTTGTAAATGACTTTAAATGCTTTGATCCTTCTATAATATATGTGATAGAAGGAGGGGGGTTAGATTTTGTTAATTAAATTTTTTTAGATCTATTGGTGATTAGAAATATAAAGACTAATTGTTTTGTATGTAATCATTATGTTAAGAAAGAGTTAAGGTCTATAATTAAATCTCATAGCTATCAATCTGTATCTCATAAAGTAGCTGCTTTTAGAAATTATTGTTTTAGAATTAAGAGTTAAATAATTCTAGTAGGGTAGCTTTCTTTCAGGAAGGTCAATTTTATAAAGATTATTTGAGTGTTGTATATTTTGATAAATTTATTAAAAGTATTTTATTTAATAATAATATTTGTAATAATGTAAAGGATAAAGAAAAATATGATTTTATTTCTTTGCCATTTAAACTGTCTTCTTATAAAATTGTATATAAAAATAGTAATTTGTTTGGAAATAAGAAAATTGCTTGGATATGGGGTATTACTTTGAATAATTTATTAAGTAATACAAAGGAAATTTTTGATAGACTATTCCTGGAGTAGTGTATATTGTATTTGTTTTATAAGAAGGTGTATATAGGTCAGAGTAGTTTGATATTGAATGAAAGAAGAAAGGTACATAAAAGTAGGGTTAAAAATAAATATCTTAGTTCTGCTTTGTATATGATGGAAAAAGATACAGGCAACACTATTAATTTTAGTAAAACTAAGGTTGTCTTATTTGAGAGAAATGAAATAAAAAGAAGAATTAACGAATCTTTATTATTAAAAATTTATGATTCTGAAGCAATGAACTTTTTTAAAAGTTCTTTTATACTAAGGGTGTATGGGAGGTGGAATTGTGAGAAATGTTTAGTTTAAATATGTTATTTTGTAGTTCTTTACACCTGAGCAGTTTTCCTGAAGCAGGGAAACCATTGGTAGTATTTTAGTGTTTATTTTGTTGGCTAGTTTGGTTGAGTTGTGAATTTGGGGTAATTTTGATTTGTTAAAAGATTAATTTGTAATGCTATTATTTTAATGCTCATTACTTTATGTAAGCAATGCATCTTAAATGTTTCTATGTAAACAATGTAGAAATTACTTCTGAACTAATGAAACACATGATAATTAGGGTAGTGCAAATATTTTTAGTTTAAGGCACTAGAGTAAAAACAAATATTAAAAAAGAAAGTTAAAAGAATAACTAAATGGTGTATTTCTCAGTTTGACCACTTGGAGTGTTACAATCGCAACCCACAGATCCCTTAAACTCCACATCCAGCACTCTATCACTATATAAAATGATATAGCATAGCATCAGTTATTGACAAATATATGTTGTACTGTACTACTTTCAGTCTTAATAAAAAGAGCCACTGAAATGAGTCTTTTAAAAATATTAAAATTAAAGTCCTACTGTTTAAAATCTGTTATTAATACCTTATGTAACAGTTAAAAGGTAAAATAGTCTCTTCACTTATATGTGAGTATCATATTCTTTATCATCAATACAGACAATATTATATTAAACAACATGCTTTATTTTTACAATTCCAACATTGGCAGACATTTAACCAAACCAGATTAAGATGGGATCTTTACCTTTTTGTTACTAAGAGACATACATTCATTTTCTAACCAGTAATTGAATGTTTAGTTGGACTGACTAGGGAATAATTTATCTGAATCAAATATACTAGGCTTGTATTGTGGGCTCATAAATATACATTTTAATGATTATGCTAAGGGGCCTTCACAAGCATATGTTGCATTTTAATATTAATTTTTTTTAAAACTGATCTAGAAAAAATAGACAATTTTGAAAATTAAGTAATTTCACTAGTGAAATAGACTTTTAAAAACAAAAATTAAGAATTGTGAGCACACGAGCATATTTGGTAAGCCATGGACATTTCAAAAACAAGTTGCAGTTCAATAAGTTGAACAAGACATATTCATGTTCATTAATGTATCATTAGTATATATTGAAAGAAATCACATATGTTGTTCATTATTTACTATTTAATTCCAATAAAAGTTTCTATTCTTCATTTGTATGCAATTTTTACGTAACAGCAGATCAATCTGTGTTTATAACATTAAAGTATTGAAACTAGATATCACCAGTTTAAATGATATAAATAAATCAAAATGGCTGCTTATTACATGCAATGCACTGACAATAAATAAGACTAATTTGGAAATTTGTTTCAGTGATGCCATCTATTATCAAGTGACTACTCATGCTTACATAGATGTCTGAAGGCTCGACAGAATGAATTGTTGGAGTGAATGCTGATGTTTAATGTGAATTCATGTTGTGTGATAACTTTTAAAATAAATATGATATAATAGGTTTTAATTTTGTTATTCACATATCTTATGTAGCAATGTTATCAAATTAGTTTAATTCCATGATGAAAACAGATAACTCAAAAGAGAAAAATTTTTGATTCATTTCCAATTGAGATAATAAAAAAAACACCTTGGGGTTGGTACAGTAAATAACATAATATTTCCAATTCATCAATTTGGACAACAATAATCATATTACTGTTAAAATATCTACCAATTATATCACATGATCTCTCATGTGATTATTCACATGTTTGCAAGAGCCATTCATCTACTTCAGAGCCCTCTATTGTATGAATGAGTAATTATTAATGGACACTAATTAATATAGTACTATAAAACCCCCATCTCCAGACTAATTCAATAGGCTTTTACCTCTATCAGTGAAATATTAGGTTTGTTCTATTCATTGATTATTCAAGCTAACAGTAGATGGTGCTAAAATGAGATAAAAATACTGCCATTGAAATCATCTTGTTTATTTTTAATATACATATTTTAAAAGATTTTGTGGCACAATGGTTTTATATATCTTCCATTCACATAATCTGGCAGTTGATTTAAGTAAGGTAAACCTTAAATTTTTCAGATCACAAAAGTATTTGATTTTTTTTAGATAGGTAATTTAGACTCATCTGAGTTAGTAATCCATAGCTGGTAATGAAAGGATATCCAGCCCTAGAGTGCAATGCACATGTGTAAGGGAAGCATAGTACTTCAAGTATTGTGCAGAAGGAAATTAAAAACTGATCATGGGTTTTATGAGTACTATAAATGTCTATGCACTCACCCATCAGTAAGAGTTTTAAAAGTTTAAGTGAATCACCTAAACTTAGAGCTTGTTCATATATACACCAACCCTTAATTACAATGATAAAGGGATTTTATGTATTAATTATCTACAGAGATATGAACTGTTACATCATCTAGATTGACCTGTATTCAACTAGCAATTAGACAGATGATTTATTAATGCTATCTACTTATATTATTGTTATTCAAAGTAAACTCTTGAATTTATTGTTAAATTTTTTGTGTTTGTTTTCTTTAAACAATTTACATAATAATCCAGCTGTCAGATTATGGTTTGATCTTGGATATATTAACATATAATATTTAAAAAACTACACTAGTCATAAAGGAGATGTCATATTTCTAGAAGCAAACTTATAGTTCCCTGTATTTTTTTATTTTAGATATAAGAAACTATTATTAAAATTCAAAAGTATTTTCACAATGCTTATATTAATATAGCAGTGAGATGAATAGTTAAGCTCTCACTATAAAAATAAGCATATGGTGATAATGTGATGAGAGTTTTGCCTGTTTTAATAACAGTTATGGCAATCATAAGAAATAATGATCATGTGATGATGAGAACTTCATGATGTTGAGGGAGGAGAATGAACCATTCATACAGTTACTCGATCTATGGTAATCTATCTTTGGCCCTAAATATTTTAAGAAGCTATATATTTACTCAGAAATGTTTTAAAATATGAATTTTTTTTTACAGAACAGGCTTTTTCATACCTGCACTTATATATGTAATATATAGGGGTTCGAATTCAGACTTTGCTATCTCATACTACTGATACACTTGATCACACACATGTTGAAAAGATAAATAATCACCAATATATGTATTTTGTGCTAAACCAGTACTCATCAGTTGGTCCAGATTATCAGCTCCGCACATATATACGATCAAAGCTCAGCTTATATTAAGACAGCCAATCTTCACACTTTAATGGACAGCCTTCAAACTACTCCACCCCACAACTCTTCAGCTGTCTATTTTCTTGAAAATCTGATGGACTTGTGGTCAACCTGGGCAGGATGAGAAGGTTGGCACTAAGGTGGGTTTTGAGCATTCCATCATCAGATTTTCAAGGAGATGTATGGTTGAAGAGTTATGGGATGGAGTAGTTTAAAGAGAGTCCATTAAAATATGAAGATTAGCTATCTTAATATAAGTTGAGCTTTGATTGTATATATGTGTGGAAATGATAATCTGGACAAACTGACAAGTGCTGGTTTACCACGAAATACATATATTGGTGATTTTTTATCTTTTCAACATGTGTGTGATCAAGTGTATGAGTGATATGTGAACGTCTGAGTTCAAACCCCTGTATATCAGAAATGTTTTCAAAATGCAGCTCATATATATATAAACTAATAAATAATATTTATTTTTTACACTGTTGCTTCACATTTATAAGTCAACATCTGGTCACTCAGAATAAACCTTTTCATTGTCTACTAAGAAAAATATTTTATAGAATTTTCATATAAGTTAGTAAATTGAATTATAAACGGAATTACAAATCTAATTTGGTTACATTTTCCACAATAAAAAAAGTTCTCATAAAAAAAATAATCGTGATAAAAGCAAAATTGTATCTATTTTGAATTTTTTTTTTTACCATCTCAAATTATATAATGTTTTTATAAATATTTGAAATACAGGCACTCTTCACATACCTGGAGCCTAATTGTAAATATAGCGGATTTGAACTCAGACTTTTAAGTACCCATCAACTATCCACACTATCTCATATTACTGATACACACACCACACACATAAAGAAAAGATAATGTGTGTGGTCATGTGTATTAGTGGTATGAGATAGTGTGGATAATTGCCAAGTACTTGAAAGTCTGAGTTCAAATCCCCTACATTTATAATGTTTTTATATAAATTTAATAAAACTTTAATTTATTTTTGTATTTTATTTTGCAGGTGTTTTACATAATTGTGGGATGTTTAAGTTTTAATACTTTTACATTAGCCAAATTACATAGACAACAATTCATATATTGCATACATTAATAGAAAGTGAATTGTTAAAAAAATCAGTTCATTAAAATATGAATGTAATTAACAATGTTATTTACTAGCACAGCTTTATTAGTAATTTTTATTAGATGATAATCAGATGTCAGCATATTTATTTTAATATCATCAAGTATTAACCAGCTTTAAATTTGAAAATTTTGTTGGGGTTAATAATATAAATAAAATGTAATGGAAGTATAGTGATGAAAATAAGATCTTCATACTATCATTCAAAGATGCTTTAGATTGGCCTATATAATTGAATTTAGGTACCAGGATAAGATGGGAATTTTTATTTTTTCAAAATTTCTATGTTGCCTTTTGGTTTGAGAGTTTCCTACATACTTTATTGAAGAGTAGTAATTAATTTATTGAGTGCACAGAAAGCATAGGTAAATATTTTAATCAGGCTTTAACCTGTATTCAATGCACTTTAAAATTTGTAATAATCAAGTACACAAGATAGCAACTTTTATAAAAATAAGAGTGGCCATCTTATCTTATGTCATGGTTTGGAAGGTTCCTCTATTAGCAAAATATGCTTGATTATTACAAACTTTAAAGTGCATTGAATACAGGTTAAAGCCTGATTAAAGTATCTATATACTTTATATACCATTGTCTAGCTAGTAATATGATTATACAGCTCATGTGTAGATGTCTGATTAATAATTAAAATATGAATGCATATGATACATACATTTTATCAAATTCCAGGTCATATTAAGAAAAGCCTTTCAATTATAGGTTAAAAATTTATTTCCATTATTGTGAAAAAAGAAAAAAATACAGCACATTGTAATACCAAATTGTTATTCCTTTAGTTGTCAAAAAAAAAAAAATAGACAAAATATTTTAATGTTTTATATCAATTAATCTTTATAAAATTTGTAAATATCTTTATGGTCCAAAAAACAAGAATAATCACAATCTTGTGTTAAAAAATAATTTTTAATAGTAAGTAAATTATCGATCACAACCAAAATAAAAAAGAAAACAATGATTAAAATTTGATATCCATAATAAAATTTGGTTCTCATCTGATCCTTCGTGTCAGCCGTGGGTGGTGCGATTTCTAATCAAAAATACATTAATATAACGTTCCCGGGCCAGCGATTCTCTATTAATATTGACTTTTTTTTTGTTTGTTTGTTTACAAAGTTTACTTTCTTTTGTTTCTGAATTATTTTTCCCAAATAATATTTTTGACGATGGTATAATAATAGTTTTTTTTTTTTTTAATTTTTGTTGACAAGAGGGTCTTTTTCGGTGTGTGTTCATATAGTAATTTGTGTTTTTTTTAAAAATAGTATTACTGTTTTTGTAAAATTGGATTGCCGAAATTTAAGAGAACGTTTTTTTTTTTGGATGGGTCTTTAAATAATAATTAACGTTACTTTGATAGGTTTCCATTTGATTGCTGACAACAGTTAGTGGGAGGGGTGTTTTTGTGTACGATTAAATAATAATTTACATTACTTTTATAGCTTTACATTTGATTGCTGACAACAATTATTGGGAGAAGTGGGGTTTTTTTTATTGTGTGTGTGTGTGTATGTTTAAATAAAAATTAAAACCGTTACTTTTATCGGTTTACATTTGATTGATAATCGATTTGACTTCCTTTTGTTTATAAATTATGGTTTTGGTTCTACAAATAAATATTTTTGACAATGGAACAATAATAGTTGTTGTTTGTTTAATTTTTATTGACAAGAGGGTGTTTTTTGGTGTAGGTTCAAATAGAAATTTGGATTACGTTTAAATAATAAGTTATGGTCTTACTTTGATTGGTTTACATTTGATTGCCAACACTAATTATTGGGAGAAGGGGTGTTTTTTTGTGTGTATGATTGTAGACAACAATTATTGGGAGAAGGGGTGGGTTAACCATTTAAAGAATAATAGTTTACATTACTTTTAGTGGTGGTGTACATTTGATTGCTGACAATAATTAGTGAGAGGGGGGTGTTTTGGGGTAATGATTAAATACTAATTTACCTTCCTTTTATTTTACATTTGATTGCCGACAACAATTATTGAGAGAAAGGGTTTGTTTTTCTTGTGTATGTTTAAATCAAAATTGAAGTTACTTTTATCGGTTACATTTGATTGACAACCAATTTTACTTTCTTTTTTTTCGTTTATAAATTATGGTTTTGGTTTCCACAAAACCTAACATTTTTTGACAATGGGACAATAATAGTTGTTGTTTCTTTCATTTTTATTGACAAGAGTGGGTCTTTTTCGGTGTATGTTCAAATAGTAATTTGGGTTACGTTTAAAAAATAATTGGTTTACCTTACTTTTACTACTTTACATTTGATTGCCGAGAACAATTAGTGGGAGGGGTGTTTTTGGTATGATTAAAGAATAATTGTACGTTACTTTTATTTTTAACATTTGATTGCCGACAACAATTATTGGGAGAAAGGGTTTCACGTTTTATTTTTTGTTTGTGTGTATGTTTAAATAAAAAATTTAAGTGACTTTTATTGGTTACCATTTCACTGACGACTGATTTGTCTTTCTTTTTTTTTTCGTTTATAAATTATTTGGGTTTTCCCAAATAATATTTGCTTTGACAATGGGACAATAATAGTTGTTGTTTCTTTAATTTTGATTGACAAGAGTGGGTCTTTTTCGGTGTATGTTCAAATAGTAATTTGGGTTATGTTTAACTAATAATTTACGGTCTTACTTTGATTGGTTTACATTTGATTGCTGACAACAATTAGTGGGAGGGTTTCCCCCCCATATGATTAAAGAATAATTAATGACATTCCTTTGATTTGACCATCTGATTGCCGATGACAACAATTATTGGGAGAAGTGTTTTTTGGGCTATGTTTAAATAAAAATTTTAGTTACTTCTTTTATTTGACATTTGATTGCCGATGACAACAATTATTGGGAGAAGAAGGGATGTACGTTTAAAATAAAAATTGAAGTTACTTTTTTTATTTTTGACATTTGACGAAGGCCATTTGGAATCCCTCAAACAAGCTTGCCTTTACGAAGTGAACATTTCCGTCATCGGCCACAACAAGACTTACAAATGAAAGTCGAAAGATGTTTTTGGACCTCAAATCTGCATATATTTGCCGCACAATCCAATCTTTTCTTTCAGCATCAGGATGTTTTTTTTTGTTTGCTGTAGAAATATTCCAGCACCGGCTTCCGTGTCTGGCAATTCCCATCTCTTTTCAAGTTTTTCTGTTGTTTGAATTAGCCATCTTTTTGGTCTCGGAAAATTTCTCGCTAAAACGTGACTCAAAGCGTGATCATTTAAAAATTTTGGTACGCTAACCCACCCTAATCGAGAATTTAGGAGGCTTATAGCTTTACGAGGAACAATCACGGCACTGTTTAAATTGTTAAAAGGTAACAGTACATCAATTCATCTTAAAAAAAGACCCCAATGAAAATTTAAATACTTTTGACACAATCAAATTAACACACCCTCGTACGATATTGTTACATCAAATACATAACACAGCATTATGATATAGTGTGTGACACAAACAAATATGGCAATTTCCTCTGCTTTTAGCATCGGAAAAAGCCACACCGTTAGCTGCTAAGCCGAATTAACACTCTTTCTAGATTTTATCATAGAAAGAAAGACTTAACTCTGAGTTAACATTCTACCTTTTAGTGTAGAAACAATACTTAACTCCGAGTTAACAATCTTTCTAGGATTTATTTTAGAAAGAATGTTTAAAGGCTTGGGCACGGCCACAGAAACGACATATTTCTAGAAATTTAGCTAGAAATCACGCCACCCGCGGCTGACACGATGGATCAGATGAGAACCTAACATTTTTATAAAGAATTAAAACTGGCTTTTTAAAAATTCCTTCCTAGTGACCAATCATTCAATATTCTCAGACTAATATTAATATCTTTTATGTTCTTTATTACTTTTTACAATGCGTTTTTACAACCCACTATTGATGTTTTCAATTGCCCCAGCGATCTTCTTCAGAACTATAACAAACAATATAAATACATGAATACAAATATACATGAACATATAATTTTACATTTTATATATATGCATATATTCTATCTTATAACCACTGTTTATATACTTGCATATATCTTTATATACCTCTCTATATAAGTATTACCTTTTTATATATTATACATTTTAATGTTTTTATATTCTATATTTATCAATCAATACTTCCTATAATCATAAATATATATATATATTATTTTTATTTCATTTACTTTTCATTTTATTCTTATTAATCTTTTTAATATTTAACTCTAACATTATATATTCATATTTTTTATATTTTACATTATTATTATTCATTATATTAACATTTAATATGTATAATTTTTTTTAACCTATAATATTATTTGTTAGCATATGTTTATAACTACCTGTTACTTATGTTTTCAAATATTAATTGCTATTAATTCAAACTTTAAAATTTTACAGTTATATTTTAGTAGCTCCCTCTTTCTATTTTTTATATAACTAAATCCATTTTTTTAAAGCCAAAATTATTCAGTTGTTGCTAAAAATGCTTTCATAAACATTGATGAAAAAATTTTTTGTATAATTTTAATAATAATAGTTTAAAATTTAAAAACATATTTTCATTCCTTTATGATGTTTCAATTAAAATCATTTCCATTTTAAAATGGAAAATTGCACGAGAAATATTTAGTTCAATAATTTTCATGAATAGATAAAGATGCATTATTTTGAGTAAATAAATAGTTCAGTACTTTATTTTTCTATTTTGCAGTGTTCAAATGTTATATTTTGGACTATATTTTGTTTGTAAATTTATATTTATAATAAATAATGTTAAGATTATCAAAATGTGATATACAATAAGGTTTTTATTATAAAAAATAAATGTTGCAAATATGACTGAAATTGCAACAGTAAAAATTAAATGTTGCAAATATGACTGAAATTGCAACAAAGATCCTCCCAATAAGACTATAACAAGTTATGCTTGAATAAGTAATAAAAGACATTAATCCATGCAAAAGAAAACCCAAAAATCATGGAGTGTAATTTTCATATCCATGCACTATTATATCACTTTATATATATATATATACATACCCAGATTACTTTATATCATTGTGCATAAATAATTTACTTTCATTCATGTAGTTTAAACAAGATGTTTCACAATACTATATCTTTGATTTTAATTACTTATTGTTAATAATAAATCAATCCACATCGTGGTCCCAATGGTTTAGAAAGAGGGAAAATTAAAGTTTATCAATCCAAAGTTCAAATTATTTTAAAAAAATTGAAAGCACACAAATTGTCCAAATTATATAATGTTGGCATCAATTAGATATGATTAGAAACAAACCAAAAATAAAGCATTTGCTATTTTACTCTATGAATAAAAAAACATAGTCAATAACAACAGTACAGAACAGAAATGAGGAGATGGTTTCAGAAATGTTATAGTGCAGAAGTAAACATTGTCAGTAACATAGTCATCAGCCAAAATATTATTCTATAATAAAGTCAGACTACAACATGCTTGTGAATATAATAAAGCTTCACAGATTTGAATAGTGCCATAAATTTTTTAGGTGTAATGTATGTTACAAAAATTAATCAATAGACCATGGAGAGTGGTAAATTTGTGAAGGAATTTTCTCAGCTTATTGCTAAAGAAGGTCTAAGTCCAGATTAGTGTATAATGCAGAAGAAACTGCATTATATTGTTGATGTATACCTTGAAGAACAGTATAAATATTAGATGAAGATATCTTCATATTTAAGAAATATAGAGAATGAATGATTACATGACTTCTTTAAAGTGATATAGGCTGCTAGTAGTTGGATAAAATAAATATCCTAAAACTTTAAAAGACTTCAAAATTTTTAGTATTATTATTTACACTAAGAGAAAGGACAGATGTGCTAGTGTCATGGTGTTGGATTGGTTTCAGGACATTTTCATTCCATAAACCTGAAGATATTTAGAATTGTTATAATATAACAAAATTATTTTTATATTGGATAACTGTTTAGCTCATTCCAAAACTGAACTTATGAATAAAATTAATATTTTTTACTGTTTATTTATAAATCATTGGAAGGTTCTATTACTTTCAGTTCAGGCACATATAATTTGAGTTATTTATTAAAACTGTCTTATCATTCCATATTTAGAGGTTGTTAAAACTTAAGTTCGACTTTGATCATCTGAAAATTGAAATGGTGATTTTTATCATCTGTTCTATAAATACATATAATCAATAGATCAAATTCACTTTGTCATTTAAAATAAATGTAAATAAATTAAGCATAAATAACAACAAAGGCTAAAAGACAGGTGGTATCATGTGTCTTTTGAGAGTTTATTTACATTATATAACCCATTGGAAGTTTCAGTTGTTTTCTGTTCAGTTTCCAACCAATTGCATATGTATAAAACCAGTAAAACATCACATGATCTTAGCTAATGCATTGCTAATTTATTAGAAAATTCTTTTTTCTTCTTACTTTTATGACATATACTGTAAGCTTTAATAATCAGTAGCTGCCAGATGGCAGTATTTAATATATTCATATCCATTACTGTCACATCCAAATATTCCATCACAAGACAAAATTCTAGTTTATGGCTGTCATCAATGGGAGATATTTTGGACTCTGAACTCTGCAAAAAGGTAATTTATATCTAATGCAGCTTTCCTCTAGCAGCCATCTTTTACCTTTTGTTATTCTACCAAAATACTAGCCAAAATAAAAAGCTTTTTAATTTTTTGATTTGAATATGAATGCAGTCCAGTTTCTGTATATTATGGTGCTCATAGTCTTTTGTAATCTTAGGCTTCTTAGTTTTGTATCAAAATTGATGAAAACCCATTAAGACATCACATGATTAACATGTTATCAAATGACCCTTTTTTAGTCACTGCTAATTCCTTACCAAATTATTCTATTTTCTTTATTTTTATGTCATTCTGGATGGTTCTCCTAAACTTGGATTGAAGAATATGTGCACATTAAAGACTAAATGAAGCTACTTTTTATGAACCATTTGCTTGCTATAGTAAACTTTAATTCTTCTATGAAAAACATTAAAAAGGTTGTTTGTCTTATGCTTATGATGGAATAATGGAAAATTTCAATCTTAAAGAATTGCTATAAAACCCATTAATAAACCATCAAAACACTTACTGATTTTCAGGTTGCATGCCAAATAAACAGAAAATGGTGTCTGATTTGATTATCTATACAAAAAATATTACAAAATGCACTTCTGAAGGCATGTTTGTTTAAAAATATCTTTGTTAATATATATCTGTTGATAATGTAATTTCTATTGTATATCAAAGTAACATATAATAACATTTCACTCTTTTTACACTTTAAAGCAAAATATATTTATTTATTCTTTACAGTTTTGACTGTTCCTAGCAGTCTTCATCAGATCTACAAAATTTAAACATTATAACAATACAACCATATTTCATACATACATAAATAAATAAATATATTTTTCTTTAAAGTGTAAGAAGAGTGAAATGTTGTTATTATATGTTATATAATAAAAAATAATGAACTAAAGAGGAAGAGATAGTATTGAAGAGTATATCAAAGTACTGATTCAGAAATTATGCCTAATGTTAACTAAAATAAAAGAAATGCTGTTATCAATATATATATATATAAATTGATAAAATAAAAGAAATGCTGTTATCAATATATATATATATAAAATTGATTACTTGTTTGGCCATATAAGTCAGCTAATTAAAAAATTAAAAAGATGCACACTTGTCACAAAGCAAGAATTAATGAATTTACAATTGTTGCAAGAAAAATTGTATTGTTAGAGAATGGAGCAATTTTATCTTGATGAAATGTTTTCAAAGATGCTGAAAAAATTTGTGTGATACAATACACTAACAAAATTAAATCTATTTTTGTTTATTTTTACTACAATTAAACTTTGACTTCAAGTACATAAACTAATTTTAGCCAGCTTTCTGAAAACATTGTCAGAATCACTCACTGTGCTGAATAAAGTTATGTAGTATTGGTAAGCATATATAATTGATATGACATAATATGCAAATAAGGCAATTAGATATTCCATTTTTGGATAAAGAAACACATAAATCCTTTTTTGTTGATGGAATGATCTCAAAGTGAATGAGTGCTTTAGAATTATATATTTTCATTAAAAGAGTTAATAGAGGCTAAACTCTCCATACAGTAGCGCCAATCAGTGCATTCCAGAGTAATCAATGGATGCAAAAAGATTTGTGCATAAAATTCTTATCTAGTCCCTATTTATCCAATATCCCCAACAATTTTATGCACAAACTTTCTTGCATTCATTGATTACTGACTTGCACTGAGTGGTACTACTGCATGGAGAGTTTAGACTCTGTAAACAGCTTGTGTAAGCATAAATGGTGATCATGTGATGTTTAGTGGTTTAAAAGAATTAATACATTGAAATTTACAATGAAATTTTTTAAGCATCAAATTATAAAAATATTTTAAAAATGTATTGTATTTGAGTGACTATTTAAAAAAAAAACATTTTGATTAAATTCAAATTTTTGGATTCCTGATAATATGTTCAATTTTTTTTGTTCATGTTTAATTGTTTAATCCTTATGAAATATCACTTTTTTATGTTCCACCTGGTGAGAGATTTTGAAAATGTTCAATCGTGCATTTCTGTAAAAATATTTATTTACACTAAAATTTAATACATTGGATTTGATTTGTTTTTAATTTAAAATAATAAATAATATTCTAAACATCACATTTGACCTTTTTAAATATTGAAAATTGACCTGTAAAGGAGAACAACAAACCATTAATGCTACAAACAATGTTTATGTAAACACTCTTCCAAAAATGAACAAATTCTTGTTTTATTTTAAGTTTTGTTTTCTAAATGCAAGTGAACAAATATGGATTTGTAATAAATTCATAAAATTATCTTTAAAATATGGATTTGTGATAAATTCATCAAATTCTGCTTTAAAATGTATTACACCTGGGTCTCTTTTTACACAGACTTATTTAACATGATTTTGAAGTTACGCGATTCATGTTTCACTGGAAGTCAACCTCCGATAATGCACTATTACTTTAAATAATTAATTCCATGCACTTACTTTATATTGAAAGTAATAGCGCATTATTGGAATTCTACTTTCATCTTAGTAATTTCAATATTTTCAATGCTTTATAATAGTAAGATTTTATGCAATAATGAAATTAAAATCATGATTTCCACATTTTATGTATACACACATTAAAATTTACAAGATTATAATGTAAATTTGTTCAAACATTGTGCATGTTAATTTTGCATTTTAAATCACATTCTGTTTTTGCTTTTTAAAAAAGAACATAATCAATTATTAATCATTTAGTGTCCATAAGTTTATTTTTAAAAGGTCAGTAATAGCAGTGGGCACAATTAAAAATTAAAATCTGATTTTTAATTGTAATTAACAATTTAAAAATTACTTACGGGCGACTTGAAATTAATGTGATGTAAAATGAAATTTGATTTTTAAACAGAATTGAAAATTAAAGGCAAAAATAAGAATTTAATTTTTAGTTGTTAGTTTTAATTAAATTTTTCCCAGCAGTGGTGAATAAATGTCTTTTTATTATCATAAGTCTAAGTTCATAAACAATTAATAAAATCATCGTCATCATCAACAGAAAACTATTAACACAACATGAGAGTGAACTTGGTGCTAGTTGTATTTCCTCTTGTGAGAATAATTGCTGAGATATTCTTGACTTCGTTTAAGGAGAAGCCAAATACATCACATCACATCACATGAGAATCTGATTTTTTACTAATTTGCAAATGAACGTGTTTTGGGGCAAATAGAGATAATATTTAAAACGTGTATAAAAAAATATAAATTACTGTACTGTAAATTATGCATAAAAATATATTATTTTGAATAAAATTAAATATTATAGTTAAAAAAAGTTTGTCTTGTATCAATTTCTTTCAAATTTGAAATTTTTTATTAGTCATATTTTATTTCCTTATTTTTTTTGCGCGAATTTTAAAGTAATTTTATGTTGGTGCTTTGCTTTTACGTGAATTTGAAAAATCACAGACCACATCCCCCCTTTTTCAATGTAAGTTACATCTATTTTTGCGCAATTTCGTTTGCACGTGTTTTCTGAGGAACCTATCTATCGCGTAAAACGAGACCCAGGTGTATTTGGTTTAGAATTATCACAATATTTAAAAAGATTTTAACATTATGTCAATTTTGACAGATAATGATGTCACACATTATATTATGTCCAAGATTATAAAAGTAAAATACAAATTAATAAATCAAAACTGTATATCTTTTTGTTTTAAATAATAATCAACCAATTAGTGTGTAGAAATAATCAAAAATATTTTATGAATGAGAAAAATAACAAATTTCTTTATTCCAAACACTTTGTTATACCAGAAGAAATGGAATGTTCTCTAAAGATTTTTTTCTGTCAAAACAATAGATAAAGACTTTAGATGTTAGTTGAATTGTCCATACAATATAGGCCAGTGTAGATTTTTTTAAATTAAAAATATAATAAAAACTGTTTGACAACATATATATTATGTAAAAAAGACTTTCAATTACTTAGTTTTATTATTATTTTTAAATATGTTATCTTTATTAGTCCACCTTTAGATGAAAAGATAAAAAAAAGTTTTAAAAAACTATTTGTTACTTTCATACCCAGTAACACAACTCTGTTATAAAAACTGATCTCAAGAAAATCTATAACAACATATTACAAAATCAAAATACATAGAAAATAATATGAACGTATACATGCTTTTTACTAAGACAATTATAACTCATCTACATACAACTTTGGATTTTAACCAAAACAAAATAAGAAACAGATTTAAAAGTGGGGTTTCATCACAATGAATCACACTGAAGTATTGAAAGAAGTTACAGAATGGGCCAATAAATATGAGGTGTCATTATGCTTTGGTTTTGTAGATTGTGAAAAAGCATTTGATTCTAAAAGCATTTCTTCAGTAATTAAAACATTGGATCATCGAAATATAGATCCATGATATAGTCATATTCTGAAGAATATTTATCATAATGCAACAATTATGATTATATTACATAATGATGCCAGGAAGATGAGCATTAAGAAAGGTATGTGACAGAGTGATTCTATATCTCCAAAACTTTTTATAGCAGTGCTGCAATAAGTATTTTATGGATTAAGATGGAAAGCTAAGAGAATAAAAGTAATTAAAGATTATTTAAGTTGTCTAGACTTTGCAGATAATTTAATTGTTTTTGCAAATAATGCTATAGCCTTCATGAAATGTCGCAAAAGATATCAGATAAAAAAAAATAAACTAAAGGTAAGTAGTAGAAACAACTAAAGTAATGTTTAATGGAATTTTTCAAAAATAAAAAATAAAAATTCATAATAATGGATTAAAAAAGTTAACAACTACAAATACCTTGGAAAAATTATTAATACATATAGTAACATAATGGATTAAATTAATCATCGAATCAATCTTGCATGGTATTCCTTTGGTAGAAATAATATTAAATAAATATGACTATGTATTTGAAAAGAAAGCTTTTTAAGACATGTGTTTTACCAGTTCTGGTTTATGATTGAGTCTTGGATACTTAATAGAAGACAAATAAACAAAGTGATTATTGAATTGGGGTGTAGATCTTTTTTGTTGTGCTTTGCCAGTCTTTCAGGTTGTAAACCTGATAAGGATTTAATTTAGAAATTAAAGTTCTATATTTGGCTTCAATAAATGATATACATTTCCTTAAATAGTTATTTTACTACTGATTGGTAAGGGATATTTGAAAGATATTAAATATATTCATAGGGAATAATATAATGGAATGATTATGCTGTAAAATTGAGAACTTATAATATTAATATTGCAGAAAGTATTGTTAACCAGTAAATAATGAATTTCATTTAGTATTTACTTTGTTTTTATTCATTAATTTGTAAACTGTACAGTTATAATTTTTGTTCATGGTGGATTGTACAATTGAGTATCTAAATAATTTATTGATAATATTGTAAGAAATTAAATCTTTTGTATGTCAATCATCTTTATTGTTGAAATTGTCATTTTATTATTTATTTTTTGTGTACTTATCATCCGTCACACTTATATTATTCAGAAATCTAAATATTACAAAGTTTATTATAAATTTATCTTTAATTGAATACATTGAGAGTATATGAACATATCTTACTTGATATAAGAATCACTTTATTATGATTGCATCTCAGTTGCACAGAAGCTAAACTCTCCATACAGTAGCACTACTAAGAGTAAACCAGTGTAATCAATGGATGCAAGAAGGTTTGTGCATAAATACTTATCCAGTGCCTACTCACTGATTATCCACAGACTAGTTTCTGGCTTGTGGCTTTCATCAGTGAGGATCCTTGTATCTGAGAGCACTGCACCTAGATCTTAGAATCTAATGCAACTTTCCAGCAGCTACTTTTTACCTTATAAAAGGTGGTTGCTGGAGGATTGAATTAGATCCTAAGATCTAGGTGCAGTGCCCTCAGATTCAAGGCTCCTCACTGATGAAACCCACAAGCTAGAAACCAGTCTAAGGTATTGAATGAGTAGGCACTAGATAGGGATTTTATGCACAAACCTTCTTGCATTCATTGATTACTCTGCCTTGCATTGAGTGACACTACTGTATGAAGAATTTGTGTAAGCATAGAGAATGGTGATCGTGTGATGTTTAGTGGTTTAATGCATCTCACTTGTAAAGACAGCATCTATGAAATAGATTATTTTATTTGGTCATTATTAAAAGATCACTGTAATCAATTTCATTTGTTAAAAGATCACTGATTTTGTGTTGAAATCATTTTTCATTTAGAAAATTGTTTTTGATTCTTCATTATAAATTTAAGTGATGTAATTTTTTAACTTAAGTTCAACAGTAATTGTATAGGATGTATTAGTATGATAGATGTATTAGTATGATATCTTGAGTGACTATAAAATTCCTTATTTAATCAGTATATCTGAATGCTTTCATAGTATATTATTTTATTCTAAATTAAGTGTGTATTATGTTTATTTTTAATGGTTAAAATAATAATAATAATAATAATAATAATAATAATAATAATAATAATAATAATAATAATAATAATAATAATAATAATAATAATAATAATAATTACATATAAATCTTTAATACTATACACCTTGAGTGCTTAATTTTTTTATGAGAGGGACCTCTACAAATCTTAACACAAGATTATGACTTTATAAAAATAAGAGCCGCCTCTTATCTTCAATCTCTTTGTAATTATATATGCAAATCTAAAACATTTTGATTTGAGAGTGTGAAGCTAGTGAGTTCTTCACTAATTAAGTGAACTACCTCATGTAAAAATCAACATTCGTGAAATCTTTGGATTCACAGTGAGTTAATATTTAGATCTTATCATTAGAAATATTTTGAATCAATTTGGGGTTGTAGTAGTAGTAATAGTAGTAGTAGTAGTAGTAGTAGTAGTAGTAGTAGTAGTAGTAGTAGTAGTAGTAGTAGTAGTAGTAGTAGTAGTAGTAGTAGTAGTAGTAGTAGTAGTAGTAGTAGTAGTAGTAGTAGTAGTAGTAGTAGTAGTAGTAGTAGTAGTAGTAGTAGTAGTAGTAGTAGTAGTAGTAGTAGTAGTAGTAGTAGTAGTAGTAGTAGTAGTAGTAGTAGTAGTAGTAGTAGTAGTAGTAGTAGTAGTAGTAGTAGTAGTAGTAGTAGTAGTAGTAGTAGTAGTAGTAGTAGTAGTAGTAGTAGTAGTAGTAGTAGTAGTAGTAGTAGTAGTAGTAGTAGTAGTAGTAGTAGTAGTAGTAGTAGTAGTAGTAGTAGTAGTAGTAGTAGTAGTAGTAGTAGTAGTAGTAGTAGTAGTAGTAGTAGTAGTAGTAGTAGTAGTAGTAGTAGTAGTAGTAGTAGTAGTAGTAGTAGTAGTAGTAGTAGTAGTAGTAGTAGTAGTAGTAGTAGTAGTAGTAGTAGTAGTAGTAGTAGTAGTAGTAGTAGTAGTAGTAGTAGTAGTAGTAGTAGTAGTAGTAGTAGTAGTAGTAGTAATAATAATAATAATAATAATAATAATAATAATAATAATAATAATAATAATAATAATAATAATAATAATAATAATAATAATAATAATAATAATAATAATAATAATAATAATAATAATAATAATAATAATAATAATAATAATAATAATAATAATAATAATAATAATAATAATAATAATAATTGGGGAGATATTACCTTAAGAATATATCTTACAATGTTATTACTAAGAACTCATTATTTGTCTAATAACCCAATATTAAAAGAGAAGAATAAAGCTCACATTAATTAAACTATTAGTTAAAAGAATGTTGAGATATTAATTACAGAAGATTGTTAAAGAAAGTATTTTACTTCAAAGCAAAAATTGTTTTAAAGAAATATCACTGTGGTAAACCATGATAAGACATGCTTTTGTTTTTATGAAAACAATTTAATTGTAAATCTGATCATGATAGTAATATGCTTATCACAGTTGTTAGTGGAAGAGATGTTGTAGGTGAAGAATTTTTAATATAATCTAACTCTTTAATGATGTATGTTTCTGACAATAAGATCGGTTATAATTCATAAAAGTGACCATGAAAATCTCCTACTCTTAAATTTCACTAAATGTTACATTTGCTTTAATAATGCTTATTCATTGTTGTTATTTACCTGCATTAACCTTATTATTGAGGCAAATAGCATTGTAAAACCCTCTGAGCTTAGCCAATATTATTGCTTAATCTATCATATATTTATTTTGATGGCGGCTTATTGTTATGATTATTTATTGATCGTAATGCATTGTGGTTATCGTTAGTCTTTTTTTCTTAGATTATATAATCTAAGCTTGCCCAACATGTTAACTGTTTAGCTGGACCAGCATCCTAGTTATAGGCATTGCGACATTATACTTAGTGATTGACATTATCATTCGTCATTCATTCTTTTAGATTATAATATATATAACTATATAATTAAATAAATCTGTGGGTATAAAAATATTCTGTACTCATATTATGAAATACTTATACATATTAATTAAATATTATAGATAGTACAAAGGAAAATAAATGTATATTAATAATGATTAAATGTTAATTTTAAAGAAGCATATGAATAGTCCTAATCACTTATATATATATAAATGTAATAAATTAAGTTTGATGTCTGTAATCGTTCCAAAATATATGTAATATTCAAATCAATATATAAATACAGTAAAATTCACATAAGTTATATTATTTTTAGAAATACTTTTGAGTATACATCTTGTAGTTTTTATCAACTATATAACACTGAATAATCAAAACGAGACAACCTTTCACAATATCCATAGTTCACTTCAGATTGCCCACGATTCTGTTACTTTAACATTTGATGATTGGCGATTCATTATTTCTTGAAATCAACATAGCCTCTTTTATTTTACGTTTATTGTGGCATTGTTCAATTTGCATAATTTTTATAATCAAATTTAAATCCATATTGACAAGATTTATTATGATCAAATATAATAGACGTTGAAGGTTTATTTACATCCTTTCCTGACTGGTTCTCTTTTTGAATTCTATTATATAAAAGAACATATGCTTTTATTCTTTTAAATGTTAAAATAACAGAATTGTGGGAAATCTGAATTGAACTATGGGTGTTGTGAAAGGTTGCCCGTTTTGATTATTCAATGTTATATATAAAGTCTACAAGATGTATAGTCGAAAGTACTTCTAAAAATAATATAATGAAAATTTTATTGTATTTTCATATATATATTGATTTGAATATTATATATAAATGTAAATATATAAAGATAAAAGAATGCATTAGGAAACTAGGTAATTTAAAGATATAATAGTGCTTATGTTTTAGTTCATTCCATGTAGGTATAAGATCTTGAATTTTTTTTAAAAAAATACTTTCTTTTTGTTTTTTCTCTCTTGAGGAAAAGAAACCACTCTGCAATATCACCATTTTCAAATCATTAATTAAATATGTTAGTAATTTAAAATCTTTTGATACCGGGTCTGTGTTTATTCTTATGCAAAATATCAAATATATGGTAAGTTATTGCAATATGTAGTCTGTTTGACAATTAGCATTTTAATGAACTAAATAAAGTACGCAATATGTATAAATTAAACTTAAGGATAATAAAATAACGTGATTTTTTTTTCACGATATATTTACATTTGTTTATTTTAAAAGTTTGTACATTTTAAAATTTGACTACGGAGTTGCTTTTATAAAAAAAATTCAACTTTTTCTAACAAATAAATTCATTTGTAAAACTTCTAAATGCGTTAAAATCTAAATTATTCGTATGTCGGAGTACTAAATGTGATTTGAGGTAGTCGTAAAAGATTTTAAATAGAACAAAGTAATCAAACACAGTGATGAAATGCTTTGACCTTCTTAATTGTTTCAATTCTTGTAAAAACAAATAGTTTTAGTAATACAAAGTTCTTCACGTAATTCAACTGATAAAAGAATCTTCATTCAGAAGAAAACGTATTTCAAAAATATACGAAATGCTACTGCAATTATAAACTATATACTTGTGTATCGGTTGTATACGAAGGAGTGGATAGCTGTAGGGAGCTTGAACGTCTGATTTCAAATCCCTTCTAATTACATCAAGTTCAGTATAGTAAATATACCTGTATTTAAAAATATATACAAATACATACATTTATGTCTATTTTTAATCACATATATAACAGAAGATGGGCAATTGAAATCTTTTGACAATAGATCCCTAGAAATTTTAAAAATCTAGAAAGAAACCACGTATGAGATACAGTCTGTTGTTGTCATGTAGGAAAAAGAAGCAACCTAAAATAAACCCATTTTACCTGTCAATGTCTTAATAATAATTAAAAACGAAAACTATTATGGCAAAGATCTATTATTACAATAATTTGATAATTATGGAAGATCAAAAGATATTTTGAGCACCACAGTTGCAATCATGTGATTAATTAAGATTGGTTTTTTACATTATCCAATAGGGTATTGAATCAATAATCTTTAGATTTTAAGTTCACCTTGCTCACCATTGTAATAATTAAACTATGATTTATGAGTATCAAATTATCTGCATTCACAAATTTAGCACTAACAATATCAATTAAATATTTTAATAATTAGTAATAATGATTTATTAAAGTAGAGATTATTACTGATCTTGTATTATTGTCAAACTACAGTTAAAGATTAATACATGTGAATGTCATTTGTCTATTACAGATATTTATAGTTATATGCTTGAATTTAAGGCTGTATGGTAGAGTGGAAATTTTAAATATATAAAAAAAAAAATAACTGAGAAATCTGCCTTGGCAGTGAAGCCAGTGGTTGTAAAATTTTCATTTTTAAACTTTGCCTTCCTTTTTTTTAAAAAATTCTGACTTTGGTGTAATTGGTTTATATAAAAATCATTTATATAGTAAGGTTTTTTGCTTTTATCAGTGTGTCTTTTACCTTTACCCAAACATATTGCAGTTATTAATCTGCCCAAAAATCAGATCAACTTATATTATTTATTATAGATGCATTTTGAAATATCCATTTCACTTTTTTACAAGTCAGTAATGTATACTTAGCACATGCTTAAATGTAACTTTATATATATATATATAATGAGCATTAACAGCTCTTAACAAGCTTTTCCAAATATCCCTATGCCAGACTGGTTTCTAGCTGTTGGCTGTCATCAGTGAAGTGCTAGGATATTCAGACATTAGATCTAAAAATACCAGTTCATGTCCAGAATTTATCTAATAGCTAACTATTAAGTAGAAAATCTGAAATTTTTAGACATCTATATATCCCATATGGCTATTTAATATCATATAATATTCAATTCACCAAACACTTTACCGCCTTTACAATGCTTTATTATCCACCCTTTCCTGCACTTTACAGTTTCAATTGCACCAGCAGTTAGGAGATATAACGTTCTGAAGAAGATTTCTGGGGCAATCAAAACTGTAAAGGGAGATTAGGGGATATAATGTTCTGAAGAAGATTGCTGGGGCAATCAAAACTGTAAAGTGCAGGAAAGGATGGATAATAAAGCATTGTAAAAGTAGTAAAGTGTGTGGTCAATTGAATATTTTATGTTATACATTTGGCAATGCAATAGGAAATGAATTATGGCTATTTAACTTAGCTGGATTTGAAGACATATATATGTCTAAACATTTCAGATTTTCTACTTAATAGTTAACTATTAAATAAATGCTGGACTTAAACTGGTATTTTTTGATGTAAGATGTGAATATCCTAGTGCCTCACTGATGACATCCAACAGTTAGAAACCTGCCTGGTGATAGGGATATTCAGAAAAGCCTGTTAAGAGCTATTAATGCTCATTAAATAATATTTGTAGCACAAGCTTATTAAATTAAGTCATGTGATGTATGACTTGATTTCCTTGCAATATATATATATATATGTCATATTATTATTACTATTTGCGGGATATTCCGTGTAGTGAAAAAGCTAAATGCTGACGTTTCAGTACAATATCAAGTACCTTCCTCAGAGCGTCCTCTTTCTCAAATCATAAGAATGCATGTGAGATTTAAAATCGTTTTTATCGTTTTCTTTCTCCTCATATTTAAATTCTATTGGTTGAGAAGTTTTAAAATTTATTTTCTCTTCCAATAGTTTCTTCCAAATGTTGTTAATCTTCTTTAACTCACACCTTTCATTTATGTTCTTGGGCCTTTTAAAAATCTCTATAGCTTCTCTTAGCAATCTCTGGTCATATTGTTCAATTTTTGCTAAAATATTTGTTTTTTCAAAATTGATATCATGATTTGTTAATTTAATATGAGAATAAATAGCTGATGAATTGGATTTTTCTCTCACTGCCAGAATGTGTTCTTCCTTTCTAATATTTATTCTACGATTAGTCTGTCCTATATATGTATGTGGACAGACCCTACATGGAATTTCATACACACCATGACACTCCAAAGCAATTTTATCTTTAGGAAGAGGAAATATTTCACTAATTTTTTATAAGTAGTGTAAATTGTGTGAATATTATTATTCTTTAAAATGTTACCAATTCTATCAGTTACTCCTTTAATATATGGCAAAATTGTCTTAATTTTTGATGCATCAAAATCTTTTTTCTTTTGATATGTATAAGCCCTATTAATAATTTTGTAATTAAAACCATTATGAAGAAGCATTTTATTAGTAGCAAAAAGGTCCCGGTGAAAATGGCTATCATCAGAAAGTCTCTTTGTTCTATCCAATAATGTCTTTGCCACTGAAAATAGTTGTGCAGGATGGTGATGAGAGGAAAAATGCAGATATCTCCCAGTGTGTGTTGGTTTTTTATATATACCATGGGATAAAGATCCATCTTCCCTTCTTTCAATCAAAACATCTAAAAAAGGTAATTGATTATTATTTTCTATTTCCATGGTAAATTTAATATTGTTGTGAAGAGAGTTTAAAATATTAAAAAAGTCATCAAGAGCATGCTTACCATGAGGCCAAATAACAAAGGTATCATCAACATACCTCAGCCATATAGATGGTTTTTTAACTGCTAAAAATAAAATTTTGACTTTAGCAGTTAAAAAACCATCTATATGGCTGAGGTATGTTGATGATACCTTTGTTATTTGGCCTCATGGTAAGCATGCTCTTGATGACTTTTTTAATTTTTTAAACTCTCTTTACAACAATATTAAATTTACCATGGAAATAGAAAATAATAATCAATTACCTTTTTTAGATGTTTTGATTGAAAGAAGGGAAGATGGTTCTTTATCCCATGGTATATATAAAAAACCAACACACACTGGGAGATATCTGCATTTTTCCTCTCATCACCATCCTGCACAACTATTTTCAGTGGCAAAGACATTATTGGATAGAACAAAGAGACTTTCTGATGATAGCCATTTTCACCGGGACCTTTTTGCTACTAATAAAATGCTTCTTCATAATGGTTTTAATTACAAAATTATTAATAGGGCTTATACATATCAAAAGAAAAAAGATTTTGATACATCAAAAATTAAGACAATTTTGCCATATATTAAAGGAGTAACTGATAGAATTGGTAACATTTTAAAGAATAATAATATTCACACAATTTACACTATTTATAAAAAAATTAGTGAAATATTTCCTCTTCCTAAAGATAAAATTGCTTTGGAGTGTCATGGTGTGTATGAAATTCCATGTAGGGTCTGTCCACATACATATATAGGACAGACTAATCGTAGAATAAATATTAGAAAGGAAGAACACATTCTGGCAGTGAGAGAGAAATCCAATTCATCAGCTATTTATTCTCATATTAAATTAACAAATCATGATATCAATTTTGAAAAAACAAATATTTTAGCAAAAATTGAACAATATGACCAGAGATTGCTAAGAGAAGCTATAGATATTTTTAAAAGGCCCAAGAGCATAAATGAAAGGTGTGAGTTAAAGAAGATTAACAACATTTGGAAGAAACTATTGGAAGAGAAAATAAATATTAAAAGTTCTCAACCAATAGAATTTAAATATGAGGAGAAAGAAAACGATAAAAACGATTTTAAATCTCACATGCATTCTTATGATTTGAGAAAGAGGACGCTCTGAGGAAGGTACTTGATATTGTACTGAAACGTCAGCATTTAGCTTTTTCACTACACGGAATATCCCGCAAATAGTAATAATAATATGACATCTTTTATCCGTGAAAACATTAGAATTTATATATATATAAAACAAATTCAGAAAATATTAATAATATTATGATCAAACTTAAGGATGTAATCTCAAACCAAGGAGTCTATGAAATCTCATGTGCCACATGACCAACCACATACATATTAAAGAGCAATCAACATATAAATGTTAAAAGAAATGAACACGTTAGTGCAGTAAAAAAAAATATCAACATCTTCAGCATTTGCTCTCCATGTTTTAAATACTGGCCATTGCATAGACTTCCCAAATACCAAAATCATAGCCAATATGCAATGACCATGAACAAAGAGTATTTAGAAAAGCTATAGAAATTTTTAAAACAGAACTGCATTATTAAACATGATGAAACAAATAATATTACCAACTATTTGAATGAGTTTCTTAACATAAATCAATATAAAAAACATTGCTATATATAAATCTAACTATTACA
This sequence comes from Epiperipatus broadwayi, assembly GCA_028023455.1. Taxonomy (NCBI): domain Eukaryota; kingdom Metazoa; phylum Onychophora; class Udeonychophora; order Euonychophora; family Peripatidae; genus Epiperipatus; species Epiperipatus broadwayi. The sequence goes on from JAQFVV010000006.1 coordinate 3,082,563, forward strand.
ACAACCATATGATACAACGAGCATGTGAAGGAATTCTACCTACTATAACCATGTGATTATTACTATATTTTTTCACCCAGTTTAAGATAAGTGTTATCTTATTAAAATGTCCAGTATATTTATTTTATTTTATTAAATGTGGTTATTCCTGAAAACATTTCATAAAACATTTTTTACCTATGAAAACATTCATTTCAATATAAATATATATGTGAATTCATAGTATTATTTCTGGGAGCTTCCATGTAATAAAAATATAATAACTAAATAGCTGACATTTCAGTACAATAACAAGTACTTTCTTCAAAGCTTCTTCTTTCTTAAATCATAAGAATGCTTGTGGTGGCATTTAAAATGATTATTTTTTCTTTTGTTATTTGTCCTCATTCTCAAATTCTATTGGTTGAGAAAAGAAAAAAATAACGCTTTTAAATCTCACCACATACATTCTTATGATTTGAGAAAGAAGAAACTCTGAGGAAAGTACTTGTTATTGTAAGAAACATCAGCTATTTTGCTATTATATTTTTATTACACAGACACTTCTGGAAATAATACTTTGAATTCATTATTTATCTGTGAAAATATTAGAATTAATATATATATATATCCATAATATCACTATGTATTACCAAATGTAATATTTAACAAAAAATACAATAAATGTAATAAGTGGGCTTATACCCAACTACAGAGAAGCTTGTTATGTCTATAAATTAAATATGACTTAGGCTTTCAAAAACTTATGGCATTCTCATATTCACAGCAAGATGATTATAATCATATTACAGAGTGGATTGGTTTTTAAAAATAAAAATGCGTAAATAGGAATCTTTTAACGTGATTACCAGTTTTTTAAAATATGATTTGATTCATAAATTCTTTTAATATTTTCAGATGCTTTTGATATTTTTTCATTCTTTATTGTCTCTCCCATATCATAGCCATCAATGAATGTAGGAACTGAGAATACTCTTTAATAACAATAATTTATTGTAATTAGTTTACTTCAGAGTCATCTATTGTAGACTTGAAAACCAATGACTTACTATTTTATCCAAGATATTTTCTGTGCATGATGTTCTTCAGGGAAAATAGTGAGACTGATTTTCTTCTGCAAAAAAAAGTGAGATTTTGATTTTCTTCTCTTTAAAAAAAGATTGAGACTTTGATTTTCTTCTGGGAAAAGATTGAGACATTGTATTGAGACTTGATTATCTTCAAATTTGAGATTTTGGTTTTCTTTAGTGAAAAGATTGAGACTTTGGTTTTCTTCAGTGATTCTGTGAAAAAAATTAAGATTTTGTTTTTCTTCAGTAAAAATATTGAGACTTTTATTTACTTCTGTGAAAATATTGAGACTTTGATTTGCTTCTACAAAAAGATTGTGAATATTATTTTCTTCTGTGAAAAGATTGAGAATATGATTTTCTTCTGTGAAAAGAATGAGACTTTGATTTTCTTCTGTGAAAATATTGAGACTGATTCTGTGAAAAGATTAAGATTTTGTTTTCTTTCGGTGAAAAAATTGAGACTTTGATTTTCTTCTGCAAAAAGATTGAGATTTTTATTTTCTTCAGTGAAAATTAAGACTTTGATTTTCTTCAATGAAAAGTTTGAGATTTTGATTATCTTTAGTGAAAAGATTGAGACTTTGGTTTTCTTTAGTGTTTCTGTGAAAAGATTAAAATTTTGTTTTTCTTCAGTAAAAATATTGAGTCTTTTATTTACTTCTGTGAAAATATTGAGACTTTGATTTGTTTCTGCAAAAAGATTGTGAATATTATTTTCTTCTGTGAAAATATTGAGAATATGATTTTCTTCTGTGAAAAGAATGAGACTTTGATTTTCTTCTGTGAAAATATTGAGACTGATTCTGTGAAAAGATTAAGATTTTGTTTTCTTTCAGTGAAAAGATTGAGACTTTGATTTTCTTTTGCAAAAAGATTGAGATTTTTATTTTCTTCAATGAAAATTGAGACTTTGATTTTCTTCAATGAAAAGTTTGAGATTTTGATTATCTTTAGTGAAAAGATTGAGACTTTGGTTTTCTTTAGTGTTTCTGTGAAAAGATTAAGATTTTGTTTTTCTTCAGTGAAAAGATTGAGACTTTTATTTACTTCTGTGAAAATATTGAGACTTTGATTTGTTTCTGCAAAAAGATTGTGAATATTATTTTCTTCTGTGAAAATATTGAGAATATGATTTTCTTCTGTGAAAAGAATGAGACTTTGATTTTCTTCTGTGAAAATATTGAGACTGATTCTGTGAAAAGATTAAGATTTTGTTTTCTTTCAGTGAAAAGATTGAGACTTTGATTTTCTTTTGCAAAAAGATTGAGATTTTTATTTTCTTCAATGAAAATTGAGACTTTGATTTTCTTCAATGAAAAGTTTGAGATTTTGATTATCTTTAGTGAAAAGATTGAGACTTTGGTTTTCTTTAGTGTTTCTGTGAAAAGATTAAGATTTTGTTTTTCTTCAGTGAAAAGATTGAGACTTTGATTTTCTTCTGTGAAAAGATTGAAAATATGATTTTTTTTTGTGAAAAGATTGTGACTGATTTTTTTCTGTGAAAAGATTCAGACTTTGACTTTCGTCAGTGAAAAGATTGAGATATATTGCATCTACTCGTCTAATAGCAATAATTATTTTATACCTACTAATCATAACGGACAGAAGTATAAAAAATCTAAAAATTTGAAATAAAACTAATTGATTTAAATATTTATATAGATTTGACAATTCAATAGTTACCATGTTTTAGAGAGTAGACTACAGTTTTGTGTTACCTGCAAGTAGCTTTTACTCTTGGCTAAAGAGGTATATACTGTATATCTATAGAACTAACATCTGCACTTACATGTTTTTAAAAGCACTAGTAGACACTATTTGCTCTAGTTCAAAGCTACTCAGTGTAAGCTTGAGTAATCAATGAAACGGACCAATTAGAATGAGATACTGTTTTTTGAAAATACATGTTAAATGTAAGCATTCTGCATTTTTATAAGTGGTTTAATCTTTGCAGTATGGAGTCTTGTTTTTAATATTTTATTAGCTTGAGATTCAGTCAATTAACACCCTCTTCAATAAACCATATTGAGTATGTTTAATAACAGACATTCAGATCTAATATTTTGTTTATAAACCAGAAAACATGAATGATAAAACATCAAATCTAATAATCAGAAATCAATCAATTTTCCTAGCATGCAACTATTTCTAATTTATGAGCATCATTCAGATGAGGAAATTTACCCAGTATGCACTTGTGCTGCATCTTTTTACTCTCATTACACTAAGCATTGCAGAAAACACACCAGAATTACAAACATGAGACAAATTTTAATTGTTATGCTGGTAATAATACAAAATATGTGATGAAATCCATCAATAGCACTCGTAGATATTCATCAAACCAAAATAAAATAAATGAATGTATGAAAATAAAAATAAGGACTTCTATGTAAATAACATCAATATAATTTTATTATAAAGTAAACCATATTTGCAAGCATATAGAACACACTTCCCCCCCCTCAAAATACACCTAAAATATGGGGTGCGTCTTGTGCAGCAGTAATCAAAATTATAAGTTGAAACTTTAGTGAGTAAAAACTTCTGGTATATATATATATAAACGTGTACAGAAAGAAAATATATCTTCGGTAAATATGAATACTCCATCAATTATATTTGATCATAATAGAACATGTAATTATGGTTTTAAATTTGATAATAGAGATATAAAATTATTCAAATTGAAAGGTGTAGTCAAAAACGTAAAATTAAAGAGGCAATGATGATATCTAGGAATAGAGGTGGTTTAATGAATAAACAATCGACTAATATAAAGAGAACAGAATTGTGGGAAATTTGAATAGATTGAATGATGGGTAATGCAAGTTTTTACTTTTTTGCACATTTGTATTAACAGTTGATAAAGATTGTCAGTGAACCAATTGAAAGTACTTCTGGTAAAGAATATATTATTTAATTTTGAATACTGTATTAAATATATTTGTTTGAATTATTATTATATAATTTAAAAATAGACATTTAATGGTTGTAGTTATATATATATATATATATATATATATATATATATATATATATATATATATATATATATATATATATATATAAGGTGTATTTGTGCATGTTTATCCAAAGGGCTGGATGGATGAAGGGGAGATAAAGTTATGGATAGATATTAATTCGTCTAGGTGTCCTGGTGAACTGTTAAAGCAACCTGCCTTGCTTGTATGGGATCAGTTTCAGAGTCACAAAACAGAAGCTGTGAAAAATAAAATCAACCAACTGAAAATTCAATTAGTTGTAATTCCAGGTGGCCTATTGAGCCAACTTTAACCTTTAGATGTTTGCATTAATAAATCATTTAAAGAATTCATGAAAGAGAAATGGAACAGTTGAATGCAATCTACAGATTTTGAAGTGACACCATCAGAAAGAAGGAAGAGGCCTAGCATTTTGCAGATTTGTGAATGGGTCAAAACTTCATGGGATGCTATGAAACATGAGACAGTTGTGAAGTCTTTAAGAAATGTGAAATTAGTAATTCATTTGAGGGCACAGAAAATGATTTGTTATACAAAAATTCAGGTTCTGAAGAAAAGGCTTGAAGTGAGGCTTCATTTAGCTCTGGAGATGGATTTCTGTGTTGTGAGGATGAAGATTAAAAGGTATCTAAATACATACAGGGTTCCCTAGTTGCATGTTTTATAGATATAAATAACTATAAATAATTATTAACCAATTAGTTTATAAAGATAATCAGACATATTTAATAAAAAAATGAAAAAAATCATGTTATTTTTCATTCCAAAAAATTTACATGGAAATGAGATTACAAAAAAAAAATCTATCAACATTTTCTACAACGGAATTTTTTTCATTATCAATATTGTAAAGATGTTAAATATTTGCCAATTTCTCATAAGATATTGACCTCTAAAGACTTTTTTTTGGAAATAATCAATCAATAAAAGCAGGAGCATAAAATTGCATTATAAAAACCCTGAATCAATATCTTTCACGATAGTGATAAAATAATCTAAAATGGAAGAACAAGTAAACCTGTCATGGAAATTAACAGAAATGGTTGCATAAAGGTTAATGGTTCTGATGCTGTCAATTGCCCCAAGGGATGAATTATAGTTCTGAGATTTAGTAACTAAATAATTACTTCTAGTAATATATTCAAATTTGTATAGCAATTCTGTGTAATGTATATAAATAAATATATATCAATGGTAAATAACAGTTGTACTATTATGTATAGCTTTGGCTGAAAACATGTGGTTAGGGATACAACTTAAGAGCTTTTAACTTATTTTTTTCAATGTCCACAAATGTATATTTAAAACATATGAATGATTGGATATTGTAATTTCAGAAATGCTTATATAAACAAAAATAATCTGATAGAATCAAATGCAACTAGCAAATTACTGGATTATTTTCCCCAACATTCATAACAGCATACAAGTGTCTTTAAATATACAACTGTGCACACATTGTAATTTCTAAAACTATATCATGATATGTAGGTAGAAAAAGAGAAAAAAAATTAATGAGTCAACAGAAGTGAATAGTTTTAAAAACAAAGACTGTGAAAAATATACCATGGACATATATGAACTTTATTAAATTTAAAGTGGGTTATCATCATCATCAACAAATATTATCAATGCACTGCAGGATGAAGGTATCTACAAGTTCAATCCATATTCTCCAATCTATAGCTTCTCTTCTCCATATCATCCCTGCACACTTTCTTATTTCATCCATCCATCTCACATGTGGTCTCTTCCTGGGTCTTCTACAATCTCTTAGAATCCAGTTTAAGATTACAATTGTCCATATACTATCATCTCTTCTAGTAAATATAATAATTATTTAAATATTTGTTAAAAGGACTTTTTGCAAATAAATTCAGGGTAGAAAAATGTGTACCAATAAACCAGGAGCAATTCTATGATGTATTTGAAGAGCTATGTATGGTTTGATCCAACTGACAAGTCCTTGTTGGTCTTAAATATATCGTAGATAGTTTTAGCATACTTTAAAAATTTTTTTCAATAAAATAATTGAATGATTTTATTGCTATGGAGTTCATACAAAGTTCAAGTACTGGAAGAAACAGAACTGGAACTGGTATGGTTCTTAAACTCCAAAATCTGGCACCTATTTTTACATTGATCTGCTATATATTTAAAATGTAAGGGAGTGTCTAAATTATAATTTATAGAATTGCAAATCTAAATAACAATAATATTCTATATACCCTTGCCTAGTGTCGTACTTTAGCAATATATGTAATATATTAAGAACCGTTATGAATTTATTATATTGAATGAAGAGAATAAAATGACCCAAATATTTTGATGCTCATGAAGTAATAAAATGTATTTAAGCATTAAAATATAGGGGATTTGAATTCAGACTTTCAAGAACATTTCAATTTTCCACACTATTTCATACCACTGATACACATGACTACACACATGTAGAAAAGATAAATAAAAAGCATTAAAAATAACCACAGTTGAGTTCTAATATAAGGACAATTAGCTTTTGATCCCATCACACTCCCACAACTTTAATCATCACTTAGTCATAATAATGTAAATAAATTGAGGTTAAATTTGCAATATTTTTTAAATATTTGGGGCTTCAATTTGAATAAAAAACTTTCATCATAATAAAAATATTTCTTAGCAAAAATACTACTAAAATTAATTTTAAACATAATTTAAAAAATAATAGTAAAAGTAATACAATTATTTAAGAATGTATAAGAACAAAGTTTTTCTTTTATATTAGCTAGACATAAGTTTTAATTCTTCTAAAACACCATTTAATTATAAACATAAAATACATTTTATGTCTATTAATTAAAAACATGAGCAAGTTGTCACCATTTTGTGCACTTTGAGTTCTATAATTTAACCTCTAAATAAACATTTTTGCTAATAACTTCTAACATCTAATAAGTAAAAAAAACTAATATTTATCAATTTTATTATAATTTCCAGAATGTAGATCATTCAAATGCCACATGAGTTAAATCATGGTTGATTAATTTTTTACTAATGCTGCTTGAGTTAGCTTAATATGAGTTGTATCATATTCATTAATTTAATGACAAGTGTTGTTTGAATTATTATACAGTTTTCTTAAAAAGTGTTAAACATTTCAGAGCATTAGAAAAATTATATACATACATGCTTTAAATGCACACCCATTATATAAAGTGAATGTGTAATTTATTGAACTTTTATATATAAAATGGTTAATCATTTAATATATATAGTGTCTATATAAATATATGATACCATTAATACAGATGGGATTCCACCTCTAAAGAAGATTGCTTTGCTAACAGTTTGAAATTCTTGATTGTTATCTATAGTGGGATTGTCTAAGTTTTGACTGGTTGCTAATGGTTACTTATAAACCCATTTAGCCTTGAGTATTATTACACTTTTAAGTGTCGTAACATCGGCCGGGACGCGAACCCACAACCTGGGCAACTTCCTGCAAGTGCAAGGCAGTCACGCTGACCTCTCAACCACCAATGCAAGACAATATTATTACACTTTTTATTTATGTAATACATTGGGTGCACTTTGAAAAATTATAATTGCAATTTGTAATGTTATAATTGACTATTTATTAGTCTGTATTCAGAAGAGATTGTTATATTCACCTGTTTGTGAGAGGTTTTTTTAAACTTCTTTCTAACAATAATTTCAATCTCTGTGATCAAGTTACAATCATAAGTGCTATATAATATATGGGACCATTAATAGAGATGGGATTCCATCTCTATTGCTAAAAGGAAGTTGCCTTGACAACAATTTGAAATTTATGATTGTTATTTATAGTGGGGTTGTCTAAGTGTTGACTGGTTACTAATGGTTATATATATATATTACAGTTATTAAAATGACTTTTGAGTAACTTTACATTTTCTGTAAAAAATAATTGCAGAAACGTCTAAAATTATAATTAAAAGCTAATATTGATTAAAAATAGATAAGGTTTTTTAGAATAATAAAAGATATATTTTAAAAAAGTTTTTTTGATAAATGTACAGTGATAAAAAATAAGGTAATCCAATTCCTACAATTAAATGTTAGTTGGATTTTCTTCTTTATAACGCAACAAAAGCATTAACTTTTACTATAAATGTTCTAATGGATAGATAGCATTCTTATCTTAAAAATTACTTTAAGAATATCTTTAAAAGAGTTATTCAACTTTTTTTGATATCGTTGAAAACAACAAGTAATCCTATTAGAAAGGCTGTGAAAATATAAATTGCAAAGATATACAAGTATATTATTTGAAAATTCACTTAAATAATATATATATATAATTATGTAGTGGAAGTTATTGATATATTAACATTCGCTTAGCGCTTCAGGTAAGTGATACTTCTAGTTTACCTGAAAATAAAAGATTATTTACAAATTGCATAAAAATTGAGACAGGTGAGTCAGACTTCTGGCATTAGTGGAAGGTTGCAGCATGAAAGAGTTGACAGGGTTATGCACCAATAAAAACTAAAAAACTTAAAACTATGTATTTATAGTTTAATGACATCTTGCCCTTCCACAAAGCATTAAAAGTGAACAGAAACAAGTTTTAGCTTGCATGAAAGAGATATATTATCTAGGTGTCAAGATGGATATGGAGACTAGATATTTAATATTTTTATTTTATCTCGGAGAATATGTGTTCTTAAAATTTATGCAAAGAGTGAGAAGGTGATCTGAGTTTCTGGGCTGGTGGATGGCGATGATATGAGAGGGAGTTGAGATATAAAAGAGTGCTTTGAATTTATTGGTGGATGATTGTGCTATGGTGAAGTTGATGATGCATAAAAGAACAGAATAATTCTCTTGATAGATGGTTGTGATATTATGGAATTGATGAGATGTGAGAGGCTGGTCTAAGTTTCAGTGTTGGTGGATGAGTGTGATATGGTATAATTGGTGAGGTATGAGAGGGTGGTCTGAGTTTATTGGTGGATGGTTGTGATATTGTGGAATTGACAAGATGCGAGAGGTTGGCCTGAGTTTTTTGCAGATGGATGGTTGTGATAAGGTGGAATTGATGTGGGATGAAAGGCTTGTCTGAGTTTCTTGGTAGATAGTTGTGATACTGGGAAATTGACGAGAGGTGAGAGGCTGGTCTAAATTTCTAGGCTGGTGAATGGTTGTGATATGGTGAAGCTGAGGTGAAGGATGTGGTAATGAATAGAAAAAAATTGAAAAATATATTTACTGACAGTGCAATGATTCTTCACTCTTCCCACAAAATAGCAAAAATGGATGAAAGTGGACCCCTACCTTGCATGAGGTGATTTAGTGAATACTATCAACCTATCAATATGGAAATGAAGATTCAGGAGTTTGAGATTTCTGACTTATATATAGTGTGAAGGATGTTCATGTGATATATGCATAGTAAGAGAAAGGAGTCTGACTTTATGCTTTGGAGAATGGCTGTAATATAAAACTGAGATTAGGGAAGCATTGATAAAAACCACTGTAATGATCAAAAATACACAGCTAATGTAAAAATCAACCAAGGGTAATTTGAATGCAGCTCCACATTCCACTGTCACATAATCACAAAATTTTGTTTTCTATATCCTGCTAGACTAGGTGCAAGTGACTCATTATATTTTATTTACCATTATTGATTGCAAATAAATAATAAATGCTAGAATAATGAGAAAGTTATGATTTATTTATGTATGTATACAATGACAAAACTAATACACAATTGACAGAGGATCCTCAGGAAACATCAGTCTATTGGTAGTTTCTCTGGAATTGATTTTAGAATAACAACACTTAATGAATTATTGTTTTATTTAACTGCCCTAGCTAGTTTGATAAAAAATAATACGATTAGATATTCATTGCCCATTACGTACAGGCAATATACATCCCTATGCATCTTAATCTGGACAGATCCAGACTTGCAGCACAGACTAACTGTAACTACTAATATTTATTAATATAACCCAGTTTTAAGACTTGTTTTTTGTATAAGCATTAGGATATGCAAAAAATCATTTTCTATTAGAAAAACTAAACTAACACAAATCCTTTCCAGGCTGTAGTGCTTGAAAAACTATTGCTAAGCGAATCAAATAAGGGAAACAAAATATCACTTGATTCAGATGCTCTTTAATGATTATTTTAATACTAATCAAATAAATATTACCAAATTCCCAGGTAGGAATCATGCATCTGTCTAGCATTACTGACTGAGACTTTAGAACTCGTAAGGATGGGCATCTACTTCATAAATAACGATAATCATAATAAAATAAGTGAAAGTGGCAGAAAAAAGCATCCACTTTACACTTGTTTATTAATAATCTCCTAAAACATAGGATATAGTTGGAATGGGTGTCTACCGGATAAATACTACTCAGAAATGCAAGCAGCAGGAAAACGCATCTGCTTCACACCCGTTTCTGGACAATAAATTTTTTATATACAAAGCAGCCTAAATTAATAGTACGTTAGCTCAAAAAAATTAAATACACACAAATATCCTTTCCAATGACTGTCTATTCCAAACTATGAGGATATTTTACTTAAAACTGTAAACTTTTAAAACTATAAAAAACAATCTTTTTTAATTTATTGAATCTGTCTATGTAGCCTTTTATTCCACCCAGAGGTCATTAATCTGCATATTTACAATAATGGTTAAATTGTTATTCGAATTCTTAATACATTGAAGGTTAGTGGCAATGATCATTATTAACTCTTATTTTAAAATAATTGTAACAAATTTATACTAAAGAAACTTTTAGTGAATGGCGAGGGTTTGCAACTATTGTCTAGTTGTTTTATTATCAATATTTTCTTTTTATGTTATGCATCTAAACTGTGGTGCACTTAATAAAATTAGGTATTATATAGGGTATATGAGCACAGACTTTCACACAACCCACCACTCTCCACCTTATCTCATAACACTGATACACTTGAACACATATATGTTGAAAAGATAAATAATCACCAATATACATATTTCATGCTATACCAGCAATCATCAGTTCGTCCAGATTACCATCTCTACACATATATGCTATAAGTGCTCAGATACATATTAAGATAGCCAATCCTCATACTTTAATGGGCAGGCTTCAATCTATTCCACACTCCAACTCTTCAACTATCCATCCAATCGAAAATCTGATAATGGAATGCTCAAAGGCCACCCTGAAGTCAAGATTCTTGTCACACCTATGTTGACCTAAAGTCAATCTGACCTCTCATGTACAAGACATAATCCATTTAATACATGTACAATGGATGGACAGACATCTCTTCTATGTAATAACAAACACACAGACTTATTATATACCTGTGTCTATGTATTAAATGGATTATGTCCTGTACATGAGGGGTCAGATTGACCTTAGGTCAACATGAGTATGACAAGAATCTTGGCCTCAGCATGGCCTTTGAGCATTCCATCATCAGATTTTCGATTGGATGGACGGTTGAAGAGTTGGAGTGTGGAATAGATTGAAGCCTGTCCATTAAAGTATGAGGATTGGCTATCTTTATATATATCTGAGCATTTATAGCATATATGTGTGGAGATGGTAATCTGGACCAACTGATGATTGCTGGTTTAGCATGAAATATGTATATTGGTGATTATTTATCTTTTCAACATATATGTGTTCAAGTGTATCAGTGTTATGAGATAGTGTGGAGAGTGGTGGGTAGTGTGAAAGTCTGTCCTCATATACCCTATATATTACATATATAAATACAGATATATAATAAGCCTGTGTGTTAAAATTAGGTATTCTGAAATCTAATGATATCATAAAACTTTCAGTGGAAATGAAATATACAGGTATAGGTAATTAAATATCTAATGTTAGTGAGATAAAGTCATAATAGTATATAATTAAAGTTTATACAAATTATCTCTTTCATTATTAATGGTTCATGTTCTGAATTCAGGCACCTGTAGACTTTTTGCAGAACAGTCGGTATAACATAACTACTTTTGGCCTTTTGCAAAACTTCTTTGAGATTGCCCTTGATGACGGTAATGGTCCTCATCAATATGTATTTATATTTTCTTCAATGGGTACATCTAACAGTTTCTCATTGAATAATGGTTCTTCTCTTTCTCAAAGTTATAGACACATTTTGAAGTTAGGCAGGATATATGGTTAGCATATAATCTGGACAAAATGATCAATGTAATGGTTCAGTACATTATGGAAACTTCTCACACTCTGCTGGCCTGTCCAGAATGGAGCAGATGGCGGGCTTCTCTACTCTGTCATTATATTTTAACACTGCTTCTGACAGTCAAAAAAGGATGAAAGAATGAATAATAATATTATAGAATGAAAACATAATCATAAGCAGAAGCATAATAATTGATCTTCTGAGAGATCTCTATTTACACTTCACTGAGCTGCCTTATCAATTTTCATCATGGTTTGATTTCATATATCAATTCATTGGTTGCAGATTAGTCCTGTACTTCATTGTGGTCCATGGCATACTGGCCAATTACAAACTTTACAAAATTAGATTTGAAAAGGGATTATAACAGAAATAAAAAATCATACTTTGACCAAATAACTTATAATATTTATCTCCTAATTAGCCAATCAGTTTATCTAGAATATAATTATTTTTATAAACATAATATCTTTACAACTGTTAATTAATAAAATATTTTGTTTTAAATTACTTAAATAAATTTAGAATTAATGTGGCCTCATATATTTTGTTCGTACATATACTTCTATATATTTTCCATCTAATAATATGTTGTAATTATAAATTTATTAAATGCACATCGATTACGTAAGTAATATTACTAATAATATGTTGAAAAATCTTTAATTTAAAAATTATTAATGAATTTTTTTAAAATTATATTAATTATTAATAAAAATGAATTAAACCCAATATAAATACAATACTGAATAACTTTAAAATTACTTGCACCAATATGCAGAAGGCAATCCCTATAAAAAATTAACCATTTTCAGATAACCTTATACATATATTGAAGTTGTATATATGTAGCCTTATATATGTGTGCTTCACCATTTACTTTTTATTTAACTACTGACCCTAAAGCCAACCACAATGAATTGATATTAAAATAAATTCTAAATTACTAATAAAATTTATATGTATATAATTTATATATATATATTATTGGTGAAAATTAAGAGAAAAGAAAAAAGTTTTAAAGTAAAATAAATAAAATATTATTGCATCAGCAAATAGAGATGTTAGCTAATGCATTTTATATAATACCAAAATAGGTTAAAAATTTAACTTAAGCTCCATTAAAGAGAAAAATGATGTAATATAAAATTGATTGTTTGTCATCTAAACAATAGAGTAAAATCTTATGATGCATTTAAAAGGATGTAAACAATGGAAGCATTGGTAGACTTTAATTAATTAATTAATAAAAAGAAGAAATTAAAAGGTATAAATACTCCATGTTCTTCTTAGTTCGATAATTTTCTTCTTGTTCTAAAATTTTGACCATCTCACAACCGATACATAAATCTCTAAGTTATGTTCAAGTAGAGAAGTTCACCTCTGCCCTCCTATTAGTCCATTCTAGAAGGGTGTCCTAGAGATGAAGTCCAGCAGAAAACCTGAGAACCATGCCTGATAATTGCCCACCTTTGCTGCCTGGAAGATCAAAAGACCTATCTAAATGGAAACATGAACCACCATCATCCATGATATATACCTTAGCAGTGATCAAAAAAGTCTGAGAGTCATCATCATGAAGCCTCTAATATAAACTTTTAATATGCCACCCTTGTAAAGAATAATTCATATAAACGCTTCTTAGTTACCGGTCACTTTTATCTTAGTTATTTTTTTATTATTATTCTGGTTAATATGTATTAACTAATTTTATCTCATATTTATTTATACAGTTAATGTATGTATTTCTAATGATCAACGAGTTCTTAGTGTTTTCTTGAAGGTTTGTGATGATGGTGTTCTAGTTGTATTTTTATATTGGACTATTTCCATCATCTAATATGAGTATTGAACGTCTTTAGAAAAAAAATAACTTTTATTTAAATATTCCAAATACATTTAACTGTTAGTAATAGCATATCAAACAGGTTAGTATATGTACAATGTTTCGAGAAAGTATTATTCTCCCCTCTTCTTTAGGTATTGCTGGCCTGGCCAGTGACAGTACCATCATGGGATTCGAACCTGGACCTTAGATTCTTGAGTATTGAATTTTAAAATAACGTTGAGGGTTATCTTAAAATTCATTACTCAAGTATGTTATCTTAAAAATTCAATACTTAATAATCTAAGGGTTCAGGTTCGAATCCCAGGCTAGCAATGTCACTGGTCAGGTCAGCAACACCTGAAGAAAAGGGGAGAATAATACCTCTCGAAACATTGTGCATATACTAACCTGTTTATGTGCTATTACAAGCAATTGAATTTATTTTGAATGTTTAAATAAAAGTAATTTTTTCTAAAGACATACAATACTCTTATTAGATGATGGAGTCCAATATAAAATTACAACTAAAATCAACTAGTTCTGTTTCTTTTTCTTGTAATATATATATTGACATATCGTTAGCATACATTCAAAATCAACAAGAATTATTTATTATTTCATTGGTAATGTGGAATATATATATATATAAGTGAGAAGTTGGATGATCAAGAGTTTAAAATAAGTTAAAAACTGCAAGGCGGAACTCGTTTCCAAATAAATTGTAAAAGTTATTTTGACTCTAAAAGAATTTTTCATCCACTTTCTCTCTAGCTTTTTTTTATTATTATTAAATGTCTTTTAAGAGAGAGATTGCTATTTAGGTATTTAGCTAAACTCTAAATTCATTTTATAATTACACTGAAAAAGACATTCATATCATATACATAAGCGTCTATTTAATTTATTGATTTTTTTTAGAAAAGTACCACGCAATTGTTATTTGTATATGTATACTTAAACCAAATATGCTTCTTAAATAATTATACATTAGAAAATGCATTATATAAGCATCCGCTGTTTAATATTTTTGTAATAGAGGGGTACATTTTCATATATTTATCTATTCAATATTGATCAAATCTATGTGTGATTAATTAGTTAAATGACATTAATTATTGATTAATCATTCTAAGAATAAAATTGCTGGTATAATACCTACAAGTAAGTTAATTCAATGACTTTAAAGGGATGGGGTTTATATTATTGTATAATGGATTTCTAGCATAATTAATAAAGCTTTAATATTTATGGTCATTTGTCCGTATTCCCGGACTGTGTACTTAATGATAATATCGTTTTGCTAAGTTTTTCTATTTTATTGTTTTCCAAAATACTTCATCCAACCAGATCGTGAATACTGCATATACCAGTTGCCTGGAGTTGAATTCTGTTAAAGGCGCAATGAGGAGAAATGGACATTAATTAAGCTAACCGAATACGCTTCATTCCTGAATCCGAGTCACACTTAGGGGAACGGGCTTCTTTCTTTAATAATTAATTACAGGTGAAGCAGCTATTCATCAATCAAATTGGCAAAATGCTGAAGACATTATTATATTAGAGACATGCGTTTAAATATATACATGATCATTAAGTATCATGCTTAATCTTACCCCTTTTTATATAATTATGTCTATTGATATATGCTCTATGTGCATTGCTATGCATATTTATTGTTCAATTTCCATTAGGGTTTCTGAGCACAGACTTTCACACAACCCACGACACACTCCACACTATCTCATAACATTGATACACTCGAACACATATATGTTGAAAAGATAAATAATCACCAATACACATATTTCATGCCAAACCAGCAATCATCAGTTGGTCCAGATTACCATCTCTACACATATATGCTATAAGTGCTCAGATATATATTAAGATAGCCAAACCTCATATTTTAATGGACAGGCTTCAATCCACTCCACACTCCAACTCTTCAACATCCATCCAATAGAAAATCTGATGATGGAATGCTCAAAGGCCACCCCGAGGCCGAGATTCTTATCACACCCATGTTGACCTAAAGTCAATCTGACCCTCATGTACAGGACATAATCCATTTAACACATATACAAGGGAGATGGTAATCTGGACCAACTGATGATTGCTGGTTTGGCATGAAATATGTATATTGGTGATTATTTATTTTTTCAACATATATGGGTTTGAGTGTATCAGTGTTATGAGATAGTGTGGTGGGTGGTGTGAAAGTCTGTGCTCATATACCCTATATATTACATATATAGACACAGGTATATAATAAGCCTGTGTGTTTCAGTTATTTACATAGTAGAGATGTCTACCCATCCCTTGTATATGTGTTAAATGGATTACGTCCTGTACATGAGGGGTCAGATTGACTTTAGGTAAACGTTGGTGTGACAAGAATCTCGGCCTTGGGATGGCCTTTGAGCATTCCATCATCAGATTTTCAATTGGATGGATGGTTGAAGAGTTAGAGAGTGGAGTGGATTGAAGCCTGTCCATTAAAGTATGAGGTTTGGCTATCTTAATATATATCTGAGCACTTATAGCATATATATGTAGAGATGGTAATCTGGACCAACTGATGATTGCTGGTTTGGCATGAAATACAATATTGGTGATTATTTATCTTTTCAACACATATGTGTTCGAGTGTATCAGTGTTATGAGATAGTGCAGAGTGTGGTGGGTGGTGTGAAAGTCTGTGCTCATATACCCTATATATTACATATATAGACACAGGTATATAATAAGCCTGTGTGTTTCAGTTATTAGGGTTTCTATATATATATATTTAGCATAAATGAGGTTGTGTTTAAGTTAACCGTTAGCTTGCTTAATTAATTAAGGAATATTCACATTACAATATTTGCGCACCATAGATTTATTTCTGCATTTCATCTCTAACTACTCAAATTCATCCCTTTGTTTATTAATGGATATCAGTTGTTTTGTTTTTCTTTTATTTCAAAAATTGTAAGTTACAATTGTATCTTATGTACACACACAGGTACTTTCTCAAATTAATTGTAAATAATTACATCAAATGAAATAGAGATATTCTTATACTAACAATAAACTATAATTAATACTAGTAACAATGTGTAGATGTCCATTATTTTAGGTTTAAACCATATCAGTACTTCACTGGGATTCCTAAGAGTCTTATCTCTATCTGACCACCAGGCTGCATTGAGAAAATTAACTCTTGTGAAGTTAAGGCAGTGAGTCACTTAGATAGATGAGGTTTGAACCTCTTTTATCTATGTCTTTGGTTGGGTTAAAGCAACCGTACTTTCTGACCACTACAATAAATATGTTAAATTTATAATTTTTCATGGATAGTTCGTTTTAATAAAGCCTGAAAATTAAAAGATTATATTCATGCAACAGAGATAACTTTAGCTTTTGAGGTTGTCAATAAACTATCAATTATTACTAGTTGACAATTCTCCTGTCACTAAACAAGTTTTTTCCATTAATATATATATATGAATTCATAATATTTTTTTTCTGGGAGCTTCCATGTAATAAAAATATAATAGATAAATAGCAGACATTTGAGTATAATAAGAAGTACTTTCCTCAGAGCCTCTTTCTCAAATCATAAGAATGTCTGTGGTGAGATTTAAAATTGTTTTTTTTCTTTGTTATTTTTTTCTCATTCTCAAATTCTATTGGTTGAGAAATTAAAAAAAAAATTATCCTTCAATAGCTTTTTTCAAATATTGTTAATTTTCTTTAATTCACACTTTTCATTTATGCTCTTAGGCTCTGAGGAAAGTACTTATTATTTTACTGAAACATCAGCTATTTAGATATTATATTTTTATTACACAGACACTTCTGGAAATAATACTTTGAATTCATTATTTATCCATGAGAATATTAGAATTGATATATATATATATATCAAAATACAGTACAATTTATATAAATTATAATCTTTTAGAAGTACTTTCAACTATAATTGTACTGTATTTTGATATATATATATTGTAGCCTTCCCCGCTCCATATATATAATAATGCCCACAACATGCTAAGAATATACTAACTATTCCGGATTTTCTTTACTTATTTATTTCCGGTCAATAATAATTAACATTAATAATAATTCCGGGTTATCTAACTCAGTCTATCAAATATATTATTATAATTTAAATAAAATAATCACTAGCTCAGAACTTTATAAACACAGTTATGTCTGTGAAATGAATCAACATAAACATCTTTTATTATTCCCATGAGACCTGGAGCAATGACAAAGGAACAAGACGAGAGATCATGGAGATACTATCCCAATGGCATAAGAACACTATCCTAAATAATTGACTAATAGCATTCCTACGACTTTTAAAACTTTTATCATATCTTAATATTTTAAAACAAATTCTAGCTCACATAAATAAATTAATTAAATAAAATAGAGTTAAATTAATCAAATCATATCAAATCAAATAGATAAATCAATAAGTAAATAAATAATTAAATCTCAGGTTCATAAATTGTAATTAAAACTGATTTCATATTGCCATAGTAAACTATGATAAGGGAATTTTATGTCATAGTTCACTACGTAACGAATAACTAATTAATAAGAACAATGACAATAATAGAATAATATAATCTTCTTTTCTTTCTAGATGTATTAAATACTTTCGTGGTAACATTTATTAATCTGATAATCAAAAGTTATGTGGTAACGTTCGCATATATTTTACTTAAATATTGTGGCAATTAACCCATGACCGATACCTGTTCTACTTATACTTCTTTCATTTTATTATGTAAATAAAACAAAATAAATTATTAAAATTTCTAATGTTTATTTATCCTGTGCTAAATCATAAATATGTTTAATTATAAACGTGCGTTGTGATTTCATGCATTTCATGTGTAGGAAAAAACAACAACCAAGACACAAAGCTTACTAATAAAATTTTATAACATTTTATTAACATTATAACAAATAACACTTTGTACATTATTTACAGCGGATATCCCTATTTACTTATCACAAACTTTTATTTATACCCGTTGATGTCTTAACATTATTATTATCGAATTTTATTTTACCCTTTTACCATTAATAATTACAAAAGTATTTTACAATATTATTATTATTGGATACATGTTTTGAGCTTAGCTGAATACACAAAATTTCTATCCATTAAACTTTTCTATTGACATTATGTCCTTATAATTTCAAAATTATATTTCTATAGGATCTTTACTGTTATGTAAAATTATACAAAAATTACAAAATTATACTTATTCTTGTTAGTATGGAATCCTACAGAATTTAATCCTTATGATATTTTCATGTTCCTTTTATTATCAATCATAATATAATTACTGATAAAATTTTGATCCCATCCTTAACTTTATATAGCAATTAACATTATCCACACACTATGTAAAAATACACATTTTTTTGTTATATATTTCTTTAACTCATTTTCCAAATAAACATGCAATCTCTTTTACTAAATCTCACGTACAATATTTTAAAATCTTATTATTGTTTTAAAACTTAATTCTAAGGTTTTTTCCTTTAAAATTATATCAGTTTAGCAATTGGCTTTAAAATTATATCATATGATTCTTCATCTTTTATAATACTTATACTTTCACTTTGGACTTATACAATTCTACTTTACTCTAGTAAATAACTATTCTTACATAACTACTATCTAACTTACTTTCTATCTTATGTATCATTTCTATAAAATTATCTCCCTGACGATGTATTTTCATGAAATCAAGTTAGCGAAGATATAGATGCGTTGGATCAAAATAAACAAGATATTATCCTTTATAAAACTTTGACAATCATGGCACAGTGAATTTAAGGACGCCATAGAGGAGTGACTTTTATCTGTCTATCTGCCTCTAGTATTGGAAGGATGCTAAAGCTATTTCTTCAGCTTCATCACATCAGAAAGTTTCAAAGATATGTAAAAACACTGTCCAGAATATATGTGCTCAGTTATAGGGCGAAGTTATCTACACTGAAGTCACACAAATAATTATGATCCATATATTTCATTCCTTATAGTTTAATAAAACATCCTCTTGGTTTCCTTTGACATCAGTACTCCCAAGTCACTATCTGATTGATTTCTTCAGATTCATCTCTTCATTACATCGACAAATTCTCTGTCTACCTTGCTAATAATAATAAAATTCATTTTTATTTAACTATACAGCTATTCTTAAGAAAATTCTTTACTATACTTCTCGTATATTTCTATCTCTACTGTTATAAACTATTTGAATATTTTCAATATAAAACTCAAAAGAATCACATAATTAATATGCTACTTATTATTAATCATTTTTAGATTATTTATTGCATGCACATTTTAAAATTTTACTACTCTCTTAAATATATGTTTGATGTTGGATAAATGTGTACTTATAACTTTTAACATCTTTCATACTTCATTCATTAATAGATGACCTATAAAAAAAATATATTAAATATTACCAATAATATTAAAATTACCAACGATCTCTATCCTCTGGATCGTATTTGTAAACTTCTCCATTCCAGGACTTCTAGTAGGTATTTAAAATTTTCCATACACACATTTTTATTTATACTAATATTTCTCTCATTCCATTAGCTCGTATATTTAAATATAATTATTATAAAATTTATGTTTATATGTTTCCCTAAGCTAATTCAAATTTTATACTTTAAATACAATAAAAAAAAATAATTAAAACTATATTTACGATACAGCTTTGTTGGACTCGCTTGGAAAATCGTTCATTGCAAAGCTAAAACAAAAAATTATATTTTATTTTCTTCAGTCACTTAATGTTCTAATTTAAACTTTTAATTCTGTTTATTAATTCTTCTTGGACGATGATCCTTAATTTTCTTCATCTTTTTCCACTTATTCTTGAGATCTCCTTTACATAGTCTGCTAGCTTTTTCCCCCCGCGCTTGGTTTTCCTCGATGCATCTTGTACTTTATTTTAAAAATTCAACAAATTTTTTCTTTATTTCCATGGATCCATTTTCCTCATTTTAGTGATTAATTATATCTGTTTAAAATAATATTCTTTCCATTTAATATCTTTTCCTTTTTTCTATGATGAGATATAAATGTTAGGTTCCTCTTAGTAAGTTCATATAGCACTTTATACAGGACTATGGCTTTTCTTCTATTTTAAATTTAGAAACTATATTTTAAATAATGTTTTTTCCTTTAATATAACATACTTTTCTTCCTCATTCTTTTTCTATATACTTGAACGCTTATTATGATTTTTCTCATAGAGAAATATGACTTAGTTTTAAATACTTATAAAACAAATGTTCGTCATAAGATTCTCTCGATAGCAAATAGTTTCTTTCTTATATTTTCACACAGCTTTTCCTTTGTATTTTTCCAAGTTATAGGATTTAATTTCTGGTTGAGCACAAATAACACAAAACTTATACAATTTTCACTCATTTTCTTTCAATAATTATTTCAATTATTATTCTTGGTATTTCCATTTTATTGTAGGCTGAATGGTCAAATTTGATTAAATCCACTGGTAAGATCACGTAGAAATTAGCAAATCATCTTTCTGGATACAAAGTTATTTTATCTGTTAAAGACTAACTTTAGAATAATTATTAATTTATAAATTTATATTACTTTTTTCAGCTTCGATGTTACAAGCAATTCAAAAAGGTTACCTTCCTCTTCAACTTTCACATTCCATCTCCCGCTTCTGTTTTTTTTTAGATTTTTTTTTTCTTGCCAATTTAAATCCGTTGATTGGTCAATATTTGTTTTTAGCGCGAACAATATTAGTCATTCTATTTTGGATGATAAATTGTACTTTTTAAATAAATATTTATGACGTAATGTCTGGAATATTACTTTAACTTAATATTATTAAATTTAATCATAGTTTGATAAAATTATTATTTGATCTTTAAAATAATTATTAAGACAATCTATAATATTTTTAACTTTAATTTTAATGATAGATGACAATTATATCTAGTTTTAAATTCACAAACTTTGTTATTATTTACCAAGTGTGTGTGTGCGTGAAAGCATGTAATATACGATCACGTGTCTATTCACTTTACAAAATAATCTTTTATTTATGTCTCGGTTTAAATTACCAAAACTAATGTACTTTCTAAAATTTTGAAAAATAAATTGAAACTTATAGGACCAAATATAATTCTCACCATCCCGAAGTTTATTAATAAAAATATACCCTATTAATTTTGACTAATTATAATATTACCTTTCATTTATTTAATCTGTTAATTCTAAATATTATATTCCAATTATTACTATAATTTTAACTATCTATAGCTGTGTTATTTTGTATGGCCAGCTTTCACAACCATATACTTTATTATACTATGATCTATTAGGTATTTTAGCTTAAAATTGTATTACAAATCTATTAGTACTTTTATATCACTTAAATATAACTTAAAATTTAAAATTTTTTTCATAATTGACCTTTCTACCCTACCTATGATCTACAGACAAGGGCACAATATATATATTGATTTGTATATTACATATATTGTGAAACGAATACAGATATCAAACTTTATATATATATATATATGCCTTGTGTAATTGCTCTGTGGGATTTGTACAAGTTGAGTTATGGATAAAAAAAAAAAAACTCTCAACTAATTCATTTAAATATAAATCAAATCAATTGAATGAATTCCTTACATACTTAATAAAGTGAGAATAAGACTTACAACCACATAACAAAATATGAATAAACATATGTTGAAAAGTGTAGCATATATTTAGTTTTAATTATTAATGTTGAAAAATTTAAAATCTTTTTTAGCCAGTAGAGAAAGAAAAATCTTCAGCAATTTGCAGTTGGATAGATACTGACTTGATAATGTAGGCCAGCTTTAACTACTTGTTAGTTTTTTAACTAGAAAAGTGCATTTAAATGTTGAGATATACTGCAACATACCATTGTGCTGTGTTTTTAACATATTAAAATATGATATCTCATTATGGTGATATAATTATTTCCAATAAATTATCTGTATATATAATTGTTATGTTTTGTTGCATAAAAATGAGATCTGGATTCTTTATTGCCATAACACAAATGCATTGAAAATTGTTTAAATGTGAATAAATAAATACTATCTCTCCTAATGTTATGTCATCTGGTGCAAGCTTAAGTATTTAAGAGATGTCTAAATGTGGTGCTTAATGAATTTTATCCAACTCTATTCTATTTATGATATGAATAATTTTTAAGACACTTTATACTAAAATAGTAGAATAATGTAGAATATGTAAAAAGTCTTGAACCATCTACAATAAATTTTCTTTAGTGTATGAAATAAAATCAATGAAACCAAAAAAATTGTTAATCAGAAATGTTGATTGTATGCTGCAGCAATTCTTGGTTGTATGTTGTTTTACAAAATATATAATGGAAATTTCTCAGCTTGTTAATTTACTTTTAAGAACAGATATCTTAATCCTACTTAAACATCTATTATAAGCCTTAGTAATCAATGAAAATAACATACAGACACTGCATACATTTACACCAAAGATTTTACAAATAGTACGTTTAGTCAAAATAGGTTTTCTTTCTTTATTCATTAACGCAACGGTTGCTAGTCATGATTAAAAACGAGTTGATTTCACACTGCTTTCGACCATTCAAATTCCATCACTTTTAATGGTACAATTAAGATTTTACCGGCATTTGAAAAATTAGAAAAAGTTCCATAAGATGCTGCCCTCTCTTGAATTATTTTACAAGTAAAAAAATCAATAAAACGGTCTCGAAACTTTAATAAAAAAAGTAGGTGTGCTATTCCTTGCTGTAAAGGGAATGCCTTGAAGTATAGCTGAGATTTCTTTTATCTACTAAAGGTTGCATCTAAATCATTTAAGAACAACCTTTCTGGGAAGTTAATTAACACTGGTTAGGGTTATGATGTAAATACGCTAATGGCAGCTTTATTAGCATTAAAATATTTTAGTTGCTTTGCCTCTATTTGATAAAACTGTACATACTGCACTTCTGAATATGCAATTATTATAAAAAATATTACGGGAATACTGAAATAGACTTAAAGTATCTTCCATCTCTTTTACATATTTCATTTCCAGATATCAAAAGTTTCCTCATAGAACAATGCATGAAAAATCCTAATTAAGTCAGGCTTACCATTAGCTCCAAATATAATTTCACCACCCATGATTCACCTCAGATCAAAATCCACTTCTGGATGCTTAATCAAGAATCTCTTCAATCAAATGCAAAATTGTGGCATGAAAATGAACTTTTTATGAGATACTTCAAACTAATTTATTTTTTCAGATCTAACAAGAAAAACACTTGAATTGAATCTACCAAGATTTTGGACTGCTCAGAGATACTGGACTGCTTAATAATTTAATAGCCACTTGTTTATGTAGATTTGACTGAAACCGTTTCACATCATATACGAAGTGAGTTTTAAATTCATGCATGGAGTAAAAATTTGAAAAGCTTAATTAATAAATAGAAGTTTTGGTTAAAATCTGTAAGACTTTTATTAATAGTTATCAGTTAGCTAAAAAAATATATAAAAATTTAATAAATAAATATATATTTTAAATTAAACAATATATTTATGCTTTATATATATATATATGTTCACTAGATGGAGCTTACCACTAGCTCCAAACATGCTGCTTGTTTGGAGCTAGTGGTAAGCTCCATCTAGTGAACATTTTAGCACAAGTTTAAAGGAGGGTGCACAATTTGTGACTTGTTTTATTAATTATTATATATATTGTAACCTAAAATTCAAAGTTTTTCCTTTGACATACTCATTTCTTTATATATATATATATATATATATAATACCAATAATTTTCTTTCATTTGTTGATTTTATTAATGGAGATTATATAATGTAATATATGTAAAAAAGATGTATTGATAGCTGAAAGGGAAATGTTATTGTTTTATAAAATAAGGATATAAACATTTTTATATATTAATTTTATTTGTAATAATAATATAAATATGTAATTTTATAGATCCTTGAAAATGTCTACAGGAAGTCGAAAATTGGTGTTAAAGATGTGAATATGCACTTATGGTTAATAAGAATAAATAAAGTTTTTAAAAAGAAAAAAGAAGGAGAGTATATAATTTGATTGGATTCAATGAAAAGAACATTATAATTTATAAGACATATATATTTTAAAGAAAAAAAGAATGTTTTCTTATT
The DNA here is from genome assembly GCA_028023455.1 of Epiperipatus broadwayi. Taxonomy (NCBI): domain Eukaryota; kingdom Metazoa; phylum Onychophora; class Udeonychophora; order Euonychophora; family Peripatidae; genus Epiperipatus; species Epiperipatus broadwayi. Next base: position 3,107,911 of record JAQFVV010000006.1, read on the forward strand.
GCAGTTATTAAAAAAGTTTGTTAACAGTGGTAATAATAAATTAATTTTTATATATGTGACTTTCAGTTTGAATAATATTTATCTTAAAATTAAATTACTTTTTAAAACTAATACATTATTAAAATAGTAAAAGAATGAAACAAATGTAGACATTGTAAATTTATTTAAGACAACAAAACTTTCATTTTGTGTTAGCAAGAGTAACACAATATAAGTTTAAATCTTTCTACAAATATCATTGAATTATAAAAATAAGTATATATTATATTTATTAAATAAAAACATCTTTAACATTATGAAACTCAACATGAACACACACAAAAAAACCATTTATTATCATTTATTTGACAAATAAAATATGAACAAGCTGCCATTTTGTGCAAATTGAGTTCTACAATTTACTTTTTAAAATACAGAACATACAACTTTACTTGACAACTCCTGCAATTTGTTAATAAGAGTGAAAACTACATTATATAATGTTTACTGATTCATTGGAAACATTTATTGTAAAATTGCAATACATGTACTGATATACAAATAATTCAAATCATGTCTGAGATGAATTTAACTGGAAATATTTCTCTGAAATAAAATGGAATTTTCCAAGATAAAATTTTTCTTAGAGGTTTAGGTTCAGTGAAAAATTAAAGAGTTTTTTTCAGATAATAGCAATAACCACTCTTCAGATTAAATTCTCTCATAAATGGTAATGCTTAAAAATTGTCTCTTTATCTAAAGCCAAAATACTTTATTTTGCTACTATAGGTTTATTTATATATATTGTCACTTTTGAAATTCATCAGTATTGAAACATTTACAAAAGCTGCTTATAATTCTTAATCTGAAGTTGATTGGCATTTGACTGATATGCACTACTCATGTTAAAACAGGCAAAACTCACTATATGTATTGCCACACACAGAAATCTAGAGTAATCAATAGATACCAGAAGGTTTGTGCATAAAATCCCCATCTAGTGCCTGCTCATCCAATATCCCCAGACTAGTTTCTGGCTCGTGACCTTTGTCAGTGAGGAGCCTTGGATCTGAGAACACTGCACCTAGATCTTAGGAAGGCCACAAGCTAGAAATTAGTCTGGGGATATTGCATTAGTAGGCACTAGATGGGGATTTTATGCACAAGCCTTCTGGCACCCATTGATTACTTTAGCTTGCAGTGTGTGTCAATACGTATAGTGAGTTTTGCCTGTTTTAACAACAGTTATACACAAGCATAAGAGGTGGTGGTGATGTGATGTTTAAGCACTACTCATGGTAATAACTCACTGATGTCATTGTGAATATGCATGGCACTCTCACTACCTTCTGATTAAGAATTACTAATGAAAACTACACTTGTAAATTATGTTGTTATGAAAAAGCTGCTTATACTAAATTATTCCGATGAAAATACAAGATGAAGTGAAATGGATTTTAAAAACAATATCTCAACTTCACCCCGTTATTTAAAATAACTGGCTCCAAAATGCTCAGTAAAATAAAATTTTGCATTAAAAATAAATAATTATTATGAGTTTCTATAAGAAAAAAATTAATTTGTTACTTTAAATTCAAAATATAAAAAAATTGACTATAAAAATAAAGTTTAAATTGAAAAAAAAAAACATTAATTATTGTTTTACTAAGCATATTATTAGGAAAAAAATGAAACTGTGGATAAATATATTATATAAAAACCTTTCAGTTGTTATAACTTTAAAAGAAAAAAAAATCATTGATAATACACCATGTTTTTCTTGTGTAGCCACAGAATATTTTCTGAATCACAATTAATTGAATTAAAATAAATCATAAAGGAAAAAAAAAGCTAACCACAATCCATATCTTAAATTAAAAAAAAGTAATATAATGTTCTCTTTAAAATGTATTTTTGATGGACTTTAATTATTAGGTATTTATTTTTTTAATTTTTAACCAATAAGACTAAATTATTTTTGATAGTGCTGTGGTTTTTTTTTTTTTAAATTATGAATTATTTTTATTTACATAAATTCAGTGAAATTAAATAAAATATAGGAAAAAAATGTACAAAGAAGCTAAGCTCTCCATACAGTAGCACCACTCAGTGTGAGACTGAGTGATAAATGGATGCAAAAAAGTTTATGTATAAAATCAATAATGCTTACTCATCCTGTATACCCAGATTAGTTTCTAACTTGTGGTTTTCATCAGTGAAGGCCTTGGATCTAAGATTATTGCATTTAAATCTTATCTAATGCAACCAGCAGACATCTTTTACCTTATTAGCTAACTATGAAGCTTTGATTCCAAAATGAATACATAATAATATTTTCAATTCAAGCTCATTAACTTGTATAGTTGTATAGATGATCAGAACTCAGTTCACCACCCATACTTTTTGTTGTCTTTGGTTCTTTAATGACCACAGTTACCACAGTTCTATTGGGCAAGATTGGTATAAACCACTAAATTTCATATTATCACCATTCTTTATGCTTCCACAAGTTGTTTACACAGAGACTAAACTCTCCATGCAGTAGCACCACTCAATTCAAGTCAGAATAATCAATTGATGCAAGAAGATTTGTGCATAGAATATCTATCTAGTGCATACTCATCCAATATCCCCAGACTAATTTCTAGCTTGTGACATTCATCAGTGAGAAGCATTGAATATGAAACCACCAGACCTAGATCTTAGGATCTAATGCAATCCTCCATAAGCTACCTTTTAACTTTTTAGCTAATTTTAAAAGATTTGATTCAAAAATGAAAACACAATAGCATTTTCAATTGAAGCTCATTAGCTTGTATAATCATATAGATCAGAACTCAGTTCAGCATCCATATTTTTGGTGTTTTTGATTCTTTAATAATCACTGATAAAAGCCACAAGCTAGGAACTAGTCTGTGAATATTGGATGGGTAAGCACTAGTTAGGGATTTTATGCACAAACTTTCTCACATATATTGATTATTTTCACTTGCACTGAGTGAGGTTCCTGTTTGAAGAGTTTAGTCAGCTTGTGTAAGCATAAAGAATAATGATTATGTGATGTTTAGTGACTTAACAATCTTGCTCAATAGTATTATAGTGACTGTGGTTATTAAAAAACCAAAGTAACCAAAAAATATGAATTCTGAACTGAGTTCAAATCTATATGACTGTACAAGCTAATCATCTTAAATTGAAAACATTATTGTGTTTTTCATTTTGGGCTCAAAAGTTTTATAGTTAACTAATAATGTAAAAAGTGGCTGCTGGAGTGTTGTATTAGATTATATAATCTAGGTACATTGCTCTCAGAAGTAAGGCTCCTCACTGATGTAAGCCACAAGCTAGAAACTAGTCTGGGGGTATTGTATGAGTAGGCACTAGATAGGAATTTTATGCATAAACCTTCTTGCATACATTGATTACTCTGGTTTTGCACTGAATGGTGATACTGTATGGAGAGGTTAGCATTTGTGTAAACAGCTTTTGTAAGCATAAGGAATGGTTATCATGTGCTGTTTAGTGGTTAAAAAATGCAATATATAATTGACTGCTGCAGTTTTAATAATGTATATAAATGATTACATCTTTTTTGTCCATCTATGTTGATTATAAAACTGGCTGTTATCTTGAATATATCATAAACAAATTATAAGATTATTGATTTAAAATTGAAGAAATAAGTGGTATTTTAAATTTATTTAGTAATCTTTGGTCATATTAATGTTCATTATTAGAGCATAGTGCATGAAATCATTTTTTCTCAAATTAGCTTACAATTAAAATTACAATTGCTGTATTTTTGCTACTGGTATGTTCATAAAAATTTTAATCCAAAAATTGATTGAATGAGTATGGTTTAACTAATACACACATTTTACAATTAAACATTTATACACTTTGTTGAGTACATTATTAAAATATTTTTTGATTGTTTACAGTACTAAATGAAAATTGACATTATTTTATTTTGTAGGCATTAAAAACAAAATCTTTAGGTGAATACATCATAAATAACAGTACTGATAGTCACGCAAAGATGAATGAAAATTAAATAAAAATATATTAATCATATAAATTCTATAATCAAAACATAATATTGCATACTACATAATGAATAAATTCTACAGTACATTTTGAGCATGAATATCACAATTTTATTATTGAAAGAAATAGCTTTAATGAAGTTACTATTCTATGATATCATCAATGACCACTATTTAAAAACAAAATCAATTTTTTTTTAATAGATCCTAATAATGAATAATAATAGTGAGATCAAATTGATAAGAATGCTATGGAAAATCCTTGTGCATAGATTCATCCATAACCAGGCAAGGGTGTAGTTAAATTTAAAAAAAAGTGTTAGTGTTGTATTTTATAATTACTTTTATTTTTCTACATCATAAAAAATTGTATTTTCATCAACCCTCAGTATAATAATATTTATAAGTAGAGCTGAATTTAGTTTACCAAGATCAAGAGACTACTCTGAGAGAAAAAAATGGAAGAAAAGAGAGAAAAAAGAAAAAAAAGTGAGAGAGAGAGAGAGAGTGAGAGAAAGAGAGAGAGAGAGAGAAAGAAATAAAAAATGGGTAGAGAGAGAAAAAAGTAAAGGTGATAAAGACAAGAAGAAAAATAGTTTTGGGGGTAAATTGCAAAGAAAAAAGATTGGAAGATAGAAAGATTAAAGAAAAAAGATAGGCAAAGAGAAAAGAAAAAGAAATATAAAGAATAAAAGAGTGGGAGAGGGAAAGATGATGAAGAGAAGGAAGACGGAAAATAGAAGAAGTTGGGGAAATGAGCAAAATATTAGGAGAAAAGAAGAAAACAGAAAAAAAAAAGGAGAAAAAAAGAGAAATAGGTAAAGTAGTAAGAAGAGTAGAAAGAAAAAAGGGAAAAAGAATATGAGAAAGAGGGAAGAAAAACTGAGAATGAGAATCGGCAGAATGAGATAGAATAAGTGAATAAATATTAGCACACACATTCAACGCACATATATGTGTATTCACAAAGTTTTAAAATAATTGCTTTGTAGACTGCTAAACTTTTTTGTCACGATTTGATTGTCAACAAAGCGATGACCTTTTTTTTTTGGATTAGAAAAAGGTCATAATGTGACATGCATTAAGAATGTGGAATGCGTAGCATTGAAGTGATTTAATTTGTGCCAAAAATTTGTTATATCTGATTTAGAAAAAAACTCATACGGAGGTTAAAATGATATTTGTTTGAACTTACAAAAATATAATAAGTCGATGCTTGATAAGAATGATTTTACTAAAACTAATCTCAGAACTTCATAAAAATGTGTTAAATATATTTATTGAATATATATATATGTAAGATGACGGCGTGTGATTTGAAAGAGAGTCTTAGCTACACTCATTCTTCTACTTATATAAATTCGAGTTATATGAATTCAAACTTATGCAAACACTTCTTCGTATGTATAAAATGCAAAATATTTAAAAATGTAATTTTAAGTCACTATTTTCCTCAGTTATGGAAAGTTTCATTAATACATTTCCATTTGTTAAAATATGTTCATATAAATAATTAAACTGCATGAATTTCAAATATTTAGGAGATCATGAAACTTTTAAAAACCGCAAATTACAGAAATTAAGTTATGAGACTCCAGAATCGCCATTCTGTCATTAAACTAAATCACACAGAGTAAAATAATCAAATATTTATTGCTCAGGAATTCCCAAGACGTTTGAGCACCAAAAATGAAACAAGTCTTGTTTTCCAGAATTTGCCTCTTTACCATGTCCTAGAGTTCCTAAATCATGAGCACCAGTAGTGCACAAGACATTTGAGGACCAAAAGTGAAACAGGTCCTGTTTTCCAGAATATGACTCTTTACCATGTTTTGGAGTTCATACAAAACATGAGCTGATCCATTATCTATAGACCCTGCATTCCAGAATTTGTCTTTTTACCATATCCCCCAAATCATATCCTGTTTTGTCTGATGCAGTGGTGGAACAGGAATCCTAAAACTCAAACCCATAAGCCATTCAATTGTCAAAAATATTTTGGCAGAATTCTTTATCATCATCTCTAATGCTAATTACTGCAAGCTTTAGTAAGTAATAATAAATGCCAGATGACTATGCTTAATAAATCCCTATCCCATAATATCCTCCCTAATATCTTCAGATTAATTTCAAGCTCATGATTTTCATCAATGAAAAGCATTGAATCTGGAAACAGCACACTTGGGCATTTGAGATAGACATAAATAAGTAGTATAATCTGACATGATAATTTTCTAAAGTTTACAGAGATAGTAAAAAAAGTATTCTATTAAAACAACAATATGGAAGCTCAAGTCATGAGGTAGAGTCATGTGATATTATTTTACTTATTACAAAACTTCCAAATAACAGTCTGGCTGTTAGTTAAGTCTAGGCAATTGCTTATGGTTATTTCTATACTATACACTTATTCTACTGTTAATAAGTTATAAATATTATGTTATATTAAATATTGACATCATCATCATCAACCATTATCAATCCACTGCAGGAAGAAGATCTCTCCATATTCAATCAATTTCTGATTTTTAGATTCTCTTCTCCACATCACTCTTGCACACTTTTTTATTTCATCCATTCATCTCACATGTGGTCTCTTTCTGGATCTTTTACAATTTCATGGAAACCAGTTTAAGATTTCATTTGTCCATCTATTATCATCTCTTTTAGAAATAAGTCCAGCCCAACTCCATTTCATTTTTTTTAATTTTTTCAATGAGGTCAGTAATACCTGTTTGTTCTCTTACCTATATATTGCTTTTTCAATCACTTCTTGTTACTTGAAACATGCATCTCTCCATACTTCTTTAAGTGGTCTGAAGTCTCTCTATTTCTCTTCTATTAATTGTCCAAGTCTCAGATCCAATAAGTAAGAACTAGTAAAACACATTTATTAAAAACTTTCCTTTTCAAACACATAGGCATATTTCCTTTTAGTATCAAGTTATTTCTACCAAAAGCACTCCAAACAAGTTTAATTCTATGATTAATTACATCCATTATGTTTCCATCTATATTAATAATCTGACCAAGGTATTTGTAACTGTTAACTTCTTCTAACTCATCATAATCAATCTTTATTTTCATACTTTGAGAAAATCCATTAAACATTACTTTAGTCCTTTTAACATTTATCTTTAGTCCTACTTTCCTACTTTCATCTGATAACTCCTGCAACATTTCCTGCAGCTCTAAAGTATTATTTTCAAAACAACTACATCAGGTAAATGACTTAAATAATCTCCATTTACTGTCACTCCTTTACATTCTCATTTTAATCCACAAAATGCTTCTTGCAGCACTGCTGTAAAAAGTTTTGGAGATATGCAGTCACCCCATCTTGCACCCTTCTCAATATTGACTTTCCTAATATCATTATGTAATCTAATTGTTGCTGCTGCATTTTTATAAATATTCTTTAAAATATGACAATATCCTGGATCTATACCTTGATGATCCAATGCTTTAATCACTGAAGGAATGTTTATAGAATCAAATGCTTTTCATAATCTACAAATCCAATGCATAATGGAAACTCATGTTCATTTGTCCTTTCTATAACTTCTCTCAATATCTAGATATGATCTACTGTACTAAAACCACTTTTAAATCCATCTTGTTCTCTTGGTTGATGGAGATCCAATGTTCTCTGTAGATGAATTGTAATTATCTTGGTAAACATTTTGTATAAAACTAATAAAAGGCTGATAGGTCTGTAATTTCTAATATCTTCTTTATCACCTTTTTAAATTATTAATATTAATACTGCATTCTTCCAATCATCTGGTACATCTTTATCATTTAGACATTTGAAATATAACTTTTCTAAAAAAATTTTTATTTCTTCACCTGCTTTTTTTACTATATCAATTATAATTCCATCATTACCTAGAGCCTTTCCTTTTTTCATATATTTAATTGCATGTTCCACTTCTTCATTTAAAATTTTGTGCAATTCAGAAGATGTAATAGATATAGGAGGTACTTGTTCTTTATTACTACATAAGTCTTGATAAAAGTCTTCTATCCATTTCACAATGTCATGTCTCTTTTTAGTAATAATTCCATCTTTTTTACTTATTGCAGACATACGTTTCCTACCAATACCAAAATGTTGTTTTACACTCTTAAGACTTTTATTCTCTTCTACAGCTTTCCTTGCTAGTTCACAGTTATACTTTCTTATATCATTTTCAATTATTTTGTGCACCATTTTACAAAATTCGAGATATTTCAATCAATTTTAGTGCACCATTTGGGTATATCTTCATATTCCTCCTTCATAAATTCTCTAGACTCAGTATCAATTTTATTTGTCAATTGCTGCTTTTTTCTACCAGCTATCTTTGTTGCAGTTTTTAAAAGTGTATCAGTCATTTTTATATTAATTTCATTCAAATCAGAATCATTTTCAAAATGTACTAATACTTGAAACTGATTTGTAAATTCAAATTTAAATCCATTAGAATATTTCTGAAGATTAGGAATATCAACTGTAAACACTGGTTTTTTAAAATAAATTTTTGACTGTAGTTTTGCATTAACACATATCTGACATCTTACTAATCGATGATCATTTCCTGTGTTAAATTTATCAAGAACATTACAATCTTGAAATAGGTATTTTCTGTTAGTCAAAATATAATCCAATTCTGCTGTACCTTCATTTGGATGCTTCCATGTCCATTTCCTTTTAACATTTTTCTTAAAAAAACAATTCATAATATAAAGTTTTTCTTTTTCTGCAAACTCCACAAGTCTATGTCCTCTCTCATTTCTATTATCATAACCAAAATTACCTGCAGCACTTTCATCTTTCATTTGTTTACCAATTCTAGCATTAAAGTCTCCTGTAACAATTTCAAAGTGCTGTTTATTCTGATAAAAAGCCTTTTGAATATTCATATAAAACTCTTCTACTACTTCATCACTATGAGAACTTGTTGGGTCATAAACCTGAATTATCTGGATTTGGTATCTGCTATTAAGTTGTAAAACTAATCTTCCCACTCTGGCTGATACACGATCAATTTCCACAATGTTGTTCTTCCACTTTTTATTTGTAATGAATCCTATGCCACTTGTATTTTCCAATATTTGTGCCTTTGTAGTAGAGTACATGTCTACATTTTAAACCAATTGTCTCTTCACCTTTTCTTCTAACTTCTCATAGTCTAAGACAGTTCTTCTTCTAATTCTTGCAATTCCTTTTCCTTAAATTGATCTGCAGTTGTAAGTACCTAAATAAAAAGTTGTCATCAAATGGCTGCCTGGATCCACAATCAGGGGATTCTTAGCACCCTCTACCTTCAGTCTTGGTTGATATACATATATAAAAGATTGTATAGATATATAAAAATCAAAAGCAATTACAAATAACCACTGATGAGTTGATGATGACAAAATATTTTCCACTACTTAAATATAGCAAGTTTTTCTCATAATAATTCTTTTGTTGGGGATCTTTAAAGCAAAAGAGTTTAAAGTAAAAGATGACTCTTTTACTTTAAAGACCCTCAATCAAAAGATCTATCATGAGAAAAACTTTTGCCTGAGGAATTGTCAATTAGTAGTAATTGATAGTTTCTTAGTAACATCAAAAGTTAAAGTTTTTCTTTATTTAATGGATGTTATCTCCTCATATCTATATAACAAAATCCATATAAATATTTAGTTCAATATATATATATATATTGTAAATATCGATGTCTCATATACGTTCCATTACAATATATATATCAGGGATGAAGTGTCCATTTATTGAACAGAAGGAGGGCTTCCATAGAAAAATTCACTTAAACTTTCAAAAGCTTTAATTAAAATTCAATTTAAAAAATACACTAAAATATGTACATATTCAACTTCACAAAATCGATCTAACATGTTGCACATACAATACTGTAGTAAGAACAATAAGTACATTTGTGCATATAAGCTATTTTTCAAAATGTAAAAAAAAAATCTCAATTATTTTGCTAAACACAAAAAAAGAGAACGAACTATTCAAACAGTTTTTTTTAATTGTATGGAATTTCTGTTGACTTTCAACTTTTTTACAATCAGTTGAATTGTTTTTATATACGGCCAAGAATGAATTTGACCAACTCATTATTGGTTGGTTATAAGAAGTTCAAACAATGCTAAAATCTAATTTACAATTAAACCTTAAGAATGTTAAAAGCATTTGCAAGGTAAAAATATATTGATAATGTATCATCGATATTGTAACAGTGAGATTTGTACAATTACAGAACAAATTCCAGAGTCCAATATACTAAAACTGATCAAAATGGGGTGGTAAGATCCAGAGTCCAAAACAAGCTCCAATTCATTCACCAGCCCTCCATGATTTAACACCATATGAGTGACATTTCTGAGTTTACCCATGGGTCTTAATTTTAATCATAAGCCAGCTCCAAACTTGGAGAAACATGAGACCCTATGGCTAACCACACACACATTACATAAAATTGGACTAAACATCTATTAATGTCTGAACTAATATAATATTGACATTTTGTATAATAATATCCAGTAATATAATTAATAGACTGGATTGCAATATGATAAAAGAATAATGAAGGCAGGATACATTTAAATACATTCATTAAAATTATTAGTAATGAAAAACAAAATAAATTAAATTACACAGTTTAGGGATCACATTGAGATCAAATAGATGCTTGCAAGCATTATACAATGGAATGTAATCAGTCTGAGGTAATACAGTATTCGGACTCATTTAAATGTATTAGCTGACTTTCATGCTCAGCCAGTAATCTATGCATCATCATTATCATTATCAACCATTATCAATCCACTGCAGTATGAAGGTCTCTCCAAGTTTAATCCATCTTCTTCGATCTTTAGCTTCTCTTCTCCACATCACCCCTGCACACTTTCTTATTTCATCCATCCATCTCACATGTGGTCTCTTTCTGGGTCTTTTACAATCTCTTGGAATCCAGTTTAAAATTTCAATTGTCCATCTATTATCATCTCTTCTAACAATATGTCCAGCCCAACTCCACTTCAATCTTTTCATTTTTTCAATGAGGTCAGTAACACCTGTTTGTTCTCTTACCCATACATTGCATTTACGATCTCTTCTTGTTACTCCCAACATACATCTCTCCATACTTCTTTGAGTAGTCTGAAGTCTCTGAATTGCTCTTTTATTAAGTGTCCAAGTCTTAGATCCATAAGTAAGAACTGGTAAAACACATTTGTTAAAAACCTTCCTTTTCAAACACATAGGCATATTTCCTTTTAGTATCAAGTTATTTCTACCAAAAGCACTCCAACCAAGTTTAATTCTATTATTAATTTCCTCCATTATGTTTCCATCTGTATTAATAATCTGACCAATGTATTTATAACTGTTAACTTCTTCTAATTCATCATGATCAATCTTTATTTTCATATTTTGAGCAAATCGATTAAACATTACTTTAGTCTTTTTAACATTTATCTTTAGTCCTACTTTCCTACTTTCATCTGATAATTCCTGCAACATTTCCTGCAGATCTGAAGCATTATTTGCAAAAACAACTACATCATCTGCGAAATCTAAATGACTTAAATAATCACCATTTACTTTCACTCCTTTAGTTTCCCATTTTAATCCACAAAATACTTCATGCAGCACTGCTGTAAAAAGTTTTGGAGATATGGAGTCACCTTGTCTTACACCTTTCTCAATGTTGACTTTCCCAGTGTCATTATGTAATCTAATTGTTGCTGTTGCATTTTTATAAATATTCTTTAAAATATGACAATATCCTGGATCTATACCTTGATAATCTAATGCTTTAATCACTGAAGAAATGTTTATAGAATCAAAAGCCTTTTCATAATCTACAAATCCTAAGCATAATGGCAACTCATATTCATTTGTCCTTTCTATAACTTCTCTCAATACCTGGATATGATCTACTGTACTAAAACCACTTTTAAATCCAGCTTGTTCTCTTGGTTGGTGGAAATCCAATGTTCTTTGTAGACGAGTAGTAATTATCTTGGTAAAAATTTTATATAAAACTGATAAAAGGCTGATAGGTCTGTAATTTCTAATATCTTCTTTATCACCTTTTTAAAATATTAATATTATTACTGCATTCTTCCAATCATCTGGTACATCTTTATCATTTAGACATTAGGTATATAACTTTGCTAAAAAAAATTATATTTCTTCACCTGCTTCTTTTAATATATCAATTATAATTCCATCATTACCTGGAGCCTTTCCTTTCTTCATACATTTAATTGCATGTCTCACTTCTTCATTTAAAATTCTGGGCAATTTGGAAGATGTAATAGATATAGGAGGTACTTGTTCTTTATTACTATATAATTCTTGATAAAAATCTTCTACCAATTTCATGATGTCATCTCTCTTTTTAGTAATAATTCCATCTTTTTTTCTTACTGCAGATATAAATTTCCTACCAATAGCAAAATGTTGTTTTACATTCTTAAGACTTTTATTTTCTTCTACAGCTTTCCTTGCTAGTTCACAATTATACTTTCTTATATCATTTTCAACTCTTTTCCGCACCATTTTACAAAATTCGAGATATTCAATTCTTTTTAATGCATCATTTTTGTATATCTTCATATTCCTTCTTTTCTTCATAAATTCTCTAGTCTCAGTAGAAATTTTATTGGTCAATTGCTGCTTTTTTCTACCAGCTATCTTTGTTGCAGTTTTCAAAAGTGTATCAGTTATTTTCATATTAATTTTATTCAAATCTGAATCATGTTCAAAATCTACTAATACTTGAAACTGATTTGTAAGTTCTAATTTAAATTCATTAGAATGTTTCTGAAGATTAGGAATATCAACTGTAAATATTGATTTTCTTAATAATTTTTGTCTCTCTAGTTTTACATTAACACGTATCTTACACTTTACTAATCGATGATCACTTCCTGTGTTAAATTTATTAAGAATATTACAATCTTGAAATATGTATTTCCTGTTAGTCAAAATATAATCCAATTCTGCTGTACCTTCATTTCAATGCTTCCATGTCCATTTCCTTTTAACATTTTTCTCAAAAAAAGAATTCATAATATAAAGTATTTCTTTTTCTGCAAACTCCACAAGTCTATGTCCTCTCTCATTTCTATTACCATAACCAAAATTACCCACAGCACTTTCATCTTTCATTTTTTTTTACCAATTCTAGCATTAAAGTCTCCCATAACAATTTTAAAATGGTGTTTACTCTGAACAAAAGCCTGTTGTACATCCATATAAAAATCTTCTACTACTTCATCACTATGAGAACTTGTTGGGGCATAAACCTGAATTATCTGCATTTGGTATCTGCTATTAAGTTGTATAACTAATCTTGCCACACTGTCCGATGCACCATCAATCTCCACAATATTGTTCTTCCACTTTTTATTTATAATGAATCCTACTCCACTTGTATTCTCAATATTTGTGCCTTTATAATGGAGTATATGTCCACTTTTTAAATCAATTGTCTCTTCACCTTTTCTTCTAACTTCACAAAGTCCCATAATGTCCCATTTAATATAGGAGAGTTCTTCTTCTAATTCTTGCAATCTTCCTTCATTTGAAAGTGATCTGCAGTTGTAAGTACCTAAATAAAAAGTCGTCATCAAATGGCAGCCTGGGTCCACAATCAGGGGATTTTTAGCACCCTCCACCTTCGGCCACCAACCACTGCCTTGGTTGGTGACTTTACAGCCTCCTGGGAATAAGGGCCATGCTTTATTTTTGTCTGTCATAATTGTATATATGTATTGGGAAAATATTTATCATTTACACAAACATTCATTCTGCCTTATCAGGCACTGAGAAGAAAGACCATGGTGTTTCTTGATCTTAAACTCAGAGGTAAAAAGCCAATAAACTCACCACGCTGGCTAATACGTGTTGGTGAGCAGCCCATCCATGTTTGTATACTATATGAATAATCACATAGTAATAACAGCTGCAACGACAAGAACGTATGGAGTGGACATTAGGAATTTGCCCTGCTCGGTTCCTTTAAGGCCTCCAAGAGGAATCAAAGGGTCTCCTTTCAGTTAATAGCAAAACTCCTTTCTGCGGCCATTCTATGCATATAAGAATTTAATATGCCAACATAATATTCATTTCATATCATGGTTTACAAAGTGATAAATAATAATGCTAGCCAGAAATATAAGATAATATTGCGACTGTTTACTAAGTTTTTCTAATATTCGAGCCTAATAATGTCACTCGATAATGATACAAATCATCATCCACCAAAAAAGGTTATCTTAGTTTTGGATAAATCCCAAATAACATATATTATAGAGAAAACTGGTCAAACTAGCCCTATATACATTCATTATAGACACTTAAAATATGCTATAAAGAGAGAGGGTAACTTAAATATATTATTACCCTCGTTTAACAAACAATTAATTTGCATTTCTAATCAGATTTAATCAAAATGGAGGGAAAGCATATTTAAGATGATTGGAATTAATGAAAATAACTAAATATGCCATATTAATATCCCCCTGGCCAGAATTCTATTATTAATTAAGTAAAACTATGCTTAAAATCATAATTTATCAGTATAACAAAGCAAAACATAACAATTATATATGAAATCGAATTCAGAGTTGATTTAACTTACTGCAATGATCACAAGGTGACCCGTTATTATTTAATGAATTTTAATTTCAAAACAGAGATTTTGAGGTAATATAACTAAGGGTTATATTATAATTATTAAATTGAAGATAGAAATATTATCTTCAGGATAAAAACATAGATTTCATCACAAATATGAAAATAAAACAGAATTTAATTAACAAAATAATTATTAAGTTTATCTCTTTAATAGGTTCGAGATAATAGATTTTTCAGAGATATTTTACAGTAAATCTAGCGACTATTTATTATTGGTTTTACAGATTGAAGTAAAAGAAAGATTTGAATTCTTAGACTTTAAACTGGGAATTTATTTAAATTTACTCTAGCTATAGTTTTGAAAATTAATAATTAAAGTTCATCTGAGAGCTTTTGCGGTAGTCATTAAGATTATTATCTAACTCCTGGGCAGCAACTTATCTCTTGGCTTTGTTCTCTGGATAGGCAGTAGCTCTCTACTTGAAGTATGCTGCAGTAGATATTTATCAGGAAGGTTATCCATCGCTATGTTGGCTTGTATCATTTCGGCACGTAGGATGGAGATGAAGATCACTATTTCTTTTGTGTGAAGAACATCACAATCCACCTAACTATTTGATCATCCTAAAATTCAGACGGACATGGATTTAGTTTACAGACCGTTTTAAAAATTGACTGAGTATATATGTAGCAAAAAAAAAAGCCTATTTACACCTGCTCATGATGAAATTACATTTTTAATAAACAAAATTTTCCAAGTGAAGTTACAATTAGCACCTTTAAATTTGATATTTTTAGAGACCAAAATAACCTTTAGCTTTTGTTTTAATCCATAAACAGGATGTTTTCTTATATTTGGCCATTTACTTTTCCCACAAGATTTTAGTCATCGACACGGTTGCCTAAATCTTGTTTACAACTTAAATATATTTTGACAAACATGCCATTAATAAAATTTTTGATTTTATCATCCCGCCATATTAAACACAGGTGTGACATGATATAATTTTTACACAATATTTTAAAATAAATTAAAAAATAGCAAACAACTAAATAACAAGACATTAAACATATATGATGATGGTACATGGGATATACCTATATATATGCGAATCTAATCAAAATAAAGTATAAAATTGATTTATAATTTAAACTAAATCGCATTTTAAATTATACATGATCTTTAAATATGTAAAAATTGTTGTGGGCTAGTAAAATAAAAACATTATTAAAAAAAGATGTAGTGTGTTTCTGTTCCTAAAAAGTCACACTTCGTCACTAATATATATATATATATATAAGAAGCTCCCATTAAAACATTTTAGCAATCTTTTAAAACTAAAATAAAAACAAATGATAATTTTGTTTTCTTTTTAAAAACTAGAAGAAATCTTGATTTTAAAAGTTTTCTTATGAGTTGAAATAATGTAAGCAATGACTGATGGATTTTACATTTTAGGCATCACAATGGTGCTGCAATTGCAACCTTTTATACATTGTATTATGTTTAAAAAAACCTGAAGGTGTCAGCATTATATGAACCTTTGTTATGATAAAGCTGTGAAGATAGCTAATTTCTGATTGGCTGGGTGCTTTATCCTGAGAGCAATTTACTGAATATTATAGATTTCTACAGAAAAAACATGTAATTAGTTTACAAATTAATGATTATGATGCAATCATTTTGTAAAATAATTATTTTAAACCCCAAAACTATGTCACTAATAGAAGATTGTCTTTGAAAACATTTTATTTTTAAAATGTCAACTCTTAGAATGTTTGTTATGGCAATCAGAAGCAGCTTCCTTTCATTAAAAAAGAAATAAATTTTATCAAAATGGTAAATAGAATATTTTTAAAATTTTAATAATAGTAAATAATTTATTAAATTTTAGAATTTTTTTATTTCTTTGATGATGATCTTAAATATGTTCTTTTTAACAACATAAAATTCAAATGTCTAATATTTTGTTCTCCTAACTTTTTGAAGGTGTAAATTATATCCAATGGTGGTGTATTCCATTGTTGTAGATAAGAACCTCATTTAGATATTTATTTTCATATTTAACAAAAAAGAATATTAAAATAACTATTTTTTGAAAGCTTACATTTGTCATTTATGATATTAAAACTACTTATATAATATATAGAAAAAGGTTTAATTGTAAAGTACAATGTCAAACATGGAGGAATTTTTAACAAAAGATTCGCTAGGTTCTATTCAAAAATTGGCAGGTGGAGTTTTTTACTCAAGACTAAAAAATAGAAAAAATATTTCTTTTGTTTGTAAAACTTGACTCCCCCCTCCTCCCAAGTAAACAAAAATTGCACTGTAAACTACTTTTAATAGTGTATTGAAACTTTTAAATATTAACCTGATATTTTAAATAATTGCAAAATATATACCATTAAAAACTAAACAATAATACTTATAAATTTCCTTATAATAAACATTTTTATTTATAGTAACTAAAAACTCTAAAAATAATCATTTCTTCTACCACAACTGGGATTTTTATATTTAACTTGAAATAAAAGTGTGGGGAGGCCAAAAAATTAGTAATTCAATTCCTACTTTTTATAACAAGGATTGAATTAATTAATTTCTGGACTCTGCCCCCCCCCCTCCACATTTTTCTGTTTCAAGTTAAATATAAAAACCCCAATTGTGGTTGAAGAAAGAATTATTTTTAGAGTGTTTTAAGTCCCATAAATAAAAGCATTTGTTATAAATATACATATATGTAAAACTTTTGTTTTAGAACTATGCTGAGTTATATTATTTTACTAATAAATGGCAATACTAATATTGTTTTATATATGAAACCATCATAGTTTTTTTCACATTTTACTAAAAGACCTAGTATTATTTGAAATATAGTACTAATTAAAACAGAATCTACAAAGAAACTTTATTCTCAGAAAAAAGAAACTTATCATTAATTTTGTTCTAGAAAAGATATAATTATGAAAATTTTAATATGTGGGATAAAAACATCTTTTAAAAGCAAATTTTCCAAAAGGAAAAAAATATACATTCAGCATATAAGTGCACAATTAGACAAACAATTCTAATTCAATCCTTTTAAGGAAGAGCAAATACAAATATAATGTACCCAAATCTCTGTCATGCTTAAAATAACATGTTTATACTATCTATACACTAATCTTCATTAAATAAAAATGTTATAAGCCATGCAACATTACATTGGAATGCACTGAAAATTAATGAAAGGCAGTAAAATATGAAGGTGATTCCAGGGAAATTTTTCAGCTAATACTTTTTGGTAAAATTAAGATGTAAATGGTCGAAAGTAATCTTATTATAAACGAAACATTTCAGAAATAGTCACCTACTTTGAAATGTTTTAATAACCCAACGGACACTTAAATAAATGTTTATTAATTAAGGAAGCATTCCAAAAATTATCACAATATCTATAAATATGAAGGAAAGTTTGATATCACATTGGTTTGCATTGTTATAAAAAATAATAGTCTAATGCAATGGGAAAAGTCAAAAATTGAGATAAAGAATTAAATGTTGAACCACAAGGGTGTATATAAGTGTCTTTGGGCTGATACTTTATATGCATGCACAAGCTGCAAGTTTATTTGTGTTTAGGAAAAATTAATTCCTATCAAATCATAATTATTATTGATGATAGATTTTTATATTTCAAGTTTAAATAAAATTGCTATATAGACTCCATTGTTAGAATATGCAGTGATAGATATTGTTTTGCTTCTCGTATATTATTTAGCCATTAAAAATATACAGTTTGCAAATTGATTTATGTCTGGTGTCTCTCTTCAATGTGTGCTAATATTATAATAGTGCTTTCTAAATTTTCATGATATAAACATTTAGTTTTACATTCAAATTGTGGCTCCACCCAGGTGAGATCATTAACTGGGCAAGGGCTAGATTATAATCATTTATGACATTTCACTATTAGTAACTGGACAGAAATAACATCAATAATATTCACATAGAATATTAAATATCAATAAAATACAGTCAATACTTAGACAATCCCAATATTAATATCAATCAACAATTTCAAACTGTTGTCAAGGCAACCTCTTTTAACAATAAAAGTGAAATGGCATTGCACTTCTATTGCTAAAAGAGAATTACCTTGACAACATTTTGAAATTATCGATTGTTATTGATAATGGGATTGTATAAGTGTTGACTGGTTTTTAATGACTAATTACAAACCCATTTAGCCTTGAACATTATTACACTTAATATTATATATATATATATATATATATATTGTGCCCTTATCTATAGGTCATAATAAGGTAGAATGGTCAAATGCTAAAAAAAAATTTAAAATTTTTAAATACGTTTGTGTAATATATTGATAATTGTATGATCGATTCGATTTTATAGTACAATTTAAGGCTGAAAAATACCTGGTATGTAAAAGTGTAATGGATTATTTTAAAAAAAACAAACAGTTAAATAAAGCTTAATTATATCCTTGCTTATGGTTGTAAAAGCTGGCCATATAAAATAATACAGCTATAAATAGTTAAAAGTATATTAACAATTCAATTGTAATGTTTTAAAACTAATAAATTAAATAAATGCTATATGTAATATTATAATTATAATTAATATTCAAATTTAATCTAATATATTTTAAGATAAACTTTGGAATGGTGAGAATTATATTTAGTTCTACATTTTTTAAATTATTTTCCAGATTTTTATAAAATATATCAGTTTTGGTAATTTAGACCGAGACGTAAATTAAAAAAAAAAAAAATCATCTGATAAAGTTAGTAGTCATGTGACTGTATATTATATACCTTCACACACACGCTTGTTAGAATATAATAATAAAGTTTGTGAATTATAAAACTAAATGTAATTGCTATCTATCGTTAAAGTAAAAGTTGAAATATTAAATGTCATTTTAATAATTGTTTTAAAGTTTAAATGATTTTGATAAAACTGTAATTGAGTTTAAAAATACTATTCTAAGTAATATTTTAAAACATGACATCATAAATTCTTTATTTTAAAAAGTTTAATCTATTATAAAACTAAAAATGTGTAAATTTGTTCATGCTAAAAAAGTCATTAACCAATCAATGGAGGTATTTTAGCAGACGAAAAATAGGAATTAGACGGAGAAAGAGAAGGAATGTGTAAGTAAAGGAAGGAGGAACATATTTTTTAGCTGTATAAGATCGTAAGCTAGAAAAGTGTTATAATTTAAAAATTTTTGTATTTATTTTAAAAATTTTGTTTTAAAATATAATATTTTGAACTGCCTTTAAATGGAAGGCTAATTTAAAAGATTTCTTACCAGGATATTTTATTCAAGTTTAGCCGAAACCTTGCAGTAAAATGAAAATACTACAGAAAAAAATACCTAAAAGTATTGATAAAGTAAAAATAATTGTAAAGTGCCTTGAATACAGTTTATTTGTGATCAACCAGAAAATCATTAGAACTCAGATAAATATAATTTGGACATTATACAGAAAACTTAAAAGAAAAGTTATTTGCCGTCAGGAAAAATTATGACGCACAATTTTAAAAGGCTACTCCGAAGTTTTTTTTTTATTCTTCTCTATGGAAAAATTAAGATGCGTATATCATAAAGAAAAAATTATGTAAAAGTTATAATGGAGAAAGAATGTTTATCTTTTTAAAGGAAACATTACAAAGTATATAGTACCAGAATTTTAAAAGAAGAAAAAAAAAAGTTACAGAATAATAATATGAAAGAGCTATTGTGTTTTTATGAAAAAGGAACAGAAAAACTTTCTCTAAGAAGAATTAAAAATATTATAAAGTGTTCATTAGAGAAATGATTAATAAAGATAAAGATTTCGAAAATATAAATCTAATTTACCTAATGAAATGAATCCATGGAAACAGAAAAGTTTTATTGAATATTTAAATCAAAGTACTGAGAAGATGCATCGTAAAAGTCGCTTGGGAGAAATATTAGCAAGAAATATTAGAAGAGAATATTTAGAAGTTTTCTTTACGGGATTAACTAATATCATAATTAATAATTGTATTAAATATTATAAAAACCAAGGATTATCATTCATGAATATTTATTGAACGAAGTAATATTTGTTTTACCTTAAAATTGAACAAGCAGAGAGAGGAACATTAAGTGAATGGAAAAGAAATGATAAACAATTTTTTTTTGGCTTTAGTATGAACGGTTTTCAGGAAAATTTGATGAAGGAGTACAGTAAATATAGTTTGAATATTTTTTACTAATTTATTTTAAAATATAAAATGTTATGTGAGATTAGGGAAAACATAAAACATAAATTTAGTAATATTAAAATTTAAATATAATAGCTTGATAAAATTATAGAAATAGTGTTTAAAATAAAGTGTATGGATGTGAATCTTATATCTAATATCTACAAGGATCAAATGGATGGTGAAGCCTACGGAACGCGATTGAGGAGATAAAGGTCGTTTTGGTAACTTTAATAGTTATTTATAATGCATAATGTATTTTTTTTTAGATCATCTATTGACCTAAGAATGAAGTGTAAAAGTCTTAATTATATATACATATTTTATGCAACATTTTAACATATAATGAGATAGGAGTAATTCGGAATATGCATGCAACAATTTATTTAAAGTATATTAATAATATAATTTAACAGAACAATTGTGTGATTCTTTTGAACTTTCATGTGATAAAGTATTCATATATTTAAATAGTTTGTATATGATTAAATATACGGAGGAAAGTAGTAAAAAGATTTTCTTATAGAATAGTGGAATAGTTTTAAAATATCAATGAATTTTATTATTGTTAGTAATGCAGATATGTATTTGTCGATGTACAGTATAGAAAAAATCTTGAGAAATAAGATCGGATAGTGACTTGGAAGTACTAGTGGAGAGGAAACCAAGATGATGTGTTTTTTTTTAAGAAATAGGAAAATATAAGGGATTTGGATCATATTTAGTTTTGTGTGATTTAGTATAGTTAACTAAGTCCTATGACTGAACACATATGGTTTGAACAGTGTTTTGCATATCTTTAAACTTTTGATGTTAGAATAAAGCTGAAGAAATAGCTTTAGCATCGTTCCTATGATAGAGGTTGGTAGACAGGTAAAGGTCACTCCTCTATAGTGTCTTTTAATTCACTGTGCCATGATTGTCAAGGTATATGACGAGTAATATTCTAGTTGTATTTTGATCCTATGCATTTATCTTCGCTATCCTTATTTCATGAATCTGCATCGGTCAGAAAGATATTTTCAAAGAAATAATGAATAAAATAGAACTGAAGATATGTTATCGTTTATGTAAGAATAGTTTATTTGCTTGAATGTATAGAATTGTGTAACTTTACAATTGAAAGTCCAAAATATCATAAAGAGAGAAAGAATCATATAATACATTGTAAAATTAATTCAGAAATGAATATAAGATTTTGAAAAGAAATCTAAACCAAGTATTTTAAAAGTGATAATAAAATTTGAATTTTTTTTTTAAATATTAATGTTGGAGGGAATGAGTATTGCATATTTATCAAGAGAAAATTCAATAAGGTATAACAAACATATACTTGTGCATGGTATATTAATAGTTATAATTATATCATCTGAAGTGAGGCTTGAATGAGAATATTAGGATTAATAAACATCGGATAATGAACAATAAAAACCTAATACCGAATGTAGAATAGTGTTTTGACTTTGTAAGATTCCATACAACCAATATGAAACTAAATTTTGTTATTTTGTAGAATTTTATTACGAATGTAAATTTTGTAAAAAATGTAATTTTAATAATATTAGGGATGAAAAGTGTTTGTGATAATCATATAAGAAATGCATTTTTGTAATAAGCTAACAATAATAATAAATCAAGTAATAATACTGTATTTTCTTAAGTGTTAAAAAAAAAAAAAAATAAGATTTAACTAGGAAAAGTAAATAATATTTTGATTTCATTTATAAACTAATAAACTAAGTTGAGATATGAAAGTAAGGGATATCCAATGTATATAGTGTAAAAATATTGTTAATTTATTTAAGTTGTTAATAAACTTTGTTTTAAATTTGTTTTAAAGTTTTTGTGTCCGAGCTGTTATTTCTCCACATGGATGCATGAAATCACGATACATTTATAATTGAAACAGACATATAAATTTTGCACAAAAGGTAAACATAAAAGTGTTATAATAATTTTGAGAATTTATTGGTATGTTAAAATTAAAAGATCATAATTTTATATTATTTATTGGTCATAAGTCGGTTTCCAACAATATTACATTAAATTATATGCTAATGTTGCCACACGTATTCTGTTGTCAGATTATTAAAATACTACCGCGTACATATTTATTTATTTCATTTAGGAAGAAATAAGATTATATTATATTATTATTGTTATTATTATTTTTATTATTATTAGTTGCTGTGTAGTAGATTATGACATAAAATTCCCTTTTCATATTTGACTACCGTAATTTTAAATCAGTTAGAATACAATTTATGAACCTGAGATTTTATTTTATTTTACTTCATTTTATTTAATTGAGCTAGATTCTTGTTATAAAGAAGATTAAGATATGATTATTATTTTAATCATAGTGAATAGAGCTCAGAAAGTCGTAAGAATACTATGAGTTAGTTATTTGGTATAGTAAAAAGGGGGGATAGTGTTCTTATGCCATTGAGGTAGTATCGTGTGGATAATGGCTCAATGTAGTCTATCTCGTTCCCTGTATTGTCACTCCATGTCTCATGAAATAGTAAATATTTGTTAATTCATTTTAAAATTGAACCTTATTTGTATTTTAAAATTAGAGCTAGTAATCATTTTAATTAATGCTGAATATTTCATTTATTTATTTGTTAACTGAGCTAGAACCCGTAATATTCGTAATAAACAGTATATTTTGGGGTGAGAATGCATGGGGGGAGGTTAGAATATATATATATTCAAATGGAATTTAATGGCATGAGACTGCTAACATATACATTTAAATATTCCCAGAATTAAGTGCATTTGATTACATTTATTAAGGAAAAAAATAATACTTTAGTTCATAATCAGAAGTGACAAAATTAAACTTAATACAAGACTATATCTGATTCAGAAAGGTTCCATGTTAAACTTTCATGATTAACAATTTTCTTTTCATAATTATATTCATCATATCTATTAATGATTATATTGTTATTACTGGTTAATTTTAAAGAATTTATAGACATTTAAGTTATGAATTGCTTGATTACTTATTTATCCATGAGTTTATTTTAATCTTATGAGTAATGTTTTTTGTGTTAGTGTTTAGATCAGCAATATTACATTTTAATGGTACATTATCTCATCCAGTTAATTACTGTATTGTGTGGGTGAACCATGACCAATATGCCCATATATATCTCTTTTAACTTCTATGTTACAATATTACTACTGGTCAAGAAAAACAGGATTTAATTAAGTGATGTTTGATCCATGTAACTCCAACAATTCTGTTACCATATATAAATACCATATTATTTGAATTTAAGCCACCCTAGAATTTAACAATAGAATTTAAAAATTGGAAAAAAGTATAGAAATTATTTTACAGTAGGTATTAAAAAATAATTAACACTTTTATTTACTTAAATATGAATGAAAAGAAAGTGTTAAATGAGAACCTCCAAATTAACTGCTATCAATGATCATAATACTATGCTCATGCATAGAGCATAAAGCAAAGATGGAATCACTGGGGAGTGAGGAATTAAACAATTCAAAACAAAACAACACTCTCCATATAGTAGTGCCATCTTGTGCTAACTAGAGCAATCAATGGATGCCAGAAGGCTTGTACATAAAATCCCTATCTAGTGCCTACTCATCCAATATCCCCAGACTAGTTTCTGGCTTGTGGCCTTCATCAGTGAGGAGCCTTGGATCTGAGAGCACTGCATCCATTGATTGCTCTAGTTAGCACAAGATGGCACTACTATATGGAGAGTGTTGTTTTGTTTTGAATTGTTTAATAACAATTATTGTGCTAGTATGAGATAGTGATCATGTGATGTTTAGTGGAGTGAGGAATTGGCAGAAATAATAAATATTCATTTTGAATTTAAATCACACTCTAATTTTACATCTTTAAAATTTAAATAAAAAGTGTGGCTTAAATTTGAAGTAATATGGTAAATAAAATACTTTTAAGAATGTGGAAATACCTGTTTTATTTTAGAAAAATCTTTGTCAAGTGATGGTCAGTAACCACTGAAAATAGTAAACTATAAAAAACTTTTGCATTCAAAAGGGGGACCTCTTTTAAATAAATCTCTTGATATTTATGAAGTACTACAATAAACATATTCATGTTTAAAGAAAGTCGTACAACTTCCCCTATTTTCATTATTATAATAGACTCTTCCACTAAGAGCTGAATGTTTTAAATTAATAATTTTTAACAGCTGTTATGGCTGAAATATTTTTTAAGAAAGTAGAAATATCTGTTCTATTTTATTTTAGAAATATCACAGTCAGATGATATAGACCTGGCCAATGGAAATAGTTAATAAGGAAAATAGGGAAACTTATGCAACTTTGTTTCATTAAACATGTCACTTTATTTCTATAAATATCAAGAGATTGCATTTAACAGAGGGCCCCCCCTTTTAGAAGCAAAAAGTGTTTACAGATTGCTATTTTCATTAAACATTGTCTATGTCACCTGACTATGATTTTTCTAAAATAAAATAAAACATATATTCCCATGTTCTTAAAAATATTTCACCAATAACATCTGTTAAAATTATATATACATATATATATATATATAACAGGCATAAAGCTAAACTAGTCAATGTATAATTAAAATTACCCCAAATCCAAAATTCAACCAGACCAGCATAACAATAATATTAAAACACTACCAAAGGGTTCACTGCTACAAGCAATTAATTTATTTAAGAGTTCTTTTAATATTAAGGGTGGATGGGAAGTGAATGGATTTGTGGGTAATGTTTAATATTATATATATTGTGTAGTTTTAGTAGTTCTTTATACTTGAATTTAATACCACAGCCATTTGTAAATGAAATATGTACAATGTTGATTTAGGTCTTTTCTTACATTGGATGAATGACTAATAGACATTTGTAGTTACTGTTACTATATTAACACAGAAAACAGATGTTCTGGTTTCTAAAATACTTTTTGGAAGTTTGTCTTAGATAAAATATATGTAATATAAGAAATCAAGCTATTGATTTTAAATTAAGATACAAAGAAAGATAGCAATAACCAATGTATTATCTTATTTTACTCTGTTCTGGAAATTTTTTTACGTATTCCTGAAATCAAACATCAAATGTCACTCCTAACAAAACAGTACTTAACACAAATACATAGCAACTCTAATAAATAAATTAGGCATGCTGATTTCATTCAAGAACAAAAACAATTTATCAATTTATAATGTATAATATTTTTCAGGATATTTATTTCACTTTATGAGCACCCAATTAAGGTTGTAGGTGTGGAATGAAGTATTACAGAGTCAACTGGTTGTCAGTTCCATAGTTTGCATTGATATAAGCAATAATTGAAATAAAACATTTTTCACATTACAAGCAGGTTTTTAGTATTTTTAAAAATATCTAGTCTATAACCAACCTAGTTAATTATTCACATAATTGTTCATAAATAGATATCTAATTATCATGAGTAAGAAAAAAAAATTCTTATTTATCACAGCAAACTTTCCACACAGTAGTGCCACCAAATGCAAGAAGATTTGTTTTATTTCCGTTGACTACTAAAGCTTGTACTTGGTGGCAGTACTATATAGAGCATTTGCTACTGTTATTAGAAGCCTGTATAAACATATTAAATGATGGTCATGTGATATTTTGATCATATTTATCACAGCAATGAATAAATGTGATGAATGCCTTCTTTTACATGATTTATCTCAATAAGGATTTCACTTTCCCCATCTATTTTTAAAGGTTTTTTAACTTTATATATATACCATATTTTATTTTTAACATTGTAATCTGTGTTGTTTGGTACAGTAGTATAGTGTTCCACTTGGGATCAGGAGATAGATCCCATGATTGATTATGGTGCTTGGACATCCAAATGCTACAACTTCTTATGAACTCCTGAACAGTAAAGCCCCTTTTTTCAATAATATCAATGAATTTTTTAAAAAAAAATTCTATCTAAGCTTAAAAAATAGGTATTCTATTTGGTCTGCTATTCTTCATAAAACATTTATTTACATGGGAGTGTTGTTTTGGAGAGAAATGTAGTTGCTTTCATTATTTATATGTATAAATAAAATAATTTTAATGGATTGTTATTATATTATAAAACAGAAATAAGGATATTATATTCATGTAAATGGAGATAACTTTTGCCTTTGATGTTGCTATGAAACTATCAATTACTATTATCATCTAATGAAACCCATGTGAAATAGTATGGAAAAATCTCACATGGTGATTAATGCAAAAATTATTTGTCATTACAAAAAAAGTTCCCTTTATGCTAATTACTATTTCTTAATTAAAAATTCAGGCACAAACAACTTGTAAGGATGAAATAAGTTATATTCAGTTATAGAACATAAATTTGACATAACTTTTTTTTCTTAGGCAAGGCAATTATATATTCACTTTTAATAACATTGGGAAAGATAAAACACCACTTAAATGTCAAAAAAATTAAAATTTGCATTCTTAAATAATTAAATATTAACTCCCCAGCGGTTAATTTTATGTAATAAATCGAGATTAATACTTCAACATCCGTTTATTAAATAAATGGGATACTCTCAATCCAGAGCACAAACACTTTTTAAGAGAAAAAATATTTCCGCTTTTTAAAAAGTTTTATCTTGTGTACTGGATTGAGAATATTTTGCTTACTTAATAAATCGGTGTTGGGCTATTATTCTTAAATAACTGTAATGAATTCAAGATTAGCTGATGAAATTTTAAGTAAGATCACGTGGGAAAAGTCTGGCAAGTTCCAATAAAATAATGCCAAATTTATATTGTAGTTATGTAGCTTTGCAACATAGTTAATTTTATTTTTGCAAGCGAAGGTGTGATTATAATAAGATCTGGTAGGTAACAGAAATCGATTTGTTGGCAAAACAACAATAACAACAATTTGGCATAAATACTTCTGAGACTCTTCTATAAACTATTTTCAGTAAGTTTCACTAGATGATATTGAACTTAATACTGTTATTTATGAACGTAAGTTTTAATATCATATATATAGGCAGTCACCTTATTATGATAACGCTTTATATCTCATGAATCGAGTGGAAACGAACATATTTAGTGATGCTAATAGACTTTATTTGATTGTAATATACAACTGATTCAGTTTTTACTGAGAGACCCGAATTCAATCAACAGCAAGGAGTCTTGCTCCTTTTGTCAAGCGTTGGCGGCCGAGTGGTTAGCACAGCTGCCTTATAAGCAGTTGTCCCGGGGTTCGCTTCCCGACCGACGCTTGACACATTAAAAAAAAAAAAGGAACATCTGACTTTTATAATTTACATTTCTCGTTGCAATAATTTGCATGTTTTATAAGCTATATAATCAGCCTGTTCCCGGCGTTGTTAGAAATTAATTTTGCGTTATGATTCTGGGGGGAAGTCTCAGAAAGTTAACTCCGTGCTATTAAGTTAGAATATATATAGTTGGTTTTAAAAATACCTTTTCATAATGTCTTGACTTAGCTCAAATTTTTGGAGTATCTAATATTAACTATTAATTGACTTATTTTAAAATTGAACCCACAGCACTCTGCCTTCAGATATATATATATATATGAACAATTTTATTTTAGTTTTTAAAAATTTTAGCAAGCTCAATTAGTTTTTTAAAGTATTTTCCACTGAAGAAATTAAATCAGCTACTTAAGCTAGATCGAGAAAAAGAGAAATGAATCAATAAATTTGCAAACCTTATAGCGTGTAATTTAAACTTGAAAATAGAGAGAAAGAGTTATATTTGAAGCTCCCCAAGGATGAAAGTAATTTTATTTAGACAAAGCTTTGAAAATTGTTGTTTTAAGTACCTTTTCAATTGTTACTAAATGTGAAACATAAGCTCTTATTTATAAAGTGGAGTTATGAAATAAAAGCTTTGTTTCTGAACAAACGTATAAAATAAATTTGAAAGTCAAATATATAGTCTTAACATCCACTCATATTGATTATAATAATCTCTCCTAATTTTGGAAAACAGAAAGGGAGACAGGGAAAGTCAAACACGAACAGAAAGGTATAAATGAGTTTTGCGATGACCATATAAACCACACACAAATCTACATATATACGATAGCTTTGTCTGTTTATTTGACATATTATGCACCGTTTAACTGCAAACAATCTTTTTTAAAAGTTTAAAACCCTTCAATATCCTATGTTGTTTCTTCCCATCGTTTTCACTCCCTTTCACATCCTGTAATGAACTAATTGGTTTCTGGAGAGGTCATTTCAAGAGCTCAGTTGTGATCCATGGACTTTATCTCTCATTCTTCCACTCCATTACTGCATGAAGCCATGCAGGCAAACATGTACTTTTGATGAAATCAATTAATGAAAGCTTTTTAGAGTCATATTTTTTGTAATGCAAACTGTGTCTTTTTTTAAAAAAAAAAACACCTTTGATATAATACATCTAAAAAGCTAGTTTCTTTGTGTTCACTTCATATGTTCAAATCAATAAAGATACACTTTTGAAAGTAAATTCCCTATCATCACATCCAGCAACCTGAAAACCATGCTGCATTGATTGGTTATACAATCACGGTATCATACATTTAGAATATTACATAAGTTCTTAAGTAAAAAATTTCAAGTATCTTTTTATCACGTCAAAACAGGCAAAACTCACTATATATATTGCCACACATAGCAAGCTAGAGTAATCAATGGATGCCAGAAGGCTTGTGCATAAAATCCCCATCTAGGGCCTACTCGTCCAATATTCCCAGACTAGTTTCTGGCTTATGGCCTTCGTCAGTGAGGAGCCTTGGTTCTGAGAGCACTGCATCTAGATCTTAGGATCTAATGCAACCCTCCAGCAACCACCTTTTATCTCCATTTAACTACAAAACTATGAGTCTTAAAATGAAAACATCTTAATGTTTTCAATCCAAGCCCATTAGCTTATATAGTCATATAGGTCTGAACCCAGTTCAGTACCCATACATTTTGGTGTCTTTGGATCTTTAATAACCATAGCCACCACTATCCTATAACCATATCCCTATGACTATATAAGCTAATGGGCTTGGATTGAAAACATTAAGGTGTATTTGTAGTTAAATGGAGATAAAAGATGGTTGCTGGAGGATTGCATTAGAGCCTAAGATCTAGATGCAGTGCTCTCAGATCCAAGGGTCCTCACTGACGAAGGCCATAAGCCAGAAACTAGTCTGGGGATATTGGATGAGTACACACTAGATGGGGACTAGTCTGGGTTATTGGATGAGTAGGCGCTAGATAGGGATTTTATGCACAATCCTTCTGGCATCCATTGATTACTCCAGCTTGCTGTGTGTGGCAATATATATATATATATAGTGGGTTTTGCCTGTTTTAACAACCATTATACACAAGCATAAGAAGAGGTAGTCTTGTGATGTTTATTAGCTTTATCACGTCAATAGAAAACCATGCTTCATTTCCATACAACAAATTTCTGAAAACAACTGTTCTCTATATAAGTAAAATAAATCAAAAGATTTATGCTTGGGTGTTGGTAAGAAGTTTGAGCTCCAGAAGCCACAGAATTAACCTACAGACCATGGATTTTAAGATTCAGAGGTTGTGTTCAATCACTGCATCAAACAATACGGGACAGAATGAATGATCAAATGTTCAGTTGCTCTGGAATTTATGAAATGCTTGCATAAAGCACAACACATCAGAAATGGCAAAACATAACTGTTATCCAAGGATTTTGTCTTCCAGACTCTCATCTACCATTGTGTCAAACCACAAAGAGATCAAGTGGGCAGCTGTTCAAAATTTCTCATAGTTTTAGCATTAGACATGACAGAATAGTCTGAAATCCATGGACGCTACAGAATAAAATAAATGAATTGTCTTGAAGTTCACATTAAAATTGATGAAGTTTAAACATTAAAGGTGGCAGAATTGAATAATGACCTGTATATCAAAAACTCCATTTGTCATTTTGCCAGTGCACTAAATGCAAAATACTCAAATAGTTTGCTGCTCCAATGTTTGCATGAAGTTTGAGTACCCAAAGTGATAGATTGATCTGCAACTCCATTGAATTGGAGCAACTGTTACTTAGCCACTTGAAGTTATATCAAACTAATCTGATTGAAGTAGTTATGCCATTATGCTGAAAGATTCTAATTTTTAACTTGCTTAATGCATCAGCAGTCATTAGAATCTATGGTGGTTAGTACTCATGTCTACTTACCTAACAAATTTATATTTTAAATTCTCACAGTAAAAAATGGCACATGACACTATTGGTTGGGAGTTAATAAGAAGTTACTATACCAGAATTGGTCCTGGGATCTTATGATCATGAAGTTGGATGCTCTATCAACCGTATCAATCCACATAGGGTAAAAAAGATATATGGTGAGGTTCGAGTACCAGAACTGTGAATGCCAGAATTGAACCTATGACCTTCCCTATTGGTTGGGAGTTAATAAGAAGTTACTATACCAGAATTGGTCCTGGGATCTTATGATCATGAAGTTGGATGCTCTATCAACCGTATCAATCCACATAGGGTAAAAAGACATATGGTGAGGTTCGAGTACCAGAACTGTGAATGCCAGAATTGAACCTGTGACCTTCCAATCCCAAGCTGGACACACTACCAACTGTGCTAAACTGCACAGGGCATTCTTACAATGATAACAATCCAAAGAACCAGTTTTTGAAGTCTTTTGCTTCATTATGAATGAATAAGGTTACAATGTTTTGAACAGTAATTACTAAATCAAAGTCCTATTGTCTGAATTCATAAATACAATCACTGGTTGATAGAATGAATTATTTTATTACTACCTATTAGAAAAGAGATAAGAATTGATTGTCCACTAGTGATCATTAACTGCATCTTTCTTTGCCATGCTGCTCTGGCATTGAGAAATCAAAATATTCAATTTGCTTACAGTGTTCTCTATTGAGAGTTTTGCAGACTATTTTTTTTAATTGTTAAAGTTTATGTATATTTTTTTCTAATATTTTTAAGTTTTAAAAATATAGGGATAATCAAAAACATTGGGAATTCAAGGCCTGCTAATCCACTCAGTGATGAGCATTCGTTCATTGTCTTGTAAGATGGCTCAAACTTTGCGATATTACTTTGAGAAAATATTAGAAATGACTAAGTTTATGATTATTTTTGCATAATTGTGTGATAATTATTAGAAATCAAGATTATATATTATTACACATTTGTTTTTGATAGAAATGTTTTATTTTTAAATACAAAAGAATATATTTTTCTGAGTAATGTTACCCTGAAAATTATGGTGATAGCAGCAAGCTTTTTCTGTTTAGAAGACACCATTACTTACAGTCCATTAGAAAATATAGCAATATTATAAAAATTACTGAATTTTAAAGTTTTAACCCTCTTGTCCTGCACTAGCATTCTGACAGTTTTTTTTTGTTTTTATTTGATGTAAGCTTTCAACTTTCATTTTAGTATTAAATCATTATTATATGTCATAATATAATAAGTGTGACATCACATGATATATATTTTGATTAGAAATAAAAAAATCTAATAAATCACATTATTCAGGATTATTTTAAAAATTAGCTTTTAATTAAAACAAGGCACATGTTTCATCATTCAACTGTTGGAAAGAGCATATTGAATTTGCAAAATGAACAAAATTTTTTTTTGATGTTTACATTTAAAATGAGAATGAATAATTATCAATATTTGTTAAATCTATAAACTTATGCTTTAAAATTGACTAATGCTTGTAGTTAATTAGTATGTGTATATTGTGACTATATGAAGATGAGAAATATTTATCTTGTT
Source organism: Epiperipatus broadwayi (assembly GCA_028023455.1). Classification (NCBI taxonomy): domain Eukaryota; kingdom Metazoa; phylum Onychophora; class Udeonychophora; order Euonychophora; family Peripatidae; genus Epiperipatus; species Epiperipatus broadwayi. The sequence continues at coordinate 3,140,638 of JAQFVV010000006.1, forward strand.
CACCATGCCCATAAATTGTGGTGCTAAGTAGTAACCATATGGGACTGGTTAGAAAATTCTTTTAAATCTGCTTAATTCCCATGCTAAAACTCTAGTTATAAATGGTTTGGGCTCATGCCAACCTTTGTACTAATGTATAATTAAATGAACCCGAGATTCAAAATCACCTGTCCACTGTATATTTCAGAATGAAAAGTATCTTTAATTGAATTTAGACTACACTCACAATATAGATATCTATATATGTACGAGGTTTTAATTTGTTTTGAATACTTATACATATGGGTAGCTCCAAATCTTAAACAAATGATCATAAAACTTTTTAACATTGTCAGGGTAAAAGTACATGTGTAGTAATAAATTCATATGCTGTGTCATGACCTAAAGTGCAAATATGATGTAAATAAATTTACAGCAAAAAAAAAAAATCAAACGAAGTTGAATTTTAAATAAATTATTTGCTTCATCATTTATTATGACATAAATAAGAAGTATCAATAAAAGAAAAATAAGAAGATAGAAATGGCCATTCCTTTACTTAAGCTTTTCATGAACTCATAAAATAGGTGGTATTGTTTATTATTTAAAGATTTATCAAATGCATGAATATTAAAATAAAGACAGTATATTATGTGCTTAAATAATATGCAGTTATAAAGAATAACACATAATATAGAAAATTTGCATTAACAAAATAATAAAAGAAATATATACAAAAAATGAGTCTTTATTTTAACATAAATACTAAAGAATTGTAATACAGATTAAATGTCTTATATATATAATAAATTGATGTGTGTGTATTGTCATGTAATATAAAAAAACAATAACAACAATAATAATGATGATGATGATGATAACAATAATAATAGTAATAGTAGTAGTAATAGTAATAAAAATACTACTACTACTACTAATAATAATAACAATAACTATAAGAACAGCCACAACATCAATGATAACGATAACAATAATAATAATAATAATAATAATAATAACAGTAATAACAACAACAACAACAATAACAACAACAATAGTACTACTACTACTACTACTACTACTAATAATAATAATAATATCAACACCAATAATAATAGTAATACTACTACTACTACTACTACTAATAATAATAATAATAACAATAACAACAACACTACGAATATTTATATAAAAAATCTTAAAAGTATCAATAGCCAAATTATCTTCTCCTGTTAAATTTTTTTAAAAGGTAACCCATCTCATAAATTAGACAAATCAGATTCAGAATTAATTCCAATAACCATATCTCCTGTATCTTTCCTCAACCAAATTTTCCCATCTTTAATCCAAACAAATCTACAATTATTTTCTTTAGCCACTGTACAATTTCCCAAAATAATTTCCCATTTTCAGGCAACAAATCTTTATTTAAATATATACGCTTATCAACTGTAGCAACAGACAAAACATCAGATAGATGTAATTTAATTCTTTTATCTCCTGACAAGAATAAATCTCTTATCATTTTATTAACAACATTAACTTTTATTACAAGCCTAAAACGACCTCCATATTTTAATCTATAGATAGAATTAATATAATTTTTATTAAAGTCTGACAATTCTAATTTTGTAGCTATATTTTCTGCAATATTAAATAAATTTTCATCAGCAGCATATTCAATACCAACAATTTCAATATTATTTTCTAATCTTTGCTGCTTTGAATAAAAAAATTCTTTTTTCAAATTGCATAACAAAGAATCTTGTGCTTTTACATTTTCTCGCATTTCATTAAATTCTCTAATCAATATTTTTATATTATTTTGAACTAATTCAAGTTCTAAAGTAAGTTTAGCAAAAGATTGAGATAAGGAATCAATATTATTCTGTAAAACAGGCAGCATATCAAGTTTTCTATTCATCTGCTGAAGTAATTCAAGACTAGAATTATTATCTAAAGAATTAGATAAGGAATCAGAACTAGATCCATCATTTAAAGTCAAATTTAAATTAGTTCCTGCTCTACAATTTTTACACCTCCATAATGCTTTATTTGTAGATAACATATTTTTAAATGTCTTTTCACTTACTGTACTACATTTAAAATGAACATTCCCATTACAACCCAGACAGTTTATAAAATTTCCACCAAAAGGAAAAGCTAAATGAAAAGAAGTACATTTATCCATAATAATAAAATCTAAAGTTTAAAAAAAATAAAAAAAATAAAACTAATTAAAATTCCAACAGAGATTAAAAAGTAAGATAATTAAGAATCTAAAAAAAAAAAAAGATAAAAAAAATTGAAAAGAATAAAATGAATCAATTAATTGAAAAAAAAAAAAAAATTCCAACAAAGATAAAAAAATAAATAAATCTAAAACCAGATAAAAAACCAAAAAGAATAAAAATGGCTACCTTAAAAACAAGTTAAAAGAAATCAATAAATAAAAATTGAAATAGAAACTATTAGAAAATAAAATAAATTCAAACCAACATCAATAAAATCTCCAAACTCGACTTAATAATAGCATCACAAATAGGAAAAAAACTTAACAAGAATTATAGAATTAAAAAATCAGAGAGATAAATATCACATGATAACTCTATAAAGTTAGCAGGATAAATAAGAATAATAATTGTCCTTATGGTTCTGCCTGTCTGTGGACACAAAATTCATAAATTATATAGCAAAACAATAAAAGGATTAGAACCTTCTTATGGTTTTGGTTATTTAAGTTATGATTGATCAACAATATTTTACAACTTATATAAATATGGATTTCCCATTTATTTAATTTTATTTTGGATGTTTGTTGAAAGCAAATGTTGATTTTATTTGACAGTTCCTTCTCAATTTAATGTTTAGACTATCATTTCCTGAAGTAGTTAATGAAGATGCTTGAGTTTAGAACAGTTATTATTATTTTTCTTAAACATCAATCACCTTTGCTGAATGACAGTATGATTCAGATAATTAGCTGTAATATTTTCCTTAACAGAGCAACTCTCCTAATACTCAAGTAATCAATATCAATAAAAATCCCATTATCTCTCATCCAATACCCCATACTCCTTTATCTGAGACCTCATCTAGATCTGACTATCAACCCTCTACAACCCCTTTTATCTCTACTTACTACAAAATGAGAATGAAATTGAAAACACAAAAATATTTCAATCTAACTCAATACTTATATCATTGTCTAACTCAGTTCACCCCATACATTTTGTTTTCTTTTACACCATACCACCACTATCCTATAGCAGGATTGGTGTTAAACCATAAGCATCACATGACACTCCTATACTACACTTATAAAACAAACTCTCCATACAGTCCCAGAACAATGGATGCCAGACTTGTCAAAATCCCTATCTACCTCTCATCCAATATCCCCATACTACCACAACCAGAAACTAGTATGGGGATATTGGATAGTAAGTTTTCACAACCTTCACTACTCTTTCCAGCTACTATGAGAGTTTCTCTGTTACAACAATAATTATAAACATGCTAATATTTTCCTTGTTATAATTGGTTCTCAGATTTCAAATATTGGTATATTTCTTCTCCCAGATTGGGATGAATTGATTAAACATACAATTTCCTTCCTTAGCTAAGTCTGTTCATGATCATGATGTTCTATTGATATAAGATGGAACATACAAACAAGAGAATGGAAAAATTCTTAGATAGTGTATCCTGTCTATTATGCAAAACATAAATGGCCATTTATCTTGCCATTGATAAGAGAAAAATTAATTTTGGCAAAAGGTTTCTAATAAATTTCCTGCACTAGAAAGTTATTCCTTTTTTAAAAAATATATATATTTTTCATGAGTTGTGTATGCCTTTTTTTTTGCTTTATTCATGACATAAATGATAACACTGGCATAAGTGATTATACTATAATATTTTAGAATGATTACATATATATATATGTGAAAAAATTAAAATGTAAATAACTAACAAATATGTATTTTTCTAAATTTAATTATTATTTATATTATTTTAATCCAATTCACATATTTTATTTTCATCTTTTTTTATCACTGTTACTGTTGCTTCTTCACTACTCTTAGATAAAAGATTAATTTCATAAGTGTCAACAAAAAGGGGATACTCATAATGATAAACATAACTTGATACAAAATCTCTGAAATATTTTATAAACATATTTATTTTGATAACAACTAAGAGTAAGATGTGGACTATTTTAATCCTTGCAACACCCTTTTTCTAACACAAAAATATCAACATCACTATATATAACACAATAAATAATTATATATTTCACTATGTACATGTTAAAATAACAAACCTCACTGCTGTCTCTGTAGGAAGAATTGACCAAAAGAAGCCTTAATTACAACTAAGGTTGAGCTAATAAACTAAAATTTTTGCAAGTACTATTAGAGTATACAGACAAGATGAAATAATGCTAATTACTCCTGGTACATTGGTCTAAAGCTTTAGGCATTGTAAGTGCCCTTTGGCCTATCTGATATATCAATCATAGGCATTTTCTCCAATCTTTTTCTGTATCCTATATGGTCCTTATTATAAATTGAAAAACTTTTTATATTGGTATTCCTGTGGGTGACTAATATGGGGTTCAATTTAATCCTGACTTGCTAATTGGACTTACTTAATTAACTTATGCATAAACTTTATCGTACCAAATTTATAATGCGCCATAACCAAATCAAATGACTCACATAAATAATCTGCTTTAATTCATAACAATATAATAGGTGTGGGACTCATAGAATTGTAAGACCCTTTCCTAACAATTAAGATCATGAACATGTAGACATAATTTTTGAAAATTCTGAAGATTATTGACAGAAGCATTATAACTTCAACTTTCATTCTCACTGAGTATTTATAAAATAGGTCAACAACATCATGTGAGTGGTTTGAATTTCCACCAACACATTCATTCTGAAACTTATCTAGAAATACAACTTCCTTATACCAAACAAAATTATTATTATTCAAAGATTCATGTTTTTCACCTATACCTATTCACATCCTTTCTACCTCTTTTATAAAACATTATAATTTCAAAGTCAATCTTGTATCTGCTCAATCATTATTAGCCATAAAATGACATGAACAAAACCTATGCACACTGTTTTGCCTTTTGAGTACATTTTCATGGTTATATTTTCCATGTAATAGTCTATCATGTCTAACCCATTAAAATTAACATCACTTTTCTTTTACTAAATTGTTATCAATCACAATATTTGTAGCCTCAGAAGCCTTACCTATTCTGTACATTATTTTTCTATATTTTTCCCTTGAATCCTGTTTGCTCATTAAAGCACATTTGCTTTCACCATCATCCATTGAAAAAAATAGGGATCTCAAAATCAGTAGTTTTATCAACATGCAATTTGTAATATTTTATCTTCCTTATTTCTATTTTATTATCATCTAAGGATTCATCAAATCCAAAAATACTATCCATAATTGCTTGGGTTGTAGAGAGTAATTCCTTTATGGTTTCATCAAAATCATATATCATTGCTTGTTGCAGAATGACTCTGCTTTCTTTTAAAATATTTTGAGCTTGCTTCCTTCAACTCTTTAGAGTTGGCATCTATTTTTTCCTTTAACCCCTTAGAAATGGCATCTAGTTTGGCAGAATTAACCTTTATTTAATTTTTTACTGAGTGACCATCTCCAAAATAATTTTCCAAACATTTGGGTTGGCTATCGCTCTAGTTTCAAATCTGCCCTACATTTTTTTCATTAGTATTGGCCATTATCTCTAATACTAAGTTAATCCACTAAAGAAAAATTAATATAGCTAAATATGTATCGTCATGTTTATGTATATATAAAATTTTACTTTGTATTGCAAGTATCTAATCATATAAAATCTATCTATGGTTTCCACCTCTTTCTCATATCTAAAAAAAAATATTCACCTCATCAAGTTACATATGCAGTAGCAAGAAAAATAAAAGAAATCTAACAGACAACTCTATCCTCAAACTTCTTTTATTCATCTCTTCCTGGAGATTAAATTCTGAATCTCTAATATCATGTCTTTGTATATTGTTTCAAAGCATTTCCAAAAATTTTGATAATATAGTAAGGGTCAAAAACAAAATGCAATTTTCTCATAGATAGATTGGAAATTATTTAGAGCACTTGTTGGATTAACAGATAAATTCATAGCATACTTGAACCTTTATTTTTGTGGCCCAAGTTGGGTTTCAAATTGTAATAGTATGGGGTGAGCAAAGTTCATCTTGTTCACTATTCTTTACAAATTGTGGTGCCAAGTAGTAATTGTATGGATTTAGTTAGTAGATTCTTTTAAATCTGTGTAATTCCCATGCTAAATCTCTAGTTATAATGATCTGTGCTCATGTTAATCTTTGTACTAATGTATAATTAAATAATCCTGAGACTCAATTCACCTGCTCACTATATAATCCAGAAATGAAAGTTATCTTTGATCGAATCCAGACTATACTCATTATATAAATCTAAACGTGTATGGGGTTTTGCTACCCATATACACAAAAATGAGTCTTCATTTTAACATAAATGCTAAAGAATTGTAATATAGATTAAATGTCTCTTTTTTATATATAATAATAAACTGATGTGTGTATATTGTCATATAATACTAAAACAAAATAAGGATAATAATGATAACCACCTGTTCTTATGGTTCTGCCTATTCGGGGTCACAAAATTAATATAACAAAACAATAAAAGGGTTCAAAGCTTATGATTGATGTCATATTTTACAACTTATATATATATATATGGATTTCTCTTTTATTTAAACTTATTTTTGCTGTTTGTTGAAAGCAAACATTAATTTTATTTGATAGTTCCTTCTTGATTCAATGTTTAGACTATTATTTCCCAAAGTAGTTAATGAAGACGCTTGAGTTTAGAATGGTTTTTATTATTTTCTTAAATATTGCCATTACTGAATGAGAGTATGATTCATATAATTAGCTCTAATAGATTCCTTTTTTACATTGATTCTCTGGTTTCAAATACTGGTCTCTTTCTTCTCCAAGTTGGGATAAGTTGATTAAATGTACAATTTCCTTCCTTAGCTATGCCTGACTGTATTCTCGGTGTTCCATTGATGTAAGCTGGAATATGCAGATGAGAGAGTGGGAAAATTCTTAGATAAATTATTTTGTTTCTAGGGCATCCTATCAGTTATGCAAGACATAAATGGAGATTTATCTTGCCATTGATAAGAGCAAATTAATAAGGTAGAAGTTGTCTAATAAATTTCTTTCACTGCTTTCATCAGAGCAAAACAAAATAAAAGTTGTCATTCCTTTTTTTCATATATAATTTTCATGAGTAACATTTTTTTCTTTATTGTTGACATTAATGATAACAATGGTATAAATGATTATACTATAATATTTTAGAATGATTACATATATATCTAAAAAAAAAATTAGAATGTAAATAACTAACAAATACACACTTATTCTTCTAATTTTGGTTATTATTAGTTTTATCTCATTTTAATACAAATCACATACACCTGGGTCTCGTTTTATGGATAGATAGGTTCCTCAGAAAACACGTGCAAACAAAATTGCACAAAAATAGACATAACTTACATTAAAAAAGGGGGGATGCGGTCTGTGATTTTTCAAAATTCGCGTAAAAGCAAAGCACCAATGTAAAATTACTTTAAAATTCACGCAAAAAAAAAAAAAAAATAAGGAAATAAAATATGACTAATAAAAAATTTCAAATTTGAAAAAAATTGATATAAGACAAACTTTTTTTAACTATAATATTTAATTTTATTCAAAATAATATATTTTTATGCATAATTTACAGTACAGTAATTTACATTTTTATACACGTTTTAATTATTATCACTATTTGCTGAAAAACACGTTCATTTGCCAACTGGTAAAAAATCAATTTTTCACAAGAGGAAATACAACTAGCGCCAACTTCACACTCATGTTATGTCAATGGTTTTCTGGTGACAATGTAATTAGTAATTAATCTTTGAGATGATGATTTTATTAATTGTTTATGAAACTAACAACTAAAAATTAAATTCTTATTTTTGTCTTTAATTTTTTAATTTTCAATTCCGTTTAAAAATCAAATTTCACATCACATTAATTTCAAGCCACTGTAATTTTTAAATTGTTAATTATAATTAAAAATCAGATTTTAATTTTTAATTGTCAAATTTAATTGTGCCCACTACTATTACTCACCTTATAAAATAAACTTGTGGACTCTAAATGATTAATAATTGATTACGTTCTTTTTTAAAAAGCAAAAACAGAATGTGATTTAAAATTCAAAATTAACACACACAATGTTTGAACAAATTTACATTATAATCTTGTAAAATTTAATGTGTGTACATAAAATGTGGAAATCATGATTTTAATTTCATTATTGCATAAAATCTTACTATTATAAAGCACTGAAAATATTGAAATTACTAAGATGAAAGTCGAATTCTAATAATGTGCTATTACTTTCAATATAACATAAGTGCACGAAATTTATTATTTAAAGTAATAGCACATTATCGGAGTTTGACTTCCGGTGAAATATGAACCGCGTAACTTCAAAATCATGTTAAATAAGTCCGCGTAAAAAGAGACCCAGGTGTATTTTATTTTACTTTCATCTTTTTTTTTGTTATTGTTATTATTGCCTCTTCACTTTTCTTGGATAAAAGATTACTTTTATAAATGTCAAAAAAAGAGAATTCTCCTAATAATAAATGTGAACTCGATATAAAATCTCTGAAATATTCTATAAATATATATTTTTGATAACAATTGAGAGTAGGGGCTGGACTATTTCAATCCTTACAATATATATGTAAATCTTAAATAATTATAATGGTAAGTGATAACAATAATAATATATAAATTAAATAGAAGCATTTTCAATTAATTGCATATAAAAAAATTTAAAAAATCAGATATCATGGATTTTCCCAAGAACTGTGTATATTAATATCAGTGGATTGTCTATTTATTATACAATCTTTAAATTGGTTTATAAAAATTGATTCTTTAACTTTTTTCTTTTCAGATGTCTTTTTTCATTCAGTATTCTTGTATAATTTGGGTTAAAGTTAAATTTAAAATTTTGTCAAGTGTCGGTGGTTGAGTGGTTAGCACAGCTGCTTTACAAGCAGTTGCGCCAGGTTAGCAGGTTTGCTTCCTGGCTGATGCTATGACACATGAGAAAAATAAATTACAATTTTTTTTATTGCCAAAGAAAACGGAAGTAATAGTTGGTTTCATTATTTATAGCATCTTTTACGTGATTGTACAGTAGTTGGTGTTTTTTTAATTTATTTTCAAAATACATCTTGATTCCCCAATGTATGATTTTTGGGTGCAATTTGAATATTATAATTGCAGTTTGCAATATTATAATTGATCATTTATTAGTCTGCACTCGGAACAAATTATATTTGTCTATACCAATAATTTAAATTCTCTGGTGAAATTGCAATATTTTGTGTCTATTTAAATATTTTGGACCATAAATAAAGATGGGATTCTATCTTTATTGTTAAAAGGAGTTTAAGCCTATTGAGATTCAAAATTGTTATTGCTGACTGATGAAGCCAGTAGCAGAAAATGGTGTGGTGTTGGGGATATTCTCAAAGCTTGTTAAGAGCTTATTTTGTGAGCTCTATATGTAACATATAATATTGTTATTGATATTGGAATTATTTAAGTGTTGATTGGTATCTAGTGATTGTTTATGTCTTGAGCATTATTATAGTTATTATTTAAGTAATACGTTGAGTGCAGTTGTAATTGCAGTTTGTAATGTTATAATTGACTATTCATTAGTTTGCATTCAGAATAAGTTATATTTACCTGTTTAAGAAAGGTTATTTAAATTTTTTTATATCAAAAATTTCAATCTCTGTAGTCAAGTTGCAATCTTTAGGGTCTATATAAATATATTGGACCATAAATAAAGCTTGGGATTCACCTTCATTGTTAAAAGACAGTTGCCTTGACAACAGTTTGAAATTGTTGATTGATATAAGTATTAACTGCTTTTAATGATTACATATAATTTGATATATAAAATTATTTTAAATTTACTTTTTAACCCTGATCATCCAAGAATAAAAATGATGAAAAATATTATTAAAAAAAAAGAAAAGTTAAAGAGGTAATTTTTATAAACCAATTTAAACAGTGTATAATAAATAGATAATCCACTGATATACACAGTTCTTGGAAAATCACATGATATACACAATTCTTGGAAAATCACATGATAAACACAGTTCTTGGAAAATCACATGATACCTGCTTTGTTTTTTGTTTTTTCTCTACTTGACTTTGATTGATAATGATTACAATGTAATCAAAAGCATTTCAGATTAATTAATTTATTTTTAATTGTTATCATTTACTATTATTGTAATTTAAAATTTACATATATTATATTTTTAATGGATAACTTGTTATTTTACATACACACGCGGCGCCTGTACTTATATATATATTACAGGCATACATACAAGTGTATATATATGTAAAAGTATGATTAGCTGAAGAATTGTGATATGTCTAAAATAGCAGATCATGCACATACCAATGGACATCATCACATCACATGTGTTTGGAAAAGGCAAGAATATTGAGCAGTGTGGAAAATTTAAAAATAAAATTGAAAGAGGGTGATCACATGACCATGACAAATAACCCTATAAGATGACCTACTGTGACAATCCATAATGTTTGGGAACTATTTATTAATTCTGTTCTTAAAAGAAAAATTACAACAATTAGTATAGTATTTATAAGAAAGTGTACAAAATTTCTATTGATTACTGGCTTAGAAAGAATAATATAATTGGTGAGATTATCAGTGTAAATTTATTATCCACCAGTGATATTAATTTCAAATCCATGCTAGCTATTATTGGTCATTTAGCAACAGCCAAAAAAAAAAAAAAAACAACGAGAGAATAATATCACTCAAAATCCTTGAGTTTTATGTTGATCTGTGTGATATTACTAATAATTGAATGTATTTAGAAAGAATAAATAAAGTTTGACGTTTTTGCAAAATATTTAACAATTCATCTATATGATAAATATAGTCTAAACTTATAATTAATAAAGGCAATAATAGTCTATTGTCAAAAGACAATGGTCATATTTAATTAGTATCCACAATAAATCATCAGACAAGCATAACTTTTAATATATGCGTTGAGGGTTACTTTGTATTACTTAATACACCAGTAGAGCTGCAGTGTGAGAGCATTTTATAAAAATATTAAACAATTCACTTTAGATGAGGAGTATAATCTACGTATAATTATAAAGGCAATTATTGTCTACTGTAAAAGTCAAGAAATTTAATGTTTTTGATAATATTTAATTAATATTCACAATAAATCATCAAGCAAACAAATTTTGGTGCTCTGCATAGTTTAATATATTGGCAGTTGGGATGTGAGAACTAGGGGTCCGTGGGTTAGGGCTGATCTGTTTTTCACTTCTATTACTTAAACAGCATATACCTCTCAAATGATTTAACTACTTGATTAGTTTGTTTTCATTAGTGCACAGCTAAAGATTTTTGGATTGATTCTCAGATGGATGAAGTAAAAAATAACATCTCAGTTTAATCAATAGAATAAAAACTGATATACCCAAATCCCCTTCCCCCTTGGTTGCGTAAATGTCACATGACCTCTAATTTAAATTAATATTTTTTGTTTCTGTAATATAAATTTAATTTTCTATTAACAAAGTAATTGAATGCTTAGACTTTAGAAATATTATATTCGAACACAGAAGTCATAAGTTGATTTTTGATTCAGGACTCTTTAGCTTTCCAGTCAGTCGCACTACCACTAAGATAAATTGCATTTTCCGATCACTTTTTTATTTTATTTAAATGCAGTTAATTTATTACTTTTGATCGTGAAATGAAGTTCAATTAATTATTAAAAAGAAAAATGCTGAATGGTTGAATCATTTATTTAAATTAATTAATTTTTTTTTTTTTTGACAGCTAAATAAGTTTGATACAAAGGAATTCATTTTCAACTTATGTCAAAGATTTAACGCACATTTAATGTCTCAGGCTAATTCAATTTCATTTTAAAAGCAAACTGCGATAAAACCCAGTAAATTCAATAACGGGGTTGCGAGATGAGATGAAAGATTTTGAACCAATAAAGGATCATAAATTTCTCAAAGGAATTTTTATAAAGTAATATGATATTACACGTACGGTATTTTTGTAAAAGGTCTTTAATATCGATATAATTATCGATATATATATAATGCACTCATCTATTTCTCGTCTAAAGTTAAATATTTTAAAAATTTGACAGAATTAAACAGGTCTTCTAATTAAACTAGAGTATAAGTAAGATTAGTGATATTTCATAAAATACTTTTCCAAATAATTTGTTCAGTCTATAATTACATAGCGTGGTTAAGTAGCAAACTGTGTAGTTCAAAGTCCCTGAATCGCAACTCAACACTGTTACTTTCTGCAGTTGAATTTGGTTTTGATTTTCCAAGGAATAAAGGAATTCTACTATTTTTTTAATATTATTTTATAAAGGTTTTATTTTGCTTTGAGGTTTAACGCAATAGATAGCGATGGATTACGAAGAAAATAGATTTTTCTGCATAGACAGTATAAAGGCTCCCTGACCAATTAACTGCTGATTCTTTGTTCTATTGTTTCATTCATATGTCTGAAGAATATATAATAAAATGAAAGTTTGTAAAATATAACTAAAATATTACACATGCATGGAAGAAGATTGGAGTTAAATTAATAATATTATACACCTGTATTTCAAAACAGCTAATCATCACAACTAGTAATAATCAATTATCTATTCACTACAGAATAAAGATCTCTTCAAGTTTAATTAAGATTCACTGACACATAGCCTCTTTTCTGAACATTACTCCAGAATTTTTTTATCCATCTCACCTGTGGTCGTCTTCTGAGTCTTTAGTATTTTTTTAAAATTTAGCTTAAAACTCAAATGCAATCTTCTTCCAGCAGTATCGAATGATATTAATAAATATAGCTAATTCATTTATATATTTTACTATTTCTGCTCTCTTGATCTAAATATATATCTTTCTGTGCTTTATTATGTTATCTGAAATGTCCATATTGCTGCTTTTCCTAAATTTCCTAGTCTCAGATCGATACGTAAGAAACAATAAAACACATTTATTAAAAATTTTCAATGGCAAATATTTCTTTTGAATATTAAATACTCCACCCAAGTTTAATTCTATATTTAATTTCATTTATTGTCAATTTTTATTTTTTTATTTTAAATTTGAAAATTACTTTTTTGTTTTCATCTAATAGTTCTTGTAACATTTCTCAAAGCTCTGAAACATTATTTACAAAAAAACAACAACAACAACCACATCATTTGCAAAAAACAAGAAGACTTAAATAATATCAATTTACTTTTTATTTCCTTGGCTTCCTATTTTAATTCAAAAAAATATTTCTTGTAAAACTACTGTGAAATGTTTTTAGATATGTGGATTCAGCCTGTAGTTTACCTTTATACCAGTTAATCGTTTTATTGTTACTATATAATTTATCCACTGGTGTTTCATTTTGGTAAATAATTTTTAGACTAGAGCACTATCTACATCTAGATTTTGATTGCTGAAAACATGAATCATCACATAAATGTTAATACCATTAGATATCTTTCTATAATATTTAAACCCAAATCATAATATCAACGTTTTTTTGCTAGCTTTTCATGTAACAACTTAATATTTTTATTATTACATAAAATATATACCATAAATGGTATTAAGTTTTGATTAATGAACAACTTTGGGTCTATGCATGCACCATAATTTCTGAGTTCCCTTCACAACCTAAAAGCTATGGAGATATTTCTAACATGGTAACCACCCAAATCAAAATTTTTAGATCTTCTACACAACTACACAACTGACTGATAAGGCCTTTGCAATTTAAGAATGCTGTTACTAATTTATTCTATAACTAAAACACAGGCTTATTATATACCTGTGTCTATATATGTAATATATAGGGTATATGAGCACAGACTTTCAGATGACCCATCACCCTCCACTCTATCTAATAACACTGATACATTCAAGCACATATATGCTGAAAATATAAATAATCACCAATATACATATTTCATGCTAAACCAGCAATCATCAGTTGGTCCAGATTATCATCTCCCACACATATATACTATAAGTGCTCAGATATATATTAAGATCTTCATACTGATTTTCTAAATTAAGAAACCAATATAGTTACTGGAAAATGTAAATCCATTATATAGCAAATTATAGCTATTTCTGTAGTCATCAGATGGCAGATGCTAGTGCTTAATAAATCCCTACATAGCACTGCCTTACTATATCCCAAAACTAATATCTAGCTTATGAAGTGTTTTAAGTGAGGGATTTAGTAATCCACATGTAGTGCATTGAGGTTTTTTTTGGATCTAGTGCACCTTTTTACCCGAAATCCTCATTTCACTTTTTTTTTCCTATCAAGCTATCAGCCTGATCACAAAATGCATCTCAGGAGTCATTTGTCTTTTATGGTATCATTATTAACGATTTCAAAAGAATGTATAGTGGTGTGGTTATTTAATGCACTTATAAAACATTTTAATGTTCTAAATCTAAATGAACTTGGTTATAAAGTTCATTACATAAACCCTGTCTTTGAGTTTTAAACTGGTAGTTAGGTTGTCAAAATCTAAAAAAAGTTTATTCCAATTTCATTTTAATCGTTCAAAATTGCAGTGTCACGCCTCTTACATTTCAGCATTGCTGACATTTTTCTTTGTCTCATACATCAATGTAAAATATATGATAAAATGATTATTTCTTTTCAGAAAATAATAAATTTGAGGTCCTATGACAGATATTTTTGTTTACTACTGAAATAAATTTTAAATGTTCACATTTTGTTTCAGTAAATATTAAAAAAATGAGGTTGTAATCAAAACAAAGACTTTACACATCATCGTTTCTAGAAAAATTATTTCCAATTTATGAAATCAACAAAATATTTTTTGTTTCTCATTATTTTTAAAAATGTGAATGAATATTTATTTATTTCTATTATATCTAATGAATTATGCTTTAATAGTTTAATTTTTTTGAATATTTATTGCAAAATTATGATATTTTCTTACTCAGCAAATATAACGTGGATTTTTTACATCAAAGCGAGTCTTCAAATTGTCTTCAGACCATATTTATGTTAGCTGCTATTATAATGTTATATTTTTGAAAATAAAGTATTTCAAGTCAAAATAAGTTATTGATAATTTATATTTCTTGATATCTAATAAATATAGTGCAAATTATTTTTAAAAAAATATTTAAAACCGTAATAAATTTGCAAATAAACACGTTTTTGCATCATTGGAAACTGCAATGTCATAGAAAGCTGAATGTTTTACAGCCTTGGCAAGAGACAATGGCTGAACATGTCAGGGCAGGGCTTATGTCTATTGTGAGAGTGAGAATTTTGAATTTCCTGCCTTTTAACATGCAATTTTCAGGAAAAAATTTATTATAGTAAAATATACCATTTTAAATACATTTCAACATATAATACTTATGAAAAAATTCACTAGAGGGCGAATTGGACAAAAGACAAAATAATTTGGGTCAACCAGTTGTAAAGTTAATATTTGATTATATGGAATCTATTTTATATTTGTAACATTACAAAAAATTGATACTAAAGAAAAGAGTAAAATCAAACAATATATATCATGATGATTATGTGTCTCATTTCATACAATAATATAATAGTGCATGTGCATATATATATATATTGTAACAGTCAAGTTTGTACATTCGCATAACAGAATTCAGAATCCAAGAAAAAGAGACCGAAGCTGACCAGACTAGGACTGTGACATCCAGAGTCTGACCACACTTCAACTCATAAGCCAGGATTCCAAGACTCAAGACCCTATGAATGACCACCTTGAAATTACATGTAGTATACCTCTTTCCACACGGCCGACATAGGTCACGGAGAAGCAATGAGACTCTGATAATTAAAAGAAAGGTTCTTAATTGACTAAAATATCACTAATTTAATTTAACTTAATGCATAGTTTTCACATATATAGATGATAAATGATAATTAGAATTGGATTGAATTAGATCAATAACGAAAGAGAGAACGAAATACATTAAATTAATTATATATTTATTTACAATTGGCATGAAATTGATCAGTTTTACACATTTCAGCGTCGAATGTACAAACATTGGGTGGATAAGAGAACACATTCTCTTTTTATATACAATTCAAAATCACTTTACATAAGTAATCATTAAATTTCATAGAGGGGTTTAACATATGCCCATCTTATGAATTGTTTACAATTGATACATAATTAATCACTACGTTATGTCTATAAATCTCGATAAGCCAAATCCTATTACATTTGTGGCTAGAAGATACATAATTATATCGAACTTTGATCATGAATTTATTTATTAAAATACCCATATATAATTTAATAACGAGTGCATAAACCAGCTCAAGTAATGATCAATCGAACATGGCTTTCGAGAGAAAATTTCAGAATGCTGAAAGCGTTATATAAAGGTGGGAGAGTTGGCTGCATAAGATTTTACCAATGCGCTATGGAACAGGTAAACAATAATAGGAAAAGTCACTCTGCGGATGGATGAAATAACTTCAGGGTTCTTGCGACAAACGCTGGTACTATGTAACCGATCGCAATGCTGCGTGAAAAGGAACATTGTGTTCAGGAATGGCAGGGGTCTTACGTGCTAACCTGGCCTTGGCTCAGGCTTCGCTACTGCTCTACCCTATAAGAGAAGATGTGCTGGCAATGCCGTGGCTCCATCTTGAGATACGTATATTACGTATAGCAGCAAAGCGAGAATATTTTTATAAAATAATATATCACATCTGCCAAGCAAAGAATAGTATATTTCATACTATGAAATATGAGTTAATAGCATATTAGCTCTATCAAATTTGTGTAGCCTGGTAATAAACGTCTATGCTACGAAAGGGAATATTATTACATCTGTACTTTGACATGTTCGATCTATTAAGTTACTTATAGATAATAAATATTTAAGGAGGAAAAGTATATTTCTATGGACTTAAGAATTTAAATGTCAAATATACTTATATGATCAAGGCTAAATTTAATTCTAAATAAACTTATCAAGTTAAGTTTTTTAAATGGTTGATTATAAAAGAGCCACATTTCACATATTAAATCATTTAAATAAAAAAAAAAAATAGGATTTCGAAACAGCGTAGAAAGTTGATGCTATAAATAAATTACGCGAAGATTTTCAAATAATATCTTCTTAAAACATACATGAAATTAAGTGCTCACTGTTTCGAAATTTTGGCATATAAAATATAATAAGCATTTAAAATAAGCAAAGAAATATAGACACAACCGCAGTGATATAACTTTAAATTAGATGCTTATAATGTACTTTAAATGAAAGGAAAATATAAATAAGTCAGATTATTTAAACTTTAACACATTAAATTTTGATAGCAAGTGACATATTTAAAATATTAAATGGATTTTAAGTTTTGATTACATTTTAGCTTTATCATTATTTTAAAAAGAAAGTTAGCTAACTTATATAGATATTATTTACATTCATTTCAATAAAAATTTTATTAACAATAAATAGTGATTACATACTAAAAAGGATAAATAAATGAATAAATTGTACAATAATATGATTATATAATGTTCTATATGTCATCTGGCTAGATTATGTTATGAGAGCACAATGTTATACTCTTATGTGGTTAGGTATAGCGAAGAGATTCAAAGAACTTGTTTAATGGTATTAGCATTTTTAATATAAACATGAATATTTTCTTTTATAAATGACTATTCTATAATGCTGGGTAGGTGGGAATTGTTAATCAGGAAAAGGAAAGAGCAATTAAAGACCAGGTGTCAGCAAAGACTTTACTGGAGGCCAGGAGCTGGTCACGTTTCTTGATTTTTTTGAGCGTTTGATAGAACAATGGTATGATTTGTGGCGGGGGTAATTCCATGAGACTTTTGCATCTCACTATCCATATGGAATAAAGGACAAAGGTAGAAAGCCTTATTATTGAAAAAAACCCATTATGAATGGCATTTTTGAGTGAGAAAATGATATCAGGTCTTACGTTGGAATTGATTATAATTATATCTTTTAAAGTTTTAAGTCTTGGGCACCGGTGTATAATATGGTCTATGGTTTCATCTTCATGAGCACACAGACCACATATAGGGTCAATGCTGGTAAAACCTCTTCGGTGATAAAGAAACCAATTCGTGGGTAGCGCATTAAGATTTATTTTAATGATGAAGTCAAGGAATTTGGGTCCCAGACTCCATCTTTTGAAGTGTGTAATGAGTCTTTGGTTGGTTATTTTTAGGCTGGTTTTAATGGGTTGTTGATTATAGTTGATTATATTGTATGCTTCCCATAAGGTGATTTTTTGGTTAAGGTTAAAGGATGTTATCGGATTATAAAGTTGTAGTTGTTGTATTAGGGATGCTATCCATGAACTGGAAGAGGGTGGAGGACGATCTGTCGGTGTAACTTTTTTAATAATGTTAGAGTATCCAGAGGAGAGGATCAGATTATGTAGAGTGTTGTGGGTTTTCTGTAAAATGATTGCTTGTATTGAGTGGAATGACAGTCCATTGAACCTGCGTGGTCGTTGGATACCTCGCAAGCTAATAGCAACTGTCCTTCCTCTCCAGAGAAGTTTGGTGCATAATCGGTTAATTTTATTTTGAAACTGTTTAGACATTTTAACGAATGGAAGATAATATGAGATTTTTGGCATTATGATCATGTTGAGGAGGCCAACCTTTCCATATAATGAAAGGTATACTCTAGAGAGTGAAGTGGTGATGGCTTCAGTTGAATGGAGAATTGCATCTTGAATCTCTCTTGCCATTGCAGTTGGAGTTTTGTAGATTGGAAAACCTAGGTATCTTTGGGGTTTTGCAGAAAAGGGAGAGTTAATTTGTTTACCAGACATTATCTTCCAGATGGAAGATTTGTTAAAATTTATTTGTAGGCCAAGTTTTGCTGTATTTCTGTTTAATATGTTCATGAGATTAGGAAGGTATTTAATGGGGGAAGCACAACCATGATGTCATCAATATATGCAAATACATTGAAGCTTTTATTGAGAGAGGGAAGGAAAATTCCAGGGAGGTTTTTTTCTATATCCATCAGAAGAGGGTTGATGTATGCTGTGAAGAAAAGGGCACTGAGCGGGGATCCTTGAGGGATCGACTTGTATGGCTTGAAACCTGGTGTGATCTTGCCATCAAGAGAGAGAAAAATCTCTCTGTTGTTGAGCAGATTGCTGATCATCTGTACAATCCCAGCTGGAATGTCGCATTCCAACAGAATATCCAGAAGGATGTTTATCTGGAGTGAATCAAATGCTGCCGCAACATCCAGCTGGACAGCAATAGGTTTTGATTTATGATGTCCTTTGATGAAATTGAACAGTGCAGTTACATTGGACATAGCATGCGAGGTTGATGATCCCTTTTTTCCGTATTGGTTTGATGAGATATGGCTAAGAATTTGAGTTTGGATTTGATCTTTATGACTGACTCAATTATCTTGATAAGCAATGGGGTCATGGAAATTGGCCGGATACTGTTAATGTCATTTAGTGGTTTTGCTTTTTTAATAAAAGGCACGAGTGCCACTGGGTAAAGATCTGTTATGTTTCTGTTGCCGGAGGCTAGGTGATCAATCATTTTTTATTAATTGGCACAGTGAATTGACTGAGGTGTTTGAGAAGGAAATTTGGGATGCCATGAAGGCCAGGATGAACGCCGTCAGGGAGAGATGTTATCTTCTTTTTGATTTGGATTTCCATGATGCCATGTTCACCGGGGTCACCAGCATCTAACCAGCTGTTTATAGAAGGAGCTCCATCTTTTTGCATTAATTGGCAGAATTGTTTGCTGATGTGCTGCATCATTGGAAAGCCAATAAGATTGGTTCCATTAGTATTAATGGATAAGGGAGTGATTTGTTTTTTATTGTATTCCAGTGCCCATCTGAGATAGTCTCTTGTCCAGCAGTGTTGTTGTGCTAAGAAACATTTGGCTCTTCTGATGGATATATATTCTGCAAGGGACTTTTGCTTGATTTTGTAGAGATTTTTAAGGAAGATAATTTTTTCTGTATTTGTGAAATTTTGCTGTGATGCTTGAAGTTGTATATTAATGTCTGTTAGGTCATTTAGAAGGCCATTAGGTCCTTTGATTTTCCTGGTGTGGTGATTTAATATGGACTGAAGTATTCCAATGAAGGAAAACCAGCCCTCCTCAGCAGGCAGGGAAAGGATGCTTATTTTCTGGAAAAGGATGTATGCCTCAGACACTATTGCTTCGGTCATATTTGATTAGGTGATCATGCGCATGGTTTTACCAGGTCCATCAATGGATGTAGGGATTGCAATAGGTGTAAGTTGTAAGATTAGAGCCATATGATCAGAGAAAGCAACAGGGGCCAAGGCTGCATCAAGGTTGAAATGGAGGTCTGGGGTGTAGAAAACCAAATCAATCAGGAACTTTTTAGTTTTAGTATAGAAAGAGTAGGCTTCAGGAGGGAAGAAACCCTCTCCACACATTAATCTGCGATTTATTAGATGCAAAAATCTCTTGTTGAAGTCATTGTATGTTAGTGTTAAAGTCTCCCAGAAGAATAGTAGGAGAGGCTCTGCTAGCGTTGATGGCATTTAGGATATGGATTATTTTTAGATATTGAGAGGTGTCTTTGGCTGTATATATATAAGCTATGATGATCGGATAACCCGAATAGTCTATTTCTATGACAATAATATTGGCATCTAGGAATAGAATACTAAAACTGTTTGGTGGTGTTGACTTGCTGAGAAGAATACCGACTCCACCTGAAGCAGAATGGCCTATGGAAAATCTAGTAAATCCGAGAGCTGAGAGAAGAGATAATATTTTATAATCAGTCTTATGGTGATATTTAGTTTCACCCATAAGAAGTATATGAGGGGAGCAGAGCGAGAGCCAGTTTTTAATAGCTAGAACTCTATCAATTGAGTTGATGCCGCGAATATTAATGCCAGCAATTTTGCAAAACATGATAGATTAATCCAAACCGTCCTCAGCAAAGTGTACCAAGTCAATGTGGGGCATCTCCATGTTAATGAGTTCTGATGTTGTTTGGAAATCAGAGTCTTGTGATTGAACTTGTGGATGGATTGGTGATATATTTGTTGGTTGAGGAAACGCATCCATGAAGTCTTCGGTGTCTGATGAAGTAGTGTAATCTGTCTGAGATTCGTCAGATGGATCAATGGTATCGATGGTTATAGGATCCATGGTTTTCCTCTTTTTTTCTATGGATTTGTGAAGCTTTGTGCTGGATATATCTGAGATTTGTTTGCTAGCGGGTGGTGGTGAATAATGTATTGGATGTGAGCTGTCATCATCAGAGCTTGATTTATCTGAGCGAATTGATTTTCTTTTAATTTTCTTATTTGTATTTTGGGTATTTGTTGTGTTGGTTTTTGGGTTTTTTTAAGTTTAGTAGTGTTGTTTTCTTTTTCCTGTACTTTTGATGAAAGTGTTTTTTTATTGTTATAAGAATTTGGTTCAAATTTTAGATCTGAGTCATTTTCGGTTTGCTGTAACTGTTGTGAAACATTAATTATGCTGACTTTTGGGTTGAGTGTTTGATAAGTCTTTTCATCTGGATGGTTGATTACTGCAGGCGTTGAAGAATTGAGGACAGTTTGTGGATCACTTTGTTTAGGTTTATTAGACTTAGCTGGCATGAATGATGAAGCATCATTGGTTTTAAGCTGGGTGGGAGTTGTTATAGATGAATTGTTTTGAAATTTTTTAAGTGTATTTTCTTCATCGCCTGGGTTTTCCTTGCTCTCGTTAGATGGTTTGGTCATATTGTCTTCTTTTGTAGAAAGAGTTTGGCCTAGCATTGTTTCTCGGGGATTAGTACAATATGTATCTAATGAGTGATCTTGAGTATTATTGGTTTGAGAGATTACTTTAGTAGCAGTATATGTTATTGCTTGGTTCTCTGATTCACTACTATTAGTGTAGAGGTTGGTTTTTGTTCTTTCTTGAAGATTTTCATTTTGAAAGATAGGTTTGGATGTGAGAGGGTTTGTTGGAGGATTTATTTGAGTCAGATTGTCTGGGTTTGTGAGGTTGCTGTTTGAATTAGTCCCATGTGGTGATTGTCTATTTAAGGATGTGATAGCCGTATTAATAGGTCTACCAGGGCATCTGTGAACTTTATTCTTTTTAATACCACAGTGTATGCATATTCTTGCTGCACAATCTTTAATAAGGTGTGTTCTTTGAAGGCAGAAGAAACATTGTGGCTGTACTCCCCTGAAGGTCAAAACCATAGGAGAGCCTCTTGCAGTAATAATGGTGGGTATGTCAGTGAGTATAATGTTTTTCTTTAAAGTAAGTGTGAAGACAACTGTATTGGACAGAATTTGATCTTCGAAGTGAGGGTTTAGTAGGTGTTTAAATTTACTAATTGAACCATAATTAATAAGGATGTCTTGTAGTTCTTGTTCTTTCAAATGGGCAAGGCAGTTTTGAATTCTTCCAGATAGTGTAACTGGACGGTTCATATCTATGGAGCAAAGTATATAATTTCCCAAAGATCGGTAGTTATTTTTAAAGTCCATACGGTCCGCCCACGTTTTAAACTCAACGATAACATAGCGGTCATTGGGATGATTAAGGATCATGTGAATGCCTCTGCCTAATTGATTTTGATTGATTAGACTGTATAATTGTTCTAGAGGGAACTTATATAATGCACATTGTTGATTTGTTATGGCTAAGATTAATAACTTATCGCTGTAGTAGTTTGTAAACGATTTATACAGAGTGTTGGGAATCGTTTTGTTAAACTCGTTATTTATTTTTAGGAACATGTCATCATTAAGATCATTTATATTAAATGAGACATTTTCCAGAGTGTTTGATTCTTGTTCTGTGTCTAATTCTGAGATATTCAAATATAGTTCATTGAAATTATCGGCCTTAATATATTCGGAGATTCTCTCAGAATTTTTAGACCTTACAATATTTGCGTATGTAGTGGAATTTTTCAATATTGGAAATGAGGAAATTGGTTTAGATTGCAAGTTGGCTGATGTAGCAATGGATTGTTCTGTGCTATAATCTTTGTTTGTTTTGGAATGAGGTTTATTAGTTTTAAAATTTATTTCTTCTTTTTGATTTTTAAATTTACTGTTGACAAACTGTAATGTGACAGCGCTGGTTTTGTCGACCTCTGGTGGAAAAGTTTTAACTTTAAAAAATTCGCCAATATCATCTTGTTGTAAATTTTGTCTATTATTTTCAGATATGGTTTTCGGGGTATTATAGGGCAAAGAAAATTGCTCATTAGAGTCTTCTGTGGTAGCGTAAAATCTTCGGAGAGGAGATGATTGGTTTTTGCTTGTATTGTTAAGGATTTCAATAGTTTTGCTTGATGAGATATTTATGCTATTGTTTATATTAGGGGTAAGTTGAATATTTTCTAAACTTTTGTTGATATTTGCGATGGTGTTTTCATTTGATTTATTGGTTTGTGGGTTTTTATTTGTAGTAGAAGTTAGTTTAGTTGCATTTAGATTAGATCTAAGGCTATAATATTTATGACCGATGGCTGCATTGCTAGGTTTATCGATTATATTATAACTTTCCATAATAAAAAATGTTTAAAACCGACTTACCTTGAATAAAAGACGTAAAGGTAAGGGTACAATTGTCCCTGTCTTCTTGAAACTGAATCGCAAAGGGACGCTTTTAATAAGACCAGTTGCAAAGATGGCTGCCAAAAGCGGAAGTCTATTATTTACATTTACACAGAATTACACAGAGCTCTGCGGTTTGAAAAATAAAATGGTACCGGTATAATTTATCTGCAAGTTCTTGGCTGTTGGTTTGATTTAGTTTGACTGGGCGGCATCATCTTTCCCATTATGTTAGGCTCGTCTCTTCTATCGGCATGATGGTGGTTTAGGCATTTCGACGAGAGAAACCCCGTTCTCCCGCGGAGTAACAGCAACAAGATGCCCGCTTTTAGCCGGACATGTTAAACTTTAACAATTGTGAAGACTGGCTGCAATTCTCACTAACAATATGGCTGTCTATCTCTAACAATATGTCTCTCTCTCTCTAACAATATGGCTCTCTCTCTCTAACAATATGGCTCTCTCTCTCTAACAATATGGCTCTCTCATTAAAAATACAGAGTATTTATCTGTTTTCCTTATCGGAATCTCCCACCTCAAGACTCACTAAACTCAGGAATTTAATTAAATATTTTTCAATTTATAATCCAGATCTTAGATAACTTATGTTAGAAACATTCCATAAGCTATTATTATAATTAAGATTTTTCGTTGCAAACAATTGTCCAATTTAGATTTTAAAATAACTTAAATCTTATCTAAGGAGATTTTAATTAGTAAATTTTGAACTAGTTTTACTTTTTATGAATTCCAGGTGTGGTCGTTAATGACACTTGTTTACAACCAAAACTCTTTTTAATTACTTGACCAGCTTTTATTTTTAATCTTACATATAATAGAAACTCTTTCTATTTAAAAACAACCTTTTAACATTTTTTTAAACGAAAACACTTTTAACATATTTATTAAAAATAATTTACAAACATATTTTGATATAGCTTTTAAATATATTTTCGAGAAACTTTTCCCTGAAATATATTTAAAACAAGAAATCTTTTAACAATTTTTAAACATATTCAATATTATTTTTAGATAATGGCTTTTACATATTTTAAATCATGTCTTTCTTCTATATAGCACAGATTATATATCCACATACAAAATTACAATATTAAACAACAAAATTAATAATTTACTCTTAACTTAAATAATATAATAACCATTTTTAGAAATATTAAATAACTTTAGTACGCTATAATTTTACTAATCCTATCTAATTATAGCGTTGGTTCGCACGTAAATATATAATGCTGTTTAGACAGACATGAACTAATTTTAAATTTATTAACATTTAAATAGGTTCAAACTTAGCACAGATGAGAGTGTCATTAGGTTTGATGGTGAAATGATAGGGGCTTGGAAAGTTATCGTTTCAATATAAAGTTGAAAAGAAAAATAGAAACAAGCAAAAAAAAATTTTTTTTGTAGATATTTTCTGTATAATACTGGAATAACCATTAAGTATTAAATAATTTTGATTTTAAAATATTATAAATTAAACATTTAAAAAGATTTAATTAATATTTTATTAATTCTGATTTTGAAATTAAAACAATGTTTTTATGGCTAATAGACATACAGGTAATTATAAATTCCACTATCTATTTTGATTATATTAATTTTTTTTTCAATTAAAGCTTGTATAACATATTTTGATCCTACAAAGTTGTTTTTGAAATGATTAAGATAAATTGAAAAAAGTCATTAACTTTTTTCAATCACGATAAAGAAAACTTGCTTTTAATTACTGTGTTTTTCCACCCTAAAAGTGGAAGAAAAGATTAAGGGGGGTGTTAAAGTTTAAAGATTATGACAGGATGATTACTATGAAGATATAACTGAAGGTGCAAAAGACAAATTGGCTGCTGCTGCTAATGTCACAATGATAGAGTTTAGATTTACATGGAAGTAAAGGACCTGCTTTGTTTGTGCTCCATAGCCAATAAGGTGCACTAGACAGCTGGCTTTCCTGAAGTCCATCAAATGATAGAGACTAAATGAAGCTGATTGAATGTCATAAGTTAATTGGATTATACCTTTCCTGAAGATGACAAGAATTGTCTATTGTTTAGAAGGGTCCAGCTTACCCAGAGATTCCATCAGCTAGCTGAAATAGTTTATACATATCCTGTTTTATCTATATGCAGAGAGGCACAGACAAAGGTACTGTATCATATATATATAAAGTACAGCTGGTGGGTTGTGCTATATATATTGAGAATGATATTATTTAAAATAATTGCTTGAAATAGGAGTTTAATTTTAAATTACAAATTTTTTTAAAGTAAATAAATTTATTTAACTAAAAGTAAGATGTGTTTTCAGTATATTTTATGAAAAAAAGAAAAACTCCAAAAATCTTTCTATATTAAACAAAAGAACTTGTTGGAATATTTTAAAAGATGTTTATAATTAATCAAGCAAAAAGAACTTTCCAAACTGAATCTCATAATAATTGTTTTTTTAAAGAATATTTTTTTACCATTACAAATAATGAATGAATTAATAAATTTAATTTATACTATTTTTTTTATATATATACACATGTATGTATGAATTTTATGTATATTTTCAACATGGACTTAAATGTAAAAAAAATATTTTTAATAAGTTCATTATTTTGATAAATTAAAATATCATATGATATAAAAGTCAGGGTGCATACACATTTCCATGGATACCCACATATATATGTGAAAAACATCATTATTTATGTATCATTAAAATGTGCTAGCTTATTTTTTATTATATGACAATTCAAATATGTTCATTTTATATTATACAGGCATGTCTGTGTGCTGATATGTAGTGTTTTATGTAAACTATTGGGACATATATTATGTAATAGTGGATTTTTTTTGGTATTAATCAAAATCATATGGCTTAATTTATATGTATGTCCAAATTATACAGATATTAATAAATTTATATTTCATTGTTAAAGTTATTTCAGTGAATTTATTCAATCCAAAATAATTTTAGAATATTATATGTTTGTATTGTCTCTTGATCACAATAACAGCTATAGAGTTTTTGCTCTCTGAGTTGGATTCATGCATAGCAGTATGTTATATAATAAGAGTTTTGTTTTATATTGCTTATAACACTTCTTTCATATACACTTCAATACAAATCATTTTCTTAAACTTCTTTATTTTCCTTACAGTTTTGATTGTCCAGAAGTCTTCATCAGAGCTCTAATATGCTCCTCTGCTTTAGATTAGAGCTCTGATGAATACTGCTGGACAGTCAAAACTGTAAGGAAAATAAAGAAGTTTAAGAAAATGGTTTGCATTGAAGTGTGTATGAAAGAAGTGTTATAAGCAATATATATATATAATTATATGAAGTTATGCAAAGAAAGTGAAAGAGAAGAATAAGAGTTTATGTTTTGTGTTATGGACATCCAGATGATGATGATGCTGGATGGCATAAAAAGAATAGCCTTTGAAGTCCATGCACTACATTTCATTTTAATTATTTACTTAGAAATTAAGTTTATAGTTGGTCAATAGATTAATGGTACTAAGTGGTCAGATCATAGACGATGATCATTGTGTTTTAATAACCCAGCATTATTTTTTTAATTGTCTCATGGATTAGCACTCAAGTTTGTGCATCGAAATTATTCTTTAATAGTCTGCCGCAAGTTGGGAAGGGCTAAATAATTAGTCTAGTCTATAGTGGACCCATTTCAAATCTAGTCACAAGATTTATTGTTGATTTATTTTATTGTTCATCATCCATGATAATGATGATTGCTTTTGTGTAATGCTGTTGAACTTGTGGTTACTTATAGTTAGTGTTTCTGCTCATGTCTCATTCTCATTATATTTAATTTATATTTAAATATTTATTTATTTGGCGAGGATGATGGGCCATCACTCCTCATTCACTCCAGAGTCTGTATTATAGCGTGTATATATATATATATATATATATATATATAATATATATATATATATATATATATATATATATATTCATAAAGCATTATAGTGACTTAATAGATTTAACATGTGAAATTATTCTTTTCTGTTGCAATAAATTATTAATTTACCCCCTCTCCCCAACCACAATGTTTGTAATTTATGTAATAAAAGAATGGCCAAATAGCCATCTTTTTTTACTCCCCTATGCTTTTATGTAAATGATTTTATGCGGGATTCAAACTCAGACTTTCACATGACCCACTACTCTCAGTGCTATCTCATATTGCTGACCACCAGATCACACACATGTTGAAAAGATAAATAATCACCAATATACATATTTCATGCTAAACCAGCAATCATCAGTTGGTTCAGATTACTATCTCCACACATATATACAATCAGTGCTCAGCTTTATATTAAGATAGCCAATCGTCATACTTTAATGGCAGGCTTCAAACTACTCCAACCCACAATTCTTCAGCCTTCCATTTCATTGAAAATCTGATACCAGAACATTCAAAGCCCTTGTTAGTGCCAAGGTTGTCATCCTACCCATGTTGACATATTAGTCATTCTGACCCCTCATGTACAGGAGAATAATCCATTTATACATACATATGTGAGGAATGGGCAGACCTTTTACACACTATTTATATAAGTACAGGCTTAAACCTGCATTTATATATGTAATATATGCGAGATTCGAACTCAGACTTTTACATGACCCACTACTGTCAGTGCCATCTCATATTGCTGACCCACCTGATCACACACATGTTGAAAAGATAAATAATCACCAATATACATATTTCATGCATAAATATCTTCAGCTAGATGAGTGAATGTTAATTCTAACTAGATGTATAAGATTTACTAGTTTTAAATACATTGATATTCTAATTTACAGACCAAAGCTACTCATTTTAAAATTCTAAAAAAAAGATTCAAACAATAAATATGTATCAATAAACAATTATAGTGCCATAACATATGAGATTTATAGCAGCAATACCATAAGAAAACATTCTCATGTGGTGCATATATTAAGGCAGTGTGAGGTTAATATTTATTGTTTATATCTTTAAATCATTAAATATCACATAATCACCATTTCCCATACTTACACAAACTGTTACAACAGAAGCAAAACTCTCCATATAATTGTGCTATCCAGTATAAGCCAGAGTAATCAATGGATGCAAATAGATGCAATGCTCTCAGATACAAGGCTCCTTATTGATGGAAGCCACAAGCTATAAACTAGTCTGGGATATTGGAAGAGTAGGTACTAGATAGGGAGTTTATGCCCAAACCTTCTTGCATCCATTGATTACTCTGGCTCGCAGTGGATGGTATAACTCTATGGAGAGTTTTTTCCCTGGTTATATCATTGTTTACAGAGTTTTAAATGGGGTAATAACACTTCTGTTGTATAAATTAGTAACAGCATTTGATTTAAAATTAATATTCCTTATATATCTTGAGTGATAAACAAACATTTTTCTAGATGAAGGTATTTATGACAGTCTTTTATGTAACAATGCAGAATGCATTACTGCAGCTAGAGAATAGATCATTTATTTGTAACAATAACATTAAAAGAGAATAATTTCATGCATTACATATTTTCTGCATATAAATTGCATTTATATTTGTTATATATATATATTTATAATTAATGGTATTAATACATTGTACAGGCTTAAACCTGCATTTATATATGTAATATATGCGGGATTCGAACTCAGACTTTCACATAACCCACCACTCTCAGTGCCATCTCATATAGCTGACCCACCTGATCACACACACGTTGAAAAGATAAATAATCACCAATATACGTATTTCATGCTAAACCAGCAATCATCAGTTGGTCTAGATTACTATCCTCACACGTATATAATCAGTACTCAGCTTTATATTAAAATAGCCAATCTTTATACTTTAATGGACAGGTTTAAGACTATTCCAACTCACAACTCTTTAGCCTTCCATTTCATTGAAAATCTGATGATGGAACGTACTTTTACATTTCATAAAGACCTTTAATGTATAGTTACAATATCAAATTTTTAATTATTATTTATATACATTGATCCAAAAAATAAATACAAGTTTCTTACAAGAAATTAAAGGAATAAGATTGTGTATATTGATTATATCAATAGAAAATTTTTATTCATAAAGTAGTGACCCCTAGTGGATGTTCAGGTAATAAATAGATGCTTGGAGGTTGTGCATCATAATCTTTGTTCAGTGCCTTTCCACCCAACATCAACCAGATTAGTCCTAATTTATGGGTTTCATCAGTGAGAAATCTTAGGTCTGAGAACAGTGCACCTGAATCTTTGGATCTATTTCATTTCTCTAGCTACCACTTTTTATCTTTTTTGGCAACTATAAAACTATCAAAACATAAAAACACAATAGTGTTTTCAAACCAAGCTAATTTTCCCATATAGTCATACAGGTTCGAATACAGCTCTCTATCTATATATTTTGACTATCCTTAGATTTGTAATAACCATAGTCATCTGTGCTGGTTAGAGATTATAATAAAGAACCTTCCAGCATCTACTGATTACTAGATCTTACACTAGGTGACACTATTTGTGAAAATACTTTTTGCTATTATTTGAACAGCTTGTATAAGCATAAAAAGGGTGTCTTAGTGATATATTGATTATGATAATAAAAAAGATATAATAAATAGGTTAATGCACTTTGAATTAAATATAAATAAATTTGCAGAGTTGTGAGGTACAATCATCAGTGGCCACCATATTGCATAAAAAAAAACGATCACTTTGTAATATATGTACATTTTTAGAATAATTTCCTTCTTTGCCGCCTTAGAGTATATTTAATAAACCATGCTAATATACTAGGGTCTTATATATATTAATACGATAATGGTGACTGACTTAATTATAATTGGTTGAAATATATATATATATATTAGCCTATTTGTATACGGCTATATACTAATCAGGACGGAATCAAAAGATTAATATTATTAAAAATCTTAATCATCCAACATCAAAATATGTAACACATCTTAAATTAGATGTAAATAAATATGAAGGCATGACATTTCCTAATCACCGTGGGCAATATCTTTTATTATAGCTGCATATTACATAAAAAAACATTGTCATCTTACTTGTAGTATACATGCATGAATTTAAGGGATAATTTCTTGAAAAATAAATTAATCCTTAAACGCATTTATACCGCAGAGCAATAAAAAAATATTTTATAAAGGGTTAGTCGGAGTTGATATATTTTCGAGTTTATTTAATAATAGTAATAATATTTAAAAACGAAGTACAGTATTCTGGAACAATATTACTTAAATATATATATATATTTTCCATGTGTCAAAGTATCGGCCGGGAAGCAATGCCAGGACAACTGCTTGTAAGGCAGCTGTGCTAACCACTCGGCCACCAACGCTCGACGAGTTTAATTTTAGAAATATATTCCTCAAAAAATAGTACATATACAAATCTTATAGTTTGATTTATTTACGTTATTCTTTGTAAGCGGTTTGACATTTATCTATTAACTTTAAAACTTTTGAACAGATTTAAAGTAATCTTGATAAACCAGGATGGCATTTATATAAAAACAAAATGTCACGTTTTTTTGAAAAAAGCTTTCAATATTTTCTGTTAATGCGAAACTTGTTTACACTTTTCTGTGTATATTCTCATCAAATTTATTAGGTGAAAGGGGGCGAGGGATGATAAATTTGATAAATTAAATGAATAAATTGACAATCACGTATGTTGAGTTTTTTATTACTATTATCAGTGTATTTTTTTTCTCAACTCTACCTTATTGTAGACATTTCATCACTGGCAAATTCCTCACTATGGATACATTTCATAAACAAATTTTACTAATCAAATCATCTAGAAATATTCGAACTCTAATAATTGACCCTTCTTTCCAAGTACGTGGTTTCTCCCTTTTTTTTAAAAAAAAACTCTGCTCAAAGGTTAACAGAATCAGAACAGGCGAGGGTAGATATCGTTATATGATGGGAATTTGTAAACTCTCCAAACTGTGATTTTGGAAGATCACAAACTATGGTACGTATTTGCAAAGTGTCCAGAACAGGCGAGGGTAGATATCGTTATATGACGTACAAGTGGGAATTTGTAAACTCTCCAAACTGTGATTTTGGAAGATCACAAACTATGGTACGTTTTTGCAAAGTGTCCAATTTACTAGGCTCCTGCTGGCCTTTTTGATCTACTGAAGAAGTCGGCTCTTTATTGGTTAAAAATCATTGGTGTTAAATTTTAATGTGCTGACGTTATATGCTAAATAAATAAATAAGATTATCTAGAGATATCAGACACCCGAATCTGCAAGCCCATAGTAATAATTTGATTTCTCAGCTTAACTATATCACAAATATCTACCAGCTTAAAAACCCCAGTCTAGCCAACTGACCACACATGCAGTTTATAAACAACTTGCACCCAATAGGTAGGATATATTAGATATCTGAATCTTTATGTCTATAGCAATAGTTTGATTTTTTTCATTATTGTGCTGTCTTCTATTCACTGTTAACATCTTGCAAGCAGGATGACTAATGATTGTAATACAGACATTTTCGACTTTGTTTTGGTTTTGTCAAGTTGCCCACTTTGTACTTACTTCACTAAATCATTATTATATTTTATTTATTGGTTTATCGCTTTATTTTACCATTGATTATTTTGCTAACACAGGCAAAACTCACTATACGTATTGCCACACACAGCAAGCTAAAGTTATCAGTGGATGCCAGAAGGCTTGTGCATAAAATCTCCATCTAGTGCCTATTCATCCAATATCCCCAGACTAGTTTCTGGCTTGTGCCCCTCGTCAGTGAGGAGTCTTGGATCTGAGAGCAGTACACTTAGATCTTAGGATCTAATGCAACCCTCCAGCAGCTATCTTTTATCTCCACTTAACTACAAAACTATGAGTCTTAAGCTGAAAACACCTTAATGCTTTCAATCCAAGCCCATTAGCTTATATAGTCACATGGGTCTGAACTCAGTTCAGTACCCATACATTTTGGTGTCTTTGGTTCTTTAATAACCATAGCCACCACTATCCTATTAGGCAGGATTGATTTTAAGTCAATAAACATCACATGACCACCATTTCTTATGCTTGTGTATAACTGTTGTTAGATCTTAAGATCTAGGTGCAGTGCTCTTAGATCCAAGGCTCCTCACTGACGAAGGGCACAACAAGCCAGAAACTAACTAGTCTGGGGATATTGGATGAGTAGGAACTAGATGGGGATTTTATGCACAAGCCTTCTGTCATCCATTGATTACTCTAGCTTGCTGTGTGTGGCAATAAGTATAGCGAGTTTTGCCTGTTTTAACAACAGTTATACGCAAACATAAGAAGTGCTATCAAAGTTAAGACCTTTGAGGAGTGATGGCCAGTGTATCTGTATGTAATATTCATGATCTTGGATTCTAATCTGAATGAAACTTGAAAACTTTTTTAGGTACTTGAATATGTGTGTCATATTATAGACATACTGCAAATAAAATGGATTTCATAATGACGTAAGTTCGTACAGATTATTCCTGATTTAATTAACTTAATTTTAATATTCTAGAAAACATCTGCATATGCTAATATTACTACTTTTCAGAGTATTTTGTACATTAGTTATTTATATCAAAACGGATTGTATAAAAATCCCCAGATTTTAAAACTATTCTTGATAAAGATATGGTTAATTCATGCATAAAGAAGCAGCTCACATTGCAATGGTATATAAATCTATATGTCAACCTAGCATTATCACTTATAATGTTTGGCAACCATTTATTAACTTTTTTTTCACGTGTCAAAGCATCAGCTAGAAGCGAACCCGGGACAACTGCTTGTAAGGCAGCTGTGCTAATCACTCAGCCACCAACGCTTGACACCATTTATTAACTTTTGCTTTTAAAATAGAAAGAAAAATCTTATTGATTATCATAGATGGGTATAAAAAATTTATACTGGCAGTTACTTCTGGCAAAATAGCTTACTTGGTTAGAACATCATTTTAATTCAGTATTAACAAATTTAAAAGTCATTAAGTTAAATAATGGCTATTGCTTTTGGAAGAAACCCTATTTGGTCAGAGTGCCATTTTAAATTCAGTATTACAAATTTAAAGGTCACTGATTTAATTCCCATAGTCAAACCACTGCTCAGGCTAGGATCATCTGAAAAAGAAAGGAGCAAAATACTATTTCAACATTGCACTTTAAACTAATCTGGAATTTATTAAAATATTCAAATTGATTGCATCAATAAAAGCATGTGGTTGTATCTAATAATATTTAATCTTAATTAAAATTTAATATCTTGGCTAAAACAATATAATTGTTATTCTAACAAATAATTGGAAATAATGTTATTTATTTAAGATATTTATGTAGAAAAGATGGTGGCATAGTTTGTGTGCAGAAAGTTGTAGATCAATTTATAGTAAAAATCATAGCTTAGAGTCTATAACTGAGCTAAGAATAATATGATAATTTCTAATTTAAAAAATAATTTGTAATAATCATTAAGGTACTTACCTAGGGAGGATGGAACCATAATTGGGTGTGTAAGAAGTTTGACACTTTGAAGTTGACTATATTTAAAAAAGTATAAAGCTGATTTTTTTTTCTAAAAAATATTTAACATTTCATTTAGATGGTAAAAATAATACGACGTATAATATATAAAATATATAATACAATATATAATATATAGGGTATATAGGGTGGCTTTTGAGCATTCCATCATCAGATTTTCAATTGGATGGATGGTTGAAGAGTTGGAGTGTGGAGTGGATTGAAGTCTGTCCATTAAAGTATGAAGACTGGCTATCTTAATATATATCTGAGCATTTATTGCATATATGTGTGAGATGATAATCTGGATCAACTGATGATTGCTGGTTTAGCATGAAATATATATATATTGCTGATTATTTATCTTTTCGATATATATGAGTTCAAGGGTATCAGTATTATGAGATAGAGTGGAGAGTGGTGGATCATGTGAAAGTCTGTGTTCATATACACTGTATATTACATATATTGATACAGGTATATAATAAGCCCATATTTCAGTTAATACAACATATAATTATCAGTAATCCACATATTAATATATGCGAGCTAATCTTTAAATTCCAAATTTAAGTTATTTTTCTAATAAGTAAAAAATTCACAGATTTTTATTTTAAAAATAATTTTCAAGCTCTTAAATGTTCTTTTTCTTAAAAGAAAATCCTTTCTCTTGAAACTTTTTTTAAGTACACCTTGGTCTCGTTTTATGTGATAGATAGGTTCCTCAGAAAACACGCGCAAATGAAATTGCACAAAAATAGACGTAACTTACCTTGAAAAAGAGTGGATACAGACTGTGATTTTTCAAAACTCGCATAAAAGCAAAGCACCAACGTAAAATTTACTTTAAAATTCATGCGCAAAAAAAATAAGGAAATAAAATATGACTAATAAAAAATTTCAAATTTGAAAAAAATTGATACAAGACAAACTTTTTTTAACTATAATATTTAATTTTATTCAAAATAATATATTTTTATGCATAATTTACAGTACAGTAATTTACATTTTTTTATACACATTTTAATTATTATTGCTATTTGCTGATAAACAGTTGCATTTGCAAACTGGTAAAAAATAGATTCTTCACAAGAGGAAATACAACTAGTGCCAAGTTCACTCTCATATTGTGTTAATGGTTTTCTGTTGACAACGTAATTAGTAATTAATCTTTGAGATGATGATTTTATTAATTGTTTATGAACTTAGACTTATGATAATAAAAAGACTTTATTCATCACTGCTGGGAAAAATTTAATTAAAACTAACAACTAAAAATTAAATTCTTATTTTTGTCTTTAATTTTTTAATTTTCAATTCCGTTTAAAAATCAAATTTCATTTTACATCACATTAATTTCAAGTCGCTGTAAGTAAATTTTAAATTGTTAATTACAATTAAAAATCAGATTTTAATTTTTAATTGTCAAATTTAATTGTGCCCACTGCTATTACTCACCTTTTAAAAATAAACTTGCAGACACTAAATGATTAATAATTGATTATGCTCTTTTTTAAAAAGCAAAGACAGAATGTGATTTAAAATGCAAAATTAACACACACAATGTTTGAACAAATTTACATTATAATCTTGTAAAATTTAATGTGTGTATACATAAAATGTGGAAATCATGATTTTAATTTCATTATTGCATAAAATCTTACTATTATAAAGCACTGAAAATATAGAAATTACTAAGATGAAAGTCGAATTCCAATAATGTGCTATTACTTTCAATATAACATAAGTGTGTGAAATTTATTATTTAAAGTAATATCGCATTATCGGAGTTCGACTTCCGGTGAAACATGAATCGCATAACTTCAAAATCATGTTAAATAAGTCCGCGTAAAAAGAGACCCAGGTGTATTACTAATATTTAATATAGTGTCTTTTTTACTCATTAGATGGTTAAACAATATGGAATCCTACAAATTTTGACTTACTCACCAGATGGTTAAGGAATATGGAGTCTTACAAATTTTGATTCGATACTTTTTAAGTCATATTCCAGGATATAGTTGGAATGCAGATTTAAAAAAATAGGGTTTGTTTTGCTTATCAACTGTAGTTTTGGAGATATGGTGTAACTTTTTACATTTTAGTTTTTTAACTGCTATTTGTTCATTTTGCTTTTGTAAAAATGATATTTGTAAACATTTTAATACAATTTATTATGAAGTTTAGATAACTCATAATATCATAGACTACTTATATTCTAATTAAGTATGAATCCTATAATAAGAAATTGTTTGTAATACCATGTTCACTGTAATGTTAGTTTAAATCAAATTTTCAGTGTAATATGTTAATGTCTTATTATGTCACTATAATGGTCAAATATCCGATACAATTTATTTGTCCATAATGTTGTCACAAATACATAAATAAATAATAAATCAAAATAAGATTAAAATAAACAACTATTAATAACTACTTTTTAATAAAACCAAAATCACTCTTTTCTTTATTTTGTTGTAATATCTTTTATAAATACAATTAATTAGAATATTGCTAATAATAACATAAATAAATAATATATTTAGATTAATAGTTGCTCTTGAATATATATGTATACAGTTAGGAATACACACATATAATTTATATTTATTTTCTATTTATATTGTATATTTTATTTTATATTAACTGGATTATTTTATTTGGATTTGATTATTTATTTCAGTTTTATTAGTTTTTTTATATATTTTATGTTGTTTTTAGTTTTTTATTGTTTACATTTTTTATGCTATTATTTATATAGTTATATATTTTATTTCATTTTGTTCATTATATCATAGCTCTGAAGAAGACTGCAGGACAGTCGAAATGTAGGTGTATGTATATATTTACAAATAAAAGGTTTTGCTAAAAAAGTGTTCAAAGTGGTTTGGATAAATTGTATAGTTATTAATAGTTGTTTATTTCAATCTTATTTTGATTGATTATTTGTTTATGTTTTATTGTGGTTTTATTTTTTTAGGCAGACTGAATTGATCTTATGGTTATTTTATGAAACATTGCTTGAATCATATTGACTACTTTTGCTCCATTTGTGTATTACCTAAAAAAATGTAAAAAAATAGATTTGTGGACATATCTTGATTATTTTGGAGATAACATTGAAGATCATAATAAATTGTGGTGCTTCCATTCTTGAAGTCTTGATTATAAGTACTCTCAATGCATTATATTTATTTGAAGAATTTGTTTGAATGATCAACAAAAGATTGAAGACAGGAAATGACAAGGATTGAGCTATGGTTTATGGACTATGACTTCCATTGCACTAATCCAACCGAATAAAATAATTGAATGGATTATTGTTTCTGGTTTGATTCACAGATCTTAAGATCCAGAATCTATCAACTGTATTGATCCAGAGCAAGTGGTAATGATTGTTGAAATATTATAACTTTATCTTTCTTATTGCATTGCCAAATCCATATAATATTAATATTATTTATGTTATTTATTACTTTTTACAATGTTTTTTAACAACCCACTATTGGTGTTTTCAATTGCTCCAGCAGTTTTCTTAAGAACTTCTACTTATATTTGGAAATATAAGTAGAAGTTCTGAAGAAGATTGTTGGATCAATTGAAACCATCAATAGTTGGTTGTAAAAAAGCATGTAAAAAGTATATAAGTATGGAAATATAAGTAGAAATTCCTAAAAAGATTTCTGGAGCAATCAACACTGCCAATAGTGGGTTGTAAAAAAGCATTGTAAAAAGTAATAAAGAACATAGATGATATTAATATTATATTGTTGAAATAGATTGTATCACAAAAACTGTAGCTGATTGAACAAAAATTGATTATTTTTGGAATCAGAATTCCAATGTGCCAAAATATAAGTACAATATG
Source organism: Epiperipatus broadwayi (assembly GCA_028023455.1). NCBI lineage: Eukaryota > Metazoa > Onychophora > Udeonychophora > Euonychophora > Peripatidae > Epiperipatus > Epiperipatus broadwayi. The sequence goes on from JAQFVV010000006.1 coordinate 3,178,950, forward strand.
GACAGCTCCAAAATATGTGCTGAATTATGTTATGGGTGAAGAGAAAAATGTTAAAACTGACATAGTGCACAAATCCAGTAAAGGGATGTACACAAAAGCAGATAATAAAAGAAAAATACTTCAATTAATGGAATAAATTTAAAGGTGCTATCAAGAATGGAGGTGAATATTGTTATATATTGAAGTCATAATTTAGTACAGCAAAATTTTAAGAGAGTAGAAGAAATTGTGCTGAAAGTAAATAAAAACAAATTATACATAAAAGATTTATTTTACTTCTTGTTAAAAAGTATTTACTTGATAATGAAATGCGTTGAATGATTTTAAAAACTCGATGGAAAAAAATGATATCTATTAGAAAATTTCTATAATAGGTGAAAAATAATTATCATCTTATGTAATCTTATCAACAACAAGATCACATGTTCTTCCATTGTCCATTCATGTGCTTTCCAAAGCAGTTAGTCTCCACTCTCCTCACCCTCCTCTAGAGATATCTATTGTAAGTTTGAGTAATCAATAGACACCAGATAATATAGTAATCTTACCAACAAGAATATCACATGATCTTTCACTGCTCATTCATGTGTTTTAAAAAACAGCTAATCTCCATCTTACTGTAGAGACATCTACTGTAAGCTTGAATAATCAATAAACACCAGATAGTATAGTAATCTTGCCAACAAGAATATCACACGATCTTTCACTGCTCATTCATGTGTTTTAAAAAACAGCTAATCTCCATCTTACTGTAGAGACATCTACTGTAAGCTTGAATAATCAATAGACACCAGAAAATATAGTAATCTTGCTAACAAGAATATCACATGATCTTTCACTGCTCATTCATGTGTTTTAAAAAAACAGCTAATCTCCATCTTACTGTAGAGAAATCTACTGGAAGCTTGAATAATCAATAGACACCAGATAATATAGTAATCTTGCCAACAAGAATATTACATGATCTTTCACTGCTCGTTCATGTGTTATTTCCAAAGCAGTTAATCTCTATTCTCCTTTAGAGGCACCTACTATAAACTTGAGTAATCAGCAAACATCAGATATTTATAGTGCTATAAAAATGTCTACTTTTAAACCAATGCACCTCTGGATTTAGCCTTCATCTATAAAAACTAAGATCCAAAGATGGAACTAAAGCATTTTTGCATCTAACAAACACTTTTTATTCCTTTACAGTATTCAAACTAACAATCTAATTTTTTTTAAAAATATGTATAATTTTAAACCTTAAACACTGGCTAATTCATTTGGTAAGTTCTTAAGTCTTTTTTTTAAAATAAAAATAAAAATAAAAGATGGCTGCTAAATTCTTAAGTGTAGTAGTTTTAGCATTAAACCTTAGTCTTCACTGATGAAGATAGAAGACAAAAAACTGATGGCTTTGAATATTGAGAATTTTATAATACTATACTGCCAGATATATTAAGGAAACCAAATCATACATCATGTGACTTAACTTAATAAGCTTATACTACAAATGTAATATAATGAGCATACTAATAGCTCTAAACAAGCTTTTCCAATAAATGCTTTTGAGGTTTTGGCAATGTTACATTGCTAACACTATTAATATATGATGTATCTGAATTTAGTTCACTCCCATATGGCTATTTAATTTAAATAGCTGCATTTGAAGACATATAAATGTCTCAAAATTTCAGATTTTTTGCTTAATAGTTAAGTATTAGATAAATGCTGTGTTTGAGTTGGTATTTTAAATCTAGTGTCTGAATACCCTAGAGCCTCACTGAAGAGAGCCATCAGCTTGAAACCGGTTTGGGGATAGGGATAAATTTGGATAGAGATTTTAAATGCTTTCTCTTTTGGCATTTATTGGAAAGTTTGTTTAGAGCTATTAGCAGGCTCATTATATTACTACCAGATATCTTTTGATTTCTCAAAATAACAGTGATGGCTTTAGAAAAAAGTAATCTTAAAAAAGAGATTCATATAAAAAACGATTGAACAATGTGACAGTAACTGTTTGGAATTTACTACTTATTTGAATAAGTTGTCCTGGAAATACTGTCTTGACTGTTAAGATGGGAAAATTGGAGATAAAAATGTCAATGTAATAGACTTATTTGATGATAGGACAGTAATGCAAATATAAAAATTAACCTTAAACAATTGCTTACAAAATATATAAAATAGTTTGACCCCTGTAATGCATCTGCAATTATTCACACACTAAGAACAATGTGGCTTACTTGCTGCTCCATACTATTTGAAGATACAAATTGCAACGTATCTAAAAGTGAAGTAACAAGAAATGGTAACTAATACCTATACTCACTCAAATTTTTATTCAGAAACATCATGAACAAAACTTGGCAATCTACATTCTAAGAAAATTGTACAATATTATAACTTAAATATTTAATATTATTAACACTTTCTATCAGATTTCATTTTTGAAAAAAAATATCTTAATTCTTCAGTATATGAACATGCAACAAAAAATCAGTTTTGTTATTATGGATAAGTGATATCAGAGTATGACAATCTTCAAATTTCTAACATTCTTCATTGAAAATTAAATAACTTAGTGTACTGTCTGTACCATTATGATTATAGTTTTGTTATATGTCTATAAATTTGTTCTATTGTAAATATGTTAATAATTGTGTATAATTTCTTATCAGTAGTTTTTAATAAAAAATATAAGAATGATATAAGAAAATGTAATGTATAATGGATATAGAACATTTAGAAAGGCAATAAATACAACTAAAGTTAAGCAAAGATGATACTTAAAAAAAAGAAAATAAACAGAAGTAATTACAAAAATAAATAAGGCACACTGGTTGCACTTTTAAATCTTTTGGTTATGGCCAATGCATTTCTAATTTAACTCTACCACGTGGAAACCATCAGCAGAGAAACACTAACCACTCTTTCTCTCTATGCATGTGTTTCATGAATAACCTTTATTTGTTATGTAAGATAGATGTATCAAACATCTAAATTTTCATACCTAAATTAACAACTTGACATTTTCCCATTACACCATTTTTACACAAGTTAGGACCTGATTTCTGATGTAACAGCTTGAGTAAGGGTGAATAATTGCTTTATAGAGCTGTTAGAACAGTAATAATATACCCTCCCCCCCAACACCCACAATAGTGCCACCTATTGCAAGTTGTAGTAATCAATAGTTGCTAAAAGATAGTGCATCATAATCCATATCCAGTATTTCCCTATCCAATATCCCCAGACTGGTTTCTAACTGATAGATTTCATTGCTGGTTTGGGATTATTGTATACAACCTTAATTACTAGGGTTTTACTAGGTAATATTACTACATGGAAATAACTTATGCTATTGCTTTAACAGCTTGTGTAAGCATAAAGAAAAAGTTTAGTAAGATAATACAAATTCCAGCCAAACAATAAAGGTGGATATGGTTATTCTGAAATCAAAACCCCTAAAGTATAAGAATACTGAAATGGTTTTATATCTGTATGAATGTGCAGACATATTAGTTGGATTGAAAAATTTGTATGTTTTCAGTTTGGGCCGATTGCTTTACAGTTAATCAAAAAGGATAAAATGGGTGCTTCAAAAGTGGTTAATTAGAATGCTTTGACAAAAGTGGTTAATTAGATTCAAAGAATTAGGTATACTACTCTCAGATTCAAGGCTCCTCACCGATGAAAGCTGTAAGACAAAAACTAGTCTGGGAATATTGGCAGAAACACACTGGGCAGGCATTATGAGGCATAACCTTCTAGCTGCCATTGATTATTAAACCTTCCATTAGATGGCACTATTGTGTGAGAAAAAAGTTTGTTATTGCATCCTTTCTAATCTAAACCTTATCATAGCCATACATCAGTGCATCTCCACACTTACTTACAATGAAAATAAAAATAAATTGAAGTTAATTGGAATATGTTTTTATACAGAGAATATATATATATGTCAAAGCATCGGCCGGGAAGAGAACCCGCAACAACTGTTTGCAAGCAACTGCTTGCAAGGCAGCTGTGCTGACCTCTCGGCTACCAACGCTTGACAAATAATTTGAGTAATAAAAAGGGAAGATAAAACATAAAAAAAAGTTTATAAATGTTTATTTGGAGAAGAATAGAAAAAGATTAGAAACAAAAAAAATTAATAAATGAAGGTGTAAAGATTATTTTTGCGAAAAGTGAGCTGGTTAAAAGGAAAAAGAAATCGACTTGTTATGAACATTAAAATAGATGAATATATATAAAAAACGAAAGTGAATGATTGACGCCTTTAAATAGATAAATAAAAATAAGACTGTTTGATGCAACTAATCTGGGATTGTTGTAGTGAATCTACAAGACAATAGATAATTGTTGATGATAATGTTTTTTTTATTACTTCCTGTTATGTTTCCTTTGTCTCTTACATTATTCTGCATATGAATATGTATATGTTTTTTATATGGACATCATATTTAAGTTGTTTTTCCTTAAATGTAATTCAAAATGGTTGCACTAAGAAATTGATCAGTTATTTGATAAACTAATTATTTTTATTCTAACATGAAAAAGATGATTAATGTAAAACACAGTAACAGTTTAAAGTTAAATGTTAATATTAATAAAAATAATGAGATAATTTTGTTAAGTTTAATTTTACTGATTTAATCATTCACCGTGAATTGATTAATTTGTTCTATAATTAAGTAAGCAGTCAATCTGTACAGTTATTAAATTCATTAAAGTTATTACATTTTTGTATTTTTTAATATATTTTTAAAAAACCAGTTTAACTTATTTAGTAACATATCTATCTGTCTGCTGCGTTTCTATCTGATCATATAACCGTTGGCCCATTTCTCCAATTCATGCACCTATTTATCTATTGCCCCATTTGCCTGCCTACCTGTGTCTGTCTATCTATCTATCTGTGTATCTATCTATTGATCTGAATATCTAGGTATGTACTTATTAGACTGTTCATACATTCATCTGTTATTTGCACATTTATCTATTAATTTGTTTGTCTGTCTATTTTTTCTATTTGCCTACTGATCTAACTACATTTCATTTTTCTCACCTTTCTAAATTTCTGTCTATTTGTCAATCATATACTATTTATATGTCTTACATTTATTTAAAACAGGAAAAACTCTCCATACATTAGTGCTACTCAGAGCAAGCCAGAGTAATCAATGGATGCAAGAAGGTTTGTAGATAAAATCCCTATCTAGTGCCTACTCATCCAATATTCCCAAACTAGTTTTTAGCTTGTGGCTTTCATTAATGAGGAGTTTTGGATCTGAGAGCACTGCATCTAGAACTTAGAATCTAATGCAACCCTCCAGCAGCTATGTTTTATCTCTATTTAACTACAAAACTATGAGTCTGAAATTGAAAACACAATATTTTCAATCCAAGCTCACTAGCTTATATAGTCATATAGGTCTGAGTTTTGCCTGTTTTAACAGCTTAAGCAAGCATAAGAAATGATAATCATATGATGTTTAGTGATTTAATAGTAGGATAATAATGGCTGTGGTTACTCAAGAACCAGGGACACCAAAATGTATGAGTATTAAACTGAGTTCAGACTTATATGACTATATAAGCTAGTGAGCTTGGTTTGAAAATATTATTGTGTTTTCAATTTCAGACTCATAGTTTGGTAGTTAAGTAGAGATAAAAGGTGGCTGCTGGAGAGTTGCATTAGATCCTAAGATTTAGGTACAGTGCTCTCAGATTCAAGGTTCCTCAATGATAAAAGCCACAAGCTACAAACTAGTCTGGGGATATTGGATAAATAGGCATCAGATAGGGATTTTATGCACAAATATTTTTTCATCCATTGATTACTCTAGCTTGCACTGAGTGGCACTACTGTATAGAGAGTTTTGCCTGTTTTAACAGCTTGACAGCATAAGAAATGGTGATCATGTGATGCTTAAGTTTATTTCTCTAATCATTTGTCAAATGTATCTCATCATTGTGATTATCACTCTTAGCAATCACTTTTAATAGAAAAAGACTATTCTAAGATCAGAATAAAAAAATCCAAAGGCATAAAAGTAAAGAGTATAAGGAACAAGGTTAAAAGAAAAAAATGGAATATGAATTACCATATATGCAATTAAAAATTGAAAACTTACTGCATAAACACACAATCCCATTGACACAATTAATAAAGAAAAGAATAAAGACTTAAAAACCTCACAATATCTAGATTTAAACTAATCTAAATGACTGATGCCAGTAAAAAAGTTTTAAAAAAGGAAATTATTGAGAGATAAATGATCTTTGCTGTACCAAAATCTTTCTGCTCCATATTTAACCATTTGTCTGATTAAATATCTATTTAATTTTCTATATATTCATCTATATATTTATCTGCTTATATGACTATCTATTTATCCAATCATTAGTTTAACTATCTATTTCTTTATCCACTTATCTGTATGCATATTTTAATGACACATTTCTTTAACTATTATTTATTTATGTTGTATATTTACCTGTTTTATATTCATCTATCTATTCACAATATTCATCTATCTATTCACAATATATCTGTCAATATGTTTATCCAATTATCAATTCATCAATTATTCAATCATCCACCTATCTAAATGTCATCTGTTTATCTGTCTTTATGTTACCTATATGCATATCTTCTTATTTTATAATCTATTTGTAAATTTATCCTATCAATCAATCAATTTATCTTTTTATATCTGTATATTTTTGTCTATATATACGATTATCTCTATGCCTAGTCATTAATCTATCTATTTATCCATTTATTTATCTAAACTAACTTCCAGTTTATCTGTTTCTCTATTATCTACTTATATATCTTTTTATCTTATAAAGCATTTTACAAATATATTTATCTATTTTTCTATCTATATATGTATTCAATTGTTTGCCCACAATCCATATAATCATTATCACTTTTTCTCTCTTTCAATAATCTACCTATTTATTAATAATAAAAGTTGCAAATCAGTACCACATTTTTAATGAATTTGTTGTATCTAAGACATAACTAATACTATAAGGGAGATAGGTGGTAGTCCTTTAAGTTTATTAAAATATATTTTTTAAAAATGTGATGATCATCTTCCAAAAAGAGGTATAAACAGAGGGCATTCTCCAAAATTTATATTTTTGTCTAATGTAGAGAATGATGATTATGCTTAACAATAACAGACATTACGCTGTTGATGAGAAATTCAGCAGCAGCTTTTTTCTTTCACTACAGTTATGCCCCCTAGTGTAAGATTTAATTATTAGTGGATGTCAGATGGTAGTATCTAATAAATTCCTCTCATCAGTGAATGGTTTTTGGATCTGGGAGCAGAGCACTGGATCTTTTGAATCTACACATCTTTCCTCTAGCAGTCATATTTTACTTCTTCATTTTACCATCAAAATACCTGCCCAAATTGAAACCATGTTCATATTTTCAATCTAAATCAATATGCTTGTATAGTCATATAAATCTAAAATCTTTTTAGTATCTATATATTATCATGACTTTAGTTAATAATTGTAGGTACTTTTACCCTTTGATCAGGGTTGGTATAAAATCAATATGACATCACATGACCTGAGCTCATATAAAGCTGTTTAATAGCAAAAAAATTTTCTCATCATAATTATATTAGATAGTGTAATCTTTAGCAATTAATAGACACAAAACAAATGAGCTTAATAAATCTCTATTCAATATTGTTTTAGCCAATATTCTCAGACTAATTTACAGCCTATGACATTTTTAGTGATGAGTCTTTGGATCTGGAAAAAAAGCACCTGGATGTTTAACATCTAATACATATTCTCTCCATCTTTTACTTCTTTGATCTGCAATCAAAATAACAGCTCATAAGGTACAAACTAGGCTGGGGATATTATATAGGATACGATTTATTAAGCACTACCATCTGGCATCTATTGATGATTAAAGCTTATCCTATATAGCATCGCTATTTTAAAGAAAAGAAATTGCTATTAAATAAGGTTGTGTAAGCCAGGATCATATGTTGTTTTATTGGATGAGAAGTTGTAAATGTGGCAACACTAACTCATTTCAAGGAAATCCAAGAAGTTGTTGATGCATTTCAAAACAATACATTTACTCTGGAAACCATGTTGAAAGTGATGAATGGTGATCCTTCAAAATGTATCTTCTACAATTAATGATGTTTGGTTATTTTCATTTGGTTATAGTATTTTACTAATTATTTTTACCAATTCTCAAATAGTCAATTAAACATACTTGTATGCATCATAAATATTCAGAAAATATGGAGGGATTGCTGAACTGGGTTTGAATGCTTGTAATACTGTATGTATCATAAAGATTCAGAAATATATTCAGAGATTGCTGAATTGGATTTGAATACATGTAATACCTACAGTACTCGGAGTGGAATTGGCACTTGCACAAATAACCACATTTAAACTGTCACCAGAAGTGAGCCTTCCTGACTGTTTATCTTTCCTTATTTTCAAACCAAAAGTTTAACATATCTGCATGTGCTATAAGTATTTAGAATATAAAGAGGGATTTAAACCTATAGTTGAAATAATTACCTATAGTAATAGATATAGGGCAACAATTTGCATAAATAATTGCATTTAAACTATAATTAGAGAAGTTAACCATTTATTGTAGAAGAAAGCCTTAGATTTTTAAAAGCTTCATGGAAGATATCAAACATTTCCTCATCACTTAGGAATAGATCTCATAGAAAAATTGACATTTAAGTCAGATGATGGAAAAAGGCATGGACCAGATGAATTATTATTCTCATGTTTCTAAAACCAATATTTAAATTTGTGATTATTGCAGTGTAGAATTCTTAAATTAAAAGCTAACAGCATTGTTTAAAAATAATTACTACAATAGTAATACATCTGTTCCACGATAATTTTCAAATGGTTTATGGTTATAATAGACAGAGATAGTAGCATGAAATAACTTCCCAGACAACAATAATTTCAGAGGGGAGAAGAGGGTCTGATTAACAAAAACTTTCAATAGTTAATGAAAATTTAAACATTTTTCCTGATTATATGACATATTTTCTCATCTATAGCCCACTTTTTAGTCTCAATATATTATCAGAAGTCAATGGACTCAAAATTGTGACATCTGCTTGACATTAAAATGGTTTGCACTGAGCACAATGATCAAAAGAGAAAATGCAAAGAGATATGGTTTATCACAAGCAATACCCACACAATAAATAAAGATGATTACACATTGCACTATCGGTCAAGTTTAATCCTATTTTTGTACTATGAATATGATCGGCCTAGTTGAAGGCAGTGTTAAACTGTAAAATAGTTATATTTGTTTAATCTTTCCTGTATAGTGAACCTTCCTTATTTAATGAACTACAAACAAATAAGAAAGATATAAATGCTATTGAGTTATAAATAATCTGATTGTAACCTTATGATAGATTATTTTGATATATATATATGGACAGGTGTTTTAAATGTTTGTTAGATTATGAAATCATGTATACATTACATCTACACTATTCATCTTTCTTGCTCTAATAAGAATTGATATTCAATCACATTTATTTTAGAATTCTATTCTTCTATCTTTATTTAGCATGATCATTCCCATTTAGTTTATCAAGACTGAACATGAACCATATAATAGTTATACTATCAATTAATTTATCTTTACTGAATTCTGGCTACTTCATAATTTTGACAGAAAGTTCCTGTCAATATTTCTTAACATTATCTAAGAACTTTGTATTTTCCTGAAGGTTTGTGATGATGGTGTTTTAGTTGTATTTATATGTTGGACTATTTCCATCATCTAATTAATATGTGTATTGAATGTCTTTAGAAGAAATTAACTTTATTTAAATATTCCAAATACATTCAACTGTTAGTAATTGCATATCAATAGGTTAGTATATGCAAAACATTTCGAGAGGTATTACTTTCCCCTCTTCTTCAGGTGTTGCTGGCCTGACCAGTGACAGTACTAGCATGGAATTCGAACCTGGGTTCTTAGATTATTGAGTTTTGAATTTTAAGGTGCTATTATTAACAGTTGAATATATTTGGAACATTTAAATAAAGTTAAATTTTTCTAAAGACATTCAATACATATATTAATTAGATGATGGAAATAGTCCAACATAAAAATACATCTAAGAACTTTACTGGTAAAAGAAATGATGTAAGTAATTTATATATATATATATTATAATAAATGCTTTTATTTACTGTGCACTAAAAAGCCAAAAAAATGTTTTTTTCAATTGTATTTGGGACTTTTATATTAAATTTGAAATAGAAGTATGGGGTGTCTATAAATTAACTAATTTAAACATTTGTTTTTTTATGTGGGTGTCCAGAAATGATTCAATAACTAATTTTTGCAGGAAATGATTGGATTAATTAATTTCTGGACATCCAATAAGTTAAAAATGAAAAATTCAATTGTTGAAAAAAAAAAACCAATTATTTTATATTTTATATTTTAAAAAAAACCAATTATTTTATATTTAAAAAAAAAAACAATTATTTTTTATTTCTTTAGTATATGGTATATAAAAATGTTTATTATAAAGTGTATTTTAAATATTATTTTTAATTTTTTAGTATTTGGATATTTTTTGTAATTATTCCTATTTACAATAAAGAATAGAAACAATGTGGTAGTTGATGAAAATTTTTAAAAAAAATTATGTCTTATTAAAAAATAATTCAATATTATTTTGTTTATGAAAAAAATTAAAAAAGAAATTCACAATTAAGATAAAATAAAATTTTATTTTTTTTAAAAAAGCAACTTTTGCAATCAATTGAAAGTAAAATTTTATTTCTAATTGATCATTAACCTTTTCATCATATTTGCCAAAACATTTTCGAAGGCAGCTTTAACTCGCTGTTATTTTGCTGGTTAATTTATCAAAAAAATCATACTGTATAATACTGCCTTATTTATAATTATTTTACAACTAATAAATCAATAATATTTAAACTTCAAGTTATAACAATGAGATAAGATCTGCCTTCCAAGGTGTTGATTGGTTGTTTCCCATTCTCTACAAAAGAGAATACTTATCAACAACTTTGATAGTTCTAAGTTTTTTGTTTCGATTTTCAAAATGAAAATGTTTTAGAATATTTTTTACATATTATTTTTTTTCATAAAATATGTGTAAAAATATAGCAAAAATTATTTATTTTTACATGAAAGTAAATTGAGAAAGAAATCAATGACATATGTCTGCATTTTGTAATTAGTTGAGAAAAATAAGATTTTTATTGTCTCCTAAAGATTATTTTTATCAGTTATAAAAATAATTTTTTAAAAAAACCTTTTGTTTACTTTAATAATCTGACAAATTATTAATTTGCTTTTTAGAAACTAATCTAAAACAAGTTTAATTTTGAAAGACAAATATATTACTTCTAATTATACAATTGAACAATCAAAAGTTTAGAACTTTAATTCACTTGGACAATAGGAATAATTGCAACTAAATGATTTAAGGAAGGGTTACTACTTTTTAACATAATCTTTTTTAAAAATAAAAGCATTTAATCAATATACTGCTCTTTTACAGGCATAATTGTAAACTTATTGAACCAATATTAACATACTCAAAAATTTAATATGCTGATCTCTCTACAGTAAAAAAAACTCTCCAGGAAATTAATGAAAAATATTTCATTGTCATTGATTTCTAATATATATGTATAAAATTTTAGGAAAATCTGTTTGATAGAAGCATTTTAAATCTCCATTACAAAATTTATCCTAAACAAACAAAAACATGATCATATGTTAATGATAGCTCCAACAGTGAACCAGCCTCAAGGCTAAACACTTTATACCCAGATCAATTGTTTTTTAATTAACTAATAAACTGTTAATGTAAACATTGATATGTATATATATATATATATATATATAGCTCCTCACTGAGGAGAGCCATAACTCAAAACCAGTCTGGGGATGGGGACAATCATAGATAAAGATTTGAATCCTTTCTCTTATAGCATTTATCATAAAAAAATAAGTAAATAATAATAATAATAATAATAGTAATAGTAGTAGTAGTAGTAGTAGTAGTAGTAGTAGTAGTAGTAGTAGTAGTAGTAGTAGTAGTAGTAGTAGTAGTAGTAGTAGTAGTAGTAGTAGTAGTAGTAGTAGTAGTAGTAATAATAATAATAATAATAATAATAATAATAATAATAATAATAATAATAATAATAATAATAATAATAATAATAATAATAATAATAATAATAATAATAATAATAATAATAATAATAATAATAATAATAATAATAATAATAATAATAATAATAATAATAATAATAATAATAATAATAATAATAATAATAATAATAATAATAATAATAATAATAATAATAAAAGCTTGTTTGGAAATATTTGCTCTTGATTATATATAATGTGAAACCATATTTATTAATTTAAATCATTTCAGAGATTCAATCTCTCTTCCTATAATATCACTGTGGTTTAAACTTCATGTAATGTATTCTTATTAACCCATGAATGTCTTTGAAACATAAAATTGTTTACAAATAGTAAGTAAGATACTATTAATCAAATTTAATTTTTTCTTTTAGATAGAGGGCAGCACTATCAATCCATCTGACTATGCAGTATGGGCCAGTAAATGGATGGTAAACCTCTCTATCCATCACTGCATGGAAAATGGTAAGCCTGAAGCATAATACTTTCTCTACACTGTTTTTAATGAATGGTGGAGGGGGAATGCATTGGATTATTTAGAGTTATTTGTGTCATTTTGCCTATAAAACGTTTTTCTATTATTTTGTTCAATTGTATATACATATAGATGTACATATTATATAATAATTCAGGGTGCACTTTTACTATTTCTGTTACTAAATCATCCTCTAGATTGTAGTCATTTTTAGATTGTTTTTTATGTACATAAACATTCTGAAAATGACCTTAGAATAAATATAAAATATAGGAAATAAATAATATAAACATAATAATGCTTTTATGTAAAACTTTAATATTTGCATTAATATTAGACATACACACACTTATATAATTCGGAAAGCAAAACTAAATATAAATCAAATCAAACCCAATCATTAAATGATAAACTTTGTTGACTCTTCTAATGTTTTCGAAGGTATAACTTTCATTTTCAAGAAGTACAAAAATCTCTTCATTTTCTCGAGGTGCAAATATGCAAAATAGGCAAAATATGCTAATCAAGATAAGAACATTTAAATTTGCCATTTCTTCGATATGGCATAAAATGATTCTTTTTTATTCATCGTGTGTTCATCTGATATGATATAACATGCCTCCTTCACCTTCCTATGCAGTTCATGCCACTCTCTACACAACACACTCGGCCTATCCGGCCTGCATTGATGGCCCACAGCCAACTAGTGCTGTACAAAAACAGAGGGGTGAGATGAGTCTACTAAAGCCTTATTATATGCATATACATGCTGGGACAATCTTGTTTGAACAGATGCCCTCGTTTCCCCATAATATGCCTATTTTGCATATTGCACCTTGTAGAAAATGAAGAGATTTTTGTACTTCTTGAAAATGAAGGTTATACCTTCAAAAACGTTGGAAGATTCAACAAAGTTTATCATTTAGTGATTGGATTTGATTTATATATAGTTTTGCTTTCTGAATTATATAAGTGTGTGTATTTTTAATATTAATGCAAATATTAAAGTTTTACATATAGTATTGTCTAACACACATTTGAACGTTATAAATAATGCTTTTAATGACAGAAGAATCAAGAATACATGTTTATAAAGTAGCATTTTAATAATATTGAAATATTAATTTTAATAATGCTGAAGTAGTTTGTAATAAATGAAAGAAAAGCTAGAGAGCTGGTAAAAAACATTGATAAAATATAAAGTGATGCATAACATATAATACTAAATTGTCCAAGCATTTTACCACTGTTACACAATACTTTATTTACCACTTTCTTACAATTTACAGTTTCAATTGCCCCAGCAGTCTTCTTCAGGACTACAACATAATGGTATACATTTGTCAACACAATAAGAAAGAGTAGTTATTATACTTCTTGAAGAAGATAGAGTGATGTTAAAAATATTTATTTCTTTTGCTGTTTTTCTTAAGTTTATGATTACTAACCAATATTTCTGGCATTAAATAAAGTTTTTATTTAGGGAAATTCCTCAAAATTTTATGTATATATTTTCAAGGTCATATAACCAATCACTATGAATTTTGGCTTATGGGTTATGATAATGAAGAGCAGGGGGACAGGAATCGTGTATGTGTGTCACATGCAGATCACAATGATTTGTGTAGACCACAAACCAATGTAGGGTGTAAGATTTGTTTTTAATTATATAGCAAAAATGTAAATTATATAAACAAGAACTTATATGAGTTTTTGAATTATTGGTAAATTGACAAATGAATTGTATCGAGCAGGAAGTTCCAAGATATAGATATTATTGCACAACTATAATGATTTAAGAATTGGTGCAGACAACAAAATGCTGGCCGAGTGTAAGGGTTTCCTTTATTAATTTTACTGCAAAAATATTAACTTATACAAACAAGAATTTGTTATGAGTTTTTAAGTTGTTGGTAAATTGAGAATTGAGGTGTATCAAACAGGAAGTTCCTTAAAATTAGCCATGAAGATTATGCCGCCAAAATTTCATTTGCAAAGTTTTATTTAGGTTTCTACTTAATGAGGGAACAAAATTTGGTCACATATGAATATATGTACATAATACATATCCCTATATTATTCAAGACAGATTTGGAAAGATTTATTTTATACAAAATCATTCAAAATAGAGAATCAATTTCTAGCATGATCGCAATTCTCTAATTATGGTGAACTTCATCGAAAGTTCATAGCTTTAGGTTATTGAGAAGGAAAAAACACTTTGATACATAGAAGAGCAAACATTTGCCAGTTTGAACTACAAATACAAATGAATGGCACAATCAATATTAAATATAATTTGTCCAAACTTCAAGCACTTTTTAGCAAAACTCTTTATTTGTACATTCACAGACACTTACATTTCGACTGACCTGCAGTCTTCTTCAGAGCAAGTCTATTTTTTTTTTGGAAGATCAAAATAGACTTGCTCTGAAGAAGACTGCAGGTCAGTCAAAACATAGGTGTCTGTGAATGTACAAATAAAGAGTTTTGCTAAAACGTGTTTGAAGTTTGGACAAATTATATTTAAAGGATATTACGGCAAACATAAAGAAAAGTGTGATTTTGGTAATATTTATGAACAATCAATATTATATGAGTACCTCATATATTGGAAAGTAAAAATATGTTTTGTGTAACCTTACAAATGTATCATCATCAGACAAGTTTGCCCATTCCTGCTGTAAAGTCTACTATTGCAGAATGACATCATTTCTGGGTTGAACATGTGAAACAAATGACAGTACAAGAATTTATAAAAAAATATTTTACAGAACCCTTGAACAGTTTTTATGGAAGAAGCAAACCTCTTATAAAAATTATCTCAAAGGCAGTCTAAAAGAAATACACTATTGGTTGAATATATTGGGAAAGTGCAGCTGAGTATAGTATACAAAAAAGAGTTATAATTGGCCCTCCAGGAAATAAGCATTACAAAATAAGTTAAAAAGCAACATCTCATAATATTAAATTCTCTTTAACTCACCAGCAGCAACTAAACATTCAATATAAAATCATTTCCTATAAGGGATGTCTTTGTACTTTACAGATGCTTTATGTATTCATCATAACACTTATTATTAGTTATCTTTTCATCATTTTCCATCTTTCTCCGAATGGTCGTTTGTCGAATGGTAGCTGCTGGTGTAGAGCAGATAACAAAACAACTATTTAAAACATCTAAAATTGATTTAAAATGAGGTTATTTAAAAAAATAAAGTTTTCACCAGATATTTATCTGCATTTTATATTTTTAATTTAAACAGATCTACATATTCAAAATACGAAACTATTTTGCTAATCATTACAAAAATAAAATTTCGTATATGTTAGAAGATCTCGTTAAAATTAAATTTCAATTCAAAGCTACGTGTATTGTTTTGATATATGAACACGTTCTCATGCATATAACCACACACACATATATAAAATCCGATATTAAAGTAATTAAAATAATTTCCAATGATTACATGACTGGAAAAAATGATTACTGCCGTTAAATTGCTTGTAACACAGAGTACTGCTTAAAACAAGAATTTCATTATAGATTTTTTCGTTTTCCCTCTATATTGATTACTTTGTAAGGTTTCAATTTGGGATTTAACTAAAATTCTGTTTCACTTTCTTTTTTTAAATAATACTCATTAAGCGAACAAATGATATATGTTGTATTGTATTTTTCAACAGTATTTATTTGAATGGTAAACTATATTCCCTATTTCGTATTTTAATTACGTTAACAATGAATAAAACATTGTGATAAAGTATTCTTAGTTTATACAAATTCCCCTTTGTACAAAATATTAAAATTCAGCAGACTTTTGTTTAAACAGAAGTTTTAATTTTACTGCATTTCATTTTGAAACAATGATTACAACAAAAAATGGCGTAGTCAACCGAATTAATACAAAATTAAAAATAAAGTGTGAAATAGCAAGAGAGGGAAAGAGAGAGAGAGAAGATAGAAAGAGAGAGGAGAGAGAGAGGGAAAGAGAGAGAGGAGAGAGAGAGGGAAAGAGAAAGAGGAGAGACAGAAAAAAGAGAGAGGGGAGAGAGGAGAGAGAGGGAAACAACTGCGATAAACCACACAGCCCAAATGTTTGGTCATAAAAATGTTGAGAATAATTGTAAGATAATTATTGTTGATATTACCTTAACTGTATATATATGAAAATATTCGACTATCTAATTTTTTTTAAAACTAAATAATTTATGTTTAACAATAAAAATAAACACTTGCAATCAACTGTAGTCATTCTAACTCCCAAAAAAAATTAGGATAAAACGTGGAGAGAGTAAAACTGACCTAGAAATGAGTTTTGCAATGACTATACAGAGCAACCTATGCAGCACAAATATGTTCATATATAAAACATGCTGGTACATTTTTCTAGTTGACATTTTATAATGTTATCTTTAATTTCTTCAGCAGAAAACCTTTCTTTCTGAAAAACTTCAACAATTGCCCAATTGTAGTTCTCCAATGTATTCTACTTTCTACAGTATCTTCCCAATGGAAAAAAAAGATTAAATCTTTAAAATGATCTTAAAATATACATTGTAACCTAGACAGGGTCTACTATTTAAATGAAA
Organism: Epiperipatus broadwayi; assembly: GCA_028023455.1. NCBI lineage: Eukaryota > Metazoa > Onychophora > Udeonychophora > Euonychophora > Peripatidae > Epiperipatus > Epiperipatus broadwayi. The sequence goes on from JAQFVV010000006.1 coordinate 3,196,265, forward strand.
ACCATGCTTAAGTTAACCATATAGCACTATTTAAGGAAAAATTTCTCTATTTATTCATTTTGCAAGTTCAACAGAAAGTATTATTTTATAATGGTTGGCTTTATATTGCATCCAGCAAGTTGAATTACAAATTGATTGGTTTCATAATCTTTTTTTATTAAGAAATAAATTTATTTTGTAAGTTTACATAACTATGATACATAATGTTACTTGAAATCAAGGATCCATGGATGTACCACTTCATTGCTCTGCCCACACAAGGGACCAGATTCTATACAGTCATGAGAATTTACTTGTGCTGGCACACCTTAATGCAGTTGACTAGATTCTGTAGGATTCCACGTCATCAATCATTGTGCAGCTAGACAAATTTTTTCAAGAAACCTTGGCTATTGGATGACTGAAGACAAGATTTGTCGGACACACCATGTCACTGTAATCTTTCCATCTAATTTTTAAAATTTTATGGACATTTGTAAAGGAAACTTCTCTAATGGCTTTATGTTGTGCCAATTGGGTTTCCAAATCTGGTATCCATAAAATCAATTAAGTAAAATAAGTCTACATATAGCCAACATAGAAGCAGTAGATGTTTTGTGTGTGTGTGTGTGTGTGGTGAAATACTCTTTTAAGTTATCAAAAATAGCATTAATACATTGGAATTTGTGGTGCATTTCAACATTTGAATCTATCTTTCTACTTGTAAAACTATCAAGGCATTTAAAGATATTTACGTTCTCAAAGTGAATAATCCAAGTTTACACCGAATAATTCAAACAGTATATTTACATAATAAACAAATTACCTGTTGAATAAATGATTAATTTTTTTACTATTCTGTGTTCACTGTTATCAATTAAGCTAAAAATAAGCAAAACAGAACTGAATAATTCATTGAATTTGTAACAGATTTCAAAATAATATTTAATGCCTATTCTGAATTAAAAAGTATACAACTCTAAAAAAGTTCCAAGGATCGTAGTAAAGCCTAAAATAAAATAGCTAAATAAATAAGCTAAAACATAAAAAAATAAATGTGAATATTTAAATATATAATGTATATTTCTGTTATTAGAAATAGAATTAAACTATTTCTTGATCTCAGATATTCAATATTTACTGTTTGATTTATAAGTATCAAGCTTTCAGTACTCATTACATTGATACTGCCCTCTTCAGATAAACATATTAATGATTATTTTTAACCATTTATAAGACTAAAGATTATCACACCATTTTTATCCCAGAGATAACCCTTAAACATGAATTAGAGAATAATATAGCTGTTTTTAAAGTAAACACAAACACATTAAATAATTCAATTCATCTCTCTTTTTCCAAATGTAATATTTTTTTAGATAAGCTTAAAACTTCTAACATGTGAATAAAAGGACTTCAATTTTTATTTGTGGCTAAATTTCCTTGAGTAAGCAAAATAAAAAAAAGGTAGTTTTTATCCTCTAAAAAATCCAAAAAGTTGAATCAAACATGCAAAAGTGATGCATTCAAATTTACACTGGATAAAAGTTACGCTCTATAAAAGTTGAAAAAATTCCCAATTAAACAGGCTAAAGTTTTCTATCAGGTAGCTAGCAATAAGAAAGTGATAAACTTTTTCTATACAATAGCACCATTTTCTTGCATCCATTGACTGAAAGGCACTACTGTATGGATAGCTTGTCATTGTTTTAGCAGCTTGTGTAGGCATAGAAAATGATCATGTGATTTTCACTTAGCAATAAGTTATAATACACATTCCCTAGTTGGTTACATATTTATGTGACAGACGCTGGTAAATCTGTTGATAAACTTTCAAACCCCACTGCAATTTATTGTTATTAAGATAATATAATTGATTTTGATGCTTTTGTATAATTTATACTTGTAAACCACTCTAGTCTTGGGAAAAATAAACTTTATTACCTCAATAATAGTGACTAGCAATGGAATTTAAAGGTTTTGAAATGTATATTTTTAGTTTACTTTCAAATCAGGTTGCATTTGCCCATTTAAAGATGTTTATTTAAACTTCTATACATTAAAAATCTCAAAATATTATAATCCAAGTGTCAACCTTTAGTGAAAAGTAGGATAGAAACCACATTTTACTCATAGAGATTGCCATGATGACTGATTGAAGATTTTTGGTGTTGATAAATGTAAACTCCTTTCAGGTGATTTATGTTTATGAATCATATAGCTTTAAACAATTAGTTATTTTAATAAAAATGAGTAGATATGAGGTTTGAAAACAGGTTATATTTTCCTGTTTGATGGGCTTATTTAAACTTTTTAAAAATTAGAAATGATACATATATATTATAACAATCATCTCCCTCTCTAACCCCTATCTGCCTTACAAGAGAGCCACTAGCTATTTGAACCTAGAAAAATTTATAAAGTAGGAAGACATAAATGAGTGAGGTTCAAATTTTAAATGATTGTTAGCCGAAGTCATTCATGGAGAAGCTGAGCTTTAACCATTATCCTGCATGAATTCTGTTTGGCCAAGTGAGTTAAAATTCTAAACTTTTGATTGATCAAGTACAGAATCAGCCATAAAAATAATATTAATCTTTTAATATTATATTCATTTTAGATTCATTTGTAAAAAATATATTAATAATTTGTCAGATTATAAAAGTGAATGAGTTTTTTCAAAAATAAATTTCTATTTATAATTATAAAAATATTCAATAGCAGATAATGTAAAAAAAAGTTTATAATGAATTGCAAAGTGTTTAGACATCATTGATTTCTTTCTCACTTTCTAAAAGTAAATAATTTTTTTTAGTAAAGACTTATATTAAAATCTTACTATTTTTGTAAAATAATTATGTTTTTAGCATATTTTATACAAATACATTATAATATGTAAAAAAATACTTAAAAAACATTTATTTCATTTTTAAAATCAAAACAAAGAAGTTGGAGCGATGAAAATTATTGACAGGTGCTTATATGACTACCAACCAATTACAATCTAGGAAGTTCTGCCTTCTCTCTTTGTTGTAGGTTTGATTTTTTACTTGTAAAATAATTCAAAAGGGTAGCATCTTATAGTACTTTTTAAGCTTTAAAATGAGCCTGAATATGCTATGATAATGTAAGAACTGCTCAAATTAGAGTGAGTTAAGATGTGTATGAGTTAACTTGAGACAGTCTGTAAACTGGTTAAGATATAAAATGCCAAACTTAAGACATCCAATCACTGATTTCAAATACAATTTACAAAAAATTAAAAATGAAACAAGTCACTGCCAGAACTAATGAGACTAAACATATTTATTACACACATATGATATCAAAACACAAAAACTGAGGATTTAATTCTTTACTTAACAATTATTATTACATAGATTTAACTAATGTTATTCATTTATCCCATATGCACAGATGGATAAATTTAATCTAAAATATATTAATATTATTTTCATATTTTGCACAGAACCCCACATTTAAACGTCTTGATCTTTTAACTCTAGCCCAAAAGTTTGCGTCCAAACCAATGATAGTTTACTGACATACCAATGTGATCAATGCAAAATAAATATGTTAGCATACAAATAATCATGATTAAAGGAATTTATGTTTGCAACATAATATTATTAGAGAAAAAACAATTACTTATAATCTTCACTCATTACAAGAATGTGTGTCTGTCTGGTACAGGACACATAAATATACTTGGAGAAAAAGAAGTGCTCAATCTGGGAGGGAGGTCAATCCTTGCCAACTTATAGTCACTATCCAGAGCATAAGAAATCAATGGTATAGGAATACTTCAACTACCATCAACAACACAATAGCTATCATTTTGGGCATGCATTCAATTGGGTGGGATATCTTACATGCTAATGTGGTACAAGGGAATGAGAATCCTATGTGCCTCCACAATTTACATTGACAAGAGCAATACAGAGACTTCAGACCACTCAAAGAAGTAAGGAGAGATGCATGTTGGAAGTAACAAGAAGAGATCGAAAATGCAATGTATGGGTAAGAGAACAAACAGGTGTTACTGACCTCATTGAAAAAATTAAAAGACTGAAGTGGAGTTGGGCTGGACATATTGCTAGAAAAGATGATAATAGATGGCCAATTGAAATTTTAAACTGGATTCCAAGAAATTGTAAAAGACCCAGAAAGAGACCACATGTGAGATGGATGGATGAAATAAGAAAGTGTGCAGGGGTGATGTGGAGAAGAGAAGCTAAAGATAGAAAAAGATGGATTGAACTTGGAGAGACCTTCATCCTGCAGTGGATTGATAATGGCTGATGATGATGATGACTCCCATATATTTATCCCCAACATTGATTCAACTATGAAACAATTATCCCAAAATCAACCCTATTTAAACAAACATGACCTTACAGGTCTGAGCATAAGATTTAAATCTTAGTTCTTTCTTCCAGGCTTAGGAACAGATTATATATTGTAAACTTTATGACAGTACTATATTAAGTTCTTAGGTTGGTTTATGGTTAATGAAGGCTAATAGCAAAGCTTGTCTGAAGAATGGATATAGCATCACTATCTTGCATTTACTGATTGATCAAATGTACAATAGGTGTCTCCAGTAAAGAGTAAATAGAACTAAATACTATTTCCAAAAGCATGTATTAAGGATAGACAGTAATTTCATGTTTTACCCCTTTCATCCATATTGTCAACAATGACATATCTTTTAAAAATGTTAAACATAAGAATACAAAATAGCAGTTTTAAAAGTAATTAAAATGCATTAAATGCAGGTATGTTTCATTTACCTGCAAAGTAGCAGCAACATTTTGTTTTATCTCACTCTCTCTATGTCTAACACTTAACCTGGTATATAATTTAGTGGACTGTTACAGTTTGATTTACAAGTGTCAAACTTAATCTTCCCACAACTTTGACACCATACACTTCAGTTAAATATAGTAATTATCATTAATCATTTACTAAATTAGAGATTGTTTCTAGCCCAGATATAAACTTTGTCTCAGTTAAAGGTAATATATGTTTTTAAATTAAACACACACATCAACATGTGGAGTTATTCACATTTCTCTTTCCCAAGTGTAGTATCTTAATAAATATATTATATATCTAGTGGAATATATTCTAGCACATTTTTCTGCTAAGGTTTAAAAACTTAAAACTTATTTACAAAGACTGCAAAGTATAAAGTTAATGGTGATAGCATTTTTTTTTCAAATCTAAAAATGCTGTTAAGGGTTCCCTAGTGTGAGAAAGTGAAAGTTAATGAATCAATTATGAAGGGAAATAATGTTCACTGATGATTTATTGTGTTTAATATCTATAATTTAAAATTAAATTTTATTAGAAGTATGTATATAATGTTGAAAACTATTATACTATATATATATTGTAAAAGACCCAAAAAGAGACCACAAGTGAGATGGATGGATGAAATAAGAAAGTGTGCAGGGGTGATGTGGAGAAGAGAAGCCAAAGATTTGAGAAGATGGATTAAACTTGGAGAGACCTTCATCCTGCAGTGGATTGATAATGGTCGATGATATATATATATATATATATATATAGTAACCTAGTGTTATTGACACTTGGTTTACTTGGCATTATTTCTGCAGGAAAACAATGCTATTCTTTAAAGAAATAAAAAGATAAAATAACAATAGCAATAATTGATTAATAAAGTATGCTATTCACTCACTTTGGCATGTTTTGGGTGAATAACTAATAGATTTAATAACTCAATGTCATTTTTGAAGAGAGAACATGAATAATTTAATTGAGATATTAATAATTAGAGCAAATTAATATGGTATAAAAGCTAAACAGTAATTGATTTTGGATGGGTAGAGAGGGGAGAGTGGATGAGTGTCTTATCATAAAGCACAATAACTTCTGGTAATTTCTTTTTGTAAAAAAAAAAAAAAAAAAAAAAAAAAAAAAATAATATAATGTTTAAAGAATTATACATCACTGATTGTTAATTTAATGTATTTATTATTTTTTTTTATATTGTCAAATTACTTTGTAATCCAGGTAAATAATACTAAAACTATATGATTGTAATAGGTTTTTCCTTTCTTTTGTTTATGTTATAATCAAATGATTATTTTTCTGGAAGAGGTCGCTAAAGTAAAAAAAAAATATAGATAGTCTGCTTTTAGTTTTCAAGGAAGGAACAGTGCTGAAATTTGGTAACTCAATTTTTTCATTTTATTTTGCAGAAATAAATGTAATCAAAGTAAACTTTTAATAATATAATGTGTGGCTAAATTTTTTTGATAAGATATCCTGATTTTCTTTGCCATCTACCTATTTAAAGACCTTTTATACTTAAAAGTTTATTGTCTCGCGCTAAAGTTCAAAAATGACAGATGTAACTAAAAGAGTCACGAAAAATTATATTATATCTAAATTAAGGAAAAAAGCAATTTCCAAGAAAAGATTAATTATTTATTAACTTTATGTCATTTATTGATATTTTCTTGGTATAGAAAAAAAATAATAATAATAATAAGTGAAAGAAATATTTTGATACCAAGGAAAATCAACTAGAAACATTTTCGTGCTCTTTCTCAATATTGTCTGCCTTTACAAGTAATGTAGTTACATACGTTAAAATATGTTTTATTCACCAAGAATTGTCTGGAAATAATAATAATGATAAATAAGATTAAATTATGCACCTGTATATTTTTTTTAAAAGAAATATAAAAAAGGATATAAACTTTCTCAGAGTAAATATGGGAAAAGTTATATAGGGGCATTCTTACGGAGAAGTTATCGTTAAAAAAATTTATAATTCCTAAAGTATGAACAAAACCAAATATCTTAGTGACTTAATGATAAAAATAAATGATATATTATATTATACATCAGTTGGAATTATTAAAACTTCATGTACAAGTAAATTGACTGCAGTTATTATCATAATAATCTCTTGGAAAATTGCGCATTTTCATCCATAAGCAAGCTAGCTAATAAGTATACGTATCGTCAAAAAAAAATATTGTGTATGTTTATCGTCTATAGTCAAATATTCGTCTATATTAGAAGTCTATTTTTTTTCTATGGATCCCAAAATTGTAGTAGTTTAATTCAAGTAAGAATTAATCTTCAATTCTGCTATATATTTCTTTACCTAATTTATTAAACGCACAAAATAAGAGAAAACTTTTATTTAAAGGAAATAATACCATGTGTTTATTGTTTTTAAACTTGCTTCATGAAATATGACTGGATAAAGCTCTTTACCTGGACTAGTTGCTCAACAGAAAAACATTTTCTAATGAGAGAGTATGCACTTGTTAATTAATGATTGTTTAAAACTAAGTTATAAATGATATGTATTTTTTTGTTATATCACATAGGTTAAAGTCTGTATGGTCAAGTGATATTTAATAGCCTTGTAATAACAAAGGTATGTTTTAATATAAGTTGATATTTAACACGAAAGAAAAAAAAAATCTATAAAATATGTTTTAATTAGTACATACAATTGTAGGTAGAAATTTTGTATGTTAGATACGTAAAAGAAAAAAATATTTAGATATTTAAGGGGTAAAATAAATATTGAAAATTATCAGAAGTAACTAAAAAAAAAAAATGCTATAACAAAATATTTCTTGTTAAAGTTTTGAAATGAATTTATACTGTATTAATTGAGGAATTTATTCCTAATTATTCTTAAATTAACACATCCACTTTATGTAGTTTAAGATAGTATGCTACCAACTATTTTGAATGTTCCTTTATTAAAATTAAAATTATTATACTTTTATTCTATGATGTCCATTGATTTCAGATGTTGATCAAAGTATACATGGTAACATAAGTTTATTATAATCAGTGTATTTACTTATCCTGCCCAGATATAGCATTGGTATATGCTTAATATTCGCATAGGTAATAATTATAATGTATTTATCTTGTGGGATGAAAAATGATCTCCCCAAAAGCTTTGTTTTCCATGAGAGGAAGATTTTAAATATAATGTTCAGGTATGTTTATAGCCCAAGTGATCGATTCTCATAGATAGGACGATCAAGAATTTATCTAGCATTTAGTATGCTTCATTCGTTTAAATCCCAGGAGAGGATTGTATTTGGTGTGTGTTCGTTGTATGCCCAAGTAAGAGGCAAGAAACCACCAAAATATTGGAATGTAGTAGATTACTCTACATAACTTCATGGTTATTCCATATTCCTCATGTGAAAATAAAGATAGCTCCACCATGGAAGGTGTTGATTATTGTGCTTAATTTTGAAAGTTCAGGCAAGATAAAGGTTATATTGGAGGTGTTAGTTCCTCAAGATCCACTTTAGTATAAATAGTGCGTTAGTAACTAGGGTCGATATCTGTATTGTGCTGCTAAATATTGCTAGTATTTGACAAGTAAATCAATGGAGAAAGTAATTAAAATTGCGTAGTTTTAAAACGCTTATTTACTGAAGGAATATTCAAATGCAATATTTAATTCTGGTTAGTAATTAAATAATACTCATATTTAAAATTATACGTATGAATAAAATTTGTATCATAACTTAAGTTAGCATTAAGTTAAATGTAAGATGGTAAATGTAACTTCTGATAACTGGCCTATAATTAGAATAGGTTATCCCATTAAAGACCATAAATAAAGTAAATGTATTAGAAATAAATTTAATATTTTGCGTATTGCATATGATGAGATTAATCATTTTTTTTTAAAAAAAAAAAAAGACAAAAACAAAAATAGTTAGTCAATAATTTTGAATAAAAGCTTCTACAAGGTTACCAAAATTTAATAAACAATGTATTGGTAATGAAATGTACTTTTAGTTAATCAATCCATATGATTGCATACAGGAGAAGTAGTAACCTCTAGTCCATAACCAAAAAGAGTATACAGATTAATGTCAGTTATATTATATATTTTTGTATTACTATGGGATTATTGAATAAATGTTCATATATTTTTTTTTTTGTGATAATAATAAATTATAGTCTTGTTAAAATTTGTTGTAGATTCATTTTTTTGTTTTTATATGCTAAATATAAGTGTTTGCACAATATTTGCAAAACCTTTTCTTGAGTCCGAAATCATTCCAAATTCTTAACAACTTAATATACCAGACAAATAAAGTTAAGCAGATCGGAATATGTCATTATATTTTAGTTTAATGATAATTATTTATGGAGTTGAAAACTTAAGACTAAACATTCACCTTTGTATAAAAAAAAAAAAAAAAAATGAATTTATTCCCAAACCATTAACTTTGGTTGCACATTATTCCATTCCCATTTAGTTAAATTGTCTAAGTAATAAATCTTAGTTATATTATTGTGTTGTCATGGATGGTGGAAGGACACAAAAACCATCCTTGTCTTTTTATTATTCTGACTGAGATTCTGAAAAAAAAAAAAAAAAAGCTGTGTTATTCAAAATTATACGTCATTATTGAATAGAATTATCATCTCTTTAAAGAATATAGCAGTGGATATGAGAGATGAAGACACATTGAATTTGAGTAAATTAAATGTTTCCTATAGCCGACCAGAATGCCAGTCATATGTGACAACACAATACTGCCGAGCATTTCCTTACATGAAACAAAGAATCCTGAGATTAATATTATTATAATTATTCTTTAAATTAATAAGTGATCAATTATTGTTGTTATTACAATCGTGGCATGGCTTAAGAGAATTGAATGTACAATTGTATTATAATTAGAGTAATGATTATCATTAGTTATTGATTGAACTAGAGATTATCTCTAGCTCAGATATAAATTTTAAATCTCAGTTAAACATTAAGACACATGATTTTTTTAATTTAAACACATATACATGGAGTTTTTAACAATTCTTTATTCAAAGTATAATATCTTTATAAATACAAAAGCTGAATGACACCCTAGACTTACTCTATAATAGTTGTGCACAACAATCTATTTAATATTTATCTATTTAATATCTGTTGACTAATTTCTAACATATGACCTTTATTATTTGAGGAGCCCTGTATCTGGCAGCAATACATCTGGATCTTTGAATCTAATTCACCTTCTCAGCAGCACTCACTTTTACCCTTTTTGCTTAACTCTAAAGCTATCCAAACTGAAAACACAACTAATGTTTTTAATTCAAGCCAATTTTCCTGTACAATCGTACAGATCTGAAAACAGTTCATATCTTTATATTTTGGTGTCTTTGGTTTATAATAACCACAATCACCATTATCCCCGAACAGGAATTGGTATTGAATGATTAAACATCATACAATCATCTTTTTTTATATTTACACAAATTATTAAAACATTAGCAAATTTTTCCACATAATAGTGCCACCTAAAGTATGCTTATATAAGCATAAGAATAGGTGATCCTGTTATGTTTTGGTAATAAAACAAATCCTAAAACATGCCAAATTTGGTACATTTACAACAAATTGGTCATCTTTGCTTTAAATATTAAATGGTGAATAATGGTAATTTAGTAATATCATGTTTGATTTAATGTATATATATGCCAAATATAAGGCTAACTAAATATGCACAAATTTTGATACCCATACCACACTTGGAATCATGTCATGTGAAAAAATGGAAGTTTGTTTTCGCTTATCATTTTTGAAATTTATTTACAGCATCCCGATTTTAGAGTATCTAAATACTACCATCAGAATGAATAACAAAATAGTATTATATTTATTTATTTAATAGATGAAAGGTTCTATATTATTTGATGTTGTGGAAGAATGACAAAGTATGGAATTCAAGAACCATGTTTGGTATCACTATCTGTCACTTCAAGGGCTCAAATTTTTTATAAGCACCAAACAATAAACCATTTGACTATTATTATTATTAGTATAGATTTATCAAAAAAGCTTGTTTAGAACTATTAGTATACTCATTATATAAAATTTGTAAGTACAGGTTAATTAAGTCATGTGATGTATGATTTGTGTTTTCTTCCTATTATATAGTTTGGTTATTAAGGCTTTGGCAATGTTATATTGCTAAGGCTATTAATATATGGTAGCTGGATTTGAAGACATGTAGATGTCTAAAAATTTCAGAATTACTACTTAATAATTAAGTATTAGATAAATGCTGGGTCTGAGTTTATAATTTAGATATAGTGTCCGAATGTCCTAAGCATCACTGATGAGAGCCATTATCTCAAAACCGGTTTGGGGATAGGGATAATTGTAGACAGAGATCTTAAATGCTTTCTCTTGTGGCATTTATCGGAAAAGCTTGTTTAGAGCTGTTAGCATGCGCATTACTGTATATTATATTATAGATAAAATAAAATATTAAACAGAAAATCACAAATATAGCAATTTCTTTTTCTTATTTAATTTGTAAAATGTGTAATGATTTTAATAAAACTTTTAAAAGGTTTTAAATAATGTTTAATTTCGAATCATTTTCTGCAGGTTTTCTTAGAAATGGATCAGCTCACTTAAGTGTTAAAACGTAATTTAAATCGAAGAATTTATTACAATAAAAGAAAGAAAGCAGTTATTTTGTCAATAACTGAATATATTATTAATTCAGCTACAAAATAATTCATTATTTGTAATCAATAATTGATTAAATTTTCTCTAGATGTAATATTTGGTAAGATGTGTTAGTTCTTTGTCAAGAAATAATACAATTTAATCAAGCGAAAAAATTGAGCTCTTATTAAAAGTGCAAACATTTTTTTTTCTATTTAAATTTATGTTTTAGTGATGATTAAATGGAAAATTCTCGAAGGTGATAAGTTAAATAACTTATAAATATTTTTTAATAATATACGCAAGAATAGTTTTTTTTTCTCTTTATGTAGGTATGTATGTGCGTATATATATATATACTTTAAATGATCAAACATCAATGTTAAAATTTGTTTTATAATGTTGCCTTCTATATAAAAAATTAAAAAGAATTAATTTAAAACAAAATTGAAATAGACAACACACTTTAATGGAGGTGAGACTTTACAAGTAAAATTTTATGTGAAGGTTTAGCCCCCAACATTCTTGGTCTCATTTTAAAACTTAGTGATAATCAGATTGCACCTAAACATTTCAATAAATAAATTAATAATCATTAACTTTAATGATAAATATTAAAAAATATTAAATTAAGTCTTTAGATATATATGTAAGGAAAAAAAATCATTTTGAAATTTATGCAAAATTCATAAAATATAAATCTCCACACTTCCACATTCTTTTCAAATTCATATAAATAAAGATATAATAAAAGACAAATGACCCCTAAGATGCATTTTATGCTGAACCAGCACTCATCAATTGGCCCAGGTCATTATCTCTCATATATATCTTTATTATATGCAAAGTATTTATCTAGAGTAAATTGTTACATTTTCATTTACCATTGTCAAACTCCCTCTACTCACAACTTCAAAATGACACTAACATGGTTATCTAGAATTGGCAAACAGCCAGACATTTCTTATGATTTGGCATTCAGCAGTTTCCAAAGTAATCATAGCTACAATGTAGCAATTTCCTTTTCTTTTGTGTTAGAGTTTTGTGTCAGATGAAATATGAGAGGGTACCCCAAAATAATCGGAAATTTTGTAGTAAAAAATTGTGTATCTGTTTTTAGATGTAAAAAAATTGCAACTCCTTCAAACTATTATTTATTTCATCCAGTGACCAATCTATATGGGTTTTCCACTTTTCAAAATAGTCCTGAAACTTTTGCAAAGTGATGACATTTCTATGGTTTTTTTTTTACCATTTCCAATTCGCAAAACTTTTTCTTTGAGGCATTTTTTCACTGGGGGATAAAAAGAAGTCACATGATGCAAGATCAAGTGAATATGCCTGGTAGTTGTTTTTTATATATGTGAAAGTGTTGACCAGGAAGTGAACCCGGAACGGCTGCTTGAAAGGCAGCTACGCTAACCACTAGGCCACCAACACTTGACATATGCCTGGTAATTGTTTTGAATTAAAAATGGTATTACATTCAAGGCTTTGTTCACTGGCACAATATTGGGTTCCATTGCATTCTCCACATTGCCATAAATTGGGACATTTTCGTTTTACCACACAGCACACAAGCTTTTCATCACTTGTAGATAAAATTCCTGACTCTTACAAACAAATTCTGAGTGAACAATGTTGTTTACATAAAGAAGTATATTAGCAACATCTTGCTATTGAACTTCTCTTGCCATCGCTTTTTAGAATATGGTGAATTTGACATTTCAATTAAACCATTCATAACCTTTGATTTTACCCAGAATATCTTGCTTCATGCTGTTTCAGGAATTCTTCCTACCATTTTCTCTAATAGAAAACAGAATTTCACATTGTTTCAACTTTCCAATCATAAATGAGATGCACTTAACAAAAACATTTCCTACACTACACCTTGACTTTTCTCAATGATGATGGTTGACAGATTGATGTGGGAGATTTCTGCAAGTGGCATCTAGTGGCAGAAACATATACTACAAAGTGCTCGTCCTTCAGAGAATGATTTCTCTTATTTTTAGATACCTCTTCATGCATGGTTTATGCCTATTACAAAAGATTTTTGATTCTCTGTAGATTCGGTTGTAGAGGTAGGTAATATAGCTATATTTATCACAATGAGGGGATTTTGTAAATTTTGAAAGATTTGTAGATTTTTTTCACAAACTGGTTCAACTAAGTAGTGGTTAGGTTATGGTTGGTTAACTGCTCTCCAACCAATTTTAACCAAGTTGGCTTTCTGCCTAAAGTGAGTCTACCACAGATTAGAAATACATCAGAGAGCATCACAATTCATTTAAAGGTGGTTTGCTTTAAAATAGTTAAGTACTTCTTTCTGAAACACAAAGAAGGTAGAGATAAAATATGTTTGACTTATTTAGACAGTCTATTTGTGCTAAATTTCTATCTCACTGTTAATTTATGAGAATCTATTTAATAATAAAAAAAATTATTGTAACAAATAATTCATTTTGGGAACCTAACAAATGAGTTATAACAATAGAGTCAATGCAGAAAGTATAGTTACAGATTTATACATAACAAGAATATAACTATCTCAAACAATACATGCAATACAGTTTGTTTACGTTTTTTAATTTTTTTTTCTAATTTTAATTTAACATTAATTTGTATATTTTAAATTAGTTTTATTTACTGTATTGGTTTCAGGGGTGAGTTTTTGGTGCTCCCTTTAAAAACCAAAGTAGCAGAGAATGCATTCCTAACTAGTACCAAAAATTCTTTATATAAAATTGTATTATATTTCTACAGACTAGAAAAACTTGCTTCTAATGTATAAAATCTTACTTTCTAAAACATTTAGTGGTTTTTATTATTTAACTAATTTTAATCTAATATAAAACATTAAATTAACCCCCTCCACTTTTTATATGAAATATCTTACATTTCAAATATATTTTCATTTATTTCCATAATATTTTTATTAATAAAAATAAATTTAAATATTTATATATACTAATATTTTATTTAAAAATTAAAACCACTCCTATACTAAAAAGAAAGTTGATTTCAGTTAGAGGCTAAGATACAATTTTTTTATATTTCTCAATATACATTAAACATTTTTACATTTTAAAATTACTTTATTTTTTAAAAATGCTTTATAAACTCTTAAGATATTATTATAGAAAATAATTTATTTTTTTATAAACTCAATTCAAACTGAAATATATATATATATATATATATATATATATATATATATATATATATATATATATATATATATATATATATATATATATAATTAAAACTATCACTTTAAGCTTCAAGTTAATTGCATTTAATTTTTAAATTGGCTTGCATCAAAGTCTCTATAGATTCATTACTTTTAATAGCTACACTCTATCTTTCTTATATATCTTTACCATTATTACATTATTCCTATCATTGAATATACTATTAGATGTAGATATTTGGAATACCAATTTGTTATCAATTTCTTTTTTCTTCTACCTTTTTTAATTGCATTTAAGGATTCCATCTTATTAATTAATAACAATAAACCCTTAAGCTATCATTAATCTCAACCTGCTGTCAAGGCAACCTCCTTTAACAATAAAAGTGATGCCACCTTCATCTATGGTCTTATATATTTATATAGACACTAAAGATTACAACTTGACCAAGGAGCGTGAAATTGTTGATAGCTTAAGGGTGGATTGTTATAATCTACATTTATAAACCTATTAAAGCCTTGAGTAATTGGCTTTATTGTCTTAGTAATATATACTTTATATAAAATTTGGAAGTCATAAATGACTATTTATTAGTCTACTTTCAGAATACGGAAGTTATAATTGGCTATTTATTAGTCTGTTTTCAAAACAGGTTATATTTGCCTGATTAATGAGGTTTGTTTAAACTTCATTGCATTATTAATCTCACACACTTTGGTCAAATTGAAATCTTTAGTGGATATATAAATATATAATACCATAGATAAAGGTTATTGTTAAAGGTGGTTGCCTTGACTACAGATTGAGATTATTGATAGCTTAAGGGTTAATTGTTATTATCTACATTTACAAACCTATTAAAACCTTGAGTAATTGGCTTTATTGTTCCATTAATTAATTTTCATTCTTTATTGTGTATCGTATCTCTTCATTCATTTAAAATGTGTGAAATTACTTATTCAAATTCCCAAACTATCAATAAACTTATTAATAATATGCAGACCGGTTTTTCCCCCAATAGAAGAATTACATCTTCAATCTTTTCACACTTTCACTTAAAAGAGGTTATTGAAGCTTTAATTCCACATCTCACAATACCAAATCATTCTTTCTAAAAAAATTAAATAGCATTAAGACAAGAGACCAGACCCATGTACCAGCTGATAGTTTTGCAGCTATATAGAGTCTGATCTCATTAACAATAACCCAGTGACTTATCTAATGATTATATTAATTAATAAGCATTATATATATATATATATATATATATATATATATATATCTTATATATATATATATATATATATATATATATAATTAAGAGCATTCAGGCCCATATGATTTTTTCAGTTGGAGAGCTGACTTTAAAGACATGTAGATGTATAAAAGTTTCAGATCTTCTTCTTGACAATTAACTTTTAGATAAATGCTTAGCTTGAGTTAGCTCCTCACTGAAGAGACCCATAGGTCGAAACCGGTCTGGGGATGGGGACAATCCAAGATAAAAATGATTTGAATGCCTTCTCTTGTAGTAGCATTTATCATAAAATAAAAAAAAAAAGCTTGTTTAGAGTTCATTAGCATGCTCTTAATTTTACATATTTGTAAGTGCAAGCTATATATAAGTCATGTGACATCTGACTTTTTATTAATATATATATATTATTGCTCTATTATAACCAATATTTGATATATATGAACATCTATTTTGCTACTTCCCTACTTGAAATTTCTTTTATTTTAATAAGACTAATAAATAATCTCTAATATCAACGTATGCAGTAAATCAAATGAAGTTAATTTAAAAGTAAAATGTGTGGAATTTCAAATGAAGTTATTGAAATAAATTAAAAAATAACAGACAAATACTGTCTTCTATTTTAAAAATAGCCCATTAATTTCAATATATATATATATAGAACAAACCACACATAAACTTCTTTATAAATCTTCATTTATTATAATCTGAACTATTATAATGTACAATAACATATTCGAATGTAATAAAAAGTTAAAATTGTTTGTTTGTTTCCCTTCAACCCTAAAGAGACCTTATAGCCTCCATACTAAATTACAAAAAGCCTTCCTTATTTACTCTTATTGACAATATACTGTGTGAATCCATCCCAGAGATATGCTCATGAACATTCTTCATTCTTATTGTTTTCATTATGGTACACCCACTGCTGGCTCACCTTTAATCATGCACTGGAGCGCCCGCTTGATTTATACATTGACAAAATGAAAAAAATTCGGAAAAAGGACCAGAATTTGGCCCCTCCTGCCTCCCTAAGGCGGATCCCTTTCATACCTGAATATATATCTCCTATCATGGAAATGATTAATATTATTATTTTAATTAAAAAAAAAAACCAAAAAAAAACAAAGAAATAGAAAGTACCTATTGTTAAATAAGAAATGAGACTTTTCCTATAGTAAAGAAATATATTGTTACTTTGAATTTGAAATAAACAAAATTTGATTAAATAAATAAAAAAAACACAACCTTTACATATGTAAATCTACAACTACAGATTACTCATGTAACCAAAGCAACCCAAGCTATGTAAAACCATGTAACTAATACACAGTATGTAAAAATTCCTGTAATCCGGTGTAAAATAATAAATCAACTTTTATATATGTAAACCTACAACTACGGATTGCCCATGTAAACTCAGCAATCCAAGCTATGTAATCTCTTGTAACCCTTTAAGACAAATAAAGCTTATCATTATTAAATAAAAAAGTTGTCAAGCATTGTTAGCCGAGAGGTCATCGCAGCCGCCTTGCAAGCAAGTAGTTGGTTGCAGACGGTTGTAGGTTCGCGTCCCGGCCGATGCTATGACATATGAAAAAAAAAAGTTAAGATTGTTTGTTAGAAAAGTTTTAAGGTAAGAGATACTTGTATTTGTTATATGTATGGAATATTTGCATTTATTGTTTTTTATGTATTTTTTAGTTATTCCTTGATACAGAACCATAAAATAATATAGTCGAAACTTTGGAGTATATTATTATACGTTATAATAGTTCAAATATAATAAATCAAGATTTATAAAAAAAAAGTTTGTCTGTGGTTTGTTGCATATATATATTGAAATGAAGTTATTATATTTGTATGAACCACTTTTCATATTTTTTTAATTCTGTAACTATAATGCTTACGTATTAGTACTGCAGTAAGAATTTAATCTTCGTTACTTATAATTATTTATGATTGCTAAATAACTGATAGCACATTTAATTTATTTAATTAAATAAATTTAATTTTCAAAGATTTAAAGAATAATTTTTAACAAAGTTATAAGTAACAACTCCACTTTCTGTAACAAATTCAAGTTATTTAAATGGCAAAAGATGATTATGCTTAATGTATAAGTAGGCCAGTGATAGGTAGAAGTTAAAGTATGAAGATTGGTGATCTTAATATATATCTGAGCACTTATTGCATATACATGTAGAGATGATAATCTGGACCAACTGTTGATTGCTGGTTTAGCATGAAATATGTATATTGGTCATTGTTTGTCTTTTCGACATATATGTGTTCAAGTGTATCAGTGTTATGAGATAGAGTGGAGAGTGGTGGGTCATGTGAAAGTCTGTGCTCATATACCCTATATATATATATATATATTGGACCTATATTGATATAGGCACATATAATTTTATCTAAAAAAAAAAAATAATAATTATTATTAAATAATAAATAAGTTATAAAAATCTAAAAGGTTTCTTTAAGTAAACAAAATCAGCTTGTTTTCGAAAAAGGAATCAAATAGTTTTCTATCGTTAATTTCTGAAATAAGAGCTACAATCAATTAATCAGAAGGGGAGAGGAGTGTTTCGTTAGAGAAATTAAACTAAGGGTTATAAAAGGAAGTAAAGAGTTTTTATTAGTATTCGTAAAAATATAATTTAAAAAGTTAAAACATACAAATCTCTTTTCATTCAAGTTTAATTAAAGAAAAAATAACATTAAAACTAATATATGTGCGTATATATGTACGATTGTCAACAATAGAATAAATGTTATTATAAATAAATGAAAGTTAAAGATTATCATTAAAAATTACGGCAATGGCTATTAGATATTAATTAATATAAAACAATACATTTTGCATGGCTATTACTAATTAAGCAATCTTTCAAAACACATTTATCAAATGATTATCACTGGAAATTTGACAACAGATCTTTGCCAGAGATATTAGAAAGACAACAAGGCGCAGGTATAAATAGACTTTATCGGACAGTAGTTGAGTTCCACAAATTAATTGAGTGAGTTCAGTTCACAAATTAATTGAGCGAGGAGTTCAGAAATTAATTGAGTCAGTTAAAAAACAAAATGCAGTGCTGAGAAGATTTTGGGAATGCACGTTCTCTCCACCAGCCCAGATGTCCGATGAAAACAGCAGATCTGCCCATGAAATAATGTCAGCTTAACATCATAGAAAATCTCCGTCCATATCTACTCATCCAGGAAAAGTCCCAGCCGGCTGGTAAGCATTCATAATGGAAACATTTTCACTGAAAGCAGCCTCCAAAGAACAAAATTCTATGTCAACATTCAAAAGCCTAGGTAAAAACATTTGCTTATTTTGTTTATACTATAATAGCCATTGCATTGCATTAATTTGTACAAATTTTTCAAGAGTCTAATTATATGAACTTTATATCATACATAAATGAACTATTGATATGTGTGATTAAATTTCAAATGCTATGTAATACTTTATTATTATTATGTGTGTACATGAGTTAATATGTGCGTGATCATTATATCAATATTTATTAGTTAAATTAGAGTGTTCTGTTATTAAATCTATAGGAATATTTAAACTATTTAGAAATGTTAATTTAAAATATGCGTGTGTTTTATTAGAATTATAAAATGTTTAAATTTAGTAAATAAATGTTAGTTAATAAATTATCTTTAAAATTAAACTTTATTTGTTGGTCAATTTTTTTATCAATTCCTTTTATCAAATTCTTTTATCAAGTCTTTTAACCACTAATTAAGTATAATCTATTAGTGATTACAAACAACTGAGCTAGTTGTGGATTTAGGTGTTGAGTTAGGGGCCACTGTTCAAAGTGCGTTGTCTATTCTTTTAGTATTCTTTTAGAATAAGCAGCTGGCGCCCATGGTTATACACAAACAAAAAAGTGCTTTGGACGTGATGTTCAACTCAACAGCCAAGAAGAAGCTATGTCCTGGAAATGTAACGTTAGTTATATACTTTATAGCTATCGTTTGGGCATACATACTCTCCGAGTATGTTCTTCTCTGCCTAAGAGACCGGTGTTTCGAATGCACACATTCGAAACGGTTCAAATGGCTATACCTAACTGTGGGGCTGAACCTAAGAAACAATAGTAATGAAATACTATGTTTCTTGTTTAAAATTTTTTTACAAACAGCTAAATTACGTTTGTGAAAGTGTTTTAATTTTTTTAAAAAAAAAAAAGAATTGACCGATTTTTTTTTTTTTCGAAATGAAAAGAGATTTCAACATGTATGCTATCAAATCAGAGACAGTTGATATTTGGGCAGAGTTAAAGTGTTAGAACGGGTAGTAAAAAGGACAAAGGGTGGAGTTAGCGTGAGTTTCCGTCTTAGTAAAAAAAAAAAATAAACAATTCGATTTTGCAAAATATAATTTAAAAAATACAAAGTAATAGCGTAACTATGAATAAAAAAATGGATCCGAAAGAAAGCCCAATATATTTTAAAAATCCCCAGTTAGTAGAAAAGGAGAAAGAAGAAGTATCTGAGACGTGGATGATGATAAAAATGATGATGAATATGATGGAAGAAATGCGTCAAGAATTTAAACAAAGTCAACAAGAATTGTGTCAGAAATTTGAACAAAGTCAGTTAGAACTCAAAGCAGAATTGAAGGAAGAAATTAGTCAGGTTAAAACAGAAATTAAAGAACTCAGAGCAGAAGTAAGAGAAATAAGATATGAGATAATGGTAAAGGTAGAGAAGAACCAAGAAGTTATAGAGTTAGATTTAATTAAAGAAAGTCAGGAAGTTAAAAAGGAAGTTGAGGTGATAAAAGACATAGAAATTGAATTAGAATCAGATAGCGTTGTGATAAATAAAGTAGACACAAATGTAGATCAAGAAATAGAATAAAAACATAAGTTCAAGATAGTAGTTAGTGTAGAAAAGTTTTTACAAAAATTTAAAAAGGTTAAAGTAAACATTCACATTCGCTGTAGATGTAGATTTAAAACAAAGAGGAAGTGTAGAAAAAAATATTCACGATTAGGAAAAATACGGAGGTCTGTAAAGCTTAAAAGTTTTCTAATTTACAAGGCAGAAAAGAGAACGGAAAGAGAAAGAGATAAAATAGATTTTAATCAAGAAATAGAAGCGAGAATATGGAGTCTGATTTATATTATAAAATTAGTAGAGAGAAAGAAGGAACCGCCGGACATATTTAAAAGATAGTAAACAGGCAGAATAGTAAAGGAAATAAGCAAAAAGGACCGGAAATGGACAATGAGCAGGAATATGATTATTCTAACATCAATAATTTGAGAAGTTTAAATCTGAAACTTCTATTTAAAACTAAAATACTAAAATTAAAGATAACTGAATAATAAATGAAATGTTTGCAAGCAATAATAATAACGGAGGCTTCGCAAAATAAAATATTTTTTTTTCTCCACGCACATATTAATTAAGGAAATGTTCATAAATAAACAGTTCAAATAAATAAAAATCAATAAAATCAAGTTAAATAAATGGGTCAAATTAAGGATTTAGAAATAATATTTGTAGAATTAAATAAATGAATAAAATAACGGAAATACATAAAATAAAAACAAGTTAAATAAATAAGTATAATATATCTGTAGAAAATAAATAAAATATTTGTAGTAAAATAAAATAGGTTTTTGAATATACGCATGTTAAAATAAAAGTTTGTTTTGAATACCATAAGTTAAGAAAAGGATGTAAATAAATTGTTAAAATAATCAAGATAAAAAAAAAAACTCTAGTAAAATAATAATGAATGAATCATAATAAAGTAAAATAGTTTTTTTTTCTGAGTACACGCACGTTAATATATAAGTTAAAGTAATGGGTTAAAAGTAACATCGTAATATAAATAAATATGTAAATTGATGTCTGTGATAGTTGAGAATAGTATTGTAAGTTAAATAAATATGTAAGATAATGTTCGTAATAGTTCAGAATAATATAAATAAATATGTTAAAGTAATGTTCATGTGTAGTTAAAAATAATATTGAAAGGTTAAAATAATATAAATGAAAGTCAATCTAAGTTGTATTAAGAGTGTATAAGGGTTCGGAATTAAGGGATGAGGGTAGTATTGAAATAAGTTAGATAAGGATTAAGTTTAAAGCTCTCGACTGGATAAATTCTAGTACCCACAACGGATTGGCCGGGATCATTCCTCTTTTAAAAAAGTGCACTGGCAACAACCAGAGTAAGTCATAAGTCACTTTTCAGGGGAGAATCCCCATATCTCGTACCTCGTTTTCCAAAGCGTAAGTCGGAAATGGACAGTTTAAAATTCCTGCCATTGCAGCTGCTTAGTCAAAGTCCGATCAAGAGAATTGGCAATCGTTTTCCAGGGCATAAGTCAGAAACGGACAGTTGAAATTCCTGCCATTTGCAGCTACCTGTTCTTAGTCAAAGTCCGATCAAGAGAATCGGCAGCCGAAGCTTCGTTTATAAAAGATCTCTGTGCCACAAAATTAGTTTGTCCTCATGGTCACTATCCAGGATGAACATTGTAAGCAATGTTACCAGCATAGAAAGAAGAAAAGCATAATTGGAGATTGCCCTTAGTATGGAAAGAAAAAGATATAAAAAAGGCAAACTTAGAAAAAATAATAAATTAAGATTTAATGTTGTCAGAGATAAAATGGTCAAAAATGATGCATTTTACTCTCAAAAGGAAGGGCGGTGTAATGTACCTATATTGATTTAGGCACATATAATTTTATCTAAAAAAAAATAAATAATAATTATTATTAAATAATAAATAAGTTATAAAAATCTAAAAGGTTTCTTTAAGTAAACAAAATCAGCTTGTTTTTGAAAAAGGAATCAAATAATTTTCTATCGTTAATTTCTAAAATAAGAGCTACAATCAATTAATCAGAAGGGGAGAGGGGTGTTTCGTTAGAGAAATTAAACTAAGGGTTATAAAAGGGAGTAAAGAGTTTTTATTAATATTCGTAAAAATATAATTTAAAAAGTTAAAACATACAAATCTCTTTTCATTCAAGTTTAATTAAAGAAAAAATGTTAAAACTAATATATGTGCATATATATGTATGATTGTCAACAATAGAATAAATGTTATTATAAATAAATGAAAGTTAAAGAAGATTATCATTAAAAAACATGGCAATGGCTATTAGATATTAATTAATAAAAAACAATATGTTTTTGCATGGCTATTACTAATTAAGCAATCTTTCAAAACACGTTTATCAAATGATTATTACTGGAAATTCGACAACAGATCTTTGCCGGAGATATTAGAAAGACAACAAGGTGCAGGTATAAATAGACTTTTTATCGGACAGTAGTTGAGTTCCACAAATTAATTGAGTGAGTTCAGTTCACAAATTAATTGAGCGAGGAGTTCAGAAATTATTTGAGTCAGTTAAGAAACAAAATGCAGTGCTGAGAAGATTTTGGGAACGCAGTTTCTCTCCACCAGCCCAGATGTCCGATGAAAACAGCAGATCTGCCCGTGAAATAATGTCAGCTTAACATCATAGAAAATCTCCGACCGTATCTAATTGTCTCCAATAGTAATAATCGTGAAACTCATCCAGGAAAAGTCCCAGCCGGCTGGTAAGCATTCATAAGGGAAACATTTTCAGTGAAAGCAGCCTCCAAAGAACAAAATTCTACGTCAACATTCAAAAGCCTAGCTAAAAACATTTGCTTATTTCGTTTATACTGTAATAGCCATTGCATTGCATTAATTCGTATGAATCTTTCAAGAGTCTAATTATATGAACTTTATATCATACATAAATGAACTATTGATATGTGTGATTAAATTTCAAATGCTATGTAATACTTTATTATTATTATGTGTGTACATGAGTTAATATGTGCGTGATCATTATATCAATATTTATTAGTTAAATTAGAGTGTTCTGTTTGAGTGTTCTGTTATTAAATCTATAGGAATATTTAAACTATTTAGAAATGTTAATTTAAAATATGAGTGTGTTTTATTAGAATTATAAAATGTTTAAATTTAGTAAATAAATGTTAGTTAATAAATTATCTTTAAAATTAAACTTTATTTGTCGGTCAATTTTTTTATCAATTCCTTTTATCAAATTTTTTTATCAACTCCTTTTACAATTCTTTTATCAAGTCTTTTAACCACTAATTAAGTATAATCTATTAGTGATTACAAACAACTGAGCTAGTTGTGGATTTAGGCGTTGAGTTAGGGGCCACTGTTCAAAGTGCGATGTCTATTCTTTTAGTATTCTTTTAGAATAAGAAGCTGGCGCCCGTGGTTATACACAAACAAAAAAGTGCTTTGGACGTGGTTTTCAACTCAACAGCCGAGATGAAGCTATGTCCTGGAAATGTAACATTAGTTATATACTTTATAGCTATCGTTTGGGCATACATACTCTCCGAGTATGTTCTTCTCTGCCTAAGAGACCAGTGTTTCGAATTCACACATTCGAAACGGTTCAATATATATATATATATTGATACAGGTGTATAATAAGCCTGTATTTCACTTATTATATAGTAGATATATAAATACTTTAGAGATATTCAACAACTTATCATTGAAAGTTAAATTTATTTAATTAATTAAATAAAACATACTATCAAATATGTATCAATCATAAATAATCATAAAGGTACACATATATATCTGCAACATATTAAATCTGCTACACCTTTTCACATTTGTAACAATCCATTGATAACTTTCTAATATTGTGATCTGATCAAATAATGTGTGCACTGGAATTTGTACAAACTTAAATGATAAATTCATCAAAACAGATCACATGTATATGATATTTTTGCAAGATATTTCCAAAGTTATTGGCAGTCTGAATACATATATGAAAAGGTGTAGCAGCTCTAATACATGACACTAATTGCACCAGACTAAATCTGAAAAAGTACAGACTAAAAATATAAATTTCACACAAAAGTAATAAATATGATATGGCATTATGCAATTTCCAAATGTTACTTTAAATACAGATAATTAAGCCTGTCATGAAATTACACAATAATTACTAAAGCAAAATTGGCAAAAAACAAAAAAATAATAATAGTTAAGTATTACTATGTCTATATCTAAAATAATACCACATCTAAATATTATATCTAAAATATTATGTCTATATCTGACAAAATTACAAAACACTTAAGATGAAAACATACTGTATAATATATAACAGGAATTGTCACGATGAAGCAGTCATTTGTCTGTTGTAATTTATTTTAAGTGGATAAAATTTTGTTCCAAAATGGAGGCTTGAAGTAATTTTTTTTCTAAAATGGAGACTTACTTAACACATAGTCAAAATAAAAGCAGTTCATAATTCAGGAGTTGTATAGGCTTTCCAACAGTCTGAATAAATTGTCAATTCCTATGTCACATTTTGTTTGATGGCTTCCATCAGAGTTGCTATTTTTTTATGATGAATTCTCATGATGAAACATTCATTGGTCTCCCTGAACAAGCCATCAAACATCGATTGTTCCAGAAGAATTTTTCCAGCTTAGTTTTTTCTTTTTGTGCAAAAGACTCTCATCAATTTCAACAATAATGTTAGAGACTTCAATTTTACTTTTTTTTCACCCTATCATCACAGTGGCACAAACTGCACACATATAGTTTATTCCAATGTATTACAGTTTTGTCTGATAAACTAACCTCTGTTTTCCCCCATTCTATGAATGGTAATTTGTGAGCCCAGCTGTGAATTAATCAAATCACCATCAAAAAGTCCAGTTGTGAATAAATCACATCGCCATCAAAAATAAAATTCTGGAATCCTCCAACCATGTTCACTTATGAAGGATTATTTTGTTATTACATTCTCAAATGTTACAATGCCATTGGTTGTCCAAAGTGTTGATATACTCGATTACATTGTTGTCAGTAGTGGGTAAACTTCAAATGTTCATCAATTTGCACTGTTTAAAAAAATTGTAGTATTAATCAGAAAATAAATCAGCACTAAAGGAAAAAAAACCCTTTGTAAAGAACTTGTTCAAATGAGATCTGGACAATAAATGAAAATGTAAATTTATCATGTACACACATTAATGGATGAGATTGGATGAGATCACAGGGTTTATTTGACAGGAATGCAAGATCACATATTTATTATGAATGTGAAAAGGCATAACATGTCTCCTGCATTGCAAGTCTAATACATAAGTATCATCAGAAAATAATAAATTCTTTACATCAGCTATATAAATATCAATTTTTTTGATGTACATAAAAAGCCTTTTTCAGCACCTGATTTGGTGCCCTTTTCAAATGTTAATAAAAATCTATGAAAAGGGCACCAAATCAGGTTCAGAAAAAGGCTTTTTATGTATATTTAAAAAAAATTGATATTTATATAGCTGTTGTAAAGAATTTATTATTTTCTGATTATTATTTTATGGAAAAACAGCACAAAGATATTTATTTTCCAATTTTGATGATATAAGTATCACCATATGTAATGAAGACAAAAATTTCACACTGGACTAATATGTAAATATCCTAAAATATGATAACTATATGCAGTTATAAAAATGCTAGGTGAATGGAGAAAATGCAAACAATATTAAATATATAACTGCAATGCAATTTCAAAACAGAACATTCTTTTCAAAAGCAAATGTTAACCTGCTAAGCACATTACAGAAAATAAATGATTCTAACTTTAAATGCATATGTTGTAAAATATATTCATTTAATCTCTATGAGATTTTCTTTTCATTATCAAATCTATATTATAAACGAGCTACACTTTGTTTAATTTTCCATTTCCAGTTATTTAAATCACTGCAAACTATAGTGTTTGTCTAAAGCAGTGGTCTTCAACCCTTGGTCTGTGGACCGGTGTTGGGCTGCAGAAGTTTTTTACTGGTCCGCGGTAGACTGGCAGGAAAGTTTGTAATAATAAAATAATAAGAGTTTAAACATTTAATTAATATAAACAATTTTTATTTATTTTTTCATCTCATTTTTACCCAATTAAAAAAAAAGAAACAGATCGAAAACAAAATCTAATCAATCATACATAAATTAATTTGTTTTTCTAGTTATCACAGATGTTTAGGGGGGGGGGGATTGAATTAAATTTTTTATTACTTTTCTAAAAAAATTCAAAATTTAAAAAAAATAAGTTTTTTTATTATACAAACTCCATATATATTATAATCGTTTCAAATCTATAAGAGACTTTAAACTAATTCACTCTTACTCTTTATAGATTCCTCATGCACAGATCATCAGGCCCCTTCTTGTGACACCAATTATAACCTTTTCAAATGGTTGCACAACCACGTTATGCACCATTTATAAACTTTTTATAAAGCCATCCACGTTTCGACCCAATTATAATCTTTTCAAATGGTCGCACATCCACGTTATGGATCAATTGTAACATTTATCTATTTCAGCTTGGGCGACCATGCTATGCATCAATTGTAAACTTTTTATCTGGCACTCAGACACTTGCGGCCACATTGCATGCCAATTGTAATGCTTTAAGGGTGGATTGATGGATGCTTCACCATTCCCAGCTAATACTATTTCTAAAGCCTACTGGGATAATGATGATGGGATAGAACATCCATAATCATATTTTCCAGGGTGTCAAATTGCAACTTCAATGAAAATATTGAGGCTAAACCTTATTTCAATAACTAATCAATAAATTTTAATAATGATATCTAATGAATGGGTTGATAAATAATCAATTTATTAAGAGAACACTGAGAATGCATCAAAAATAATAATATTAATACTCTTGGAAGTTTGTGATTATTAAAGAGAAGAAACTTTAAACTCAACTTCCGTTACAATTTATATTCTCAGCACACCACCATTCACCATCATTAAAGTCACAATTAGAATTTTGTTTCAGATTACAAATAGTTCTATATCCATCTCCACCCTCCCGATCCATCCCCTCATCATCCTCACATTCATAGGTCTATTGCACTACTATCTCTTTTACTATTAAATTTTTTATTGTGCTAGCTCATTTCTCCCATTGTAATCTCTTCTCAAGGTTCTAGAACAATAAGGTCTGGAAGTCGGAACAAGCTGTGATGGATTATTGATGATAAACATCCCTCTCATGATCACCTCCATGGTTGATCTTGGCCATCTTTAAGGTATCCAATGTCTATTTACACTAAAGCTCGAATAATTTAAGCTTATATTAAATCTTTTAGAAATAACATATTATAAACACTTTCATAATTGAAGTAAAATCATAAGGAAGTGCATCTAGAGAGGTGTTTGAATACAACGGATGGAGAAAGGATTTTATGCCCACCCACTGCATCCACTATCCCCAATAACCATCCCTATTCATAATTTATATTTCAACTATATTAAATTATTTGGTAATCTTAAGTATTGCCGTGCTACATAGGCTCGGAAAATGAATCATTTAAATAAATTTTACTGATTATTATTTATGAAAATGAGGCTTCAAATATTAATAATAATGTATTGATGCATGATTGGATTTGAGATGTCTAGATTGCAATAACCCACAAAACATTGAGATGTACGCAAATTTTTATTTAAACAAAATAACAAATTTTATTAACATACTATCGCTCAATAACATAATAGGTACATTCACTTGATGATTCACATGGATTTTCCCTGATCTACAACTGTATTATGATATCAAAAAAATATCCCTAAATCAACTGATAAGGTCAAGAAGTTTTAAAATAAAAATATTCATTTTTAATTATTAGGGAATCATGATTGCCATAGAATAATACTAATAACAAACAGATAAAGGTAATAGTTACCTTCACATATATATATATATATATATATATTTTATCTCAGACATAGTGAACATTAAATCCCCCCCCCCAGTGTTTGATGCTTTTAGTTACTGATCTGTTTCTAAAGGTAATTCTTCCAATAATAAAATTTAATAATTTTATTTATTTAATCTAATATTCCTTCACCCTATGCTCTACAATAGAGATATTTTATGTATGGTGGGACCAAGTTAATTTTAGTTACTTTTCAAATATCACCAAATCGGTATCTAGCTCAATCATTATCACACATGAATACACTCTATATTCATGTTCTTATGGCAATAATAATATTTCAGTAATATTACCTTTCCAGCGAAGTTCTCAGGTGGCTGTGGATATATTTATTAGATAATTTTATATACGCATTGCTCACAATATTCGTAGGTTTTATTTAACCCTTAAGTTTAATATTCATTTACATTATTATTCTTGGCTCTTCTTGATAAATTAAAATATATCAACAAAACATTGTTCAAGTATACCAATCACATACACACTATCTGCACTCACCCTGACATCAAATTGAGTTTGTGACTCTGTAGCCAACATTTATAAGTAATGCTTAGTAATAGCTATATTTCATACACCCATAAGGAAGTTCAACATTAACGTGAGGCAGGCAGTGACCCAAATAAGAGAAAACCTTTTCACTAAGGTTGAGGTATGCTAGGATTTTATCGCTAGTCATACAGAGAGACTTGGGTTTACCTATTAACCTCTGGCCATCAATAAAGAAATCATTTTACAGTGTAGAAAATAACTAAGTGGGAACACTCTTCCACTGTGTTTAAATACTTTATAAATATGGAATAGATATCTACGACTTCACTAGCTTGGTGGGGACTCTTTGTCCAACCACATATATACAGGTCTAATATCAATTTGTACAAGTAAAACTTTCACATCTACATTCCTCTTGTGAAATAGTACACTAGAACATGAGCCAACAATTTTTCCAAGTCTTAATTAGCTTGTATCTAGCTTTAACTTTATGATAATAATAATAATAATAATAAGAAATGCACATTAAATTCTCCAAAACTATCTCTCTGCACGTTTATACCATAATGATAATGTTTTAGCCCAACATCCACACAACCTTCATAAAATATAGCACTAGGTCTAAGCACTTGACAAGAATTCCTGATCCGATCCAAAAACATTTCCCTTAACAATATCTCTCACTCTTTTCATAAAAAAAATGTAAAGCATTTAAAACAAGGCACATACAGAATGATTTGGTATTACCTTATCTACCCCCAAAATAATAATAAGAATAAAAGCATTTAAAACAGACACATACAGAATGATTTGATATTAATTTCTCTACCCCTAAATGATGATGATGATGATGATGATGATGATGATGATGATAATAATAATAATAATAATAATAATAATAATAATAATAAAAGCATTTAACAGGCACATACAAAATGATTTGATATCACCTCATCTACTCCCAAAATAATAACAATAATAATTCTAATATGGATTAATTTTAAATGGATATATATGATAAAAAAAAATTCTTTTTCTTTCTTTTTTTTTTTTTAGATTAAATGTTCAGAATGAATAGCAAATAATAAAAATATACTTAAATAGTCCTTGCGGATTGGCCTTCCGATTTCTGGTTTCTATTTTTCCCTTTTTTGGTTTGTTTGTGTGCACACATGACTTTATGTGAAAAGTCACTGTGATACGAGTTCAATTCCTATGCCAAAATGTACAAAGTTTTCACACTGCTGAGATTTCCTCATTTTGGTTTCTGGGGATTACAGCTGAACAGAACTTGCTTTTAATTTTTGAATATATAAGTCCACTTCTTGATGTATTTTTCAGTTCACTTAGTATTCAGATTTGATGCTTTATATGAAATCAAAATCAAAAATTTGATTTTTTTCCTGTAGTTTAAATTTTATCATTTGCTGATTCCTGGTAAATTAATGCAAGAGAAATCATGACGATGATTAATTTCAGCGAGAATGATGTGCACCTAATAAAAACTTACTCGAGAGTTTTTTTTTTACTTATATCATTAAATTTGGCTAAGTTTGTCATTCAAGAGACAGACAGAATAACTAACAATAAACAATTTCTTTTTCTCTCTTTTCTTTCTTTCTTAAAAAAAAATTTTTTTTCTTTGACTTTACATCAAAGCTTCTCAATAACTGATGATGAGAAAGCTTGCAAAAGAGAGAATAACCAATAAGAGATACCAGCC
This sequence comes from Epiperipatus broadwayi, assembly GCA_028023455.1. Classification (NCBI taxonomy): domain Eukaryota; kingdom Metazoa; phylum Onychophora; class Udeonychophora; order Euonychophora; family Peripatidae; genus Epiperipatus; species Epiperipatus broadwayi. The sequence continues at coordinate 3,227,246 of JAQFVV010000006.1, forward strand.
CCCCAACAAAAGAGGAGCTCTTATATATTGTCTGGCTTCCTTCATTCTCCCCTCCCCTGCACAGTTGATCTTCCAAAACCCTTCCTAGACATTTACGTCTGGTCAGTGTTTTCCTTTATTAATTGTCTATTGTTTCTTTTTCATTTTTTGTTATTTTAAACTTATGCCCCCTTGAAAGACCACCTGCCAAATTCATATTTGCATTCCAATGGATAATCACCCTTTAATTTTAAACTTAAATTCCTGTGTCACAGATATCACTTGATTTACTTTAGTAATTTACTTTAGTAATTCTATGCTCATGGAAATCACCTCAAAACTACAAATGAAAGAAAACTTCCCCTCAGAATGAGAGAAACCCTAACCCTTTTACTTTTTCTTTAATAATAATAAAAAAAATGTATAGCAACCCAATTTCAAACCCTTAATCTTGACTGAAATTTTTGGGCTGCTATGAATGAACTATTAAAACAAATTGCTTCTTCTTTAAAGGAGTTCCCCACGAGATGACATGGAATAATTATTATTTAATCATGAACCTTATAACTAAAATCTACAACTAAATAAAATACATACACACATGTCTCACATATACAATTTTAATTAAACTGATTGTTTAATATTCTAATCCTTGATTTTTTTTTACAATTTAATTTTATGAACTATTGAGTTCTAACCTTTCATTGTAAAACTATGACTATCTAGTTTCACTCTCTAAAGTAGTTTTATAAATCGCACACCCCCCTTCCTTCTTTCCAATCTCCAACTATTAAAGTGATGTATAAATATTACTTATCTAATAAATTATATCTTTGGCTGTTAAATTGTCTTATGAATCAATATTAAATAAAACAATTTTTTGCCTAGAAATCTTTTATAACAAAATGTTTAGATTGCCTACCAAGTAAATTGTATGCAATCCCTAAGAATATGGGTTTAAACCTAGCATTGGCTAGAAAGTTTGTCTATTGAAAAAAAAATACAACCTATGAGGAAATTTTTTTATTACTAAACATTGTCTTACATAGTTAATTCTAAATTTAATGGAGCTTTGGGCAAACCCAAGGGCTACAATATAGAACTTCTTTTGTATATTTTAAAATTGTTGTTTTGATCAGTTATAACAATTATGCTCATCTAAGGCTAAGCAGTTTACATCTTTAAGAAAATTTATCTATAGACTTCTGCCGGTCCATGAAACCTTATCCTTATTTTTGCCGGTCCATGAAACCTCATCCTTATTTTTACCAGTACGCAGGTATGAAAAGGTTGAAAACCACTGGTCTAAAGGATTGGGATGATATATATATATATATATGTTAATTCAAATTTTGTAAAAAAATATTCATGCAAAAAACAATGCATACATACCATGATTTGTTACTGATAGATGTCAAAAGCAAAGGCAAAACTCTTCATACAGTAGTGCCACCCTGTGCCAAATAGAGTAATCAATGGATGCCAGAAGGCTTGTGCATAAAATCCCTATCTAGTGCCTACTCATCCAATATCCCCAAGCCAGAAACTAGTCTGGGCGGCACTACTGTATGGAGAGTTTTGCCTTTGTTTACAACAATTATGTGCTAGTATGGAGATGGTGATCATGAGATGTCAAAAGATAACAATTCCAAAAAATAATGTGTACATATTTTTATAACAAGTATTTTTATAGTTTGATTTCAGTTCCAATGGGAAAAAAAACGATAATGAAAAGTAATATATGCTCACCCAAGGGGGAAAAAATTCATTACATATGCAAAGTTAATTGTTTAAAAAATAATGCTTCAAGAACTATTTATAAAAAATATAATCTCACAATACTAACAGTAAGAGATAAAATAAAATGAATTAATGTAAGACGATAGAAATGACTTTTTTAATGTGCTTTCAAGATCAATGTCCCACCAAGGACTGTTTGTTTGCAAATATAGAATAATCAATTTATGCTTGCAGATATATTGATGAAGAGAATGGTATAAGGGTATTGATAGCACATGGATACAGCACATTTCCATTGTCACATTTAATTTGAAAGTGTTATATTTATTAATAATTCACAATATATGTATAATAGCTAAGTCAGATTTTGAAGTCTTAGAAAGAATAACGAAGATAAATTCATATATTTAAACTAATTTTGAAAAATGTTAGATCATCAAAAACGATATTTGAGTAGTTTAGTGTAAAGTCTTGAGAATTAAAAACTTCTGGATTGAAACACACACTGTCACTTTTTGTTGCTTGATTGTCAGATGACCTCCAGAGCAACTGACTATTTAATTGTTTTATATATATATAAAATTATATGAAAAAAAGTATTTGGAAATAGCTAAAGGTAAGATTCTATATATATATATTTTTTTTTAAAAAAAAAATAATAATAATTATTTGTTGTTTCTTAAAATTTTTATTTTTTTTTATTTTAAATAAAAACATTGTGGGATATAAGCCTAAAGACGATTATTTAATTCGTTTTTTTATTTGAAAGCGATATTTTCCCGATATCTTTTGATAAACTGTAGTCAAAAATATTATAAATTAAACTCGGATCAGTTTGAAAATAGGCTAGACAAATAATTTGATTTCAACTTTTTTATTTTTAATAAGTTCATTTTGTCTCCTGACATTACTCTGGCTAGAAAGAAAAATAGAGTGAATAATTACATCAGTCTAATATTATAAAATTAAATATGACACATCAATTATTTAGAGAACTTTAGAAATCTTGTAAAAAGATTTAAAAAAAAAAAGTTTTATTTAAATTTTATAGACGTCTTTTATTTGTATATCACAATCAAACAATTATTATAATACGCAGTTTAGCGCAGAAATAGGTTTTGCAACTAATTTTCTAAATCGAGGCTCAACATATTTCGCCCGGTAATCGAATATCACATGACCTTCTGATGACCGATCATCATAATCTATTAATAAATTTATTATTAAAATGGAGAAACTATGATATTATTATATTCTTTTATAAATTAAAGTTGATTTTACATTAAGGTTTTAGCTTTAATAAATATTACGATAAATATGTTAAAGGAATTTTAATTTTTAGAAATAAAATTACTAATGTAAACAGGGTATTTAAAGTAGCAAACTTTACCCACGGTCCACGAATCACCGCCCAGTTCTATAAATTCTAATGATGAATATCTTATAAACTTTCAATCGATAACTCATTTGATTATTTATTTATTATTGTATATGTCTTCAAATTATAAGTAAAATCATATTAATATTCTCCAATAACATTTTTAATTACAAACACCAGATAATATTTAGAAGCACTTAATTAAAATTAGAAGTAAAACCACATTCCCACTATCCTATAAAATTTTTAATATTTATAAGCACGTAATTAAATTTAAAAAAGGATTGTTTATTATCTCCGAATGGATGGGATGATAATATATGTATTGAAATAATAATGCAAAAATGAATTAGAATAAAAAGTACACGAGCTTAATAATGCCCCTATGGTATTATTAAATGATCTTACTTAGACATTCAAACCTAATTGGAAGAGAAAACGCATTTTGTAAAACCTCATCCTCACAAAGTAAAGATTCATCTTAGGTCAAAACCTCTCCATTATCTAAGCAAATATCTCTTCATAATGATTTTGAAAACTTCGAAACAACATTTCTTTTCAGATTAAGTTATTTCTGAAAACATTTCTTATCTTTTCTTATTCAATAAATTTGTAATTATAAATTTATTAAACGCACATTGATTACGTAAGTAATATTTACTGAGGCTATAACTTCGATAATATGTGTGTAAAAATGCGATAGTAGGGACCTCTACAGGTGTTGCTTGTGGTTAAAACACCTGTAGAGGTCCCTACTATCGCATTTTTACACGCATATTATCGAGGTTATAGCCTCAGTAAATATTATTCAATAAATGTTTTTTTTAGTTTTTTGATTAAGTTGTTTTTTTTTTACTTTTATTTTTAAAAACAATAACGTTTTTGCCTGTGTAAGTATGTATGATAATATAGGTAGTGTTTACAGTGAAACTTTTTTTTTTCTCTTCTTTCTATGCTTTTTATTTCATTCTCTCAATCACTGTATAATTTTTATTATCGTTTAATATTTTTAATAAATCTATAAATAAATAATTGCTTTTAAATATGTAGCATCAAAAATTTCAATTTATAAACAGAATAACTAATTTACAAATCAGATTCCCAAAGAAATATATTTTAACATATTAATAATTTTTATTAGTCATTCATTAGATTAGAGATTATCCACTTAATCAAAAATATTTCTATAGCTAATTTTCACTATACCACTCTCAGACAAGATAGAAACTGGTTTCTTTTAACATCTTGTGGAGAGTTGTAATCATAAACGTATGACCGAATTACACTACAGAAATATTATTCATTAAGTGGTTTTTTCCAGCCTAATGAATGACTAATAAAAAATTATTAATGTACTTCCATCACGTGGTTTTTCATCAAATTTATGAGTGCAATAAATTTGACACATCAATTAAACTGTAGTAGTATTTTTTTTTCTCATGTGTCATAGCATCAGCCGGAAAGCAGTTGTCGCTGACCTTTTGACCACCAATGCTAGTATTTTAACAAACTTTCACACAAAGTACACTTTCTTTAATCAATGATAATCCATTGGACAAATAGAAGATGGTAATTTTTGACAGACTTTATATAATTACATAGTAAATGAATTAAAGATTGCCATTTGAAAGAATGAAACTTTACATTATTGTCATTATTAATCAAGTTAGTTTACAGAATGAAATAATAAGCAAAATAAAATTCTACTAATTGTAATAAGACTATAAATAATTTATGACCAAAAATATATATATAATGTTAATATCATCTATGTTTTTTATTACTTTTTACAATGCTTTTTTACAACCCACTATGACAGTTTCAACTGCTCCAGAAATCTTCTTCAGAACTATAACTGAATACATGAATACAATTATAAATGAATATATAATTTTACATTACATAAATACAAATATACCTAAACATATAATTGTAAAATTATATGTTCATGTATATTTGTATTCATGTATTTCTGTCGTGTTTGTTATAGTTCTGAAAAAGATTGCTGAAGCAATCATAACTGTCAATAGTGGGTTGTAATTATATGAAGCATTGTAAAAGTAAAAGAAAGTAAATGATATTAATATTATGTGGATTTGGCAATGCAATAAGAAAGATAAAGTTATAATACTTCATACAGAATATATATAATGCTGAGAATATAAACATATTCACAGAGCAATTAAGTCAAAAATGTATTAAGTCGATTTTGAAGTCATTTTCAAAATAATAACATAGAGGTCAGGTAAAAAGTGTCATATTTGGCCTGACTAATAGATTAGCATTGGTGCAAGAAAGTGGGCATTGTTTGAAAACTTGTTTAAAAATGAATCTTTAGAACTTGTGAAATATAATAGTAGCATACTTGGCTTTAATTGCTCCATGGAATAAGTTGTTCTTTAGTCATGTGATCATCATAAGCTTCATATACCATTTTCTCATTTTTTTTTGCTTTAACTGTGACATAATATGATTGTCCAATGATATTTTCATTCTTTTATTATACAAAAGCAGTTGTCATTAATATTCTTTTACATATAAGTACATAAATACAGTCTGTTCCAAAAAATATACTAAATGAAAATTAATAAAAACAAAATTTTAATTTTTTACTTCACATTTTTGCCACTACTGGCGCTGCAATCACAAAACATTACAAGAAAATGGCTGCCGCTATTTTCTTCAGGCAAACACAGTAATTAGAATTTTAAAATTATATATTAGTTAAGGGCGTATTTTTTCCATATGATAAAATTCACCTCAAGAAATATAAATATGGATTCCAATGTAGCAAATAATATACAATGGGATCAGCTACAGTGAAGGCTCACTGTGAACAAATTGTAAGATGAATACTATTTCTTACCAAGTATGTGTACAATGAATGTTTTAATAAAAACTTTTTGCCATATTTTGTAAGGCTCATACTACTAATTTAAGCACTTACATATTTATTTGTAGCTTTAGAAGTGAAAATATATTGCATTTATATTTTTAATTCTGTTATGTATATATAAGAATTTTGGCCCTAAACCTCACAAGAAAAAGTATAAAATAAGTAATATTGTCATAAAAAATTTCAAAATAGCAAACTCTCCATATAGTTGTGCCGATCAGTGCAAGCCATAGTAATCAATGGTTGCTAACTGTGAATAAAATTCCTATCTAGTGCCTATTCCTGCAATATCCCAAGAATAATTTCTAGCTTGTGGTCTTCATCAGTGAGGAGCCTTGACTCTGGTAGCACTGAGATCTTCAGTGGTAATACAACCTTTCAGAAGCCACCTTTTACCTATTTGGCTAACTATGAAGCTATGAATCCTAACAAAGACATAATAATGTTTTCAATCCAAGCTATCATACAGATCTGAATGCAATTTAGTATCTATACATTAGGGTGCCTTTGGGTTTATTAATAATCACAGTCACCATTATTCTAAGGATGAAATGAGTGGTTTTAATAAATTTGAAATGAAAAAAACTATAAAACTTTTAACAAATTAAATGCTAAAATGATCTCTATTTTTCCATGCTCTAGAGAAATTGTTAAAATGCAAAATTGTGCAAAATAATTTCCAAGCAAGAAAGTGGAAGTAATGTTAGTTTTATTAGTGTAAGTTTGTTTATTCTTTTAAAAATTCAATTTTAATTCTCACTATGAGCTGGAAAACTACTAGAACATAGAAACAAGAAAAAAGAAATTTAAATAAGGAAATGTAGTTCTGATTTTGATAATGCTAATTAATGATTTGTGAATTTTTATTATGATAATTTTGTTTATACTTTTTTTAAGCTTTGAAATATTCCAATGTAGTTTTCATTAAAATCAAATTTTGCAGTAACTCCAGCAAATTATTTCATATGTATTTTTAGATTTATATTTTTAATTTTGTATTACATATTTTCTGTTTAAGTCATTGTCAGATGTTAATGTTGCTAAAAGCTGTGGATTAGGAATGGATTATCACTAAATACATATATTTTAAAACAGTAGCAAGTACAAGTTTAAAAAGCTTTGTACATAAAATTTCCCAGCCTAGTTTCTAGTTTATGGCTTTTATCAGGATCTGAAAGCACTGCAGCTAGATCTTAGGATCTAATGTAACCCTCTAGCAGCCATCTTTACCTATTTCGTTAACTATCCATTGATTACTAAGGATTTTACTGGATGACACTATTGTATGGATTGTTTTTTATTGTTTTAATAGCTTGTGCAAACATAGGAAATGATGAACGCATGGTATTTTAATGGTTTTGTACATGTATTTTAATATAAGCTACAATTAGAGTATAATATAATAAATTTCTTCACGAACCATTTGCATTCATTATATCAGATCCTATTGCGCATACTTTTACAGTAAGGTGATTTTAAAATAATTTCATAATAAATATATACATATTGTATACACATATTTATTAAAAATAATACAAATAAATAGGTAAATCTATGCATTATTAGGAAAAAATGTCGACAAATATTATTTCCAAGTAACTATCAATTAATTTGTTAACTGTCAACTGTCCATTATTTACCGTGTAACAAAAATTGAAGCCAATAAGCTATTAACACGTGTTTAGATCTTATCTAGATTTATTAAGTAGTTCTGTAATAATCTGATTTGCTGGATACTTTACTTATAAATAGATTTATCCATTTATTTCTATTGTTTGTAACTAATTTATCCATTTTAAAGATTTAATTTAACTTATTAAAAATGTTTGAGCTTTGCTTGTTAAAAATATATTCTGTTTTTTAATATTTATTTTTGTTGCTGGTTAATGTATATGCTATGATTTTAAAATTAAATTGCACATAGATATGACTATATTGCATATAAACTATCTAAATACATTACAATGTGTGTCTGTATATCATAATCATTTCAACCACTGTTGATTCACTGCAGTATAAGGTCTCTCCAAGTTCAATTTATCTTCTCTGATTTCTAGCTTCTCTTCTCCACACTACCTCAACACCCTTCCTTACTTCATCTATCTATTTCACACATGGTCTCTTTCTGGGTCTTTTATTTTTTCATTATATACTTATAAATAAATACAGCACATTAAATATTATCATGATTTATATTATTTGTCATAAATCATATCCCTTTAATATATGATGCCACATGATGCCAGATTATGCATTACTATTTCTGCAGCATACTTTTATTTAGTTACTAAAGCTTACTATAGATGGCACAGCTGTGGTAAAAGAAAAAACTAAGATAAGCACAAATGATCATTTTGATTTAACACTAAATGAAAAAGTCATTTTCAGTGACTTATATATTTATATATGTAAAAACAGGAATTATATATTTATACGAGTATGTCTATAAATTAAATATTCACATTATAAAAAGATCACTAATAATAATAATAGTACTAGTAGTAATAGTAATGATGATGATGATAATAATAATATAGTGCAAAGATCAAGTTACACAAAATGGCAGCAGCTACTGTTCACATTACCACAGTAAAGCTGAAAATGTTCCAAAGGTAAATTTTTTGTTTCAAAATTGTTTACATTTATTTTAAAATATTTTTATGCAGTAAATATAAAATTTATTTTACTTTTATAATATATGTGGGTCTTTTTTTTTTAGAAATGCATAAATTTATAGGAAACAAAAAAATTGCTATTTGAGATATTATAAGGAATAATCTTTGCTTTTTATTTTTTTAAAATACATTTTTAATTTTGATTGATTTTTGTCCTGTAAGTTATGTTAAATTTTAATAATGATTATTTTAAAATAGTTTTACTTTACCAATAAATTTTATTTAAACTGAAACCTGTCAACTATTATCAATCCACTGCAGAATGAAGGCCTCTCCAAGTTTAATCCATCTTATCCATTCTCTAGTTTCGCTTCTCCACATCACCCCTGCACATTTTCTTATTGTATCCATCCATCTCATATGTTATCTTTTTCTGGGTCTTTTACAATCTCTTGGAATTCAGATTAAGATTTCAATTGTTCATCTATTTATCATCTTTCTAGCAATATGTCCAGCCCAACTCCACTTCAGTCTTTTAATTCTTTCGATGATTGCAGTAACACCTGTTTGTTCTCTTATCCATATATTGTGCTTTTTATCTCTTCTTGTTACTCCTAACATGTATCTCTCCATGTTTCATTGAGTGGTGTGGAGTCTCTGTATTGTTTTTCTATTAAGAACCAAATCTCAGATCCAAAAGTAAGAACTGATAAAACACATTTTTTAAAAACCTTACTTCTCTTTCTATATATATAATTATATTTTAAAAAGATAGCTTTGATTTAATTACATCACATGACTGTGAATGAATTTAAAATCCATTAACATGAAAAGAAATAAATTTTAAATATATTAATTGAACAAATGAAACGTTTAACACAATTTAAATATAATTATAAATATATTACCATAATTCATTAAATATAATTTATTAGTAAATATTATTTTTAAAAAATCATTTGGATAAGAATTAATTTATTACTTTCAATTACTTGATTATAAGAAAAAATTGGATTTCATATGTTGCAGAAAATTAATAATAAAAGCAATTATTTTTGTTTGCTATTCCCCAAATTGTGGATTTATGTAATAGCAGAAAACAGACAATTCATTAATTTAAACAAACAATACCAACGCACCTTTTGTGCACTTAACCCAAAGCAAATAAATATTTCCTTATATTTAAACATTCTAAAATAGATAAAAATTTCAACAGTCCAACAGCTGTGCCATATACAATGTCATCATCATCATCATTGTAAACCATTATCAATACACTGCAGGATGAAGGTCTGCCCAAGGTCAATCCATCTTCTCCGATCTCTAATACCTCCACACACATATATAATAAAAATTCCAAAACGGTACTGTGGTGTTAGAGCTGCGACATGAAGAATTATAATCGTATAATCATTAAATTAATTAGTTATTAAATCAAAAACATATTATAAAATCTACATAAAAAAAAAAAAACAATTTAACAAAAAAAAAATATACGAAAATCATTAATCTGAAAGAATAGTTAAAACGCGTGTTTAAATCAAATTGAGTGTGTGTGTTTGCACGTGCATATTCTGCATAATCTATTTTAATACATTGTTACAGGCTTACATTTGCATTTATATATGTAATATATGCGGGATTCGAACTCAGACTTTCCCACGACCTACAACTCTCAGCACCATCTTATATTGCTGACTCACCTGATCACACACATGTTGAAAAGATAAATAATCACCAATATTCGGATTTCGTGCTAAACCAGCACTCATCAGTTGGTTCAGATTACCATCTCCACGCATATATACAATTAGTAATCAGCTTTATATTAAGATAACCAATCTTCATACTTTAATGAGTGCTGGATTAGCACGAAATACGTTTATTGGTGATTATTTATCTTTTCAACAAGTGTGTGATCAGGTGAGACAGCAATATAAGATGGCATTGAGAGTTGTAGGTCGTGTGAAAGTCTGAGTTCGAATCCCGCATATGTTACATATATAAATGCAGGTGTAAGCCTGTACAATGTATTAAAATAGATTCTGCAGAATATGCACGTGCAAACACACACACTCAATTTGATTTAAACACGCATTTTAACTATTTTTCACATTAATGCTTTTCGTATTTTTTTTTTTTTTTGTAAAATTGTTTTTTTTTTTTTTAATGTAGATTTTAAAATATGTTTTTGATTTAATAACCTAATTAATTTAATGATTAAACGATTGTAATTCTTCATGTAGTAGTGAAATATCTTTATTTGTCAGGAGTTCATAAATTCGAGTATTAGAAGCGCCACAATTGGAAACAATCCTAGGACCATAGAGTCCAATGTCTGACGTTTAACCTCCATGCTATAAATTAAATAATTCAAATCTGATTGTTTTTTTTTATGTCAATGCATTGACCGGGAAGCGAACCTGGGCTGGCTGCTTGGAAGGCAGCTATGCTAACCACTAGGCCATCAACACTTAACAAATCT